>CM035592.1:81449454-82709696 GCA_020423425.1 Chrysopa pallens | reverse complement strand
AGGTCCTTTTTCAATATTTATTCATAATAAGGTGAACAAATAAATATTTTCAAACAAATAAATTACAGTGTATTTGGAACATTAAAAGGTAAGTTTTCACCAAATTTCGTGACAATGATTTTTTTTTGTAAAAGATAGAAATAGAAAACCAAAAACTTTTCATATAATATATTTCAATTTTTCATATAAATTTTGAGGTTATGTGAAAAAAGTGCAAATAAAAAAATTGTAGATTTTTTTATTACCTACAACTTTGCCATTTAACTTTTTTCCATAAGGCTTGTAGTTTTGCCGGAAATCGAAATACACCATGTTTTACCCTTTAAAACTCAACCCTTCCACTTTCCGATTACCCGTAAATTATTTTTCCTTTCTTTTTTGTCGGTTCCAATGGGTTTCGTCCTACTTTAATTTTTTTTTGTTTATTGACGCTCAAAAATAATCGACGCTGGTCTAGGTATTATTACTAATAATAATAATGTCTATATATCTCCAAGATTGGGAAAAGCTTACCTCCACCCGACATCGTTGTTATATATTCAGAAACGCCAATTTAAATTTTTTATTTAGTCAATATATATTGTCGTTTGTTCATTTCAAAAGCTTACTTACATCTTACTACAAAAATCGTGTGAATATTTGTAACATTATAAAAAGTTTTCTTTTGAATGTCACTTGTTAATTTATTATGAGATTGATGAACAACAGTTAACACTTGTTTTGTAGTTTAATTAGAATGAGTTTTAATAATAAATCTTGTTTAAACTATTATAATACACCTATTACATTTTTGATTTACTGGATATTATAATGTCACTCAGTATTTTATGTAAAATATACAAATACGATGTACCTACAGTTAAGTCATGTGAAAGGGACAACGAAAAAATAATGATTTTTAAATAAGCTCATGTCTAATTATATTTCTAAATGTTATTTATGAAGTAATTTTTTTGAAAGGTGTTATTTGAGTTAAGCCAATTTGCCATAAAATATAAAACATAGTAACTTGTATAGAAAAATTATTGCTCTTTTCAATTTTTAAATTAGAATTCTTTTACCAAACCGGAAGTAAAAATTATAATCATAACTTTGACTTTTTTTGTTATTTTAATGATTTTCATTTCAAAATCTAGCTAAAACTATATTTATTTTACGATAGAAGTTGGATCTACATTAGCGTTGAAAATAAACGAATTATAAAGATGATACATGATCTACGCATGGTTTAGTATTTCCTTGATAAATGTTCTTTATTAAAACGAGGTTCAAAAAAATAAATAAATAAATATCTTCAAAAATTCTTTGTTTTAATATACAGTTAGAATTGAAATTTTCAATAAACAAAATAATAAAAGATATAAAGCAATTAATATATAAAAAAATATACATTAGAAAAAATTTTAAAGCCAAATTAAAAAAATACAACAGCGTGCCATAAACTTCTTTAATCAGTAAGTGTAAATCCAAAAAATTATATTGGCTTATGATACAATCAAATCAGAAATAATTTTTTGAATGATGTATGATTTAACATTAGCAATTTCTCAAAATTGATTATCTAATAATATTAAATGAATAGTCTCTTGTTCTTATCACCTCTCAAGGATATGACTCAAATTTCAGAATAGACCGATAAATATTTAAGCTTACTAATATAGTTAATGAGAAAGTGAGATTGTTTAATTGTTTTTTACGTTTCCAAGTCTAATTAACTCACCATATATCACATGCATTTTTGCATACATTTTGTTAGGGTTCTCCACCTTAGGGAAGAAGTGGTATGGGGGGGTTAAGGTTTGTTTAAAAAATGATGAAACCATTTTAACGAAAATCCACATTAATAAAGAAGTGGTTAAGGAGACTAATTTAGGATACTATACACTCCTTCTGCGTGGGATTAAACCATGTGAAATAAAATCTTCAAAACTATACCCATTTCCTATACCAATATGTAGCACGGGCACATTAATTTCCGTTTAGTGATTGCAGCGAACTCAAATATAATTTTAGATCTACATATTATTTTATTGAAGTTCAAAGTAGGCATATCCTAGTTGCAGGTATATGTTAGGCAGTGTACTGCGTTCAATTTTCAACTCATTCGTCTAGTTACGTTACAAAATAAACAGAGTTTTGATAAAACAATGTAATTTAATATAAAATTAATATAAATGAAGTTTGAAAGTACATGTGATTTATTAATTCACATTATATAATAAAATTAAATTAAATCTCTAAATATTTAAACAAGATAATACCATTAAAAGAAGGAGTATAAATAATAATGAAAATTGGATTATTAAAAATAATAATTATAAATAACTATAATTAAATGTAATTACATTATTATTTGATATTAATTTTTATATTAAAATATTTCATGAAGGTAATATCATACATAATGTCTATCAATTTGACATATTTATTATACTAGATACTAGTTTTATTATATACAGAGATCGGTTTGGATTTTTACCTTTTTTTTTTTCAAATTGCCTTTTTGAAATATAAACTGCATGGAATATAATCTGAGGGTGCCTAATTTACCTTAAGGTTATATTAAATACTCAGAGTTTTTTTACGATTAAAGATATGGTCTAAATACAAAAAAATATCGTTTTTGAAGAAACTTTTGTTTGAAATATTTTAGATTCAGTATAATTTCAATTTAAAATCAAGTAATAGTCAAATTATGAAATACTGATTTAACTAGTTAATTAATGATCCGGTCAAGTTAGAATGAAAAATGGCGGACCTTTGTATAAAGTCTTTGTATAAGACAAAATCTAAGACTATTCCAAATATCAAACCTTTCCCTTTCGATTCCTTCTGGGAATTTTCATTTTACACATTATTCAATGTATGTGCAAAGTTTTAATCGATTATGAGGTTCAGGTTCGCTTAAAATTTGGAAGGTGAAGGTTTTTCGTGTGTGCACAGCTTTGCATATTTGGAGACGAGTTATCATAAATGCGGGTTTTTGGGGCCTTCATTCACATTGTGATTAAAATACTGAAATATATTTATACAAATGTTAATAAAAGTTAAATTCATATATTATAAATATTACAATCATAATACCTATAATATATCTAATTAATAGATTTAAACATTAATTTTTATCTTTTTTATTACCTGTATCTAACAGTTCAATGAAAAATAATCGTGTATAAGCTTTAATTAGACCCCGGACTGACGTAACGTAATGACAGGCTTAGACCAATCAATAAAGTTAACACCTAGCAGTATTATTGGTTATGGGTGAACACCTAGCAGTATTGTGTACTGTTGTTGTATAAAAATAATAATAATAATAATCCCCTTTGGTAACTGGCTATATAGCTAAAAGTAGTTGAAGCCAGAAATTAAAAAAAAAAGCTTTAATTAAATAATATCCCATTAGTAAGTAATTCATATATTACCTATTGACCACGTGTATTAAAAAGTTTTCATTCGTTTCTATGGTTACGAAATTGTTTTTTATCAATCAAAGATATATAAGTCTGAATTAGTTAAGATATTAACTAATTTAAATGAATAATTATTTATATTTGTAATTCAAAATAAGTACTACGGCAATTTCTTCAATCATTCTTAAAATTTTCAGCCAAATAACTTAAATTAAATGTTTTTTTAAATTATTATTCAACAATTTTTGTTTGAAATTTGCCATACAATTTACATGCAAACAATTGAGCAAATAACTATATTTTACAGAATGTGAATGTTTTATTACAAATTTTAGACACTCGTAGAGCATCAATCGATTAAGAAGTTCTTTCCACGTATTATACACTGTACGTTTATAATGTGTACTTCTTGGATAAAGTTTGCATCTTACTTTCAACGTAGAACCATGTAATAACTAGTGAACGCATACTTTCACTGAAATTTATACTTTATGTTAAACACAATTGATTTATAAAAATATTCGTTCCAGTGCCCCAAAAGCATATCAAGTCATTGATAAATATACTTCTAAAGGTCTTCATATGACTTACTTATGATTAACAACTGTTCTATCTAAGAAAATCCCGAAAAGTTGGTCGTTTTCTTTGATTGTTTTCACAAGTTTCAAATTGACGAACAATTTTTTGTACTAGCAGGACGATCAGTCAATAACAAATATAAAAACTATTTTACTCAACATGTGGCAAAACGTTACGTCCTCTTTCTGACAACATTAAAGCTATTAATTTTCATGATTATCAGGTTGTCAGACAACGAACATCTAGTTTTATTACGTGGTGGACAAAATAATTTTTACATTTGTTAGATATTATATGATCTTCCTACTACAGTATCAGAAAACGACAATCTACAATTTAAAGCATATGGGGGCAAAAAAATTTTACGGACTAACAAAAAGAAAACGAAACACTTTTCAGAATTTTTGTAGGGAAAAGTATATTCATAAACCATATAATATGCTTTTGGGCACTCAGTCTATGTGCTTGATTATTCCGATTTTAATCGCATTAGCTGAAAGTATTTTTTTAAATGGATAAACTGCGTTTTGAAAGTTTGGTTGTCATTAAATAATAAGTTCTTTTGTCGCGTTGCATCGTGGAGGGTATTTCTTCCAAAAGATTTCATCTCTTACGTATTGTATATAACATAATATGACTTGGTATTACGATATTTAAAATATGATATACAATGTAAATGTGCACGACTTCGATGTACCATAAAGATTAGAAAAAACAATTCAATCAATGTATACTGTTAAGTTTTTATACTCAAGATTTTATTTCTCAAGATTTATTTATATTAATTATTGTGATAAACTTTCAGTGATCATTGTGTATATAAATTTATTAACTGATTTTGATTTTAATGTGACAAAAATCCTATTAATCTGACAACTTGTTTTGAAAACAATACAATTATCACACACATTATAGTTACTAAATAAAGTTAACACAGGTTTTGTACTTGTATATAGACATAATTTTTAGAACAAGTCGCAAGTTAGGCGTGATATATTTTATTAATATTATGTTATTTCTGAAATTGTTTGGAAATATGAAGTATGCGCTTGTCTCTTCTCACAAATTTCGGTAAATAATAGCTCATACGATGAAACAGTATTTTGTTTAAATAAACTTTTGGGTTGATTTACCCGATTCTTTTACATCTATGCTAATATTATAAAGAGGAAACATTTGTATTTTTGTATGAAACGAATAAATTTAAAAGCAACTGGACCGATTTGAAAAATTTTTTACCGTTGAAACGTCTCAGTATCCCCGGGTAATATAGGATACTTTTTACCCACGTGTTCCCACGAAAACGGAAATAACACGGGTGAAACCCGCCTGACGTCCGATAGTATTAATATATATGTACTTATACATCGGCTTTTGGCGGAATGCGAAAAATGTGAACAGTTACCATTTCAAGAAAACAAGACCGACAGAAAAAAACTCAATCACGGTTTCAGCTAGGGAGAAGATATAACAAATTGAGAAAAATAGTGAATCTCAACCATGTCTAACTAGACACTGTTTATAAGTAATTTTCCGAAATTTTGACGTTAAAGGTAGAAAGAACATGTTTTTTTCCAATCGTACCGTAATAAATAAATAATTAACCCAATAAATAAATGATTATTCTTATAATTCATCGAAAATTTTAAATCATTAATCAAATAAAACCTATGCTTTTACTGATTCCGCAACCAGATACAAATGAATATATTTTTCGTACTTAAATTAATAGTAGGCGTTAGCTAGGACACAGTTTGAAGGTTATAGAACAAATATTCAACTTTCTGATCAAAATTTTTAATTTCATTCGTTTTACAGGCTGACAATTTTTCACATTTATACTTTTCCACAGCAATTTCACATATTTATTTACGACATATTTAAAAAAAGGAATTACAAAAAAGGAGGTGCTGGACAGGTAGAGGAAAATGTAATCTAATTTTTCCATATTCTATAGGCATTTCAAAATGTATTAATTCGTTTCTATGGTTACGAATTACTGTATCAATAAAATGATAAATAAATAAGTCTGTGTATAATATATCATTGAATATAGGTAATTTCCCAAAATCTATTATATAAAAATCAATTGCTGTTCGTTAGTCTCGCTAAAACTCGAGAATGGTTGGACCGATTTTGCTAATATTGATCTTGAAACATCTGTGAAAGTTCAGGGAAGGTTTAAACGGTCAGAAACATAAATAATAAGTAACGGAAAATACTATAAACGACAATTTAATTTTCCAATACTAAATGTTCCTAGCTGTGAAACATCTTTTGTGTTTTTTCTCACATGTTACAAATCCAATTAGCATCATTTTCATAGAAACCAAAATGTAAATTTGAAATTCAAAATAAAACTTCTTTATCTTTTCTCACTAGCAGTTTGTTGAACTGTCAACTATATAAAGTGTGTATATCGAATTGTTCAAGTATTACCGGTATTCGTGGTTCAGTAATTCCATATACCTTTCATCAAGTGCATGAGTACCAAAGCACAAATTATCGGGTGAATGTGGTACCGGGTTTACCACACCAAATACCAGGTAAATATCGGGTGCATATAATGTAGAATTGCATTCGCATGTAATCGATGTAATATCATTTAATAAAATGGAAAAATGAATACAGCAACCAATGAACCGGGCGGGTCTGCTTTAAAATATAAATTAATATCATTATTTATTCTGATTTGTCTCAACTTTTCATTATTTAGAAATAGTGAGTTGAGAATATGTTGTATAGAAAATGTTGATGTTGATTAGAAATATATGGCAAAACAACATTTGCCGGGCCAGCTAGTTTATTTATAAATTTAAATGAATAATGTTTTATTTTTGCAACTAAAAAAAATTTCTAATCAAATTTATTTGACGATTCTTACAATTTTCAAACCATAACTTCAATTAAAGGTCGTTTTTTGTAATTATTTAATAATTTTTGTTTGACATTTGCTATACAATATACATGCAAACAATTGATTTTTTAAATCATGTACTTCCACTTTCCTTCCACGTACTATTGTCGGCATGCATAGTACTCCATCTGATTTTTTTAAATGATTAATAAAAAGTTCGATACGGTTAGTGCAATAACTTTTTCCTCTACGAATATTCTGAGTAATGGTATATTTTCATTTTTGGTGCCTGTAAAATTATTGATTTTGTCCACAAGCTGTAAATTGGCGGATATAATTTTTGTTGTCATTTTCATAGAAAGCTCATTTAATAAAAAATGCAAAAACCTATTTTTGATACGTGACGAAACTGGGTGTATAAAATGGTAATTAAATAAAATGGATTATATATTTTTTATAAAATGATTTTTCCATTTCAATACCAAAAAAACGAATTATCGCTAATTTAAAGCTTGTGAATGCAATCGAAAATTTTACTAGCTTCGAAAAAGAAAACGTACCACTTCCGGAAAAGCAAAAGTTGCTGCACTAACTTTAGAGTATACTGAGAGGGGAAACACAACCGCATCATTTGTGCCTATAATTTTTGTTCCTCTGTACCCTCATAGAACACTTCATCATTTGAAGGCAAAGATGTCTTCTAGCACACGGTGACAATTATAATGTTATTATTTTGTTGGTGGAGCTTGGTTACTTCATTCTTTATCAAGCGACAACAGTGTGATTAATTAACCGCCCTTTTGCATTAACCTTAACTAAAATACTCGTTTTTCTAACTTTTAATATTATTTTTTTAAATTTTAGTTTTGATAATTTTCAAAATTATCCGATTGATAATTTTGACAATAATATTGTTAACTTTATAGACACATTTCAAACTGGTTTTTTTTTTATACAACAATACAAAAAAGATGGTATTATGAAATCAAAACGTAACAAGAAGTTGTAACAAAAAATCTAAATCAAATGTAATATTTTTGTGATTTTTTTCATTAAATTTCATTTGACAATATAAAAGGATTAAATTTCGAAATAACATACGTAGTACGTATGTATGTGTGTCGCAAGAGAAACATAAAGCCACTTATTGTACAAAAATGTTGTAACAATTCTAAAATTGTTTTGAATGTTGATCGATCTAGATCTTAATATAATGTTTGCTATTGCAGTTGTTTTAAGTACCGATATTATTTATAACCAAAGAAATATCTCTGTTTAAATTACATAATAATTATATCATTTATGTCGAAGATACATTTAAAATATGTTACATATTAGATTTATATTAGTTAAATCTTTTATTTAATATGTTTGATTCGTTAGGCAAAACGTGATGTTCACGTATACATACAATATAAATTATGTTTGTTCAACGTATACATACATATATAATAATTAAACAATTTTTTTTTTAAAACCTACTTAAAAATTGCTATTAACTGACACCGAGTTTCAACAAAAAGAAACGGATGCTAATTTCTAATTACAGGTTTTGTACAATTAATTATTTAAAAGTTTGTTTGTTGCCGAATTTTGAGTTCCTATGGAAGGCGTTTTGGATTAATATAACATTACACCGTTCGACTGTATTTTTCTTTCAGATTGTAATGTTGTTGATCCAGTCTGAAAGTAAGAAATACAATTTCGGTATAAAAGCAAGATAAAGCGATATGATTGTTTTATGAAATCTTTCATATTTTGAGATTCATTTATAGCTTGTATAAGTGAAAAAAATGACTTATAGTAATAAACCTGTTTCAATAATTAGATCCGTAGTAATTTTATTTCGAAAATACTAAAGCATTCGTATTATTAAACAGAAAAATGGATCGTATAATAAATAACTCTCGATATAATTATCAAAATTTGGTTGTCGTGATTTATAATGATGGTAGATATTGATTAACAGGCTTTAATTTGAAAAAAGTATATATTAGATTAATGAGAGATTGAGTCCCTTAATTTCTCTTTCCTACGCTACAGTACCTATATTTCTCCTGTAAAAGATTTAAAAATCTAGCATGATTCATCACAAACTGACGAAGCACGTAATAAATGCATGAAAACTGACAAATTTTTACAAAAACTTAAGATTAATGAGAGATTGACTCCATTAATCTTAATGTTTTGTCAGTTTATGGTGAATTATGCTTGATTTTTAAATCTATTATAGGAGAAATATAGAGATTTACTAAGATCAATGGTAGTTTGACTCCCTTACCCTCCCCTTCCTACGCTATTGTGCGAGAGACCAGTTATTGTTAAACTATAACATTCAGAACCAAAAATTTATTAATATATACTTACACAGGCCGTGATAAACCTTCAAATTTTTATATTAATAAATTTTAAAGGATTTGAAAGCATTGGTGGTCAATAACATTTCATAAACAATAAATCTATCAAATTGTAATAAATTATTTTATATATAAATCTAATTTAAATTTAAAAGAATGCCGTTTTCGTACTATTAATGTTTGTTTATTGTATTTATTAAATAAATACAATAATTATATCAGAAGTAATATATTATTTACATTAAAAATAATTTAAGAAAAAGAGTAAGTATGAACTGTTTATTGATTTAAAGGTTCGAATTCATCTTTTTACTTTATTGTGATGCAATTTTAATTTACACATATTAATTAAAAGATCATAGGCTAATTTTCGTAAAAATTTTGGATTCGTCACCATTTTAGCTTACATTTAGCTCAAAAACAATTAATATTTAATTACAACATGCTATTATTATTCTATATGAATTTATAACTATATAGACTATTTATTTTATGAATAATTATAAGAATAATAATAGTTGTTATCAACTGTTAGTTGTTATCTTCACTTGTTTAATAATTACGGAATCCTAAATGTCTTGAATTTTTTTATTGGTAAGTTTATAATAAATAAAATATTGTTAACAGGTGTATTACTAAATGTTTTATTGATTTGATATTAAAGCGATTAATTTTATTTTTTGTAAAAAAATAAAACTATTATATTGTACATATCAATAACAAAATAAAATAATACTATGTTTCCAAAGATTACCCCTCTTTATCAAACCTCTTTATAATTAAGTGTACCCTGAATTTTTTTAGTAATTTTGTCAGTATGGTGGAAATGTTTATATATTAAACCTTTTTTATAGCTGGAACTGAAAATATATTTAAATAAAAATTGTTTATACTAGGGGACGTAACACGATTTCACAAGCATAGTTATCGTTTCCGAGGTAATAAAAGGATAAAAAGCGATCTATCCCCGGGAATAGTGTAGCTTCCCAACATTTTTCAAATCGGTCCAGTAGTTTTCAAGTTTCTTATTTTATATTCTTTAGTGTTCGCATGTGTTGTAACAGAATTCTCTGTTAAATTTTGAAGCTTTCAGACTTTGCGGTTTGGGCTGTTCCTTGATCGATAAATCAACAGTTGAATAACCCCGTCAGCCCTCTGAATTAAAAAAATTATTACGTATCCCTCGTCCATGTTTTAATAGAATTTTCTTTGCTTGCCCTTATCAAAATTGTATTTTAAATTGTGTAGTAACTTTTAAATAACTCATTTTAATTTTTTTTTTACGAATTTCTCAAAAGGGATAAGAGACGCAGGTGGTAAAATTACAAACGTTTCTTATAAAATAATACTCAAAACTACTTGATTATTTTCATTTTATCTAAGACTTATTCAAGGAGCTTTTTTGGAAAGATTCTTTAAAATAAACCGCCACAAAATCTATTCACAACTTTCAGGAAAAAAAAAATATTAGATAGAAATTTTATTAAATATTTCCTGGGAGTTATCGACCGATGGAAATTTGTTTCGTTTTCTGAAATTTCCTCCATTTGTACTTCAAATTTTTAACCTGATTATTTTTATTTTCTAAATTTTTGTTTTTGAGCCATCCTTTTAAATAATTTTAAAAGCCAAAAATAGTATATTGTTTTGGTAGATTTCAGTATTAATTTTTGGATATAAGCGTTTTAAGACTGAAGGCTTAAATTCGGAGTAATACAATAAATATTATTTAACTCCTAAGTTTCTTCTTTTAAAGTTTCTATAATAAAAATTATGAATGAAAATACACATGCAGCAGATTCAATTTTAAATTTTAAAGTCAATAATAAATTGAAATATGGTATTTAATCTTGTCTTAAATCGATCGATCGTGTTTCTAAAATAAATAGTAAAGATAAAAATAAGAATCTACAATCATTTAACAGCTTATGATTTGTATTGTTACAAGCATATTAATTATGATAGTTAAAAAGAATTCATGCAATATTAGATACTATTATTCAAAGTATTACTAATATTGAAAAGGTACAAAAATGTATATTAATATTTCAAGTATAATAGATATGGTATAGTTTAAGTTAGGGCAACCCAAACTTGTTTTTACTCGGACATTGTTGGCAGTTTGTGATTTTTCTGTTACTCTCTAAAATAATTCTAGTTACAAATTTTCAAATAAATCTCAATAACAATTTTATTATAGACTAGGAATAAAAAAAAACAGACCTTACAAATAAATAGTTATGAAAAGAGGCATATATTTTACTTTCTTACCTGGCTACTAATGATAAAAATGTCCTTGCTTTTCTAAAAAAAGGATTCAAATTTGGAAATTGCTGTTCTGATTTCTTTCTATACATTCATTTGTGATCTATTATTACTAAGACTAAAGAACAGCCGGTTTCGTACAATTACGATGTCACAATTGGTAATAGAGCTGTTACAGTCCCAAATTCAAGTAGTTTATTTTTATCGGATTGCAGCTTAAAGCTGAATTTACAGGACAATCATATTATTTTTCTATTGAAAGTGTTGATGATGAGGTCAACTGGAAAAGATTTCTAACACAGTCATAGGTGTGTTCTGAATTTTCGAGAATATATTTTTCTAAATATTTGCCCAGACACCACTACTTAATGATGTTATATCTGGGCGATGCCACTGAATTAACCCCCCTCCCCACTATAAATCCTTACCCTTTTGACCCAACTCAAATTGTGGTTTCTGTACTTAGCATACTTTAATTCATGGAATAATTTAACTCGAAAATGACTGCAACGATTTTCTTCAAGCTTAGTACGTTTACAGAAAATTTTAAGCTCTGCAACTTTTATCAGAAGGATTACTTTAGGAAAATTCAAATACGTGAGAAAAATTCAAGTAAAAGTATATAAGAAAGTCCTGTTACGAGTCGTGTCTCAGCAGTTTTTAAAAAAAGTTTTAGCATCAATGCTTGAACTATTAGATTTTGTAATAAAGTATAAATGGTTATAAATAACTATTAAATGTTGTAAAAATACAATTAAAATATCAAGTATTATAAATACATCGATTTATGACATATCTATTGTTCAATTGTCATGATCAATTTGTTTTTTTTTTTTTTTTTTGAATTCAGAATAAAAACTATCAAAATCTTTTATTATAACTAATAATAATTTTAGCTCGTTATATAATCGTGATGTATGCTATTCAATAGTTAAATAATATAACTCTTTTATGTATTGTAATTGTATAGTAACACAGAAAAAGGTATAATTTAATATCATATTATCTGATTATAAAGGTGATATACATCTTCAAATTTAATTAACGCATGTCTAGTTAGGATCCTTTCCAGGGTCAAAAATAACATAAAAGCGTCTGCCTAATACCAATTTAATTATCAATCCTTATTAACGTTTGTAATAGTTATACATAATAAATAAATTTTATCAAGAAATAGAATATTTTTTGCGATTTTTTAATTGAACAGTGGCTAAATAACATTATTGGATTATCCTTAGTTAATAGTTAACTCAGTCAAGGTTTTTGAATAGTCTATTACCCTGCTGTCAGCAATTTTGCCTTAAAACAACTGACGTGAACATATAATATGTTCATAACTGACAAATCCCGGCTTAAATGTTCATAACTGACAAATCCCGGCTATGGCAGTTTAAATGCAGTAAAGTTGATTGTCAAATGCGT
Source organism: Chrysopa pallens (assembly GCA_020423425.1). Taxonomy (NCBI): domain Eukaryota; kingdom Metazoa; phylum Arthropoda; class Insecta; order Neuroptera; family Chrysopidae; genus Chrysopa; species Chrysopa pallens. Next base: position 82,696,803 of record CM035592.1, on the reverse strand, counting down.
CTCGTTGAAATCAACGACAATATATTTATCTGAATCGCGGATTACTACGGTAAAAATTAAAAGATAAGATTAGAGCACCAAATTTGTTGCAGAAGTAATTCGGTCGCAGTTAAATAAAATTTTGGTTTAAACTGAAATTTTATTTATCTATTAATAAACTACTAACTCTATGAATTGTAGACTTTAGCTCACTGAGAAGTAAACAAAAAATCTGCATCTTCCTTAATTGAACCAAAAAGGCGAGAGGTGATTGCAAAAAAATCTGCATTTCTATTTCAAATGGGAAAAAGTTTTATAAACTATTTTTTAAAGATTTTTAACAAACGCTTTAACTTTAAAGTACAAAAAAAAAAAAAAAACAGATCTAAAAATTGTCCTATTATATATATAGAATGAAAACGGACTTATTTTCTCTACATACTTGAAAAAAAGGAAGGACAAATTTTGAGCTCAATACATAATTACGTCTTTGTTTTTCTTCTTTGTTTGACTATCAAAACGGCTCGTTAGAAGTAACAAAACTATATTAAAACATTTCCAAATGTTGTATTCTTAAATCGTATACTTATTAAAATAAATAATTGAAAATCAGAAAATAATTGGATAATTATATATTATTTTTTTAATTACACCCAATTTGTAATCACTCAAGAACATTGGTGAATAATAATATTAAGTAGGTAACTTCAAATGATTTGATAACTTTGATATTGACATAATCTCCTAATAAAAATATGACAATAAAAAACATAAAAATATTAAAGTTTCGTTATTCGACCAAGATAACGTTAATAAACCATAGCGAATTAGCAGTCTACCATACTATGGCACAATATCATTATTTCATTAACTTTATATATCGAGTATCAAAACAATTAACTCTTTTAGTTGTTATATTCATTTGTTATAAGAGTCTTTACAAGAAGAACAAATCAAAGAATACTGTATACGCTATATATTGTCCACTAAAAATTTGAAAACGTGCCAGATAAAAGTCCGAGCTCTATTATCTTTAATAATAAGCAAATGCAATGGACTTTTTTCAAGATCTATTTTCAACAAATTTTATGACCTATAATTTTCATTGAAAATTTTTTTTCTCTCATGTGCTATAATCATCCATAAAACCTTATTTTCCCGTTTTACATTGTTTTCAGGCAGTTGAGGAAAAAATATTTTTCACATAGTTGAAAGTTACTTAACTATCATAAGTAGAGCTTTGTTCTGGACATGTGGACATGTTGTTAATTAATTGGTCTATAATGTCCAACCATAAGGCTTCCAGAATTATTGTGTAACTATCAAAGTGTAAAAAAAATGATTTAGCACAACTTATACAATTTGTTTTGTATTGTTTTATGGTAGTCGATGAGTAAAGTAGTAAATGTCTTAATTCAAAAAAAAATTTCATTCAATTTGTGAATTGATTATAATTCTTTGTTTTGTTTATATTATTATTATTTTTTTATTCAAATTTATAATTATTTGTGATACATATGTTAGTTCTCTTATTATTTAAGATTATTTAATTTTATTTTATTCCTTTATTGGCTTTAAATGTCCTACTTTTTTTAGTATTTCTATTATATTAAAATATGAAGGACACATAATGGTTTGTTTATATGTGAATAAATGGATTGATTTTTAATAATATCTAATAATAATAATAATAATAAAAATATTGTGATTTTTTAATTAAAAAAATAATTGTAATTAGAGTTTGACTGATTTATACGTATAGGCATAGAGGCTATTTTATTTCTATTCATTGTAGTAATTTTTTCAAACTCGAATTACTATATGCGGTAAATTTAATTTCATTTAATGGCATTATTAATTTTTTTTATAATTTAAAATTAAAATGTATTAAAATTTGTTAATTAACATAAGTTATTTTTATAATTTCAAGAAATATTCACCTATTGTAATAAATGATCAAAATTTCTGTTATAGGCGCATTTTTAAATATAATCTGGCTACAGGCACAACGTTTTATGTTTTATTTTATTTTATTTTATTAAAAATGACTCCAAGTAATTGAGCTATGCAGCCATTAACCAAATAGAATTAAGTGACAATATGTACAAGTTGAAATGCAATGTATTCTTGAGTAAAATTACAACAAAAAGTATAAATAAATCGCTAATTTCTATCATTAAATACAAATTTAAATTACATAAGGACATATAAGGAAGTTAAAGACAGCTCTTTGTCGGGTCCCGCCGAGAAAATATTACGAAGAAGCTATAACATTAGATACTAGATATGGGACCACGGACAGGTTCATAACAGTGATTGCGTTTAGGCTAAAGTATAGAGAAGAGTAAAATAAATAAATAAAAAGTATATTGAGGTAGGACTAGCAAATTAATTATTTAATTCTACATTTAAGGCAAAAAGAGGAATTTATTTAAACCATTCCATACCAAATCATCAAATGCGAGCGCTAACTCATCATTCATCTCCGATCATCTCCGATTTTGTTGAAAATGGGAACAAATGTTGGGCCTTTCGTCCAAAAAAAAGACCTTTTTTTTATTGTTCGTTACATAAAAACCGGTTAGTATCCTCTGAAAAAAACACTTTCCATAGCCTCATTTGTTCTTGATTTAAAATAATTCTTGTGTTAAAAGTTATTGAAATGCTGTTAATCATGTTTAAAAGCTTTCTACTGAAGGTATATTATAGCTTCTGAGTTGATTCGTTATCGAATGGCAGCTTTTTGGAAAATAAATACCAACTTATGCAGGGTACTTAGGAGGAATCGTAACCTCTCTAATAAGCACAATCCTTAATATGATATTTTTTTATATTTCTCGCAAGAATAATTAAAATATCCAAATGTTATGAAATTTGGTATACATAATGTTGACATTACTGCTTGTCGAAGAGTTGGCCACCTTTCGACAAGCCCTCCGTTTTCATATCAATATTGTGCATAGCAAATTTTATAACATTTGAATGAATATGTCTTGAGTAATTTATGTGGAAAATTGAAAGATTTTATGTTAAGAAGTCTGCTTATTACATAGGTTAGAATCTCCCTTAAAATAATATCTCAAGTATTGGTTTTGATATATTATTTTTGAGGATCTAGAGGGTTGAATAAAATACAAGTGAAAAATAATATGGATGGTATTGTATTGTCATCCAACTTATTGTAAAATATTTTTTGTATTTTCATTTACGTTATATTTTTAAAGCGGAAGTGTAAATATGATATTTTAAAATTTTAAACCCTGACATTTCATAAATAAATCCGTATTTTTTGTGGAAATAAATATTTGCAAACAAATGCACCTTAATTTTATTCTTAAATCACTTTTTAAATCGAGGTACATTGCATAATTAATATAAAAAATTATTCATTAATTGTGTGATAAAAATAAAATAACCACTCCCGACTTTGACATAGATTATGCAAAGTTAAGAGACTTCGATTTCCCGTTATAAAAAGGTCATTTATAATTACTATTTATCTTTGTGAGTAATAGTAGATAATTTTGTGAGTAATAATTAGAATTTCATAACCGAATAGCAAAAAATATGACACTTATAATTACGTCATATCCGTCCATCCGTTTGTAACATGATTATAAGTTTGCAATGTTGGCATTGACCTATCTTAATTTTGGCAGGAAGATTTCATATGTGAACCATCACAAAATTGTACAGTTTTGATTCGGGTAGTTCATTAAGGGTAGTGAACCGTATATTGAAATTGAAGATGGTGCGTTTTATCTCGAACTCTTTACAGTGCAGTGAGATAGTAAAAGTACTTCTTTGACTTTTTGAAGTGGAAACTCTTTAGTATTGTTGTGATTCAAACTCAATGAATCGAAAAAGCGACAGTAAAAGAAGATAACCACATACACCATATGAGACAGAAGCATCCATAGAATATAACGCCCGATAGTATGAGATAGAAGTATTTATGATATTTAACGTGTGAGAAAAGGAGATAGAAGGCATTATACAGTGTTTATTCATTATAAATATTATAACTATAAATATTTCCTTATTTTATATGAATATAATGTATATGAATATGAATATAATGCATAATAACTTGGTATCAATATCATCAGAAATAAACCCTACTTCTATCGTATGTGAACTGCACAAATCTTTCATTCACCACATACGAACTTAACACTAAACTCGTTAACAGTATGTCTCCCTTTAACTGTCTTACTACGAGAAATTAGTTGTTTTTTACAATATGTTGACTCGTTTTACAGATAATCCACTAATTGCATAATTGCTATGCAACCTAAGTTGATGCGTGTTTCAATGCAATTGATTGTTTAGAATAATATAATAATAGAAAGAATAATAGCTTACTAGCTTTTATTCTTTGTTATATGCTAAAGAATTAAAAACCAGTCCCGTCGCAGTATAGAAGAATTGTTGGAGCTATATTATAGTCAGATCGAATAACCTAATGGTATTGTAAAAATATGTATTTAATGAAAAAAAAAAAAATGTTTTTGTAACAGACTGGACTTTGTAAAAGCATTTGGTTTCTTATGTTTCTGTAGAAATTCAGTTTATCGCACGTTATTTTATATATAGAGTTCAATTGGGGTGATTTTTATAATTAGGGGTAATTGTTTTGGAGATGGAAATGAGCCATTTATTTGCAAAAGTCGATGGAAAAAATGAATTTTTAGTGATTATTTATTAGCTAAAAGACTGAACATGAATATTTCAACAAATATCAAAATATGGAATACATAATTAATTAGTTATTGAAGAGCTAAATTTAAAACATTTTGTGATACAATAAAAAAATAATTACTATTAATAAATTCGTTATGCATACTGGAATATTCATTTAAAAAAAAAAATAAAATTTTAATTAAATTATACGCAACTTTTATTACAAACATAAGTGAACAAACTAGGCGTTACAAATTTTATAAATTTTAATACTTTTATTCAATTAATTTTCTAAATGATTGATCAAAACAAAATTAATGGTGAATTAATTAAAATATTTAATAGAAATAATATCTAATTATCATTTTATTTCAAAATAATAATTTATATAAAAATTTTTCAAACATTCTCAATTTAAAATGGTTTTTTGTTTTTTTTTTGTTTGACTTAATGGATATAGTATTTTTTTATGGTTATTAAGAAATCTCTTAATCATAACACTTATAAATAATCAAAGGAAACACGTGAAGATGAAAAGAGTTCATATGATTGGACATCATTTTTTGGACTATTTTTAGTAAGCATTCATAAAAAACTATAAATATTAGGTCCATACAGTTATATATATATATATATATATATATATATATATATATATATATATATATATATATATATATATATATATATATATATATATATATATATATATATATTGTAATTACCTACATGGATTTATAATCTAAATTTGAGTTGATGCTGTGGTGAGTCCAAACATTTTACGTAAAAATGTTTCAAACAAAAGTTATTGTTTTAATCAAAAACAAACTTTCTTGCTTATTGTTTTTAAAAGTCCGGTCATATTCGTGTTCTATTATGGTTAAAAAGTTGGGTCGTGGATCCATTGGATCCAACTTACTTCATTCTTTCTGCTTATTTACGAACGTGATCTTACTTTTTAGGCCTATAATATCAAAATTTTAACTCGTTATCTCTTTCTCTTTATGAATTATCTTAGTAACGGACGAACAAACGCAAATGGAATTTGTTAATTCTATGAACACCTATTAGAGCAAGATCCCACTACGACAGACCTTCGTTATTTTATAAAAGTTGAAACTTTCTCTGTACATGTCTCCTATACAGGTAAGAACGACCAGCGATTATTGAGTTTGGGTTGTGGTTTCCCGGGCAGGTAACAGGTAGTAAAGGTGTCAAAAATAGCACTTAAAATTTGTTGGAGTATAAAGCTCAATTTTTTATTCGAGATAAGTTCAGAAATCTCGTCAGTTGACAGTTTCCGAATTAGACTAAAATTATTATACTCTACATATTGTACATGTCGAATACAATAAATGGGAAATATATTTGTAGGTTTGATATTTACTTTGGGTTTCCTAAGTTTTTTATATTGAAACATGAACTTTTCAAACGTTATACAAATGTTAAAGACATTTAAACTCAATTTCCTCTTGTGATAATGTTTTTATTTTCTAAAACAAATTATTATTTATCATTTACAATGCAAAATAAATAATTTCTACTTTAATTTGTACTATATGTACACTTATTAACTAACGTATTACTAACATCTGAATGGTCATGCGCTTGTAGCGGAAATTTAATTGAATATAAAATAACGGATAAAAAATTATAGATCAATATCACACTAAGGTAATAAAGCTAATTTATGTTGACATGATCACATATTAGATACTAACACATTGATAAGATCTTAATGGTGATGTTGTTACAAATCTGATTCTCAATCTACCACGACTCTTCTACTCAGTTTGTAACTTATACAAAGATGTATTTCATTGATATTATTGCGGACACAATTAATTTTATCAATTTTTTATCAAGTTAGAATTAAGTAAATTTCCTCATATCTGGCAAGAAATATTACAAAAAAGTTTAATAATTGTTTAGACATTAGAAGAACTCCTCAAGTTTCAGCCATAATTATTGTCGAATCGAAAATAAATTTTATTATCTAAGCTGTTTTTGATTTTATTAATCATTACGATTTTAAAGTGAAATGGTTTATAAGTTTTACGTCTTACAGCGATTTTAGAGTGATATGAAAAATTCAGCTTACAGTTATAAATTATTTTGTGTTACAGTAGCGTTTTTTGAAAAATATATTTTCAAACCCAATATACAAATTTTACCTCAATCGGCAAAGTCGTTCCGAAGTGATGCCATTTTGTATGAAGTATTGAAATGGACCCCGAACTGACGTAACGTAATGACATGTTTAGACCAACTAATAAAAGTTAAGCAACAGCAGTCACAATCTGTATTTGGATGGGTGACCACCTAGCATTACTGTGTACTGTTGTTGTTTAATAATAATAATCTGAAATGAGTCTATGAAACATTTCTTAAAAATAATGGACTTAAAATGATTAAATTTCAATTCCATTTTGATATATTTCAAACTCTAAGATCATTATTGGGAAAAACTGTTCGGAAACTTTATATTACAATTTTATCAGCCTATTTTTTCGATCTAACGTGTTCGTTAGAGATAAGCTTTCGTTAATTATGAATTTTAATGTATAGAGTATACATTGATGATTTTAGTCAAAATATAATTTTTATAATAAGTAATATTACAGAAAAGACACAATAAAATTTTTTGTCTGTAAATATTTTCTGTATAACGATTTTTTTTGAATGTTTTCGTTTGATAAAATTATCTTTTTTGTACTTCACAGTTAGATTGATTAAAGAGAATATTTTTCAAGTGAATCTGTAAAACTAATTTTTAAGAGATAAATCAAGAATATAACACACAATAGAATTACTCGATCAATTTTTGACTAAATTTGATGGGAGAATAAGATTTCTACAATAATATTCAAAACTCTTTATTTTATATAATATATATTGGAAGTAATTAAAAGAAAAAAAAAAGTAATTTGAAAGAAAAAACTCGACTAAGAATATAAATTTTAAGGGTGGAGTTCATTATTATGTACTAATATCGAAGTAAATATGCTAAATGTTTAATTTTAAGGAATGTTGATTTAAAAAATTACAATTTGGTGCTAAAAAAATTACTAAAAATTTGTTTCACGTACAAAAAATTATTGCATAAGGAAAACACAATTACTTTGAATTTTAAATAATATTAAAAAGTTGTTTATTTTTTAAATAAATTTTTAAATATTAAAAATTTTAATGAATAATAATTATTGAATTATTAATAAATTTTATTTTATAAAAATTAGCAAAATGAAAAAAAAAAAAATGTACTCCAAATCATTCTCCGGACCACGCATTTTGGAATAATTTATCTATTTTGTGCTAACTTTATTTTGTACAGTATATTTTATTTCCTTACATTTAACAAGCCGTTACCAAATTGATTGCCGTTACCCGAAAAAAGGGGTAGAACTGTTTTACCGTTTCCTACTTATATATAGAATATATTCGATGATTTATATTTTCACTTTTTTTTCTCGTGAATCGCTCATCCAATTTTGGTGACATTCATGTACATGCATTTCGGTTTTGTCGAACTGATCTTTTCATAATGGACTATTCTGAAAACCGATATTAAGGAAAAATTTTAAAAATCTCACTTACGAATATAACGGAAAAACATCAAAATACTGCCACAGAAAATTTTAATAAATTCTGTAGTAAAGATGTAACAAATGCATTTTTTCACTTGTAAATATGCGAATATCATCTAAATCGATCAAGCTGTTTGGTATATAGCTATTTAATTAATTCATATTCATACATCAGGAGGTTCTGTGTCTGTTATTGACGGTGCATTATTTACAAATGGAAAGATATTATGTATATTTTATTTAGAAAATATTCTTATTTATTCTTCATATTTTTGTATTTGCAAAGAGAAGACAGATTACACCTACGTGTAGGTATTTTCTTTTCATAAATTATCAAAATATTTTACATAACCGATTCGAGGATATTGCTAGAAAGTAAAAGGATTTTGATTTACAATCACAATCTAATAAATAATATTCATAGACATAAGTAATACTGTTTATTGACCCAATTAATACTTCTTGTATATTATTGATTGGTTGCAATAATCTATACGTCTATTTATAATAATGATAGTTTTGTGTATCATTTAAAAAAAAATAAAAATATTACATAGTACGTAGTAATACAGCCTTCAAGTGATTGACTATTGCAGTATTCTCTTTGGCCAATAGTTTATTGTTGTTTACAAAACAGCGCAACATCTATTTTGATGTGATTTATTATTTACTCTTAATGACAATCTTGTGTGAAATTTATAATTAACAATAAATATTTTTAAACTCGACATATATGGAATATGCCGAGTACATTAAATTTAGTTTGTAGCAAATATTGAATGCAGCAATTAAATTTTGAAAAAGTTGCTTAGTGAATCCGAATTAGACCATTTACCACCGTAATTAGACATTACCGTCCGTCCCCGCCCGTCACCAAGAAAATTCAAAAACAAAAAGAGATATTGAGCTGAAATTTTATGGTGTATTCTAGGCATTAAAATTGAAGTTTATTTGTGGGAATGAACAAAATCGCTCAATTAGATGCAAGGGATCAATTAACGACCTTTAATCTAATGCTGATAGATTAAGTATTTGAAACATTGTTTAGTTAATATGTTTAGATTTGCTACACTTGAATGTCAAATTAACAAACACTCAAATATATAGCTATTTATATTTGTTATAACAATATGAAGTACATATTTAGTGCCTTTTATGACTGCCAATGATGAAAAAATCATGAAACATCGAAGTTTTTTTATCAATTAAGATCGTTAGTAGTTACCTTCATTTTAAACTAATAGTTTTCCCTTACAACTTTCCAGTATTATTAAATGTACTAAAAAAAATAAAAAAATCGTCATTTCACAATCGGTATAAATTTATGCCATGTTTATCCTTCAAATTGATTTTCTTATGTTTTATAAAAATGTTTCGAAATTGAATCCCACATTCTTTTACCTTAAAGAATTTTTTTTTTTCGTAAATTGAGACTTACATTTTCTACAATTCATATCATATAATAACTTTTTTTTTTAATTTGCGGTTTTGTGGTAATTAAGTATATGGATAGATTTTCGTTGAGGTGTTTTCATAAACAATTTATAAAAAAACTTTAAAAGTCATGAATAATTTTGTATTATAAATTACATATCTCTATAAAAGCGGATCTTTACTTTAATCAGATCAATCAATAGTTTACTACAGTTTGTAATTTTGTTGAAATGCGAAATAATTAGAATTGTCGACAGGAAAAACCATCTCATGAGTCTTCGCTCGAGTCAAACGTGATAAAATAGTGAAGTACATATAGTAATGAATACATACAATAATAATGTGTATTGCAAACATATATATTCCTAGTAGCTAATTTTGAGCTGAAGTTGTGACTAATCTAAACAATTTACGAAAGTATGCTTCAAACAAAAATTGGTTTATTGTAAAAAAACAAACATATTTGGCTTTGAACTTTTCTTCTATCCTTTATGGTTCAAATGTTCGGCCATGGATCCATTGGAATCGATTTTGCTCATTCACGATCTAAAACTCACTTTTCATGTTTAATATACATCACCAAAATTTCAACTCGCTCTCTCTTTTATTTTTTTAGTTATCTTGATGACGAACAAACAGACGGGTGGATGCAGAAATGGACTAATTAGGTGCTTACATGTTCACGTATATCAAAATTTTGTTTGTGGATTCAATATTTCCTAACGTCACAAACTTTAACAAAAAGAAAGTAGAACTAAATTATAAGATATTATCTTATATATTATCTTAATTGAAAGGTGAGAATATTATTGTTTGTAGGAAAAGGAAAAATATAGTAATTAAAAAGCAAGAAAAATATTAATATGTTCAAAAAACAGTCACCGAAATCAGAGAAAGAAAAAATTTTGCGAGAAAAGAAATATATAATAAGAAAATTTACCTTATTACGAATATACCATTTAATTAAGGCACATTCTTAATATTTGGGCTGTTCTTAGATTATTCTCACAAACTAGAGGCGCTGTTCGATTTTTAAATACCAAAGTAACTTCAGAATCTACTTTATAAATTTTTAATAAAAGTAGGATTCAATTTAAGAGAGTCTTCAATTTATAAATTAACTGATTTAATTTATTTACAATTTATTTCTGTTGGTTTGGGTTTTTATATTTAACGATTTTGAATAAAATGGATTTCGATTACGTTTGGGTTTTGGGATGATTCCATTCAAAATCATCAAATCTTGGGCGCTAACATTTCTCCGATTTTGATAAAAATAGGTACAAATGTTGGGGTTTTCGCTAAAAGAAAGAAAATAATCTTGCTCATCTTGTCTGTTTTCATATAATCGCGTAAAATGAAGATGTTATGTTTATTAATTGAGATATAATAGCTTTTTAAATATCCATGGAAAATATAGGATTTTTATGCTATTTGACCATATATGTGGTTAAAGAAGACAAAAAAGTGTGGTTAAGGAAGTGAAAATATCTGATATAAAATTAGATGAAAATTTGCGTCATCTTTCAGAATTCGATAAAAACTTTATTTTATTTTTATTCCTTAAGATTTTATAGCACATTAAAAATCGTTGAAAATTCAAATTTATTATTTTATTCAACAATGGCGGTGAGGTTATTAGTAATCCATGGTTTGAGTCTCGCTGCATCCAGTATAATTTTTTCTTAATGTATTAAAAGTTATATTCAATATTAGAAAAGAGATATCATCCTTAAAAAAGTAAAAGAGCAAAAATCGTTCGCCCAGGTACTGCCTATGTAAAAGAAAAAGTACAAAAAAAATTATACACGTATTCGAATGACTACAAACTGTACTCGTTCGTTTATATAAGCATGAAAATGACATGACTAATTTTAATATATGTTTTACTAAAAGCAATTGCAAAAAACAGAAAAAAATTATATCTACAAAAAATACCTTGACATTACCCTCTTTATTCTTAATTATTATTATTATTATTTTTTTTATACAATGCATTGGATTAAAAAAAAAATGCCCTTAAGTAAATAAAAAAAATTATAATTGACTCATTCATGATTTTTTACAATAGAATACAACATACAACATATTTATTTATGTATACTATTTGACCTGTAGGTCTGTACTACAAATGTGAAAGACAATACAAGATAATTATTTATATGAGAAAATTATTAATTTGTATCAAGTAGATTTTGATTCAGATAGATCACTTCCATAATGACAACGACGATTACTTATTTAATAATAGCTGAGTAAAAATTTTACTTTAAATAGTTTTTCTTTTTGATACACTGTTAATCTGAATACACTTAATACAATCAATAACAGAAGTTTGATTTCAAACAATCTGATACAATCATGTTGTTGAAATGTATGAAAATTCAGTAGAGAAATATTAATTATTTGCTTAAACATTATAGGACATTTTATATCTTAAAAATTTTACAAAAATCTAGAAATATTTTTAAAGATTATTAAACATGCTAGAGGATTTATCCAAATAGTCAATCTGACCAGTCTTGATTCGTTAGAATTACGTGAAATTACGACGATGATGCTCTGTCGTGTTAAGAAATAATTGAAACAACTTTGGCCAAACAGTTCATAAATAATACCTATTCCAAGAATCAATATAACATTGAGTTAGGAAGTTTTCAATATTTTAATTTTGGTCAAATTGTAGGTTTATTTTTATACGGCCTGTGTTCCAAAATAAATCAGTGCGTGAGCCAAAACAATGTGACATCATCAAAATATCATATTCAACATTGCTAATACAAAATATTGATTATATCATATCGTTCTGGCCAGCGTGGTAAAATGTGTTTTGAAGCATAGCTAATTTTACTGAGTATTAAAATAATTCAACTTTGATATTTTATCATTGAAAAAATACTACAATTATAATTATTGACATCGCGTTTGATTTTTTTTTTTAATACACGAAGGAGATGATTTTTCCGGATTTTTCGGAAACAACTTATAATTTTCCTATTTTTATTTAAGCTTTCGATTTTGTTATGATTTTGAGCCTAGTTTCTCATTTTGTTGTATAAAATAACAAATTCAATATCTGTCAAATGACCTATTGGAAAATAATTCAATACACTCAGACACAAAAAAAATTGCTGAGATCCACAAAGATCGTAGAGAGGCTAAATTTACTTTCAATGTTCAGTGTACAGTATATTTTACACACACAGCAATATTTTTACAAGAAATCCGAGACATCATAAACCGTTTTCCAGACGGACCTCGAAAATTTAATTTCAAATGGAGTGATTATTTAATATTTTATTTTAAATAAATGCTTATTAATATTTTAGTTTATTTACTTGGATATCTATAAAGCACGCTGTCCTATGGGTGTTTCACATTCAGACACCCTTGTGAGTGTTTCTCTAGCATTCCATTTAGATGTCTTCCTGCGTTTAGTATAAAACAAGTGCGGGAGACCCGGATAAAGAAATTTCTGATTCACCCTTCATTAGGTTAAGACAGTATTTGAGTTTTTATATAGAAAAGATTTTTTCGATACACCAAAATCGGATAGTCTATTTTTTTTTAAAATTACATATACTTATTTCAATTTTAAAGTTTTAAATATTTGTCTATAAACAAAACATTATTTTACTTTTTTGTATATAATTTAAACAATAAGGCCAACACAAAATATATTTAAACAAACAACATGTGGAAATGATGACATACTTCATAAATTTTCAATAAATCTAGCTGTGTTAGTTTATTTCTGAAATGCATTAAACATTTTTTTCTATTCAATATTTTTTTAGTTTTAATAATAATACGTAATATGTAAAAATAAACACCATTTTTAGTGATCTGTTGTGATTATGGTATTCGTAAATAAAGGAAGACGCAACAAAAAGCTTGAAACAAAAGTTCGCAGTGATTTAGAATGTATATTGAATGAATACGTTATGGAAGTATAATATAATAGTTCGAAAAAATATGTTATAGCCTACAAACGTAATAAACACATATGTTAATAAAAAATTGGTTTATAATCTATAAAGGACATCACACAGGTTTTGCTGCATTTCACACATAAACTTGAATCATTTTTTTAAACTATTGTTTTTTTTTTACTGTCATTAACAGCTATTTGACTGAGTAGGTACATAATGTATTCTATTGACATTGGTCTAATTTATTAATATTGTTGACATTATAAATTATCAGAATAATTTAATCATAGTTTTAGCGTTCAGAGTCATTTATATGGGAGAGATTTTGGGGCTAGAAACCTTATTCATATTAGCCTTGAATATTCTATTTATTATATGACTATTAACCGATTGCTTTGGATTTTATTGAAAAGATTAAACTTTTGTTTTATATATTTCAGAATAATAATTAGCGAAAAAATTCAATTGTCTCGGTGAAAAAATGAGCTACTCTAATTTATTAATTTATGTTAAGAAAAAGTCGATGTATTTGAAAAATCAACTGACAAAAAAAACTCTTCCCATTCAAGAAAACAATTTATTGTTAATATTAATAAATTTTATTTTTAAATAAACTAGAAATATTCCATATTTCGTTCCCAAACCATGTTTTCGAGCTAAATAATTTTTTATATGCGTATGGTAAAACATGTGCAATAGATTTGTACTATTAATCAATACCTTTTTTTTTTTTATAAATTTTAGTTAAGAGTGTACAGAATATATTTAAAAAAAATAAAAAAATAAAAATGTGCAATTCATACGCAATAGAAGTGAAAGTTCGAGATAAGAAAATAAGTACAGAATTTCAGGAGTTGGTTAATTGTAGGGTTTATTTCTGATGATCTTAATATCTACAAAATTGAAAATTACACAATAATTTTAAATTTTTATACATTACTTACATCATACTTAGCTATTTTGAATTTTCGATAACGTGTTTTATTAAAATTATAAAATATTTCTATATTCGTGAACAATGCACTACGGATATTCATGTTATGATGCCTTTAAAAAAACATGTGCACATTATGATGCAAATATACTCCCGCGCACGCACACATACTCACCCTATAATAAACACTGTATAATTCCATCTATCTCCTTCTTTGGTATGCTAAATCCTATATACTTTTATTTTATTCTCTGGCTCGTTATGTCCTATAGATATTTCTATTCTCATTCTATCGTAAGTTATATCCTTGATTGTAATTTTATACTGTCGGTTTTTCGTTTCATCGAGTTTAAAAACACTACGTTCTTAAAGAAGTTTCACTGCAAAAACTTTATTTGCCAAAATGTTTTATACATAGGCATTTTTAGATGATTATAGTGTGTATTTTACTGTATTACATAAAATATCGAAATAACGAAAGAGGTTTAATAATCAGAATTTGATCTCCCGCTATGCAAAATGAATCAAACGTAAATTTTAATACATAATTTATGAATGAAAATCAAAACATTTGAATTTTGATCAAATAAATGTATTCATTTTTATTAATCATACAAGCTTTGAGGTTAATTATTCTTATCTGTAACAATATTATGCATTAATAAATATTGTTAAAAATGATCGATTAGAATCAAATTTATGTCATTAATTAAACTAGATATTTATATTATAAATATACTTTAGGCTAAAATATTTATTTAATAAGATTCAGAAAATTGATTACATTATTCTAAATAAATCATAATTTTTTGTTTCAAATGAGTTTACTGTCACTATTTTAAAATAATTGATTTTAATTTAATTACTATTTTGTAAATAGATTAATCAAATTTTTACTTAACATAATTTGTCATCATACTATAATATTATTTTTAAGTTAAATTAAAATACATTTTATGATACAATCTTAAAAGCTAGATTAGGGTCAATTAGATCATTATAGGTAATTTTAAATTCAAAAACATTTTTACCTTAAAACATTATGATTAACGATAATGCTTTCGTTGAATATTTTATATTTACCCATAAAAAATTAGCTCAAGTGTGATTTTTTATTTCAACGCGGGCGATGATTTCATTAAGTGTAGTATAAAGAAATTTTGGTAATGATTTTAGTTAGCTCACCTTGTAATTACTTTTCACTTATTTTTATAATAATTAGGTATAGTGTTAGATCTGATTGAAGTTTATGCATTAAAAAAATAATTGCCATTCTCGAGATATGACTAATTTTTTAGACTTAATATGAACCAATGAAACTTATTGTAGTGGAGGAAAGAATTTAGCCAAGATTAATAAAACTACAGTTTGAAATAATTTACTTACATTTAGTTTTATTCTAATAATCTATACTTTGAAGAAGTGGTCTCCAAACTCTTTTGAACACATATACCAAAAAAAGCTTAAATTGGACCCTCTTATAAAAAAGATTTAAACAGCGTTGATTTTAAAAACTCTTTGCCACATTCATCGCCCCAACCTTTGCGCCACTTTCAAATTGAGAAAATTAGGGAAGCGTTTAATGATAAAAAATTTAAACAAACTTATGCAGAATAAAAAAAATTAATTAATGTTACTTTTATGCTATAACTAGTTTATATTATCAGATAACTGTCCAATAAGAGAGTTTATTGTAGTTTTTGGTTATATTTTTCTTAAAATTAATAGATCTATATTGTTAAAACAGATTTTGAGACAATTGATGGCCTTTCCATTTATAAAATAATAACAGAAAAAAATTGTTATAAAAATTCATTAATTTAAATAACTAAATTTCAATCTTTTACATCATCTGGTTTAATATCAATATTAGTTAAAGTATTCTACTTACATATGAATTCAATTTTATTATCTGCCGGTCTAATAAGATTTGAAGAAAATGATTATTTAAACGCTTGTAGGTATCGTTTTGTTATAATATATGATATAAAAAAAATCATAAAAAGTAAATGAATATCATTCAAATATATAAAATAACTAAGGTTTTTGGTAAAATTACCAGAAATGGAAATAGAGCGACTTCTATTGGATTTTTCAACTCAAACTGATTCTCATCTTTCAGTTTAGAGAAGATCTTTACTTCATTATAGGATAAAAACACTACATATAAATAAACAATAAGCAGAAATGTTAGCTGAAATATTTAATTTACACTTGAATTCAATTTTTGTATACTTCAGATCCAGTTATTATTTCATTGGTTTGATTAACGATAGTCTAAAACTATTAATAATAGGAATAATAACTTGAAATTGTGAACGTCTTAATATATGTTTTTTACTTAACTGGTGTGTTAGTTAATTATTATAAATGCTTGAGCTTTTTCTACATTACGTATCTGTATTTTTATTTTTGGTACAAATGTACGATTTTATGAAATTTTGTTTATTGTATTTTTCATTCTCCATAAGCACTCTCGAACAACAAAATAACATTATACATATATCGATATTATGCTAATGTGAAGATTTAATGCTCCAAAACATTGAATGGGCATTTTTGTAGATAAAATGCACCAAAACATAGATGTAAACGAAAATCTGAAGAAAGTTCCATTTTTTTTAATTTTCACAATATGATAGCGGTTGCGTGGGGATAAAAATTGTGCATTTTATATTTTAAGCACTTACTTACTAGATGATGTATTAAAAATTTAGAACTACCAGACTGTAAGGTAACCCCTTCTCTTCGTCGCTATTCATTGAACATGCCGTTTTGTTAACTTATTTTCCACTCTCCCTACGTAGGGTTGCTTAAAAAAATACATACATTTTGTAGGTTATTAAATTCTCTACAAGTTTTATTCTGGTACTTGTCTTCTTAGAAGAGAACAAAACTGGAACACAACGCTCTTAAGTTAGAAGTTTGAAAAATATCCGGAAAATGCTATTTTTTTTAAAAGTGTCTATCCGTCTAAGAAATAATTTAAATAGTAAGAAATTTAATATTCTACATCATTGTAATAAACAATTTTTTAACTAAAATACATCAAAAAAAAAAAAAAAATACCAACGAAAATCTGACGGAAGTGACGGTTCTTTTTCGTTTTTGTCAATATACTGGCGTGCGCAGAGAGGGTCAAATTGTGAAATTTTCATTTTGAACACTAACTAACCTAAACAAAATATCAAAAATTTACCGGATCGTTTGCAAGGTAACGACAATTAATATGTTTAGGGTATAGAAATATACAGATTGGCCAAATAATCATATTCCATATGACAAAAAGGGTAAGCCAATATTAAAATGTATTTATATAAAATATACACATATATACAAAAAAAAAAATTACGTTCAAAGCTTATGCTAAAATAATTTACTCAACATCAAATTGACAATATTTGTTTATTTTAAAAGATTTCAGAGAGAGGTGCTTATACTATGTACAGTAGAACCACGATAACTCAAACCTCGGTAACTTAAAAACCTCTATAAGTTCAAAACATAATATGTTCCCTGCCCATCAAAGCCCAAAACCTCTATTACTTAAAATACGCAGCCTCTATAACTTAAATAAGTAATCTCTGTATTGGCCCTCAGTAATAGGAACAAGGGTACAAACATACATATGTACCTACCTCTATATTAACCTATCCCTAACATAGACCCTTGATAACTTAAAACCTCTATAACTTAAAATATTTTGTGTTTCCCTTAGACTTTAATTTATCGAGGTTCTACTGTATTATAATATGAGTTTATTGAATGTTCTATATGTTTATGTTGATTATGTTTATATTATACGTATATGTATTTTAATATTATTTCCCTTTTTTACCATATAGAAAATGATTCTGAAGACTATTTGTATATCCATTAAATATAAATTATTAGATTTATTCTTTGTATATGTTACGGTAAATGTACACTCTTGGGAAATGTACACTTTTACCGTAAAATGTGTACATTTCCCAAAAAGTTAGATATATGTGAACTGAATATAATGTATATGTATATACATTATAAAATGAAATAATCTTACCTTTACGTTTTAAGAAAAGTTGGAATACAAATAAATTAAAAATGTTGTTGCAGTAAAAAAATATTTATTAAAATAAACATAATATAAAAGACTTTAATAACGAAAATTATTTTAATTAAAAAATGTAAATGACAAACAAAACATACTTTTCTTTGCATATTATATAATATAGGTTATGATCCCAATATTTATAAAGAAAATTTTTTTTTCCTAGTTTTTCAAGACCAATAAGATGGGAATCAAACTCGGTAATAATAAAATATTAAAACAGTTAAATTTTATAAAACTATAAAGGAACATATAGAAATTTCATAATGAAAAAAGTTGTATTTATTTGAGCAAGAATTGCTATTGTGCGACATGCGACATGGTCATTGTGAATTTGAAATTGTAAATGTTAGTTGAATGCACATTACCCAAACGATATGTACATTTGCCACAATATCTACTTTTACCGTAACATTTATACTGTATATGATATCTAATGTTGTAGTTTCATTTAAAATATAAAAAAGTGATTTAATATCAACAGATATTACATGTTTTGATTCTATGTGAACAAATTGATCTAATAAAAACCGCACCATAAAATACTACTCCTACATATAAATAATATCTTATTTTCTTATTTAAATCAAAATGCAGTGAAATTGATTATATATGATTCAAACTTATTAAAATTTCAAAGTCAACAACTATATGCATTTTTAACTATTTATTACATGTTAAAAAATAATTTTATTTTAATTTTAAAATAAATTTAAGGTTATTTTTGCATTACTATAATGAATACATAGAAATGACATTTCCACCTCTATTGATAAAATTACTATTACGCTATTTAATAAAAATATTAATGAAGTTGAAAACATTACACATCTACCGGGAATCGTATCTGGATACTTCCAATTGCTAGTCGGGCATGCTACCAGCTACATCCCAGATGCTTTGTAATCAACTATATAGTAAAATTACAAAATTGAAGATCAGAACCATTTTATTTTATTTTTCGAAAAGTTCTTCTTCTAAGAAATTGATAAGTTTCTTGACGTTTTTATTTAAAACTGATGTATTAAATTAAAATTAATTTATAATATTTCAAACCGTTCATTGCCTTTAATGTTAATTTGCAGGAAAATTCATTTATGTATGATGTGAATGCTTATACATCTCTCATGATTATATTAAATTTTCATTTGGGATTAAAACTAGAACATAAATATTTTTGTATTACATTCGTGATACATTATCCGATTTTGAAAATGGGGACAACATTTTTTTTTATTACTTTCATTGAAGCGTGTGTACTTCACTAACAATTTGAAGTTATTTTTAAAAATCTTTACAAATATGGACGTTATAAAGTCATTCCAGGATAAGAGGTCCTATCGACATCCATAGCACTTATATAAACTTATATACACTTTCCTTCAAAATTTAAGACAAATAATGTTAGTATGCACAAATGAGTTTGATTGTGAAGAAAAATTTTATATAAATTACATTAATATTTAAAAATTGTATTGTGCGATTTTTCCATAGAAAATGATCACTTATCGTAGAATCATGTATTAGACTTTTGTTGCAAGAAAGAGATGGAAAACAATGTTTAAGAGCTAAAAACTTAATCGTTTTTTAAACAATTTTAACTTAAATTTCGAATTTTATATGATATTGAGCTTAGTTTCACGTTTTGATGGGTAAAATAGCCAATTTTCATATTTCATTTGGATCAAGAATGATAGATATTTAGTATTTTGAAATGCCAGAAACAAATAGTAATTTAAAATGGACAGATCGAACAAAATATTAGAATAATAATATTGTATTCAATTTTTTTTTTTGATTTTGTGCAAAATATTTTGTGAAATTTGAAACATAAAAATTTGTAAGAAATACTAATAGTCAATTTTAAAGTTTCATTTCTCTAGAAACTAATTCATTTTTTGTTCCCAAAATGTATACACCATGAGATAAACAAGTATAAGTCAATTTATATAAAAACTGAAATCGAATTAAAGCAAAAATTAAAACTCACCACATTCAATTTTCTTACAAGGTAAAATATATTCTTAAATTTTTTTTTTTTATAAAAACTGAATTTTCTATTACGATTTTCTACAAAATTAGAAAAACTAAAAAATTATTCTTATTGTTTTAAAGGAAATAATTTTTAAGCTTTTGTGATTATGATTAATAATTGTACTTCAGTCATATTTTAATACCTGGTATAAAAACTGATTGACTGATTATTCAACGTGCATTTGAAACTATTGGGTCTAAATACTAGAAATTTTCACGGAAACTCTTAATTATATATAAGAGAACAGATACATCGATCAAGACATAGAGGAAAGAATTTAAAAAAATGAAAAATGCAACACTAGATTTAAAGTTTGATATATTCGACGATGATTAACCCTTGAGTTAGGATGGTTACAATTTTGGCAAAACACCTTCCACAGCGTTAACATTGACTACAAAATATCTTTTTAAAATATCGACCTAAAAAGATGAAATTGTAATATTAACGTAAATTCTAAGCTGCGATAATAAGTTTACAGCTAAACAGAAATGACCATTTGTGACCGAATTCTATGCGATAAAAGTCTAACTATAGTATCAATATAATTAGCATTAAAAATTCTTATTTATTATGACTATTATTTACTTATTTAATTATATTATTTAATTAACATATACAGAAGTAGTTTTATTTAATTCAGGACAAATATTATCAATATTAAATTTTTGTATTAATCGAAAAAATATTATTATAATTATACACCAGTAGTCATAAAGTTATGTATACTTATGTTATACATACAGGTGTGTTTCAAAATTATCATAAAATTAATTAGAAATATATATTGTTTGTAAATCTATTAACTTTTATTTCCATAAAAATTTGTTGTGCATTTTTAAATTGACCAACTTTAATATATTATACATCGTAAAATATATTTGCAAAAACAAAGTGGTGCATAAAGAAAAAACGAATTAGATATAGTTCGATATTCTCTGTAGAGTTGCAGCGCTGATAGATGAAGATAACATGCGTGAAATTCAGGTAATATTGATCCTACAAAAACATGAACAATAATCCAATTATGGATCATTATTCTGTCTCACCTGGTTCCTGCCCAGGTGTCACACAATTCTGCAAATGCTCAGGTATTCAAAGTACACGAGACGCAACTGAGATCCTAAAGTTTCATCTGTGTGAAGATAAGTTGATGTCTGATCGCTCTGGGATCTTGGACTAATAGTACTCTTTGATAATATTTATATTGTTTACCAAGGTTCAATTTTAAATGAATTTCGTAGCTGTATTTAGTTTTCACACTTAAGCAATTCAGTCCCAGCAAGTGGATCTCGTAAATGCGTGGAAGGTGATGCTTAACATTTAGAATATAGAAACTGTAAACAAATATTGTGCTTGAAATATATAGGTCAAGATAGGGAAGCATTTAAAAATAGTAAAATGTGAAAAAACTATAGTAGGATAAAGCCAATTGGAAACGAAAGAGAATATAACAAAAATTAAAAGGAAAATTAACTTACGGACGATCTGAGATCGGGAAGTGGATGGGGTAAGTTTTTAAGGGTTTATCTCGATTTCCGGCAAAACCACAATCCCTATGAAAAAAAAAGTTAAATGGCAAAGTTGTAGGTAATAAAAAGATCTACAACTTTTGTATTTACACTTAAAAAAAAAACAAAACGAAACAAAATAATTAGGATACTTTTTCGATGTTACTTCAATTTTTCACATAAATTTTGAGGTTATGTGAAAAAGTATAAATACAAAAGTTGTAGATCTTTTCATAACCTACAACATAACTATTTTACTTTTTCCCATAGCACGTAGTTTTGGCGAAAATCAAGATAAGCTGTGTTCTACCTTTAAAAACTCACCCGGTCCACTTCCCTACTTCAGATCGCCCGTAAATTATTTTTCCTTTCATTTCTATTATATTATATATATTCTCTTACGTTTCCATTGGGTTTCATCCTACTATAATTATTTTTGGTTTCAAAAATTATCGACGCTGGTATAATTTAATTTGCCCAAAATATAAAATCCATAAAATATAAAAGCTATGATATATCTTTAAGATTCAGTTCGGGCAATCAACTTTTATTTGAATTGCGCGTAAAATAAAAGTGTTTACATTTGGTGACGTAATTTTATTTGAATGTTGATTGGTAATAAAATATAAAATAGTATTTTTATATGTATTTATGATGTGCCATTTAAAAAAAAAAATATTTATTAAGGTGAAACAAGGCCAATTTTATTTATGTCCAATCATCAAAATAATAAAAAATGCAATAACTATCAGTAAAGATATAGTTGAAAATAATAGTACAGATTAAGATATTAAGCCAACAAGTCGCCACTTAAAATCAACGTTCTTAAAGTGAAATTTTGGAAGTTGTTTTCTCCGATTATTTTTGATTTCCTCGATAGTAGAAACTGTGCGTTTTTTTAAAAATACATAAGTCAACTTTCTGACGCTAAAGCACCCTAAAAAATCGGTGATTTATTGGCGCTTTTGCAAAATTTTCAAAGAAATCGCACTTCATGCTCTGAAACTCGATACAGTAATCTAATATATCATCAAATATTTAAGAATAGTTGGAAGGGAATATTTTTTCAACAAATTTAATAATAAGTTAGCCGATTTTAATAATTAATTAATAGCCGATCACCGCCTTTAGAAATAAATATTAATTGATAATGGTTTTGACCGAAACATGCAACGCCTATTACTTTTTATTGGAAAACGTCTTTACGACTTGAAAGGTGAAGAAAAACTAATAGTAGGTTATTTTGGATCTTTCCATTAGACACGTCTTATTAAGACTTACACATCGATATGCATTAATTCTGATTTCTTCTTTATAGGAGTGATGGAAAAGGGAAACAAAATTTTATTTATTTATTAAATCTAGATTTGTTACTTTAAGAGAGCGTATATAAAATTTTGAGACGTTCACGCATGATTATTATAGTCTATAACATAAAATTCAAGGGAAACGTTAAAGGAAAATTTTTGTTCTTGAGTTTTATACTGATTGTTTAAATGAACAGTTTTTAATTAATGAAATTTAACTTAGTTAAGGAATTGTACATAGTTCGATAGTCAAGTTTATATGTAAATGTGATTTAAAAAAGTAACATTCAAATTTAATTTGAATTCCCAAATAATTCGATTAAATTATTGAGGATTTGTTTCAGAAAACTCAATGTTTTGAAAGCATACGTGTATTGTTTGCATTCCTAGTCATATTTCATTATCGAGAAATTAGCTATCAAGGTTCTGCTTTATTATATTTATTTATAGCATATCGACATTTATAAATAATATACATATAAATTATTTTATTGAACAATTCTTTAAGAACTTGGATATCAATCATTTTCTTGTACGTTGTTCAGTTGGTGCCTTACTAAACCTTCAATTCGATCGATATAAATTAGTGATCTATAAATCTACCATTTAATATTGAATTTATTTTAAATATATAATGACTCACCAAAGTGTAATAAGACCTTCAACATATTACGAAAATCCATAGGGTATCTAATCACAGCTTAAAAATTTAGTTTTGATATGCTTATTCAGAAGTTTAATGGGCTGCACGATTATCATATGAAAAGGGCAATGTTATTTATTTTGGTGTCTATATCTATACAAATATTATAAAATGGAAACATTTGTATTTTTTATTTTTGTATGTAACGAATAAACTTTAAAATTACTGGACCGATTTGAAAAATTATTTCGCCGTTAGGAAGCTACACTATCCCATCTCCGTGTAATATAGTCTACTTTTTATCCCTGTATTCCAACGGGAAGTACGCGGGATAAAGAGGAAAAATATTAATTTTTGTATGTTACGAATAAATTTAAAGGAAACTAAAAAGTAGCCTATTTCTGTGATGGGGAGTCAAGACCGAAGATCTTGGGGTCGGGGGTAAAGGAGTCGAGATAGCGGGTGTACCACACCAAATACAGGTTGTATATATAACAATTTCGTGTCACGGGTTTCCTGCACTGAATACCAGACGCCACAACAAATACCGGTTTGTAGTGTATTATATATACATAAAATTTGTCGTTTACAGCTTTCTTTTGATTATTATCATATTACATAATTTCAACCATTTTTTTTTTTTACTTTGATGGTCATGATCCCCAAAATGAAATATATGTGTATTTTTTTTAGAAGTCAGATTACTTTGGACATAAATCTCATATTGTAAAAGTGGTGTGAACGAAATTCAGATTTTTTGGTAATAAGGTAGATGATTAATACTGAAGTAGCTATATTAAACATTAAAATGTGGCTCAATAATGGGAAAATTAATTTTAAATTGATTCAAAAATGACGAAAATATAATTTCTAAATATTACATCACTTCTCAGTTTTTTGAACGTTCATATTTTCTTCATTTTTAGAGATTATAATAAAAGCTTCAGTCCTTTTGTGAAGTAAAACGCTTGAAATAATAATAATAAATGAATTAGTAATAAAAAAACAAAAATTAAAACATTCAATTTTGTTATTATAATTTTTGTTTTTGTTAAAAAAACGTTACCACTCTCCAAATTTAGGTCTGAATCCGCGCTTATCCATGTTGATTAATCATTTAAAATCACAAGCTTTTAAGTTTAGTTGTGTTTGATAACTTTTAGTTTTGGCGTTTAAGTGTTAGGTTCCAAGAATATAGACAAAATACATATTACCAAAAAAAATTTCTTTATAATCAATATACCAAATTACTGAATAAGACTACGCGTGAGAAAAAACTCATTGGTTTAAGTAATTACAACTCATGGCGCTAATAAGGAAGATACTATAAAAAAATTTCTTTTTTGCACATCAAAATGTGAAACTAAGCTAAATACCAAACAAAAATTGAAAATTAAATTAAAATTGATTAATAATCGAATAAGTTATAAGCTCTTAAATATTGTTTTCGATCTTTTTCTTGCAAAAAAAGTTTTAAGCGTGATGCTGTGATGGGGCCCCCGAGGGGGCTTTCTATAGAAAAATCGCGCAATTTTTGAATATTAACGTAATTTATACACATTTTTATTCACAATGAACTTATTTGTGCATTCTAACATTATTTAAATAAAATATTAAAGGAAAGTGATAATAAGTGTATATAAGTTCCATAGACATCGATAGAACCTCATAGGATGTAGGAAATCACTATAAAGATGAACATGTATGACGACATTTTGCAATTCTCCTTTTTTGTTTCATTAAGAATTTTGTTTCATTAAATTTAACCTATTTATAAAAAAAAACCTATTATTAGACATCAAAATCTGAATATGCAACGAGTATAAGACCAATAATTTTATTTCGCGCAAAAATCTACAATTGATGTCGAATGGGCATTTATGCAATTTAATAGAAATATAATTTTGATTAAAATGTAAAAATGTTAAACAGTAACTTTAAAGCCATGATAAAATGATAAATTTTAATAAAAATTAAAATTTTGTTTAGTTTGTTCATATCAAAACTCTTATGATTATAATAATAATAAATAATATCCCTATTATTTTAAAAATTTACAGAAATAGGTACTTTGTGTTATCCCTCAAAAATACAAAAGTTTCCTTTTTATCCCGCGTAGTTCTCGTTCCAGTGTGAATACAGGGATAAAAAGTAGACTATATTACCCGGGGATGGGATAGTGTAGCTTTCTAACTTCCTAATAATTCATCCACTTTTCCATTAATATTTTCGAAAGATGAAAACTTCTTAATTTTTTTTGGGTTTAATTTGTGAAATTTCGAAGAATTTAAGTTTTCTAATCCAGCCTGGGGCTAAGGCCGGTTTCTATAATCTATTGATTTTAAATTCGGACTAGTTTCGTTGAATTCTAATTAGAAGTTGAGTGCGTAATTTTTGTGGCTGTAATAAGACTTTTTCAACCTTTTTAACAAAAATCAGATATGATATGTAAATAACTGGAATGCAATATTTTAATGTATACTATGCTTTAAAACGAATTAATTCATCATGTAGCAGCAAAAATTAATAAATAATAATAATTAAATTATGATTAAAATTAAGATAAAAAATAAGTAAGAGATAATAAAAATACTATTAAAAAATGGGTTAATGACTTTTTGTAAAAAAAAGTCACAATGAATGTCACATTGAAAAAAAAATAAATTAAAATAAACGATTGTTTGATTATTTTCACTTTCAAATGATTTGTTAATATAATGTTATCAAGCATGTGAAAAGCTTACACCGTTTCTGGTTCGTAGATATTAATACACTCAATTTCAATGTCAATTTATTATTCGCTATCTGCTTGTAACATAACGTTCGTACAATATTTTTGCCTAGAGAAAAAGAATTTCAGTCCTGTATTTTATTTGTTTGGAAAATAAGTTTAAGATAAAATAAAAATATTTATTGAATTTTGTACAGCTCATACAAACCGAATACAGTTGATATTTAACTGTAACTTTTTGTATTTATTTTTGTTTTACAAAATCGATTATTTTTGTATTATTTTATGGCGTTTTAAACATACTTTTCTGTATTTATTTTTAGGGTAAAATTGACAGTCCTTGATCTATAATAGTCTGGTTTTCTTTTTTTGTTAAATATATTTAAAATTTCACTACAAATTCATTTTTTTGCATGCTTCTAAAAATGCATTTGCCTCTAGTCATCTATAATATTTATAGAATTCCACTTAATGAAATTTTTTTTGAGCTGTTATCTCTGGATTTATTCACGCGATAGAAGTAAATCCTTCAAAAATGTGAACTTCAAAGTGAAAAAACCACAATGTTGTGTGTTTAAATTATAAAAATATTAGCGACATATGGAGACAAAAATTTTAGGAGTAGGATAATTGTAGGTTTTATTTCTGATAATAATACCGTTTTAAATTATTATATGTTGATTAGATAATATTTAAGTACTTACTGCGATCATTTTCACTATTTGTGCAAAGCAACATGTTCTGTTGAACTTTTTGGTGTCATTTTAGACTTGTTTTCTTTTTTACCAATAATTTTGCATTCGTTTTCGGCATGCTTGAGAAATATTTTCAATAAAATAATATATTACAATAAACCACCGTTGTTATGATGCCTTTATACAGGCGCAAATACACATATACAAACGCGTACAACGATTGGACCCTGTAAGAAACACTGTATAATGCCATCTATCTCACACGATAAATCCTATGTATACTTCTAATTGATTCTCCCCAACGTTATTGTCGCTATTTTGTTTTATATAGTTTAAAATCAAAACGATCTTAAAAGTCTTCACTTCATAAAGTAATTTATTAATTGAGAATAACGTGCAGTAAGATGAGCTTAAAAAGAAACCATGAAAATATTTAACGTTACATATAATGCTTCTACTATATAATGCTACAACGAATAGCTTCTTACAGAGAATTTCTGAATACTCTAAACTGGTATTATTGTGCAGTGATTTTCACCTATAGATCTAAATAATATCCGAATATTGTTAAATGTTATAAGTTAATAATTTTAAAGGTTATAATATATTAAATTTAATATTTATGTTGTTAACTGGTAGTTAAATATCAATTAAATACGAAAATATAATTGCATCTAGTGATAGATAATTTTGGACACAAACATCAGTGATTTTCAGACTTAATTCAAGAGGGTTTATTCACAGAAGAAAACGGCGAGATCGTCTATGAGTTTTTCTCGAGAAAACATATATAAATAGAAGTAAAATATGCTCAAAACTGAAATTTCAACTGAAGGAAGCTAGTTACAGCTATTTATTCGGAAGCAAGTTATTCTGAGAGAGAGTTTTTATATCATTTTGATTTTTGGATTTTTTGTGTTGCCAATTTATGATCGAAATTGGTTATAATTATTCATTTAAACATAACTCAGAAATGGCTGAAAGATAGATATAATTCAAAACTTTAAAATTTCCAATTTTATCTTCTAATAATTCAATTAAATAGGTTCAAATGGCATTTCACGTATGTAAAGCTAGCCCAATGGGCAGAATCACTCCTATACAGTAATTAATATTAATTACTGCTAATTTAATGCTCAAGTAGTTTTCCAAAAAATACTGCTTTAATAATAATTTCAACTTTGCATGTCAACCAACAGGATTTAAAAAAAAAATAGAACATGAGTTTATTCACTGCTAAAAGATATAATAATATGCTTATCTAATAATATCTAATAATAATCTGTAATTATTATCAAAGACAATTCGTCTATATTCTATTAAATTGGATATAAAATGTTATTTTAAAATAATTAAAGTTGATCTTACATTTTACAAATACATCACGATTTGATCCTTGATCACCTCTGTATGTCAAGATAACTAATTATGCCAATGTATATCTGTCTATGTATACCTGTAAATAATTGTAAAAAATAATTAGCATAATTATATTATTTCCTAGTGTAATTTAAAATTATTTGTTACGTTTTAAATTAATAACCTATAATTACAAAAATAATGCTTTCTTCTTTCTTTGATTTGTTTTTAATAACGTATCTAAAGAATAGTAAATTTTTTTTTGCGATTTTTTTCTACATATTAAAGCAGCAGCAGATTGAAGTTTAGAAATAATAGAAAAATACTCTTCTACTAAAAATACACACATTTATTGGTTGTGTAAATATTGGATTTAAATTTTTTCCAAAAAAGACTGATGCACGTAATATACTTCAATTCACTTATCAATATTTGCATATGCCTCTGTTTATAATTTTATTCAAAATTAAAATATTTTATTACTAGTGTTATGTAACACAGATTTAAATTCATCAACAAAAACATTATTGTTACTGATTTTATAGTAAATTTTTTTAAATTTACAATAAACTTGTTTATTATTTATTTTTTAAGATATTCTTAAACAAGTGTATAAATTCTATATCTAAATTAAAAGAATTATCCCTAGAAAATATTGTTTAGACAAACAATAATAATTTATCTTGAATATTCAAAAGACTTCATTCTGATGGCATTAGTGCATGCCATCAGATTTTCTGATCAGAAAATCTGATGTAAATAAATAACATGTATTATATATTAGACCCCGCACACGGTAAGAATTCTATATAAGACATCAGATTTTCTGATAAGAAATTCTGATCAGATTGCGCATACATATGATGCTATCTGAAGTAGCATCAGAATTTCTGTACAGAAAATCTTGCGATGTTATCTGAAGTAGGCCACCTATAAAACAAATAATTAAATTGGTCAGTTGTGGGTAGTTTTACATATCCAATGATATCCCATGATTTGCATTTGCTTAAAATTTTTGTCCGATGTATGATCAGATTTTCTTATAACATAGGACTGTCCGATGGTGTTTGTTACAGTATGTGCTAGCCTTTTAGTTAGTAATACCAAGTTGTAATTAGTTGTATAAATCATGCGTGTATATTGTATGTCGGTTCGCTGAGTGTTGTAAAAAACTATTACTATTCTTAAACGAAAATATTTGTAATTACTATTTTCTAGTTTTTTTAATAATTAATTTGCTTTGTTCTATTTTTTTCTAGACGATCAACAACCATCATAATACATTGACAATCATTTTACTATTTGTGGTATGTGCATCCACTGTCCCAGTACCACATAGGGATGGTTTCGACAGTTTTACACAACGAACGATAATAACAAATCATGGATCACGTGCACAAAGTCGTATAACATTTGGACATGGTTTACAATCATCAGCATCGCAAGATATTATTGAACCATTACGTGCGTTTAATACAAAGAGTCGTTATGGTGGTGATACACAACATTTAGAGCGATATGCAAGAAGATTATACTATCCACAAGGATCAAATAATAATATTTATGCAGTGCAATCAATTTATCCTATACCTGGTTTTGGACGTGCTATTGAAGCGATTGAAACAATGGCACCACGTGGTGTATTTCTCCCACCAGAAAGTTCATTAGATTTGAATGTATTGGATCCAAATCATAGACCAGATTTTTCCAACGGATTAGGTATATATAATATTATTGCTATTCCGATATATTAAATATAAAATAATTTTATTTAGGAAATAATACGGGTAAGTTGTTTTTTCAATCAGAACATTGTTAAAATATACGTGGAAACATTTATATATTATATATTATACATTATACATTATACATTATACATTATACATTATACATTATACATTATACATTATACATTATACATTATACATTATACATTATACATTATACATTATACATTATACATTATACATTATACATTATACATTATACATTATACATTTTACATTTTACATTATATATTATATTATATATATATATATTATATATTATATATTATATATTATATATTATATATTATATATTATATATTATATATTATATATTATATATTATATATTATATATTATATATTATATATTATATATTATATATTATATATTATATATTATATATTATATATTATATATTATATATTATATATTATATATTATATATTATATATTATATATTATATATTATATATTATATATTATATATTATATATTATATATTATATATTATATATTATATATTATATATTATATATTATATATTATATATTATATATTATATATTATATATTATATATTATATATTATATATTATATATTATATATTATATATTATATATTATATATTATATATTATATATTATATATTATATATTATATATTATATATTATATATTATATATTATATATTATATATTATATATTATATATTATATATTATATATTATATATTATATATTATATATTATATATTATATATTATATATTATATATTATATATTATATATTATATATTATATATTATATATTATATATTATATATATTTTTAAGTATATTATATCTTATAAATATTGAAAGGAGTAATAAAATATTGGTAAAGGGGTTCGTAGAATCATTTAATTAGACCCAAATTCGGAAATGTATGCTAGCTCGATGTTATAATTTAATAGAAATTTTGGCGAATCAAATGTTTTATGAAAAATTGTTTCAAGCAATAGTTGTTTATATTTAATAAATAAACTTTTAAAGGAACTTTTCTTCTGTCTCTTATGATCTAAAAAATAGGTTCTAAAACCATGGGATTCAAATCAAGGATTTCGCATGAAAGATTTCGCTCATTAACGAACTTAAACTCTCTTTTTGTGTCTATAATTTCTAGCATTACAAACTAATTATATATTGGGAATAAAAATCGCATTTAAAAAAAAATTATTTTCAAATTAACTTAAATCAATCTTATATTTCCAGAACATCCAGATCCATTCTTACTTACTGGAGAAGCTGCAAGAAGAGCTGTAGCTTATCTCTCGAAAAAAGAATTATTTTTCCATGAATTTCCACATGCCGAAGCATTACTTCGAAATAATCAAGAACGACGTGAAAATGGCTTACCTGAAAACTATTTAAGTTCTTCACGTCATAACTCACCTTTTTATCGATATGGATATAATCATTTATAATCAGAATTGCTATTCTAATAAAAACCAATTAATAGACTAAGTAAATTGACAAAATTTTAAATTTGAATTCGTCATGTTCTGAAATCAAATGTAGTATTGATTTATTTTCTGAGTTGCGTATTTGAATGGAACATTAGACTTGGTTATATAGCACTCATGCAAATTATTTTCCAGTTAAATATTATTAGAGTATTAAACAGTATCCGGTTTACTTAAGTGGGATCGTAGGTATAACGACCAAATTCCTAATTTGCTCATTTGATAGCAAATGTTATAAATTGTCCGTAAAATTAATCATCGTATACTTACTTATTTCTATCTCATCACTTTCTTTAATTTGTTTATATTGAACGGCCATCCTCAAGATTATCTTTGTATGTTTCGATTAATTTTGAAGTATACTCAAATCCAAAATAACGCACCAACCTGTATCTTTCATGTTTATGTAAAGTTCCGATTACAAGATATTCATGATGTGTTTTATAGTTTATTCAGTATAAATAAAAGTTATAAAGACCATAAAACTTCTTAAAAATAGTGTATTTTGTAATATTAAATAAAAATGAAAGGTTTAGGTTGGTACACTTTTTTTTTTTGGATTTGTCTGTATTTTGAGAAATTTATTAAGAAGGTAAATTGTATAAATTTCTCAAAAATCTAATATTAAGTTGGAATTGTAGACCACGGAGCCCACAGCAAATGCAAGCGGCGTTATTTAAACATTACTTAATTTAATGTTAGCAAATTTAGAAATAGCACTCGTCAATATTTTAAAAATAGACCATTTTCCATATTCATTATAACTAGGCCAACGTCTCTATATATACGAAAATATGGATCGCATTGCTTGGATGTATCCATATAATGGTTTATATACATCGTATACTGTATTAAAGTCTTAATTCGAAGATTGAAACGAAGGAAAACAATAATATACCTCTGCAATTACAATATGACATGCGCTAACTTTCTAATTTTTTTAAATGCTTATAATTTTTTGTAGCTTTTTGGTTACATGGTGCCTGTAGCAATTGCTACTTCTGCCATGCAACTAATCCGGCATCCTAAGATTAGAATCAAATTCAAATCTGTTGAACATGTTTTTTGAAGTCGAATTTCTTTCGATTAAATTATCGCAGCCATAGTTTTCTTTAACTCATCTATTTTTATATCTTTGAAGCTTCTAGTACATTGAATTTTTATAGTCAGCTTAATAACTTTCATAAAGACCGATTTTATTTTATATTTAATGAGTTGCAAACAAAGGCTTGGAAAAATGACTTTATATTTTTTTAGCAGTAAATTTATTTTACAAAACTATGCAGAGTTATAGAAGTCTTTTAACTAGATTTTATTAAAATTTATAATAATTTATGTAAATAATATTTTAAACAATTAAATAAATCTTATAATTTAACAATATTTGAGCTTGAATAAAAATTAGACTGGTATATTCTTCCCACAATTATTTTGAAATTTTGAGGAAGCAGACAATGCCTACTTTCCCTACCCTATAAAACGGCACTGATATCAAATCTTTGCTGAACAGTTTTATTATGACTAAAAATGAATTTCGGAACATGACCATTTTTGTTTGTAAATGTATTTTGCTTTATCATCGTAAAAGGAATTGGCACATAGCATTAAACCTCTATTTAAAGTATGCCTCGAAACATGGTGTTACTATTTTGATTTAGTAAGGTAAGATGTTATCATTATTGTACATTGACAATGTTAAATATCATATTTGATAACATCATACATTACTGGTCAGTAACACTATTATAGTTTCGACACACAGACTAAATCAAAACAGGGACTAATGTAAAATATACTTTGTAGTTTTTTTTAATTTTCGCTACAAAACAACCCAATAAAAATAATAAAAAATAATATATTAAAAATCAAAATTTTATTTTACATTCAGAATTTTTGCGATAACCTCTGACAAAGTTTCATAACAGTTGGATAATATTTTTAGTTGGAAAGTTATTTGTGCGCGAAAAT
Organism: Chrysopa pallens; assembly: GCA_020423425.1. NCBI lineage: Eukaryota > Metazoa > Arthropoda > Insecta > Neuroptera > Chrysopidae > Chrysopa > Chrysopa pallens. The sequence goes on along the minus strand of CM035592.1, from coordinate 82,662,646 downwards.
TGATAAAAGTAGATTTCTTGTGTAAATTTCTCTTAATAAATTAACGAATCTCAAATAAATTATAATTTCTTCACTTACCATACCATACCTTTTGATAAAACAATGAATATCATTTTTAAATCGGACTTAAAGATTTATAATTTACAGTGTCTTATCAGTAATTATTATGATAAATGCAAATATATAAATAATATTTAATTCAATAATTTATTAAAGAATAAAAATGAATTTTAACTTCCATAAAAGTGAGTTTTGGATAATATCTAAGGCATATTTTATTTTTATGAAAATTATACGTTAAAATTCTTATATTCAAATTGTATGCGGATAAATTTATTCAATTTACTGGAGACCGCGTAGTATTACTTTGTTGTCCTTATGCTTGTCCTGAAACGGCTTACAGTTTGTTTCTTATATTTAGTTATCCACTACACCAGTATGACTCCAATTAAATCAATAAATATTAATTATTTATTTTTAATAATTATTATACACCGAAATTAATAATTAATATAGAAAATATTTATTTAAGTATTTAATAAAAATATAATTTATATATTTATTTTGTAAAATAAATTTGTATTTATTTTTGAATTTTTACTTTTTTGTACTATACTATTTCTAATATTAATAAACACTTTATTCAAGGAATTTAATTGTATTACTATAATAATTAAAATATTAAAACTTCGTGAGATTTATTATTAATTAATATTAATTAAAAGAATTAATTATTATACTATAATTATATACATATTATACAATAATTATTATAACACTATAATTATTACTACTATTATACTACAATTATACAAATCCATGTGAGGACAATGCAGTTTTTGGCAAAAAGTATTGAAATATAGAATAAATATTGATTAATTTAAACACTATTTTTTCAATTAAGTATGTTAAGAGTAATTATTTAGGGAATTCCGCTGAAAAATCCTAACTATTTTAGCATTACTCTCGTTTTATATTCTAATTCGTGTTCAGATAGACTATTTGTGTCCTGTGAAATAACTATGAGATGTAATATTTAAAACTACTAAGTTGAATAAATTGAACCTATTTTCTAAATGTAAAAAAATTGAATTAAAAAACAACCTATTTTCTAATCGTAAAAAAAAATAAATTAAAAAACATTTTCAATTTCATTAAGTTGAAATGCAAATAGACAAAAAAAAGATTTATTATTACCTGGACTAGAATGTGTCACGTAGCAAAAGTTGTTTCCAGTGCTGGATTAACCAAGCATTATTGTAATAATGCTTCATGTCTCCATTTTAACAATAAATACTTACAGAGTCAACAAGGTTAGTACAAGCAATAATATACAGTTTCCTATCATGGAAATCGGTTATTATGCAAAATAATCTTTTTAAGTCTATATTTTTCAGTAATAATATACACTTAAATTAAATTTTTAAATTTTTTCAGTAATAATATAGTAATATTATTTGCAAGCTTATAAAACTCTCAACCCTTTGAGTTACGCTTAAATTTTCAAATAATTTTTTTGTTTTCCTTTAAATATATTCTTTAAATTAAAATTATTTGGCTGTAGAGGATATACAGGTAAGGTTTTTCTTTCAAGTCTGTGACCTTCCCAACCCCTTGTGTCAAATTCAAATAAACTGAGCTGATTATACCCAGGTGATGATTTTTTTAAAGTTTGTAACTCCTACACCCCCTTACGACACCATCAAATCGTCAGATAATTTTCTTTTTCATTATCCTTTAATTATTCCCTTCAAGTTTGTGTCACTCCCACTGCCATGTGTTAAACTGAAATTGTGTCAGTCAGTCAGTCAGATTAGTGAAATATATACTTTTTAGAATTCATTAACCTACCATATCTTTATCTGACGCGCTCGAGTAAATTCAACAATGAATTTCTTTTTACTATGCTGATCAGCTGGCCTACACGCGCGGCTCTATATAGAGAGCTAAGATTTGGCGGAGTTACTCAACAAGGTCCAAGATATCTCCCATATCTTAAACCCAAAAAAAATCGGTTGGGTAAAACACTCTGTTTGTTAATTCGGATTAAAATATTAGCAAATTTAAATATGATACACTTATCTGTAAATAAATTTATAAATCCTAAAGAACTTTTATGGGTTTTTCAAAAGCTGCTTTTTTTTTTTAATAACATTCAATTCTTAACGCTGTCGTATCATCTAAAATTACAATTTTATTTACTAATTCTTATTTTTTGGTTACAGTAGAAAAAAAGTGTATATTTTTTTAAATTGTTGTATTTAATAACAAACTTGGTTATATGCAACTTTTATTACATAAATGTAACAATCTAAAGTACATTCTTCTAAAAAACAAGTAATCAATAAGATGCTGCTATGAGTGAGTTTATAAGCAATATCCAAGCATTTTCTTTTGTGAAATTCTAATGGAAAACTATAGAAAAGCTTACATAGGTGATTCGCACCCTAATAATATGCAAATGCCTTCCGTGTCTCTTGTATCTTTCCGGATGCATATTATTCAATAAGAGCTTTCGTTGCCGATTTACATATGGGATTGAATTTTGAATATCTTCAATTTTATCGAAAAACGGAACATTTCGCTTTTATGAGTTATTTTATTTTCAGATGGAAAAAAGAACTACATATGATTTGTTATTAATATATTTAAAATACTTACAATCATTTTATTCGCTTTGTACATTGATAAAATAAATTAATAGTATTTCTCAAATTATTAATGCACTTTTGACAATTTACATTTCCATAACATAACGTATTAAAATGTCAAAATTTAATTTACTTATTTTATTACCTTTTGTTACCATAACAGTGCGGTTTGAATTCCATCAATACAGCATCAAATTTTGGACCGCTGGCGATTTTCTTTTATAATATTTCGAAATATTTGCCAATTAACGTAGTAAACAAGGCGGGCAAAACGTTGAAAAGTAGTATAACACCTCAAATAAACTACAAATTACACCACAAAAATCGTCTCACGGAGGGTTAAAAAGTAACTGAGGATGGTTTTAACCCCATTAAAATGTCCTAGAAGTAACAGAAATGATACGTATTTTAAATTCCTCCGAGGTAGAATTTTGAATTTAAAATATGTTTTATCTCGTTCACTTCTAGAGGGTTTTAATGGAGTTCAAACCATCCTTATTTACTTTTTGACCTCGCATTCGGGATCAGGGACAGGAAAAAAATCTCAAGAGACGACTTTTGTAGTGAAATTAGTAGTTTTATTTTAATTTTTTTATCACTATTACTATTTGGATTGGGAAAACTACAATAATTTTCTTACATTTCAAAGGATAGTGATGTTGAATGTTTCTAAAGGTTTAAGAAACACGTACAAACATGAAATCGGAGCTGTATAATCGGGTGTTGATGACGAATATGCGCGATATTGGTAATTAGACAATTTGTAATTATAAACAAGTGAAAATAAAAATTAACAAAATTAATTGTTTAGATACTCTACATTTTAAAAGTATCAATGATAATTTCGACCACTTAATATTTTTCGACCATTTACATAATTTCAATCTTTATAATTTTGTTTAATGACAAATGAGAGCTTAAAGATTTGAAGAAACCTTAGAAAATTTCGGGCCTTTTTAAAAAAATTTTCATTTCAAAATTAAAATTGATCTAAATAATTTATATAATGTTAATAAATACCACATGCACTATTCCGACCACTAAAATAATGTTTAATATTAAATGATAATGACGAATTCAAAATTTCTTACATCACATTATCTTTCGATAAGAATAATAATTTTTCAATTATTTTCCGTTGACGATGCTTATGCTGATATTATTATTACTTGTGTTAAAGAATATTTAATATTTTATTTTCAAATAAAAATAATAGAAAATTCTTAAAATAAGTCTTGAAATTTTCTAACAGTTCTTGAAATTTGTAATTTCCTATTTAATAAAAGAAACTTAAAGTGGCCGGAATAATGAATGTAGGTTAATAACGTTAAGTATTATTATAGAAATTATATTTACATCTATATTTATTTTTCAAATAAAAATAATAGAAAATTTTAAAAATACGCCTCGAAATTTTTAAGCATTCTTAAAATTTTAAATTTTGTATTTAATGTTCAACAAAATTTTGGCGATCAAAATTAAGTAAGTGGTTTCAAATAAAAATATTAGAAAATTTTAAAAATACACCTCGAAATTCTTTAAGTATTATTAAAATCTTAAATTTTGTATGTAATATTCAACAAAATTGTGGTGATCGAAATTAACTAAGTGGTCGGAATAATTAATGTAAATATTACATTATTTTTATGAATTATTTTTAATATATTACAGTTAAAATTTTCTAATCAAACTACATTAAAACTGCAATTAATTTAAAATCGGTTCTATTTAATATTAAATTATAGTTTAGTAGGTCGGAATTAGGACAAACTAGAGTCTGTGGTTGCAATTAGAAAGATATGTTGATTTATCACAACCTATTCGTTTATGCTTATTAATATATTTTTTTTTAATAAAATCGATAATGCGATCAATGATTTATAATCAGCAATGGTTTTAGACATCTATAATGCAATTTATGCATTAGTTTGTGGTTCGAAATAGGACACTTTACCCCTGTGTTTTATTAGATAAATTATATTTAAAATTGTGGTGATTTAAAACATTTAGAGTTAGAAACTTTAGACGAAAACTAATATCTTATATATGCCAGATTTATATACGTTTTATACTCGACAGTGAATAATCGTTGTAAGGAACGTGGAATTGAGAGTCGTGAAGAGGATTCAAGGTAGTTTTTTTATTGCACATCATATGATATTTGCAAAAATTAATTTGAGAAAATATTATTTTGACCACTTTAATTGTTTATTTTGGTTAGAGTTGAAATAATATTCCCAGGCTAATTTGATGGTTTTTAAGTATGAAGCCAGAATGTTCTAAAGTTATTTTATCAATATAAGAAAAAATATACACTCAGAAATTTTTATAACGTATTTATTAATTAATATTTAACATATTACAAAATAAATGGTAAATAGAAATTATTTTGTATACTTATTTCGTTTTATAAAACGTGGTAAATAAAAAATGATATTTATACTTTAATAATTTTTCATATTAATATTTTCGTATGTAGACAAGAAAAAAAAATATCACAAACATTTTTCATTTGCTGAGCAACTTATTTAGTTTTTGAAATATAGTATAAAGAAAATAATCAATTTTACAATATTATAAAGAAAATAAACAATTTTACATTCATTGTGTGCAAACGAGATATGTAGAACATTCAAATGGGTTGTACATGATCGTAACTATCCAATCTTGTTTAGAAGACAAATAAGAACCAAAAGAATCAAGGTAATGGTGCATAATGTCTGTTAAACAAATACGACTTTTATGCAGAATACCTTGATCCCATTGATAAAAAATTTCCAATGGACTTCATTCGAAAAATTTGTTGCCTAAAAAAATTACAATTATTAAAGGTGTCAAGAAAATTATTTTCATTACAAGCTTTTATTCAGTTTCAACTGTATCAGTGTCTTCAATATCAACTGTGAGGATTATTTTCCATTTGTTTGATTGGACAGTAATTTTGCTTACATAATAAGTAGGATAACACTAAAATTACTCAATTTCAAATGCTACAATCATATTTAGATACATACATTACATACATTTGGTTTGAAGTTTTTATTAAATATATTCAAATAAATAATTATTTTGTCTTCTATTTATTATTATTTTTTAACATAAAAGCTTGCTTTAAAAAATATTTTTGTACATTAATTTTAAATTTGTATTTACGTAGACGTATTTTCAATTTTTCCTTAGACGTTATATTGATATGCTGTAAGATAATGCCGAGATGACAAAGTAGATGACATAATGTTAATATGAATAATAAACATTTATGCCAACTACTTTAAAAACTCAACACAATTAATAATACCATTCTTGACTTTGCCGTAATTAATAAAATCAGTACATACATCATGGGTGGTGTTAATTTACTCTTAAATGAAATAAATTATATTTAGTTAAATTGTTTTAATTAATAAACATTGTATTTTACAATTAAATATCCTATGTGTCAAGCATAATATTGTTTTCTAAAATTTATCTATTATATGTTTGTCACATCGGATATTTAAGAGGTATTGGTGAACAGAATAACTGAATAAAATAAAATTTACCTTCAATTTTTGTACTATGTTGTATTGCCCAATTAAATAGCTAATGCCACAAGCATAATATTGTTTTATAAAATTTACCAATTATATGCTTGTCACATCGGATACTTAAGCGGTTTTGGTATCCAGAATAACCGAATAAAATAAAATTTACCTTCAATTTTTATGCTATGATGTATTGTCCAATTAAATAGCTAATGCCACAAGCATAATATTGTTTTCTAAAAATTTATCAATTATATGCTTGTCACATCGGATACTTAAGCGGTTTTGGTATCCAGAATAACTGAATACAATAAAATATACCTTCAATTTTTATGCTATGATGTATTGTCCAATTAAATATCCAATGTGACAAGCATAATATTGTTTTATAAAATTTACCAATTATATGCTTGTCACATCGGATACTTAAGCGGTTTTGGTATCCAGAATAACTGAATACAATAAAATATACCTTCAATTTTTATGCTATGATGTATTGTCCAATTAAATAGCTAATGCCACAAGCATAATATTGTTTTCTAAAATTTACCAATTATATGCTTGTCACATCGGCTAACTAAGCGGTTTTGGTATCCAGAATAACCGAATAAAATAAAATTTACCTTCAATTTTTATGCTATGATGTATTGTCCAATTAAATAGCTAATGTGACAGGCATAATATTGTTTTCTAAAAATTTATCAATTATATGCTTGTCACATCGGATACTTAAGCGGTTTTGGTATCCAGAATAACCGAATAAAATAAAATTTACCTTCAATTTTTATGCTATGATGTATTGTCCAATTAAATAGCTAATGTGACAGGCATAATATTGTTTTCTAAAATTTACCAATTATATGCTTGTCACATCGGCTAACTAAGCGGTTTTGGTATCCAAAATAACCGAATAAAATAAAATTTACCTTCAATTTTTGTACTATGTTGTATTGCCCAATTAAATAGCTAATGCCACAAGCATAATATTGTTTTCTAAAATTTACCAATTATATGCTTGTCACATCGGCTAACTAAGCGGTTTTGGTATCCAGAATAACCGAATAAAATAAAATTTACCTTCAATTTTTGTACTATGTTGTATTGCCCAATTAAATAGCTAATGCCACAAGCATAATATTGTTTTCTAAAATTTACCAATTATATGCTTGTCACATCGGCTAACTAAGCGGTTTTGGTATCCAGAATAACCAAATAAAATAAAATTTACCTTCAATTTTTATGCTATGATGTATTGTCCAATTAAATAGCTAATGTGACAGGCATAATATTGTTTTCTAAAATTTACCAATTATATGCTTGTCACATCGGATACTTAAGCGGTTTTGGTATCCAGAATAACCGAATAAAATACAATTTACCTTCAATTTTTATGCTATGATGTATTGTCCAATTAAATAGCTAATGTGACAGGCATAATATTGTTTTCTAAAATTTACCAATTATATGCTTGTCACATCGGCTAACTAAGCGGTTTTGGTATCCAGAATAACCGAATAAAATAAAATTTACCTTCAATTTTTATGCTATGTTGTATTGTCCAATTAAATAGCTAATGTGACAGGCATAATATTGTTTTCTAAAATTTACCAATTATATGCTTGTCACATCGGCTAACTAAGCGGTTTTGGTATCCAGAATAACCGAATAAAATAAAATTTACCTTCAATTTTTGTACTATGTTGTATTGTCCAATTAAATATCCAATGGGACAAGCATAATATTGTTTTCTAAAAATTTATCAATTATATGCTTGTCACATCGGATACTTAAGCGGTTTTGGTATCCAGAATAACTGAATACAATAAAATATACCTTCAATTTTTATGCTATGATGTATTGTCCAATTAAATAGCTAATGTGACAGGCATAATATTGTTTTCTAAAATTTACCAATTATATGCTTGTCACATCGGCTAACTAAGCGGTTTTGGTATCCAAAATAACCGAATAAAATAAAATTTACCTTCAATTTTTGTACTATGTTGTATTGCCCAATTAAATAGCTAATGCCACAAGCATAATATTGTTTTCTAAAATTTACCAATTATATGCTTGTCACATCGGCTAACTAAGCGGTTTTGGTATCCAGAATAACCGAATAAAATAAAATTTACCTTCAATTTTTGTACTATGTTGTATTGCCCAATTAAATAGCTAATGCCACAAGCATAATATTGTTTTCTAAAATTTACCAATTATATGCTTGTCACATCGGCTAACTAAGCGGTTTTGGTATCCAGAATAACCGAATACAATAAAATATACCTTCAATTTTTATGCTATGATGTATTGTCCAATTAAATAGCTAATGTGACAGACATAATATTGTTTTCTAAAATTTACCAATTATATGCTTGTCACATCAGATACTTAAGCGGTTTTGGTATCATGAATAACCGAATAAAATAAAATTTACCTTCAATTTTTGTACTATGTTGTATTGCCCAATTAAATAGCTAATGCCACAAGCATAATATTGTTTTCTAAAATTTACCAATTATATGCTTGTCACATCGGCTAACTAAGCGGTTTTGGTATCCAGAATAACCGAATAAAATAAAATTTACCTTCAATTTTTGTACTATGTTGTATTGTCCAATTAAATATCCAATGGGACAAGCATAATATTGTTTTCTAAAAATTTATCAATTATATGCTTGTCACATCGGATACTTAAGCGGTTTTGGTATCCAGAATAACTGAATACAATAAAATATACCTTCAATTTTTATGCTATGATGTATTGTCCAATTAAATAGCTAATGTGACAGACATAATATTGTTTTCTAAAATTTACCAATTATATGCTTGTCACATCGGATACTTAAGCGGTTTTGGTATCCAGAATAACCGAATAAAATAAAATTTACCTTCAATTTTTATGCTATGTTGTATTGTCCAATTAAATAGCTAATGTGACAAGCATAATATTGTTTTCTAAAATTTACCAATTATATGCTTGTCACATCGGCTAACTAAGCGGTTTTGGTATCCAGAATAACCGAATAAAATAAAATTTACCTTCAATTTTTGTACTATGTTGTATTGCCCAATTAAATAGCTAATGCCACAAGCATAATATTGTTTTCTAAAATTTACCAATTATATGCTTGTCACATCGGCTAACTAAGCGGTTTTGGTATCCAGAATAACCGAATAAAATAAAATTTACCTTCAATTTTTATGCTATGTTGTATTGTCCAATTAAATAGCTAATGTGACAGGCATAATATTGTTTTCTAAAAATTTATCAATTATATGCTTGTCACATCGGATACTTAAGCGGTTTTGGTATCCAGAATAACCGAATAAAATAAAATTTACCTTCAATTTTTATGCTATGATGTATTGTCCAATTAAATAGCTAATGTGACAGGCATAATATTGTTTTCTAAAAATTTATCAATTATATGCTTGTCACATCGGCTAACTAAGCGGTTTTGGTATCCAGAATAACCGAATAAAATAAAATTTACCTTCAATTTTTATGCTATGTTGTATTGTCCAATTAAATAGCTAATGTGACAGGCATAATATTGTTTTCTAAAAATTTATCAATTATATGCTTGTCACATCGGATACTTAAGCGGTTTTGGTATCCAGAATAACCGAATAAAATAAAATTTACCTTCAATTTTTATGCTATGATGTATTGTCCAATTAAATAGCTAATGCCACAAGCATAATATTGTTTTCTAAAATTTACCAATTATATGCTTGTCACATCGGCTAACTAAGCGGTTTTGGTATCCAGAATAACCGAATAAAATAAAATTTACCTTCAATTTTTGTGCTATGTTGTATTGTCCAATTAAATATCCAATGTGACAGACATAATATTGTTTTCTAAAATTTACCAATTATATGCTTGTCACATCGGATACTTAAGCGGTTTTGGTATCCAGAATAACTGAATACAATAAAATATACCTTCAATTTTTATGCTATGATGTATTGTCCAATTAAATAGCTAATGTGACAGACATAATATTGTTTTCTAAAATTTACCAATTATATGCTTGTCACAGCGGATACTTAAGCGGTTTTGATGACCAGAATAATAATAAAATAAAATTTAGCTTAAATTTTTATGAAATATATTGTTAATTTTTTATATTCAATTAACCATTCAACCATTGTATAAATACTTATCTTCCAAGTGCAGATTGGTAAACTGAGATAATTCGTTAAAATTTTCGACAACATGGATACCACTTGACCATTTTATGAATTACTCTGAAGCGGAGCCCAACAAATTTTTATTTTGCGTCTTAAATCAGCCTAAAAATAATTATAATTTTATATGAGATCATTTTTAAATACGCCTATTTTTAGTAATATTTAATGTGACCTTTGTGAACTATGATGAATTTAAAAAAAAAAAATTATTTTCATAATGAGTATCTTAGAAAAAACATTCTTTTAATTTTTTAAACTTCGTAATGATAATTTTACGCTTTATTCGCATAGGTGATTAGTGGGAAAATTTTTTTTTATGTCGAGGCACACACAAAATAATAGAATAGGAATGCAATAAAATAATTTAAAAAATATTTTTTTTATATAAATATTAAACAATTTATTCCTAATAATAAAATTTATTAATTTAATGGTTTTTCAGGATCAGTTTTAATATTTTTGAATTGATTTTTATTTCTTTAAACTAATGCTTTTTATTATCAAGACTTCATCACGTTCTGTGGAACATATTACGAAACGCGTTGTTAAAAGAAATAAAATTTAACTGAAAAAATATTAAATCTGATCCTAACTACCTTAATCTTTTAAATTAATTAAAAATTATGAACCTTAATAAGTCAATTTATAAATTTTAAATTCAAACTATAAATGTTTTTATTAATTTTTTTCAATTAATATATTTAAATTTTTTCTTATTCATATTTAAGGACTGCATTATCTAACAATTGCTATGATAATGATGTGTCGTAAATATCAGAACTAGTATTAGTATAGATTCAAATGTTTTCATTTGATAAATTGTAGAAATAAAATATTAGACTTAATTCGAAAACTACTATGTTTAAAAATGAGAATTATTGAAATTACTTACTTAAAGAAAAATAATTTAATAACAAAAATACACAGAAATTATTATACACCCAAAAATATATGATTAAATATTATTTCTAAGCTAACATTGCACTTGAAAAACAATCGAAAACTTTCTATGAAAAGGCTTATGGTTAAACTATTAATAATTTTAAATGCAATTAGAACTATTTATACTAATTATTTTAAAGGAAGGGATGAATTTTATAAAGGTACAAAATATTAAAAAAATAAAATAAAATAAAATAAATTTATATTTTCTAACATTAATTTTAATTTATTTTTGCTACCGTTTAAAGGGTATTGAATTTCATATTTTTGTTTATAAAATCCTATCAATTAATAGTTTTAATATTTATAATATATTTTTATTCTATGTGGAAGGTAAAAGGAAAATACATAATTTACTATAATACCTAAATACAAATGTTATCTTTATATTTAACTTAACATACCTATATAAAATATTCCAGAGTATATTATTTTTTGTCTAAGACTTTTAACGTTATCAAATATTGACCGCTCTAACAAAATTTGGTATAGGTGTTCAAAGAATCACATTTAAAATTCATTTCCGTTTGTCTGTGTGTCCGTGCATCCAATTGCTCATCATTAAGATAACTCAAAAATGAAAACAGATAGTGAGCTGAAATTTTGGTGTTATATTTTACACCTAAAAATGAGTTTAGTTTATGAATGAATAACAGAGATAAAAATAAAATGTAAGTACAAGCAATATTTCAATACAAACAACTTTTGCTTGAAACATTATTTTGTAGCTGATTAGATTCGTCACACTTTTGGCTCAAATTTAACAAATAAACACATATACAGAAAATTTAACAAATAAACTTATGTTAACATTGTTTTTCAAGTATGGCAATTGATTCGGAAAACAATCAGTATAATAATTATAGTTCATATTACATGAAATACAATTACATGGACTAGATGTTAATTAAAATTAATAAATTATAATCACTAAACACAGTTTTAACGTTGATAATGTACCATATATTGAGTATCTAAATAATTAATTCTCTTAGTTGTTAACTTTACTTGGTTACTACTAGAATGCATCTTATGCATATTTATTTACATTTGACATCGTATTTCTGATTAATTTCTATTTCTTGGATGATTTAATCGACTTCCTATTGTTTTCAACTTTGTTAACGTCTTCAGATGTGTATGATACGCAATCTGCTATTACTATTCTGCCTTGAAAATACGTCATACTTAGTAAATAAAATTTTTGGAGATGAAAGCTTTAACTTTTCGTAAGTACTACAAACTACTATACGATCAAATAAAGAAGCACGTGAGTTCACATAATGTTTACTATTTTACTATTAGATAGTAGTCGAAACTAATATATTTAAATATAATAAATGCAATAAACAATTTAAATATAACAATTAAGCAAATCGATAAACGTAATAAAAAAATCCGCATACATCACTTTGCCATATTAAAATAAAAACAATTGAGTAACTTTCATGTACTGTTAAACCAAATAATAAAACAAACCAAATATTACACGCAAAAAAGAGATTCAAATAATGTGGTGAGGACATTACTCAAATACACAAATGTATGCATTTAAGAAATGTTTTCCATTGATTTTTAAAAACATTTCGAGTTTTCAACTCTAAATTATTGGTACTGTGTCAGAGCTGTTGCCACTATAGCACCAAATTTAATAAGAAGCAATGATTCCTTGGTTTTTGAGTACCCAAAAGTGAACAAATTGGTTGAATATATATTGTTTGAACTGTTTTAATCAACGTTCATAAAATACTATAAATACTCAGTCTATACGGTTATAAATACATGTATAATAATAAAATGTATTGTATTTAATCTATAAGTGTAAATTTGAGCTAAAATTATGATGTATCCAAACATTTTATTGAAAAAAGGTTCAAACATAAGTTGTTTGTTCATTGAAATGAGCGTTAATTTGTGCAAAACCATATTAATAAATAACACTAAATATTTATCTTATTTCCTCTTTTTATTTACAAAAAATTATTGTAACAATATTGTGTTTCGGTTAACATAACCATTTCCAAACAATAAATAGGTATTTATTTGGTTGGAATCATATTGTTTTCTTTCTTAAAAAACTCATTTTTAATTTACTTTTCCATTTTCTATCAAAAGTCCATTACATCAAGAGATAGTTAAAGAAATCCCCCGTTATATCTCTGCATTATAAAATTATTTAAACTATTTTGTATTTTCCGTTGACAAACTATTCTTACACTGTTCACACTTAATTTTGTTCATTAACGTATGAATCACAAAACCAGCTATGTAGTTCGTAATTTGTTTTTTTACTGTCGTGTGAATACAAAAAAATTCTGGTGAATTTGCGTATATATTTTATACACAGCTGTAATTTTTTCAGTAATTTACGGTCGACAAATCTACCCATACTGATTTTGAATGGTTTCACGAACCTCCCATATTATAAATGAATCTCCCATGTCTGAAATTATACCATTTTCAAGATTTTCTACAAAATTCTTCACTACCACTGAAATTATACCATACTCCACACTTAAAATTGTCTGACTAGATGAAGATTTAAAGCTACAACCTGATGATGCTCGTCGTATACAAAAATTGAAATATGTAAGCAGTAATAAGATGTAAAAAAGATTGTCGAAAACTATAAACTAAATTAAAGATCAATTAAATATTTTAAAAGTGTGTTCACTTCAAGAGTTAAATATGTCCGAATAAGATTTAATTGCATTAACCATGATTTAAAGGTTTATCAAAAAAATATTTAGATATACGAGTTCATTTTTTAACAAACAAATTTAATTTAATAGAAAACAAACTCCAATTAGTAAAACACAATTTTATATTTCGAAGATAAATAAATAATGTTTATAAAAAAAATATTCAAAGTTTGTTATTTTTCGATGAATACGCCAAATCAATTTTTAACTTCCCTCTAAGAAAATCGATGATTTCCATCGAAATTGGGAAGTTATTAGTTTCACCACGCGTTGAAAAAATCGACTTTTCATCGGATCTCGACGTTTTGAGGTAATAGGATGCATCCCTGACTATTCCTGCGAGGTCGTCACTATGTCTGTATGTATGTATGTATGTGTGTGCGTGTATTTTTTTTTTTTTAAGAGGAGGGAATCCTTTTTACGGATTCCAGGATATGTGTAGACTCGACGCAGCGTCATCAGAAACTCAACGCTAACGCCCATACTCACTAAACCCTAAACCCCTTTTCTTCTGTCCTCCTATCCCTCACGGAAACCGCCGTCAGGAATTACTTCGTGGGGGGAGGATATAACTATTGCTTTTCATTCAGGTGTTATCTTCCTTCCTTCTATCATGTGCAATTTGATCTTGCTCTTTCGATGGAACGTAAGTCTGTGAGGACTTCTGTTACTAGACTTGTTCAAACTTAGATTTTAAATACTATTTGGATCAATTCGAAGTGGTAGATTTTGAGAAATCTCAAAAAAATTTCATGTTTAAAATGTGTCACTTTTTAAATTAGAGAGCAAAGCAAAGAGACTTAATGAGAAAATGTCTGAGTGATGATTTTTTGGTTTATACGAGCGCAACTATTAAGACATAGTTTATTAGGATTTAATTTTTAATAGGGTTTTTATTTGGATCAATTCGAAGTGGTAGATTTTGCGAAATTTCAAAAAATTTAATGTTCAAAATGGGTCACTTTTTAAATTAGAGAGCAAAGCAAAGAGACTTAATTAGAAGATGCCTGAATGATGATTTTTTGGTTTATAAGAGCAACTATTAAGACATATTTTATTAGGGTTTAATTTTTAATAGGGTTTGTTTCCTAAATTGTTGTTTTTCTGTAATACCACTCATGCCATGGAAATTTTCTTTACTGGTTTGACAAAATATTTGTATTGTTTAACTAGCATTCTGACTTATACACATCAAAAATGCACAAATTAAAAAAAAAAATACATGTAAGTAATATATATAAATTACAAGCATCAAATACGATTAAAAAAATAATACGAAAATTATATACGATTAGCATTATAATGCTTATTTGTAGTTTGAAAATCCGTGTTGAATATTACCTGTTGTAAACGAGTAAGCTATAAATTTTAAGTAATAAAACGTAATAAACAAAAGATTTTAATTTTAATTATACGATAATAAAACTTATAATACGCAACATGCCACTCTACTCAATCTTATAGCAAATATAAAATTAAGACAAAAAAAAATATTAAGAATGCTGTCAATGTTTTTGAATTTACTATACATAACTTTAGTGTTTTCAGCAGATAGAAATTAGTTTTTTGAATAAGTAGACATTTAACTATTTGACCAATTTGTCTATTGATTAATAATAATATAAAACAAAATATTGTTTCTAGAAAATGTTCACACAAATTTTTGTAATTTGAGACGCATAGTTTATGTTATTATGTCTTTCGTAAAACAATGGAAATAAACAACTGCATAATTACGTAGATATCAACTGTAATTTTTTTCATTTAAATATCGATAAAATTGAATGTATAATATTACTGTCGATGTATATATTGATCAATATAAAATATTGAAGATAGTTATTAAATAATATCCTTCAATTCGCTATACGAAAAAAAAGTTATATTAATACTTAGTAGGAGAGGAATTCTAGCAGTATATTTGCAATAATGCAGGTATTTTGGAAAGGAAAGTAATGTAAGTTGATTTAAATTCCACCTATGTTTTTCACAATATAATTCACATCAAATAGAAAACCAATGAGTACTTAAACCAGAGCTCCATTTTGATATTTTTACTCAGTCACACAGGAACAGAACGGCAGCATTTGGGAGCAATGGAACAATCATAGCCAAAACTGGAATGTTTGCAAGTATTGGATTTTGTTCGATTTTAGCTGACGTATATACATATATATATATATATATATATATATATATATATATATATATATATATATATATATATATATATATATATATATATATATATATATATATAGAGAGAGAGAGAGAGAGAGACAGAGAGAGAGAGAGAGAGAGAGAGAGAGAGAGAGAACTAAATTATAATTTATCTTGATTTACTAAATTTGTCTTATGTTTATTGCATTTTAGTTTTGTGTAATAAAAAGAGAATTGAATAAATTGATTTTTTATTTATTGTAGTACCATTAAAAAAATTCATTTGAAATAATATCGTTTCAATTTTAACATTGCGAGTTTTACCTAGGTAAATTTTGATACGAAGATGCTTCACATTCACTTAACCATATAAAATATAACTACATTATACATTAAATATAATGTATTTCTATGTAAATCTGGAAAGTTTTAAACTAGTTAGCTTGCAATTTTCATTTGTTTCATGCATTTGGATGTATTTGACTGTATAACAAGCATTATATAGCTACTACAGTGCAACCTCGATATAACAAATCTAAAGACAACAAGTAAATATTCGTTATATAAAATAATTTGGTAAATTGAGGTTTGTTATATTCAGGTTAGATTGGTCTACCATTTGTTATAACGAGGTAAATAAAATAGTTTTATTCATCTCAAAATTACGTACTCATTATAGCGAAAAACTTCTACTAATAAATGATGTATTTTCTATTTAAAAACAATCAACAAGGTAACAAATTTTTTATCTTAAATTAATAATCAAAAATAAATGCAGTAAAGTATGTAAAAGTAGGTATCAAGGTGGGTTCATACATTATGTAGGTAATTTAATCTTATTTACAAAGATTTGCACAAAAAAACTCAAGAATTAAAGGTAAAAAATCAACAATTTACAAATAAAATGTGGTGAAACCTGTCGAGACTGAATCATAAAGGTTTTAGGTTGACAAAATTCATTAATTAGAGGTATTTACACGTTTTTTTGATAGTTCGTTATAAAGAGGTTGTTTGCAAGAAATATTTGTGTAAAGGTATATTTTGCATTGACTTTTATGGACAATTGAAGCGGATTACGAAGAATTTTTTAAATCGATGACATCGTTATATTGAGGTTCGATCGATCCATTAAGATTGAACTGTATTCTTAATTTTTATTCTACAGCCTACTGTTTATCTTCATAAAATATTATGATATTATAACGGTAATACAATAAAAACAATGATTCATCCATCACAATAATATTTATTTACAAACAATAATAATGTATTCAAGTAAAAAAATATTTGACTTATATTTTTCAATGATAAAAAATATACCTACATATCTTTTTTATACTTTTATCTTTTTACAATGCAATAGTATTTTATTTGCCTATAAAATAAAATTGACAAAAATATTTAAAAATTTCATAGACTAAATTAATTAGCAAAGTCAACTTCAATTGTCAAACTATTTTATTGCAAATATACAATTAGCAAGCAATTATTTTTTTTTTTCAAATTAAGATACCCATTCTAACACCCCCACCCCTTCCTAGATCGCAAAATTATTCGAAACGTATCAAAAAATTTAGTGCAATTTATGTGCTTATTTTAAGTATATTCTAAATAATACATTGCAGAATTCCAGATTTTAAACAGCAATATAGCAATCCGTCACGGTTCTTAATTAATTTCAACAAAAACGAATATATTTTGTAGATTTCAAATTTCAAAAATAGTTTTATATAATTTTACATACGGATTTTACTATAATAGTAGGGTTTTACTATACACTATCAAAATTTCAGGCCGGATTCTTAGAGCAACAAAAAAGAAACAAATTCTGGATTAATTATTTTTTGAATATCCGATCATCAGATCCACACAATAGCAACACAATAGCAACAAATTCTGCTATGGTTGTTTTTGGAATTTTTGGAATTTTTGGCAAGTCAATGTTTTTAAGTCAGTGAGTTAGCACTTAATTTTTGGATATGTTTCGATTAAATTTTGCATTCGGTGAGCTAAGATATTGTTAACATGCACCCTTCCCCTAACCTCACCCTCAAATCAAATGTCGTTTTCTCCTAAACGGTTTCAGCACAAAAATTCAAAACTGAGCTAATGAGTATATAAATAACACTCAATTTTTTGATAGAATTCCAATATTTTTGCGATCTGAGGAAGGGGAGCTAGATATACATGGATAATATAGGTACATTTTCCAAAAAAAATCACAACAATTTAAAATAATTCCAAATAAAAAATTATTTTATATCAATCCCTTTGAAAATTTGAATAGGCATACGATTTGAAAAAAACTATAACTTTTTCTACCATTTCTGGATCTTTTACCTACTTGAATATTTTATACTTTAAAATAATTCTACAAAGGAAGGATGAGGTAAGATGGAGTACCAGCTCTCCTGTCGAAATGATCAGTTATAATAAATTATGAACCTATTATGATTTTTTATTTTTATTTTGAATTACTTACAACGAATATAACATTTTTTCGTTAATAATTAATATATTTAGTGCTTTAGAACATGATTTATTGATAAGTAAATTTATTTTTCGATAGGTAAATTTAACATTATTAAAATAATTTAAAAATGTTACTTTGTAAGACGATATTTTACTATTATTAAAAAATTTATGTTCCTTTAATTTATCACGATGGTGTACTTTTTCCGCGTATAAGGCGGTGGCACTCCATCATAACTCATTTTTTAATTTACATTTTTTTAATTTTTTAGGTTAACATGAAAAGAAAATGGTTCGGGCTTACTCGAAAATAACAGCATGTCTGTTAAGACGAGTTCCTTTTTTTAGCTAAACGTTATTCAATTTATATTCTCTTCTGATACTATCGAAGATATTATACTGCTTCACAGTTACGGTGATCAAACTTAATCCAGAGTCATAGAGTCGTTTTATTAAATGGACCTACTGCCGAAATTTGCATAAAATAAGAACAGAAATCAAAAAACTAGCAAATGTTACATACAAGCTGGAAAACAAATAATAATGCAAAATATAAAGATGGATAATCAACAAAGAAACAAAAATAAAATAAACAGCAAGAACATTTGAAGCGGAAAGAAATGAAATTTTTTTTCCATGCACCCAAAACTGATGCAGAAAGTAGTCTGGAGTGCCTATATTGTGGCCATTTTTAAACCCAATTTTCCGAGAGATGAGTAAATTCTATAATCTGTCAGCAAAGGGTACCTTGTAAATGTGTTGAAGAAGAGGCCAATGATCTAGACACTTGTACGTATGTACTCTATGTAAATAGGACTCGTCTTACTATATGTAAACTCCATTGTACCCAAACTGTTAGACAAAATGGGTTTTCTTGACTTTGTTTTTAATAAAAGTCATATTGATTTTTATTTGTTTCCAATTGTTCATTTGAAAATTAAAATAAAACTTGTACTTTTCTACTTTTTACTTTAATTAAAGTCAACTATTTCTACTATAATGTATATCTATTTTTCAGGAATTATACATTTTTAACAAAATTTTTTGTTTTTTAAGAATCTGAGGTATGTATACTTAAAAATGTTTATCAATACATGTATTACGTTGTCAGATCTGATAATGGATTTCGGTAATATTTCGCACTATTATTAATCGCTTCTCATTATGAAATTTTTTTTTCTTTTCCTTTGTAATTAATATCTCCTAGCATGCTTAGAGTCTGCACCTGTTAAAATCGAGTAAACATTATCAACGGACTGCGGATTTTTATCCTAGTATTCCTGGGATGAAAATACTCAGTCAATATTTGGGTAGAGTAAGCACAGGTCTGCGTATTTGAGGTAGTCATATTGGGGTGCGCGTTTTTTATTCCATTAAATTAACGCTGGAATTAATGTACCCAGGTGATAATTGGGATCAATTTAATATGATATACTAGTATTATATTGCTGATGTATTTAGAAAATATATACTGCTGATGTATTTAGAAATGTATCCTGACCAAAACTTGCAAATAAACTTGCCATTTTTGTTGTCCGATTACATTTTTCTGTTCACAAAACTACAAATAAGTACTTTGATACTTCACTTTGAAGATAAAGTGACTACAATTAGAATTGGTATTTTTTTTTACAATTTATTTTTAGACTTTAATTTTTCATATTTAGTTTTTCAATTCAAGATTCTTGAGTTTATATTTATATTGTACAAAATTCTGTACTTTTAAACGATGCTGTGTCTTAGAGGTAATTTTTTTTTTTGCAATTAAAATTTTCTATTGGATTATAAACTTTTTATTTTAATTAATTATAGAGTGCTTTACTATGTGGAATTTCATAATTAGGATTTTTGAAGAAATGAAACTAATACTTTGCTTAGTCCACTAAATTGCAATTACTTTAATTATTTTCAATATGATATGTTTCGTCAAATACAGACATTTCAAATAGTAAATGACATTTCATTGTTCCTGGTTTATGTACAACAAATTTCTTGGCGTATTTTTAAACAATGTGTTATCAAATTCTTTGCAAGTTCAATTTTACAAAATAGTCGAATAATTTTAAAATTAGATAACAATAGATAAAATATTGTATATCTAGGAAAAGTAGATTATAGATTTAATAACTAATAGAAAATACTGAAAATAGATAACAATAGATAAATAATTACGATAAAATAAAATTAAAAAACTATAACGATTTCGTAAAGATAATCCATGTTCTCTTTGTTAAAATAAATAAGATAAATTCGGGATGGTTATTGAATAATATCAAAAAATGTGAATTAAACGTCCGTTTGGAAATATCTGATTTGAGTAAAGTTGCTGACTAAATACACCACGAGAATTATTGTTTATAAATCAGGAACAATAAATTAAAATTCACTGTTTGAAAGAATATTAGACGAAACATGTTATATTAAAAATTATTAAAATAGTTACAAATATAGCGAACTAAGTAAAGTAAATTGGCAGTTTTATTTCTGCAAATCCTTTTTTATTTTACGTTTCGTGTTGAAAATACTAACTTTCTATCGTAAAGAGAATGAATTTATACATAATAAAAATACAATTAAAATTAACATACAACATTAACCAGATTGTAGACTGAAATAGCAATAAAGAATTTACATGTTTATTATTTGCATATGAAAATCTTATCCACACACACAATGTTTAGAATCTGACATAACTACCTTATATTTTGTTACTTGTTACATTGTACAGATTAGCTATATAAATCTTGTTCATTGCAGTCTGTTTCTATATTACTCAAATAGGTATTATCCTGTCATTATACACATATAGTTGTTTGGAGACTACCTTTTATAGACGACATTGTTATTAGTAACTATTATTTGCATATGCGTTATTATTTTAAATATCCGTTTTTCTTACGGCTATGTATTAACTTATCTATTATATAGGCCAATAAAATTACGAACTCATCTTCCAATACGTTGCTCTTACATTAGAAGTATTTAAATATAAAATACCTACATTTAAGCATTTTATTAGCGACGAAATTTTGTTACATCTGTAGTATACAGATCGTTTTTCGAATCTTTTGATTTAAGGATTACCTACCATGCTAAACTGACCTCCCTATACTATAAAATGATAGTTAAACATAACATACTATTATGATAGTTTTTATGATGAAAGTGTTTTGGAAGTCAGTATTTGAAATGGTTGTATTATCACATATATATATATATATATATATATATATATATATATATATATATATATATATATATATATATATATATATATATATATATATATATATATATATATATATATATATATATATATATATATATATCTTATGTTTTGGCATTAATACACAATAAAGAATAATTATCTAGACTAAGAATGATGAAAATGGTCCTGTAATATGGTTATCCAATATTCTCGTCCAGACATTCAGCTTCCGTTGATATCGAGTACTGATAAAGAGTTGTTGACTGTGATTGTCATGTTATGAATAAAATCAGTAATTAAAATATTTCTGATGAAATTACTATCTTGATTCGCATTTTCCATCATAGCTTCACAAAATTCCATCGTATGGTAATGATTTTCTCACAAAATCTCACAACCGCATTATTCTACACAGTTACTTTTGTTATGAACTGTTAGAAACTTTGGTAGTCACCTAACTTCCAATGCAATAGATAGTAAATTCAGACGAATGCCACTTAAAATAGCAGATTATAATTTACACTTTTTCATACTGTGTAGTATGCCTTTATTGTGTGTAACTGGAACTAAAATATCATTGCCAAATATTACTGCCTTTATCAAACTATATAAACGATCTGTATTGTTATTGCAAATCTGTTTAAAATTATTAGCATAGACTTTTGGGTTATTAAAAAAATAATCCAAAACGTTAATGATCAACAAGCAGAAAACTGACGATGAAGTGTTTTTGGTTGTTTATTTTTAGCTTCCGATCAACACACGAAAGTCTTTTTAGGCAGATTGTGTATTATACTTAGTCGTTCGATTAAATTTGCTCTGATTTATTGAAACTTTATCACAAGTAAAATCATCTTTATTTTACTTGCCTATACATAATTCTCTATACTAGTTTCTTTTATATGTATTTAAAGAAGTCAATCATAGGATATGAAACAATTTATTAAATATAAGTTTTAGCAAAAAACAATATAATTAATAATGAATATCTTATTTAATTATCACATCCACATCCTCTTAGGTCATAAATCATCAAAAGAGTATTGAAATTTATTGTAAAACTTAATATGGAATTTACTATTATTATTTTAAGAGTCTCAGTTTTAATATTATATACCTTGGAAGTATTCATAAAATATAAACCTTCCTCGGAAAGAACGTAGTTTATTTACTCAAATAATGGCACTAGTGACTGTAGTTAGTTATCGATTATTGGTAATGATCTTCTCCATTTATTGTCAAAAGATGTTTTTCATTCCTGGGGTTTCTCTTATGAGTATGGCTCGTAACTTCATTTGCGTAGAACTTCTACCTAAGTCACTCTCAACAAACTTTTTTTCATGCTTGTGTAATTTCGTTAAAATTACTTTACCTTTTTGAAAATTTGTTTTTGTCATGTGCATACAAAATTTCATGATGATCGGTTGAATAGTTAGTTAGAATAGAAGAGAGCTTACTAAACAAATGTCTTCAGACACTTTTCGTTTTTATGTTATTTAACGATAAATGTTAATGTTTCAAATAGTAAGCTCCCCGTATAAGTTAAACTATTTTATGTGTATTTACATCTATTTTCTTCCTTATAGTGGTAGGGGAGACTACGATGTTTAAAGTGGATCCTCTACCAGCTTTCTCTGATGAAGGAGGTATGCTATTCAGCTGGTTAACATGGTGTAGATGGCTATATACATGGCTAACGATTCGGATGTGGCAGCTGTTTAAAAATGTAAAAAAATCACCATTTTTACATTCTTGGCCGCGTCGGATTTGTATATAGTTGGTTCAGATTGATGTCGTTATTTTATTGATCCTAACTTTGACGATTTGAAGGATTTTCTTAATCTGATAGTTAAAAAATTTTTCCAGTTAAGTGCAAGTTTGCCATCCAACCTCAATTGTAATTAAACTGTTAAATCATAATCTGATTGGCTGGAGTAAATCCAAGTTTCGATTTTCTTTACTAGGGCTAACATTTGATGGATGTTCTCAACATAGTACAAATTATCTCATTTATAAAAATTCATCCAATAAAAAATCCTCTTTTGGGCACCCCTATCATATTATATTTTCACATAATCGCAAATGTGAAATCGATATTATCGTTTATTTAAAAATTTATAAAATAAAAACTTGATTTATAATATCTAACATTGCAAATTAAATATGATATGTATATTTATTATATGTTAATTTCCAATAATCGTTTTAATTACCTACTTGATAACAAATTAAAATATTTTAAACAATAAAAAAAAAATGCATTAAATGCTGAACACAAATTAAACCTTATTGGGTTCAGTTTTATTTAACAAAAAATACTTGCTAGATTTACTTGTGTTTTTTTTTTTTTTTTGGTACAAAAAGACAGAAAATTTTCAGATACACGAGCAAGGCAGACCTAGTTGCCATTGAATTATTAGAAATCATTTCATAGTCCAAGCTCTCAAGCCAGTTTTAACTACAAAAATTATTTGTTTTCAATTACCGACAACTTTCTTTATATTTTTTGGTTCTTTCTCTTTACTCTGTTCTCCAAATTCGTTGTGGATCTGATCTCCAAATATCTTTACATATATATGTGGAACAGATCACCAATGTCACATCGCGTTCGGATAAATAGTATACAAAGGAATAGGGAACAAACATACAATACATTCATTTGTACATATTTGTTTATTCATTGATAACAAGTAAAAAATTTCAAATAAAAAATTCGCATGACGTTTTTTTTAAATTTGAAATTATGTTGGCTGAAACTTTTTAAATAAGTTTTAATTGTAATAAATTAGTTTTCAATGAGAATAATTTCCGGTTAAAATCTATAAATTCCGATTGTAGTTCTGAATCGGAAATTAAAAATCTATTCAAAATTACAATGCAAATCAATTTATTTCCAATTTATTCTGATTCAATTTCAGTAGAATTTTATCGAACTTTTTTATTAGGTTTAAACTGGATATTTTTATGTGAATTAAGTGGTGTAACTGGATTTTGACCTTCCGTGTGCAGCTTGGTTCTTTTAAGCCTCCTTGTTGTTTTAGACATCCCAAGGATAAAAAATTATTTTTTTTCAATATGCTTCAATAAAAATTGATAAATTCAATTTTTTTCAATATTTCCACAGCTGACCTCAAAACCATTTGCTAACATTTAGCCGCATCGTCCTAAAACTGTAGCAGTTTGTGCTATAGGTTTTGGATATACTCAGCAACCCAACAATCATTCAAGTCGGGTAGTTAGTGGGGATGTTGTGTTAACTTCTTAATATTCTTTTTATTTAGAATTTAAACAAGAAAAAATATTTTTGTTATTTAAACTCACTGTGCAATCTCTGCTCTCTTTCATATGTTGATGAATTTTACCTAGAGAATAATATTATTGAAGTGTGACTAATTTAGGTAGGAATAAGTTTGTATTTAAATTCCCGTTTTTGTACAAATATGTTACTTTTGTAAGTTTTGTTCAATATTATATTTTAGTTTTGTACAATGTTCAATTTGACCCCTTGTATTCAAATTATAGCCTATAAAACGTAACTGATTATTATATTTGAGCGTATGGAAGCTAAGTAAAATTACACTAGACCTCCTATTGCGATATATTTAATTTAGTTAATTTTTTTCTACAAAATTTCCGCGGAAATCATATAATAAATTACGGAATCTGATAATATTATTTTATCCCTTTTTTTCAATTCAATTCTTTATTCATTCTTTTTTTTAAACAATACATAATATTGTACAGTATAAGTCAAATTTTAGTCAAAGTTTAGAATACTCAAGTTTTAATTTTGAAAAGTAAAACATTTGGCATACACAGAATTTAAGTAAATTCTCAAAATATCACTAAATAAAAATATCTTCTTTTTATAAAGACACTCGAAAAATTTAAACAAGTTTTTGAATAGTCCAAAAAAAAAAAAATAATATACACACTGATTTAAACTATAGCAAAATTTATCAAAATCTCAGGTGTTGGTCTAAAGTCAGATTAAGATTTAGGTCATCAAGGAGCTCAAGATTTATGTAAAGTAATATAAATCCGTGTTATCATAAGTTATTTCACCAAGTCTTCTTATGTGTCAGTAGAGCCGGAACCCTAATGATTTAAATTCATAATATTATAATACTTTAAATAATATAAAAAAGTAAATATTGTTGAATGTTCTATACACATTCGTGTGACGTGATATATAAGCTTGAAAAAAACAATGAAAAAATATATAAAGCATTTTTAGCTTCCTTAAATATTAATTTATTTAAAAATATATACCTATATACAAGTAAACAAACTTAAATTTTTAATAATTAAAAGAAAAAATCCAAATAATGGAACCAATAGAGAAAATCGATCCAAACAGTGACGATCCAGCCGATCAAATTTTATACAAGCATTATATAAAAGTACGAAATGGTTATTTATTAGTTGGTCCAAATAAAATTTTATTACCATCTGCATACGAAACATACGCTGATCGTATAAAAAATTTCAAAATACAACCCGATGATGTTTGGATTACTGGCTACCAAAAATCTGGAACAAATTGGTTACAAGAATTAGTATGGTGTATTGGAAATAATTTACATTTTGAGAAAACTATCACATTATTTCAACGATTTCCAACATTAGAAGCCTCAATGTATTTTGATGCAAATAAAATGGATTTATCTCAATTTCCACAACGTTTGATTGATTCATTCTCGTATTGTGATCGTTTAAAATCGCCAAGATTTATTAAAACACATTTACCATACAGTTTATTACCGGATGAAATTTTTACAAAAAAGCCAAAAATGATTTATATTGCACGGAATCCGCGTGATATATGTGCGTCATATTTTAATAATGCGAAATTATTTGAATTCTTTACGGGTGATTTAAATGACATAGTTAAATTATTTGTTAACGATAAATTAATGTTTGCTCCATATCTAAAACATGTGGAAGAATTTTGGAATGCATCAAAAATGGAACCAGATCGAGTACTATTTTTACGGTATGAAAATTTAAAATTGCATACACGTGATGTTATTAAGCAAGTGGGTGAATTTATGGAGAAACCGTTGAGTGAAGGTGATGTTGACCGTTTGGAAAAACATATTGATTTTGAAGAAATGAAAAATAATTTAGCTGTAAATCGTCGTGCAATAAAATTCTTAAATGTGCAACCTGATTCCCATTTTATACGAAAGGGAGCTATTAATTCGTATAGAAACGAATTATCAGATGAATCAATTAAACTGTTAGATGAATGGGTAGAGAAAAATGTTGTTGGTTCTGAATTAGAATTTTTAATTCAATAAGAAATTTATTTTAACAACAGAAACAAATCCAAAACTTTAGTAAATCTGCAGATGATATTTTGCGTATACATGTAATATTTATTAATAAATAAATAATTTATGTTTTAATTGCAATATTTCTTTAATTGATATGAAGAATTGATAAAAAAATTAAACTTAAGGTTAATTCTAAACTTATTTGAGAGTTAATTGGCAAATAAAATAAGTATATAACTATTATATTGTTTTATAAATATTGCAAATTAGCTACCTTAATTTCTATCGTATCATTGTACCGGTGCAAAAATCCATACGGATGTTCTTGCGAATGGTAATGTAATACCACTTGCGACAAGAAAGAATTGGTTACAAGATCCAAAACGTTTATTGTGGTGTATCATTTGTTTCTTGTAAATAAATCATTACATGTTTGTTTGCGCTGTTAATTACTTTTCATATAGATAGATATTTTAAGTGTTCTTGTAATACAGTGATTATTGTGTGTAAATAATTGTTTATTGGGATATCTTTAAATTGGTCATAGCTCAGCTTATTAAATTACAATTACCACGTAAATGCCTGTAATACGTATTATTGTAGGTAAAGTTTATCCATTTATAACAATATACTATATTTTGTCAGCAAGGATCCCATTATTGAGAAATGATCTAACAATGTCACCATCGACACAAAGTATGGTAGCACTAAAACTGTATTTAAAAGAGAATTACTTGTATTCACATCCGCGGATATGGAAAAATTGGCATCCGCTACATCCCTAAAATAATGATGATTTCCTGAAATGTAAACGCTTTTCATGTCTTAATATAAAAATGCAATTTTGAACATAAAGTTTATCTTATAAGATAGAAAATTTGAAAGTATATTTATTTATTAAATTTATTTAATAAATAAAAACACACTGTTTTTTACTTGTTTGTTATTAAAATGGCATGTTTGTCAAAATATTTATTATAAATTAAAATAATAAAATATTTATTATAATTTAATATATTCTATCATAAAAATTAATATAATTTAAAATTTATATGCATAGTTATTCTTAACCCCGGTTCCCATTTTACAAATTTGCGATTGTCTCTACATGCTTCAAATTAATGGGACATCCGATTATTGATATTGTGATAAAAAGATCATTTAATATTTAATGTAAATTACATTTTTCCTGACACGTAAAAACACTAAATCTTCATAGTTCTGAGAAATAGAAGAACGGTTACTTTGAAGAATGTTTGTGGAGGAAAAAATTGTTTGACTAATCCTTGTCTTGACTAAACTATAAACAAAATTTTCAGATAGGTATTAATAAATGGTATTTGTTTATGGGCATCGAACCTATTAATGCTTTTTTAGTCAATAAAAACTATATTAGCAGGAAAAATATACATGTAACAAGTGAAAATAACAACTAACAAAGTTAAGTGTTTAGATGCTCGAAATATGATTCAATTTCAATGTTTGGACTTTTTTTAATTAGCATTCATAAAATACTATAAATATCAAGTCTATACAATATTCAGTCTATACTATTATAATAATAATATGTAATTACCAATATGTGATAAGTAGTTAAATTTGAGCTTAAATTGTGATAAGTCCTAACATTTTACGAAAAATATTTTCAAACAAAAGTTTGTTTCAAAGAAATAAACATTTTTTTTTAATTTTTTCTTCATATAGATCGAAAGTTGGGTCAAGAATCTATTGAACCCAATGGACCGATTTTGCTCATTCACGAACTTAAAACTCACTTTTTATGTTTAGAATAAGTCATGAAAATGTTAATTCGTTATCGTATTGTTTTTGAGTTATCTGGATGACGGAGGGACGGACGGAAAATGAACTAATTAGGTGTTTCTTATACCAAATTACTTATACCAAAATTTTGTTTTTATCGTCGATATTTCGTATCGCTACAAAATTTAGACTAAAATGATTATTACATGGACTGAAAAGTCCCGGGCCTAACACAGAGTTGGTGCTAGTTTTATTGCAGTCACCTTTTTTTCAGTTAATACTTACCTTCAAAAAACAGATGTTAAAATTTCATGATATTCTATTCATTAGTTTGTGAGTTATTGTGCTAAGAGTGACGCTACTTATGTTATTTTCAAAACAATGGATCAAAAACAATTTCGTATTTTAATTTTACGCTGCTTCTTGATGGGAAAAAATACCGTTCAAGCGAAGCAATGTCATGAAAAGTGTTATGGGGACTCCGCTCCATCAGAAACAACAATAAAACGTTGGTTTGCTGACTTCAAACGTGGTCGTAGAGACACCGATGATGCACAACGCAGTGGACGTCCAAATGAGGCGGTAACACCAGAAAACATAAAAAAAAAAAATCCACAAAATCGTTTTGAATGATCGAAAAGTGAAGTTGCGTGAGTTAGCTGACATCGTAAAGATGTCAAAAGAACGTGTTGGCTTTATATTGCATGAGCATTTGACTATGAGAAAGCTCTGTTCAAAGTGGGTGCCGAGTTTGCTCACTGTTGAGCAAAAAACGAGAACGTGTTGATGATTCTGAGCAGTGTTTGGCCATGTTTAAACGAAACAAACCGGAATTTTTGCGTCGATATTTGACAATGGATGAAACATGGATCCATCACTTCACTCCGGAATCAAAACGATCGTCATCTGAGTGGACAGCAATTGGTTGAGGCCTAATTTGAGGAAAAAGATAACTCGTTCTACAAAAGTGGTATTGAAATGTTAGAGCGGCGCTGGAATGATTGCGTTGCTCTTGATGGAGATTACGTTGATGAATAAAGCTAATTTTGAACCAAAGAAACTGTGTTTTCTTTGTTAGGAGCGGGATTTTCCAGTCCATGTGTCTCTGACATTTTATGTATGTTGAGTATAAAAATAAAGTTTATTTCTTCAAAAACGCTTAGATCATGAAGATTCTAATGAATTGTCGTCGTTTGTTCACATTTAAACAGAAAGTGGAAGTATATTTATTTTAGCCTGATTGTGGGCAATTTGAGTATCTAACGGTTTTTTTATAAGGCTGTAATAAATGTTGAGTTTGATCAAAAGGTTAAGCGCAAAAGGAAAGTTTTTATTAAAATGGTTCCTTGTCTTTTTTTAGCTAGAAGTTTTTACAGATCTACAGATAGAATTTCTATGCACAATAAGAATGTGTGGAAACAATTCTAAACTCTCTGGCTTGTTATTTTTAATATAGCTTTAAAAAACATAAAGAATATTTTTATATAAATTATTTTATTATTTTAGCTTTACAATTTTTTCTAGCCGTTACCCTTTTAACTCAACTTAACTATCACACCTTTGTGACGTGCAAAGGTGATTCCTGCTATAATATGGTTTCAGTACTTCACGTACTATGATTCAACACTGAAAAAAATTATAGAAAGACCGGTAGTCAAATCGAACATGAGCTGTCAGGTGTACAGCAAACTTGTAAAATAGTGATTTTACAATTTTTGTTCTGGTAACAATTTAAAACAAACACTAGTTTCATTTGGCGTTGTTAAATATATTCATACATTTTCAAAATGTTAAGAATAAAATGATATATTAAACTAGCTGTATTTAGTATAAGATTTTACTATTTATGGCTTAACTAATATTCGATTTACAAGATAAGAATTTTGTGCAAATTGGGGTCTACACATAACATTTGTTGTTTCTATTTTAAACCTGTTCTCATTTAAAATATGAAAAAAATATCTCAATTTGAATTTTATTAGCTCATAAAATTAATAATGTGTATTCGAATTGGAAAAAAATAGATTTAAAAATACTTAAATAGATTCAAAATTGAAAAATAACTTCACTATCGCACGACCGTTTTGACTCAAGGACGGGAAATTCTTGAGATAGTATAATCCAAATTAAAGTATAAAATATCAATTCAAAAAAAAGTATAAAATATCAATTCAAAAATTTTAAAAAATTTTTGCGTATTGTGAAAACTATAATGAGATAAGTTCCGTTAGAAAGACATTTTTTTTTTCGATTTTTCAAATTGCTATCCCTATTGTTAATTAAAAAATTTGTATATATCAAAATCAACATAAAAGTGTTTTAAATAATTGTGTTAAAAATCTGAAACTTTTTAGAGGCCTTATATAAATAATTAATAAAATCATAATGATAAAGTTGACAAAAAGTTTGCTATTAGTTATTTACAAATAAACATTATAAAAAAAAGGAAAATTCTTCCCTTCTTCCCTGAAAATAATATATTTCTTGCCTTATTCGTTTTTTTTTATACAATTGCAATTTTTCTTTGACAAAAATAAATAATAAACGTCTTACTCAGAATTTTTTTACAGGTCGAAATTATTTGCCATAAGTTTCCTATTTAATCAACGATTTTGCACAGATATTTTACATTTCGACATGAGTACATATCTTCGTTTTAAGAATTCATAGTGATTGACTTGATAACTCGTACGAATTTGTAACACATTCCTTCGAATAGTGACGAAAGAAGGAGTATTAAAAAACTTTTTATTTCAAACTCATTTTTTGCAGATATTTCATTTCCCAACTAGACTATTATAGTTTGACAATAATTTGTGCATAATTAGACTCTTTCTCCATGTCCGTCCGTCCAAACAGATGAATTAGTATACAAACTGGACAAGTAGTAGCTACTTAAATTGTATTATTAATATCATTTACTTTCTTCAGTTACACCTATTGCGTAAAAAACATACAAACGGAAATTAATATAAATAATGATAATTTTAATTCATTACATGTTGAAATTTATTCTATATAAAACTTGTTAATATTGGCTTACATTATTTGAAAAAAAATGTATTTAAAATCTTAGAATATTATTAAGATACAACAGCATATAATGCTGCAAATAAGAGCGTAATCTAAAGCATTTTATAGGAATTTAACTTTGAGGTAAAGAAAATTTAGGGTAATTTGGGCATAAACTATAATAACATTTTTTATACTTAAAATTTTTTAATGAATATTTTGTAATGTAAATATAGATGATAGAAGTATCCCAAAAAACACATCAATTCACCATTCTGTTCAATAGTTATGGCAGTTTTTGTTGAAAAATATTTTATAATCGAATTTACAAATGGAACAAAAATGTATTTGAAAAAATATTGAAAGAAGTAACTGATGAGCAATATTTGATGTCTCTATTTTTCACAATCATATCACATCCAAATCCACTTTAGAATGTCACCCAAATCTAAATCTATATTTTCATACAGATAAGGATATTTGTCCAAAAGTAAATCATGTCACATTAGTATGATACTTGAATGTGGCTTCTATGATACTTGAATGTGGCGTAATTAAGGTTAATTAAATAAACCTTTTTGCCTACAAAAATTGTTAAAAGTGGGATGTTTCTAGGAGTTAATAAAATAATCAATTATTCAACGAAGTAGACGGATTTGCGTCTTAAATTTTTATACTCGACATTTTAGAATCAGAGTATATTTTTAGTTTAATGTCTGTGGCACTATAGAAAATATTGAAGCCACATTCTGCATATCCGCCCGTCTATCATCAAGATAACACAAAATCGAAATAAGATGAAATTCTGGTAAAGTATTGTACATATAAAAGTAAGTGTTCGTTCATGAATAAGAAACAGTGGTCCATATGGATCCACTACCAAACTTCAAAGACAAAAACCTTGCTTATTGAAAATAAACACGTTTTGTTAGAAAATGTTTTCCATAAACTGCTTCGGAACGCCATAATGTCAGATCCAATTTACTAAAAATATGAAACCCAGGCAGTTATAAAAATAGTTATAATTGTATTTATAGAAATTTAATCATTGATATATGCTTGAATTTGCGATTAAAAATTTTGCAAGCAACGTGAAAGAGACATGAAAGAGAACGTCCCATTTGTTAGGGACTACTTGATATTCTAAATAAGAGTAATCAAATAATTAGATAAAAACACAGAATACTTGAATCCATATTTAAAAATGTGTTTTTTTATTTTCAAAAAAAAATCCAAGATTTCGAAAGTATTTGTTTCGTTTACACAAACCTTAACCATCATTAAAATAGCTTCAAACCAAATAATCCATCTTAAAAGGAGGTAAGGATGAAAAATAATTGGACCAAATATAGGTACGGTAACATACGGGTCCTTAATATATAAGCTTTTCTTAACACAATTCCATTAACAGAACGCAATTGAGTTTTGCTCACTCAACGACTTCTAGATCCTATTCTAAAAATACTCATTACTTTAAAATAAAATAAATTCTAAAAAATTATGGTATAGTTTGTATTCCTGAATATGACTGTTATAGTACAATATGGTCGTTTTAATCAAAATATTTTATTAAAATTTGACGCTTTAGTCAGAAAGTCGTTATATCCTATGTTGTTATAACCGATATACTTCCATTTTTATATAGGGATTCATAAAATATTTTGATATTTTGTCGTTATAACCAATGTCACTATAAGTGATTTAAACTATATAAATATTGTTCTGGCGTCGGTACATAGACACTAATAATTATTCAGTGATTTTATTACATGAATAGTTATTATTTATTATTAGTGGAGCGCCGTAAGACATAAAAATGGTAAAATCTCGGAACCCAGGGCCAGTCAATGAATCTGTATAACAAGTGTTTGACTGCATTATTAAAACCGCAAATAAAAAAGTTAAAAAAAAAAAATTGGCCGATCTCGATTACAACAATTTTTATAAACAATTTACTGAAAAATGAAAGGCGCAAGGGGGAAAAAATGTTTACAGTAAAGATATTAATTTTATATGTAATAAATTATGTTTGCAGAGTAAATTCAATGTTAATTTATTAGATTTTCGTAAAAAAATTATTTACAAAAGAAAATTTAACCTTAACTATATACATTATTGTTCATTATTGTCGTCGTCGTCGTCGATTTCGTTGATGTAGATTGTAGGTAAAGGATTAGTACAGCTATCACCATTGCATTCTGAGCAAGCTGCAGTGCAGTTTAATCCACTTTTCCTGCACCCACAAGATGCTCCACATCCTGTTTTGCATGCGCAAAAAATAATTTTTAGTAAAGATTCTGGAGCTGGTCGCTGCGTCATTGTTAGCGGTATCAATATTCCGCGTTCATCTTTCCAACCCCATTCTTCTGGTGATATTTCTTTTCCGAACCATGTTTGAACTTGTAAATATACTCTTTTGAAGTGTTCAAAAGCGGCATCTGCAGTAGGTGGTAAAGACGGCAGTTTAACGCAGGTATTTTTGGCAGTTGCTTTCAAAAAAGAGTTATATCTCAATGCATTAAGATCTTTTATTTTTTGGGGGGCATTATATAAAGCAAGAGTGCATGTAACACCAGCTTTAAAAATTTCATTGATGTCTTTGCATTCATTTTTAAAAACTGTCGCAGCATTTTGCAAGTCCGTTCGTTTTTCGAAATTTTTTGCAAACACGTTTTTGCCACGTTTAAAAAAAGCTG
Source organism: Chrysopa pallens (assembly GCA_020423425.1). NCBI lineage: Eukaryota > Metazoa > Arthropoda > Insecta > Neuroptera > Chrysopidae > Chrysopa > Chrysopa pallens. The sequence continues at coordinate 82,628,039 of CM035592.1, read as the reverse complement.
ACGTCGTGTCACATCCAGTGAATGCATGTAAGAACAGAATATGCTCTTTACACTTTGGTAATATTTTTTCTAAACTCTTAGAAGAGTACGCTCTTTGCAGTATTTTGCCTTTGGATGGTTTTCTAAAATAAATTTCTCGGTCTGGTGGTGAGAGCGCAGTCAATAAAACTAAAACATCTACATCCTCGGACACTACAGCAATGTTTTCAGATTGCAGATTAACAGCAGTTTCAATTATTAGTCTGTCGGCATCAGCTTCTGCTTGGCAAGAAAATATTTTATTTTCTGTGAGTGTTTCTCGTAGCATATCTATAAGCCTACTCTTATTTTTGGCATTCGATAAAAATTTTTCCTGCGCTACTTTTAGTGGCATGGTTTTATCAAATATTATGTCATTACATGCGTTTTTTTTACAGCGACGCGTTCGTTCCATTGATTTTGTGCAGCTCTTCTTGTAACCATCAAATACGACATAAATGTTGTGTCCATAATTATTATGTAGATATCTGACATAATGTTGACAAATTGTACCGAAATTTTCATCTAATTGCCACTTGCAACGATGTAATAACATCCCTCCATCAATGACGTAGGAAAATTTTCGTACATCGTTCACATCCACTGACACTTCTGGGAATATGTCATAAAATGTAGATTTTGTTGTTTTTCGTATTTCACCATCTTCAATTACTATTTATGCCACTATTTTCAAAGTTTGTAAAACTCAGTAATTAACTTTTATCACACTCACTCCACAATAATATATTTATTTTTTAATTATTTTCTTTTTTTTTTTTTCGAAGCAAACAACAACTACATATGAAGCCTAGTAAGTTGTCACGTGTACTATTCTGCTAGGGCCCGCGTTAACAACACCCAACAGCTGCTGTTGCCCCCTCTATTCCCCTCCCCACCCTTCATCGTTATACCTGCAGTCCCTTGAGACCCAACATGAAGTTTGTAATAGTTCTTCTTTTTAAAATCTAATTTTACACTAATATAACTTAAGGAAAACTCCAAAAAAATAATAATTATTTATAATAATTATTAAAAAATTAAGATCGGACAAAATATTTTTTTTAACATTTTTCTATATGCTATTAAAAACACATTGCCATAGTTTATAAAAAGATTTATTTACTGGCCCTGGATTCCGAGGTATAAACCTTACGGCGCTCCACTATATATATTAATCATAACATTTTATTAGTATAGGTACATATAGAATAATTCTATTTATGCAAAAATGTTAATTAACTTATAGCTATAAATATTTAATAATATCTCTTTTGTGAATATTGTGAGACAATTTTATAAGTAAAGAAGAGGAAGAAGAAAAACTGTATATTCTAAAAAGGATATAAAAAAAAATAAATAAATTAATAAAACAAAATAAAATTGTTAATTATCATTGTCGTGGTTATCGTAAAAAAGATAAGAATATTTTTATAATCTTTATTTTTTCGATAACCACGTCAATATTTAGTATTGACATACTTGTAAAATGTTTTTATTAAAATACTGAATGAAATAACATAATATAATAACAATTATAAATAATATAAATAATACACAAAGTACACACAATACACTACGCTTGTTATGATGCCTTTATTTAAGCATCATACTAGCTCATATTCTGGCTCGTTGTATACTACAGATGTACCAGGCTGTCTCTTTTTTACTGTCGTTTTTTCGTTTCATCGAGTTTCCAATCACAGCGATGCTAAAGAAGTTTTTACTGCAAAAATAAAAATAATAATTTGATTTTTTTCTTTTGACATATATTCAAACATACTTCTATTCAAATTCTATTCGTAGTGAATGAAAGTGATTAAGATTATGAAAAATGAAACTTTCAAAACCGAAGAAATTGTATAGAATTCACTTTGGTGGGAATGAGAAAAAGTTTAAGGCCCTTAAGGGGATTGACACAATAATGAAGCTAACATGAAAACAACCTGTACTTAATATACATTGTATTTTTGGTATGCACAGTCTAAATGCAAACGCAGGGTATGGAGGGTATAGAACAAGTTTATTTTACAAATAAACATATCTAAATACAAAATAAAATTTTGATTATTATTTTAGAAAAATTTTCTTGGAACAATGGTGAATTTCAAATTTTATAACACTTGGGCAGTTATAATTTTAACAGGGTGAAAATTAAAAAGTTCAATGTACATTACATTAGAGATTCTTTTTAAGGTCTCATTTTTTATGTTAATTTCTCTTAAAGGAGAGAATTTTCTGAACAAGTAAATCTTCTTCCGAACAATATCAAAACAAAGCTTAGTGAGGTTGGAAGATAATACAATTCGTTGCTTAATATTAGCTACGACGCCTAAGTAATCTATTATTTCGATTTGTTCCATATTAAAATTCTAAGTATATAGATATCAAGAGCAGCATGCTCATTTTTATTCGACGTAAGAAGTCCTTTTAAACCTAATTTGGTCTGCAATATACTCTTTAAAGTAATTTGCATAAAAATGACCATATATGTCAATCAAGTGTTTTTAATAGAAATAATGGCAAAATACCAAAGTCTATAAAATTTCAATTTCAAAGATATTCATTTATATTCTATACAGTCCAATGATAAGCTAATGCGAATAATTTATTGAATCCATTTTTGGAGATGTTTTTAGGATCATACACTTTTTTTCATCCACGATTTTACATTTCCAACATTGAATTCGTTCCTTCTTGATAGGGTTTTGGATAATTGGTTGCATTCACAGGTATTGATGAATACGACATATCAATATTTGGAAAATATCGATACATCGCTTAGAATTATCTATCATCTATTTATTTTTATATATATCCCCTTAAGGATCCAGAATAAGATTGTAAGTCCTTAATGAAATTATTATTATTTTCTGCATGCATCTTTCAAAACATGAATTTTGTAGTGTACAGAAAAGCTTGAATAAATTCAAATAGAGACCCCGACAGACGTAACGTATTGACAGGCTTAGACCAATCAATAAAGTTAAGCAACAGCAGTCGCAATCTGTATTTCGATGAGTGACCACCTAGCAGTACTGTGTACTATTTAACTTCAATATTGAAGTCAGTAAAACAGTGATATATTGTTTATTTTGAACGATATTTTAACATCGATGACTGTTAGAATACGAGGTATGACATTGGTAATATGAATATTATGATTGTCAGACAGTGATAGCTGGCCTGCCCACAAACCAAAATGCCAACACGACCGCATAATGATGAGATGCAAACTTTTGCCACTTTCTGTATTATACATTATGGTTTGCTTCACATTACCTTGCATATATTATAAAAACGGATATAATATATATAAAAAAAATCCGATATAATAAAAAACAATCTATATTCTTAAAACCGATATAATAAATTTTATATATAATAAATATACTTTAGAACGATACAAAACAAAAAAACAAAAATTAAAATATGATTAAACCTAATTTCTATATCGTTGAGTCAAGTTCTACTTTTTTGTGTTTAATCTTTCTAAATACAACATCATTATAAAACATCGAAAAGTTCAACGATTTTTTGAATGTTGCATCCCATTATGTGCGGCATTCAACTAAGATGTGAAAAAATTTTATGATGTTAATAAATGCTACTTATTTACGTTAAATTATAGTTGTGCAGATTTTATTTTGTTTTATTAACTGTTTTTTTTTGTAGGGGATAAACTTTGTACTGATTCTAAAAATTCTCTTAACGATAGAAAAGCTATATTATCACAGCCTAGCATATTTTATTTAAAAAAATATTGTCATATCAAACTTTACACAGATACACAGAGAAAACTTTACACAGATTGAGACTAAAATTGAAAAAGGATTAGATTCACTGAGCTCCCTCAGTTACTTTTCCAAGCTCAGGCATACAAAAGTAATTACTTTGTGCTACTTTTCGGATTAGTTACCTTTTACAACATGAGAATATGATTGAAAACAATCAAAAGTAGTTAATTTATTATTTCCATTTTTATAATTAAACGACCTAACGCTTGTCATTATTTTTTTTTTTTAGAGATATGTTATACATTCCTCTACAGATATGTTTACTTAAAAATAGCTTAGAATAAAAAGCACGTATTAAATTACAATTTGTAACAGACCAATTTTTTAAACTTAGTATCGCATGGTATGAAAAAAAAGCTTCTACGTTTAGAGGACACTTCTAAGTAGGTGTATTTAAATTTTCATAAAGATTCTAATTAGATTGATTTTCTTGGAAACGCCCTAAATATTTTAACTGAATTTAAGGAACATTATTGAAATATGTACCCATATCTCTTATACTTATTTTGTGTATAGCAATGTCAAAAATTTCTAATCCAGATTTCAATATCCACAGCGACAAATGTAGAATCCATTTTGATTACTCATTCAGAATCCTTAATATGTTTTTTATTTTTTATTTGATAGGCATAGAGTGACGAAAAATATTGCTTTCTTTTAAAAATTGGAGCTTAAATCATTTCCATGAAATCTACAAATCAAAAGTCAATCAAACTTTAACTCAAATTTAGGTTGTTTAGAATTATTTCGTTAACTTCCGATATTCAGCAACGGATCTAGAGGAAGCCAGGAAGGCAGAATGCCCCGAAACACTGCCAGTATGGATGCCAGTGGGTGAATTCATTAGTTATATTGTAATTTGTATGCGAAGGAAGGGCACTGAACAGTCCTTTTGACAGAAAGTGTAGATCCGTCCCTACCGGTATTGAAAATGTTTAATTGTACGTGACTATACACTGAAATAATAACATGAATTTTAATAATATGATTGGTTAATTTAATAACAATATTCTCAAACCACAAAGTTGAATGAAGAATAATGATTATTATTCTTTGTCGGTTCAAAATTAAATAATACAAAAATTATATTTATTATTTTTTCAGGTCCACAAAAATGTTAATAATATTATATTTTACGTAAAAATTAAAATAACACTAATAATTATTATGTTTTTTATTTCTTTTTTAATAATTATGTTGGTGTCTTAATAATTAATGTTGTTATCAATGATTGGACTATGGTTGTATATAATATACTAATTTAAACGTTAAAAATAATTAAATAATTCAAAACTTTCGAAAAAATTTTAAAATTTTTTATATATATAAATAATCAAGAAATCTCTGAACGTATTTTATGTAATTTAATACGTATTTATTGTAAATTATTTGCATATTAATTATATCTATAAGTTCGAGACCAAGAAAAATTGATCCTTGAATTAATTTATAATACTTACCTATGCCGTTTAAAGCGTGAGAAAATTAAAATTTTCTAATAAACATTAAACCGAGACTCAAAACACAGGAACTAGACTTCTATAAATAGTTTACTTGACTTCGTTCGAATTCAATTCCAGGCTTCGAAATGCAATGGGTAACAAAGAAAATTTTTTTGATTTTAAATTATTTATTATTTTCTGTTTTTGAAGTCGGTTTAAATTATTTTTAATCATTCATATAATACACTAAATATGCAATCCATATGTCGAGTTATAATATATTGTTATTCTATATTTTATTAAAAGTGTTTATCAGTTAAATTAAACCTGAAATTGTGGCAAACCTGAAGTTAAGAAAAAAATTTCCAAAGTTTTTTTATTTGAGCTTTTTTTTATCTTTGATATAATAAAAATTGGTTCATTGATCCAGTGGACCGAATTGATTTATTTTTCTTATTTAGTAACTTCAAGTCACATTTAAGGTCTATAATTTTGTCTTGCTTCATTTCTGAGCTAGAAGCGGTTTAATTTCGAAAAACAATCGTCAAAACTTAAATACTTTGAGGAAGAAAATACTTGTATAAAAATAGAACTCTTTACAATTACTTCCAAAACAATAAAATTAAAAAATTTGCAGTACCACCTGGGTAAACCAAATTAAAAAATGGCATGTTTTGTTTTTTAAATCGCATTTATCGACAAAAGTGCCCAATTTATATTTTTAAAAAATCATTAAAATAATTCAAAAACTAATATACCATCTAAAAAGGAAGAGCAGGAGCTGAAATAAAAAGGACCAAAAATATGGACCAGCAATATCCAGACCCTTAATATTCTTAACACAATTCAATTGACAGAATGCGGTTCTCTATTCTTGTACACTCAAATCCAGCTAGATGCTGGCCTACGAAACAAATTCTGTATACCACATGAATTTAATTTACTTCCAAAAATAAAAACTTTGAATATTATCGATCAAATTGTTCAACCTTATTTTATAATAACAGACGGTTAAAAGTTTGTATAAAATAATAGAATATAAAGCACAATAAATCAGTAATTTAATATTCAATCAGTAATCCAATACTTTTAAAATAAAATAACGATATAAAAATTTATCAACATTTAATTGGCAATTAACAAATTCAATTAAAACAAACAATTAATTAAATCGATAATACATAGATAAATGAAATCTTTATTTCTGTTTCACATCAAAATAAAAAAATAAAAAACAAAGACATTAAATCATTGTGTGCAAATGAAAATGTTGTGTGACAGTTTCTCTCACAGAACGTGTAGTAAAATGCAGCTAAACTACAGCAATACCTATTGATAGTTGTACATAATGACGAATCAGTAAAAACAAGATGTTTCATATTGTTTCTCAAGAGTTCCGTAACGTATTTTTGTGATCTAATAAAGTTCGGGGAAGGTAATGGTCTATAAACTTTAAAATTTTAGGTTTTCCCCATGTCATTTTGATTTTATTGCAAGACTTGTGTGACAAATTGTAGTTTTTTCAAAAATATTTAATAATATATAAAGTTTTGAAATAAAATTTGGATTAAATGTCTAAACCAAAGCGTTTATTTTATATATTTTTGTTTCAAAATTTCTTGCTTGTTGTATAGATTTTGTTCTTATTTGTTCTATCATATAGTTATGAAGTCTCGTACTCTAGTGCAACATCGCGTGTAATATAACACCGTAACGCAAGTTTGACGCATTTGCGTGGACGTCGTATAACAAAAGTTGATACGCGACGATGTTACATCGCGTCTCACAAATTGTCGGAAAATTTGAATCGCATCCAAAGATACTTGGATGGGTATCGAATAATGTAGACTCAGTATCGCTACACGTGATACACGTATCGCTACACGCAACACGTAATCGTACACGACGTAAACATTATTCATTTATATTTTAATTGTATTTAAATATTTCGTTATGGAGTGGAACGGACAAAATATAATACAATTTATTGAAATATATCAACATAAACAAATACTTGATAAAGTGCAGGAAATCAATAAATAGATCGCTATATAACACTTAGCAACATCGCAACAGCCATAAACTATTGGTCTCTCTTACGTTACGCACGAATGTTGCACGTGTGCATGTAGCTTTAAAATAAATTTAAAAAACGGGAGTTCGTTAATTTTGGGTTTAAATTGAATTTTTCTAAATATAACTAACGCTTTGATAAAACCATAAAAATTATCAATTACTCTCTGAACCTTCAGCGTACTTATTTACATGTATGTTTGTTCGATTTTGAATTATTCTCTTTATGTTTATTTTTTATTATTTAAATAAAAAAAATAGTATACAAATGGTCATTAAATGTAGTTAACTAGTACCTAAAACATTTGTATAAAAAATCTGCTCTAAGATAACTCTTAGAAATCAACAATATAAACTTGATTAGGTTCATAATACTTCCATTATGTGTTATTTTTCATCTCTGAAAATATTTTTGTTTGTGAAAAAATTGAAGCTCTATTTTAGACAATTCTAGATAATATGATTTCTAGAAAATTATTCGAAAACCACTAAAGATAGGTGGTATAAACTGTCTACTCCTTTTTCCTGTGTAGTTCCAGGCAGAACTTATAGAATTTTGCCAACGATCCATTGATCAGGTTAAGGATAGAGATAATTTTTAATAATAAGCAAGCTAATATTAATTATTTTACAATTTCCAAATGTATTATACAGACGAATTGACTAATTTCCAGGTCCAAGATCTACAAGTTTGTAATTGGAACAGGGATGCATATAACCAAAGAGAATCATATACCCACTAGTAACTTAATAAATTAACCACAATTATTAAACTATGATCGTAGCCTACAATAAATCTATATTGTTTAAATTAAATTTAAAATATCCCAGAATAATCTTTTTGTATTGTAAATACGTATTTCGACTACTACGTAGTAAACATCAATATTTATAAAAATAAACGTAATTACTGTCTTGATCATTAAACTATGACAATGAGAATTGTAATAATAATACTTAAAAAATTAAGAAAATTGTAAACTTTATTAACCTCATTGTTCAGTTATTGAAAAGTAATTGGATTTGAGGGAAATATCATCACTAACTTGTATCTTGAAATTAATTTAAATCATGTTAGAGAAAGTAAAATACAATTCTATAATGGAAGTACGTGGATGTATTCAATTACGATTATTACGATTATTGATTGATCATAAACTTCATAAATATGAATATAGAATGATTTATTTATTTTGCGAATTTTTTATGTACAATTGATATATTTCATCACTATTAACTAAAATTAATCCATACCCGGAATTAAATATATGTTGTGATGATCTGGTCCGGGTGTAATGTATACAAAAGTTATAAAACTTGGGAAGCTAACAGCTATACCTTGAGAAAGTTTAATAATTCGCGATAGCCATTCCAATTTTTGAAAATAATAATTATAATATTGATTGGTTTTTATTTAACAAATTGATACATGTCAATTATTTATTAAAACAGAAAATAATTTAACAAAATTAAAACAATTGAATAAAACAACTAACAGAGTTAATTGTTAAGTTACTCACCACATGGGTGAGTATCAATGTTTGATCTATTTTTATTCATAAGGTTTCATAAATTACTATAAATATCCAGTATATACAGCTATAAATATATATAATATAACAATATGTCTTGTATTTTTATATATGTTTATTAGCAAAATTTGGACAAAAATCGTGTGCTAATCCATACACATATATGAAAAAATGTTTCAAACCAAAGTTGTTTGTTTTTAACCAAATATTTTTGAAAGTTAAATTTTTCTTCTATCTTTAATGGTTCAAACACCATCAAGAGAAATAAAAAACGAAAAAAGATAGCGAGCTAAAATTTTTGTGGCGTATTCTAGACCTTCAACCTTTAAGTTCGTGAACAAAATCAGTCAATTCCAGTGGTTCCATTATTCAAATTTTAATCGTAAGCGATAGAAGAAAAGTTTAAATACAAAAAATGCTTAGATTCACCACAGTTCAAATTTAACAATTATATATTAGTAGAAGAAATAGTGCGGAATAAAAATTTAAGTGCATTTTTTTGATTGAATATTGTTCTTTAAACTTATTTAATAGTGAAAAATGTATTTGGACAAAATTCAGTCAGGACCTTCCGGTAAATTACCATTTTTTTTTAATATGGCGATCATTCTTTTTTTTTCTATTAATAAATTCTTGTGAAAAAAGTATCAACAAATAAAAACCATGAGAGCCGAGAAACAGTACCCAACACAAATTCTTAACATGATGTGCACGAAGTTGCTGTACAAATCTCAAGAATTTAAAACCACGTATTCTTTCTATGACAACAAAGTGATGGATGGCTACCAGCTAGTACAATATCCGAAAATTATCTAGGCATTTTTGGATGAATATGCAATTTTATTTGAAACACCTAGAATGCTCACCTGAAATTTACATATTTGGTTATTCCTAGATAGGTGTAATGTGTACTTTGGAAAAATTACTAACAGTCAAAAGAATTATTTACCAGAGAAAATGGATCAATCGTTATATACATTATATATTATATTATATATGTTATTAAGTTCAGATCAACATTTGGAATGTAATACAACTTTAACATCAATTTAATTATTAAGCAGTCTTACCTTTTGTGTTTATAAATAAAGTTGATATAATATTTATGTATAAAAATGTAAATAAACGATTAATTATGAGTTAATTAACGTTTAATTAACTGATTCCAATCGAATATAATACATAACATTAAAACACAAAATGTAGGTTTCTGTATTAATTTTCTGTTCTGTGATTTTATTGCAAGTCCAAGTTCAAGGTTAATATGAAGAAATTTTATTTTACGATTTTTAGCGGAATTTTACCTTTGGTTGCATTTTCTATAACTAACTGTAGCTCGCTGACGTCAGAAAACCGAAGACGTGGTTGAAAGTTGATGAGATTTCTATCTGACACTCATGTTAAACTTTTCAAGACCACCAGGCTGGTATGAAGCATCTTTAAGAAAACCTGTCCGTTTGAAAGTTTTTTTTTTTACTTATAAATATTTTGTTTGGTATTTCAAAATGCTTTCTTCCAAAATAAGATATTCTTCCAAATTATCAAAATTAAATTTTGAAATCGCCTGGCCAAAGTTTATAAGTTAAAAAATATTTATTTTCCTCTTCTTGATTACCATGGCAGAAGCCATTAGTCCTTTAAATACTAAATTAGCTTTTCTTCCTCAGAAAGCTATTAAAAAAATACTAAAGATGGTCTCGGAGGGTTTTAAATTACCAACTAACAGCTATCTGTCGACATAATTGAAAAGTTTTCCATTTTTTAGGAGAAAATTTATGAACCGATTTTTATTTTGCGGACGTCATTTTGTTGACCTTTTTGACACCTACAAGTTTAAAACAAAGCTGTAACAACCTTGTTTTCTAGATATTCAGAAAAAATCGAAAAACATATTTTTCTAGAAAATTAAGCGAAAAAAGCTTCACACAAAATTTTCAGTCGTTAAAAAAGCCTACAAAATGCAATATGCAAAATAAAAATCGATTAAAAAGTTTTATTCTTATTAGTAAAGAACCTTTCAAAGATAGCGATTATTCAAATTATTATAATTATTCCACAATCATTGATTGAAAGTTTAAATAATTTCAAAAACGATGCTAATTTCAGAAATAAGCTCAATAGGTGGCCAAAATCTGAATTCCGAGACATAAATAGTTTGTGAGAAATTGGATTATTTATTTAAAAATACACTTTCGATTAATCTGCAATCCCAGTTCGAGGTGGTCCTACTTTTATTTTGAAATATCCACTCTACTCTTGAAGAGTTTTGACATGAACAAAATAGTAAAATAAAATATTTTTATTTAATTACTTAATACATACATTTAAATGGTATTTGGTAATTTGAATATTTATACACTCCAAGGAGATGCCATCTAGTGAATTTTTTAAGGCTAATTAAAAAGTATTTATTTTCCACATCTTGATGACCAAGGCAGAAGCGATAATGGTTCCAATCTACCCAACTGAAACTGACTTTATTGGTCAATTTTTAAATAAAAATTCTTTAAACATTTGTTTGGACGTGTATCGATAAATAAAATTTAATTAAATTAACCATGAATATGACTACAAAGTCATTCCGACGTTGTGTACATCTACTATTTGATGTGACAAAAATGAACCAATTTAAAACATTAGTAGAATTTACAAAAATTGTAAACTGTAATATATTCTTTATCTTTTAAATTTGATTTTTATAACATTAATTTTAATGTTTTATTAATTATATTATTATTAATGTTTAAATATGATGCATCTATTCGTCATGACTGATGTGGATGTTACTTGTAATCTGGAGGTCCTATTTAACTAAAAATCACTAGAATGGAAACTTCTATTAGCGAAAAAAAATAGTGCTAATATTCGTCGAATCTCGGCTGAAAACAACTAGACCTTCATGACAAATAGTCGGTCTAATTTGCAGTAGAATTTGCAATAGAACTAATTTGCCACAAATAGGCGTATACTTGCCAAATTTATAATTTAAATAATCTAATTTTATAAAATAAAAATCTGTAATATTTCAGTTTTTAAATGCATATTTCTATAGAATATTTTATCTCGAAATTCAAATTAATTGAGTTAATAAATATAACAGGGTGCCTTAAAACTTATTTAGTATAAATTTCAAAGACGATAAAGTATCAAAAATTGTATAACATCAATGTAATTATTTTGAGTGAACGTTTACTATAAATAGGTTAAAATTAAAAACATACAGATTTACAATTGCAAATGAAACAAAAAATTGTACAGAAAAAAGCAAAACTTGTAAATAATTTATTTTTAATTGTGTGTACTACACAATATTGAACATAATTTTTTATCGCTGATATTTATAACAAAGTGAAATCGATAATAATCGATTGTCATGTACGTACATTAATCCAATCAATATTAACCATTCCATAACTATAACTTTAAACGTAACATACTATTATTTAAATCTTGATTATAATAATATTAATTGAATTTACCATTGACGCTGTACTTGTTTATATATTATTTGTTAGGATTCCTTAATCAAAACTTGCAACCAAACAGTATCCCTGTTTCAAATATTGCAAACTATCCATTAGTGTATCAACTAGAGATTTGATGTTTTCAGTAAAATTATTTATATATTGAATATTTAATTGATCGTAGTTTGCAGTTTAGCTTCTTTAGTATCGGTGTGATTTAATACTCGAAGAAACGATAAAGTCGTAAACGAAAAAATGAAAAAGAGGAAACCAAATGCATGCGAAAGAATGATATAGATGTATCTATAGAAATTAACCTGCGACACAATGAGAAAAAAGGTGTGTATGCGCCTGCGTATTCGCAACCATATTGTATTGTACAAATGTATTTGTAAAGGCTTGATAACGACCATAGTATATTATACATGTGTATTGTTTTTATAAATATTTCATTATTTTAACAAACATTTTTTTTTCAAGTATATGCCAAATATTGTCATGATTATCATTAAAGTATTTATTTCATACTATAGTTACCAAAAGCCTCTCGTGAAACCTCAAATTCATTTTTGAAGTTTCACTTCTATCGTGCGTGAACTGCACAATTTTTTTTTTATCCTCGATAGATACCTAAACTTACCTAAATTTAATTTATGTAATTAAATTTTATTTACCAGAGTGAATTTGTTATTATTCTATTTTCAAGCTCCAATATCTTGAAAAATAAGTATCTAAGTATAATCGCATTCGGCATGCACAGTCCTTTTGCCGTAAAAACATCTAATAAAAATTAAATTTTTTGGTTTGCATTTTAGAAATAAATTTTCAGAAAAAAAACTTTCTTTGGCTAGCCTTCCGTTTTCTTCAGTTTGGATTAATGGATTATATTAAGAGCTGTAGTGAGTCCCATCTTTTACTCAACTCAATGCAGAAATTATACTTGGACTTTCAGGTCATAATATTGTTAAACCGAACTAGAATTTTCTTTGTTTATAGTTTAATTACTTTTTTTTTTATTCTAAATCTTGTTTCGGTCTTTTTAGTACATTGTAATCGGGTTTTTTATTGTTTTAATGATTAGATTTTTTAATATCCTTAATTTATCAAAAACATGTAACTTATACATAATTTTGTAGCCCCTTTTTAATTTTCTTTAGTTTATTACCCTATTCAATAGGTTTGGTTAATTTTTTTACTAACGTATTTACAAAAATCAGCCATTTTTTTTTTCAAACACCTATCTGAGAACACATTTCAAGACGAATATAACGATAATGTATCTGTCGAAATCCACCCAGCCATTTGAAATATACGATATAATAAAGAAACAAATATGCATACAAACATACAAACATAATTAGGAGATACGTGCGAGAAACATGGATCTTCCTTGGCAATCGGCTAAAAAAGGTTTCAGCTGCACCATAATGAAACCAGATATAAAATTCTGATATAAAGACTGCTTGACAACTGCGAATACAATGGATATCGATTACTCCACGTTTTTATGTTCAACATACGAGGGCAGGACAATAAGTTAAAAAAAAAAAAAATCAATTTTTTTTTTTTTTTTTTTTTGATAAATTTATCAACATTATCTCCTTCAAGTTTAATATACTTTGACAAACATTCCTTCAATTTTTTAAGCCTTCAGTCTAAAATGTTTGTTTTTTCAAGCAAATTTTTTCTAAACTGTTTAGATTCACCACCAGATTTTAATTCAAATTTAGTTAACAATTATTATTATAGTATGGACGAATGCTGTTGATTAAACTTCGAGTTCAAACAATGATACCTAACCGTATATCGAGTATCTAAACAATTAATATTGTTAATTGTTATCTTCACTTATTTCAATACATTTTCTTAAATATATAATTTTTTTTACATAACCTTTCCAGAATGACTTTTGTTTCACACTTCACGGTTTTTATTTTTTCTTCTTTATTTACTTTGTGGTTTAAATTATTTTTATTATAAGGCTTGTGTTTGATCTTGGATCGTTGTTTATTGAATCGAAAACCGCATTTAAACCGCATTTACTTTAAAATATGATCAAAGTTTTCTCTATATACATTTATATGTGTGTTTTGTTTTTTGTTTTTTTTTTTTTAATTTAATTAAGTGTTGAAGAAATAAATTATTTTATTTTTTTAAGAATATCTTTACATACGTATTTGAAATTCGATCAGATTTATCATATAAAGTCCATCGATATTTATAACAATCAATTATTTTTATTTGCAAAACAAAATTTAACCAGCTTAAAAAAATTTCAAACATGTATTAAAAGACCAGAGTAAAAGCATTAAAAAATGATAAAAATGAAAGGAAAAATAAATTACGAGCAAACTGAGTTTGGGAAATAGTAGGGGGTGAGTTTTTAAGGGTAAAACACGATTTATTTCGATTTACGGCCAAACTACAAGTCCTATGGAAAAAAGTTAAATGGAAAAGTTGTAGGTAATAAAAAGATCTAGAACTTTTGTATTTACACTTTTTTCACATAACCTCAAAATTTTTCTATTGAAAATTAGGGTGCTTTTTCGATTTTTATTCAAAATAAGGTGAAAAAATAAATATTTTAAATCAAAAAAAATTACAGTGTATTTGGAACATAAAAGGGTAAGTTTTCGTGGATAAAAAATTTTTTTGTAAAAGATAAAAACAAGACACTAAAAACTTGGTTATTTGAATTTTCACATAAGTTTTGAGGTTATGTGAAAAAAGTGTGAACACAAAAGTTATAGCTCTTTTTATTACAACTTTGCCATTTAACTTTTTTCCATAGGTTGTAGTTTTGCCGGAAATTCAGATAAACCGAATTTAACCCTTAAACACTCACCCCCTATCCCCTACTTCCCGAACTCAAATCGCCCGTAATTTATTTTTCCTTTCATTTTTATCATATTATCTCCCGTTTCCAATTGGTTTCATTCTTCTATTATTTTTTTTAGTTTTCAAAAATTATCTACCCAGATATATAAACCATTTTCAAATAGAGTATGATTTTAAATATTTTGAAAATTAAATCAACTGTTGATTTTTTGCAATTGAAATCTATAATTTAATTCCCAAAAATTATATTTTATTTCAAGAAAATTCATTACTTTTTATAGAGTATATTTACATTTTTCATTAAAAAGCCAATAATTGATAGTATTAAATATCGATTGACTACTATACAAGTTTATTATTTAAATGAATTTAAATAATAATTAAAATGGATATTTCTGTCATCAAGAATTGATATTTTGGTGACGTATTTTAGAAGTTCGTGAATGAAAATCATATGATCCAATTTTTTAACTGTAATTTTGTTATTAAATTTGTTTTGATTTGCTCCAATTTTAGCTTAAATTTAATTAATTTTAGAATATTCTATGATTGATAATGATAAAAAATAGTAATGTAATTATACTAAGTGGTAATAATGAATAATGATACTGAATCATAGGTAGGAATAAATAATCATAATAACCAACTTTTACTATAATTATTTTATGAAATGGTCGTAATAGATTCGATTGGGTGTAAGTTTTGAAAAGAATTTTAGTTCTATGACCAATACAATCAATTGCTTCCTATTAACAATTGCTTACTAGAAAATTTATAGACTTAATAAATATAAGCTTATGTAGTAAACTTCATTGATCTCATTTGGTTGACGTCCATTCCAAAGATAGAAAAGTTTTCGCTTGCACATAGTATGCGAATACCAATTTCCTCCTCTTCACGACAAAATTTGCACAGTTCATTGTATAAAAAATTGATTATTGAGGTTACAGTCACTAGTAAGAGCAGACAAATAAATAATTTCAAGATTTATATGACTCTTTGCATGATCTTCACTCATAGGGTTTGTATTCTCACATGAAAATCGTTTAGTTTATGTAGCTAAACTCGAGCAGTCTACCTGGTGGTTATTATTAATAACTGTTGTATAATAAATTCATATTTTGTTGCAAAGATTTCAGAATAAATGAAAAAAAATTTGAATAACAATGACAAGATTTATAATATGTTACATAAATCATGATTTTAAACATTTTGGTTATGGTAAGAGTGAATACATTTATTTAACGGTTCTTGTGGTGAAATCATTTTTTAAATATAAACAAAATCAATAAATTTATATATTTTTTTAAACAGTGTATGTATGTGTGGATTATACAAACAAATCCTTCATTTATACACCTGTGATATATTTTAACGTCATAATATAATTATAAATTTAAATAAGAAAACGGTTCATTTATTAATCTACTGTATCATACTTTATAAAGTAGCTGAAGGTGGATTCGATATTTATACTTACTTACTTATGCAAATGTATACTCAAATAAAGAAAAAACGCGATGACCTGAATCTTCCATGCTTATTTAAAATAAGGTATAATGACAGTATTAAAATTTATGTTGAAACGATTTTAAAAATTGCCCAGTTTTACTATAAACATTAAAATTAATAAGATTTTTAATAAAACAAAATTATAATTTATTTCAATCTGCCATCTTGATTGAAAGACCTATCACATCAATCTAAGAATAATTATGTCATAATATATTAAATAGTGCCAGAGAAGAGAGACAGAATAAATACTCATTATCTATTCTCTGTAGAAAATGACGAAATTCAGTTATTGTGAATGGATTTGAATGTCATATACTAAAAAATATGATAAAACAACTATTTTAAGGCAAAAATACCCGATAAATTTCCAAAAGTAAATAATTCTTGAGTTATTCGCCATTAAGAATGTCGATTTTACAATAACAAAATGTAAGATTTGAATATTTTTCATGAATATTTCGTAAATCTTATAATTTACTGAAAATATCTGTAAATGCAATAAGAACCAAGTTATAATTCATTGTGAGTTACATTTAGCTCAAGCCAAATTTAAATACTGGAATTTAATATTTGAACTCGTCGCGGTACGTGAAAAATCATTTAAAATGTGTGATCTCACTTTCTAAGTTATTCAGATTATACTCTTCTAACAAATATTAGATTTTATTAAGATTGTAAAAGTCATACAAAGAAAAAATTCTAAAAATTTAATTTTCCATTGACAAACGTGAAAAAATATCTACAAATTATGTTCTATTATTTTAAAAAAATATTGCCACAAAATATCCAACAAACTAAACGTATGTGGTTTGTATAACGATTTATATGAGACATTTAAAAATCCAATTAAGTGTTCTTTCAGTGACAAAAACTCCCGGTATTTGACAGATGTATTATCTCTATGGCAAAATGCTATTGAATCTCCGGTACTAAGAGTAAAATGATGACACAAGTCTTTTTCGTGAAAATTTAATCATTTTTTCTCAATTAATTTATAATAGAATCGAATATTAATAAAAATTTAAAAATATTTATTCAAAATATTTTTGTTTTTGGTATAAATTTGTAGTGATAAAATTTATTTTTCTAGTTCTCTTTCTTCTTTTTCTATTCAATAAATAAACTAATTAATTCTTAATGGGCGTCACTTGTGTGATCGTCTAAGAAAAAATAATGCTGTTTTACGTTTTAAGTGTATACTTGTGAATATTTAATAAATATGTAATAAAATTTGCAGACAAAAAATTGAAAATTCTAGGAGTTATTCGTATCCCCCCAAGGCTCCAACAAAAAAATTATTTCCACTGTTGCAGTGATAACGACCTTCATAATATGTGAAATAAAAAATACTAATAGATAATGCCCTTGCCATAAATCTAAGAAAAAAAATATTAAAATTTAACAAAACTCCGGAGTTTTAAAATAAATATTTCAAATTTGGCATGAAAGCATGTTTAAAAGTAGTTGGAAAAACAATCTATTCGTGCAGATGATTTGTTTTCGAGGTACAACTGCGGAATTATTCTTTTTTCGAGAAAACAGCGTTAAAATTCTTACTAATTTCATGGTTATATCTAGGCATCCAACTATTTGAAATATTAACTTTAAATTTTAGTATGTTATTTTAAAGATTATCAAAATATGCAAAAAAAAAATATTTCTTCAAAATTTAACATTAGTGGTGCTCTTTAAGTTAATGCAATTCTTCATTAATTTGATACAATCAGTTTTGGTGGAACGAACAACTAAACAAACAACTTTGACAGTTGTTGTAAAGACAATGGCTTTTATCAGATAATTATAATTCTAACATAAAATGAACAGACATTGACAAATGATTTCTGTCCATATTTGTCTGTATACTTGTATTTATTTATTTATTCAAATACATATGATAACTATTGTTAAAGATTTAATTGTTATAATACATCAAGTTTATCCGTTTAAAGAAGGTAAATAGGCACTCATGTTAATCGAGCCCATTGCCATATCGCAAAATAATTTGAAACATAGCAAAAAATTTAGTGCTATTTTTGTGTTCATTAGTTGCACTACTTTAGATTATAGTGCTCAAGCCGTTTAGGATAAAAAGACATTTGAGAAAACAATAGGTTAACATGGACTTAGCTCCCCCAATGCGAAATTTATTCGAAACTCATGCAAAATTAAGTGCTATGTATGTCATCAATTGTTGATATGTTTCTAGAAAATTTCGCATGGAGGGAGCTAAGTCAACCTTTGTCCTTCATTTCAAATATCGTTTTCTTCTAAGCAGTTTGAGTACAAAGATCCATAATAAACATAAAATAGTAAAATAGGTATACATGTTTCCAGAATATAACTCCCATTATTTTCAAGAAGAGGTGTGCATTTCTTCATATAAACATGAAAGTTTGTATGTCTTATCTCCAATAAATATGTCAGAGAGTGAAGGGATTTTACCACATTTGTCATATAAAACGTATTTAGAAAAAAAATTTTTTTAAGCAATCCGAACATCGAATTGTAAATGAAAACAACTAATTGATACTATCCGTACTGTGCATCAAATTGCTTTCAGATATTACTATGATTACGACATACTATTTTATCAATCAATGTTTATAATTAACAATACAATTTGCACGCAAACAATTGAAAAATAATTGTATTTTCTATAATATGAAAGGCACGGCCCGGATATGCCTCAATTTATTGAAGTAGTGTTTGCGTGTTTATCTCTATAATGGGGAATTTATGTCAATATGAAATGCAGTTTTATTGCAATTAGTGAGTACTAATATGCGTCCGAAATATGTTCGTACAACTTTAAACTTGAATGCTAAAAATCGTATTTATTAAAAATTCTTCTACGTAATTACGAAGACAATAAAAGTAATTATAGGGGTACCAAATAGCTTTATTGCGTAGTTTTGTCGCTCTATCGATTTGATTCTAGTGTAGTCTGTTCTAGATAGTCAGATCATATTCTTATAATGTGAATGAGAACATTTTTTAGTTTATTTAAATTAACTAATTAGCAAATTTGATGGCAAAAATTTTGCGTGTCAAAATTTACAATTGTTTATGAAAAATGATTATTTTTATCAAAAATTACATAATTTTTCATTTGGATGTTTACATAATTTTTCATTTATGTTATTTATGACGTTATTTGGACACTGATCAAGATTCAATTGCTAAAGTTAATAAATTCAAAATGATCAACTTTTCTTGAAAATTTTTGTTTTACTACAAGTAATTGAAAAATACAGAACATAGGTTTTACTTTTATTTATTATTTTTAGTAAATATAGTAAATTTTTATGAAAAATTGATAGTATTGATGAACGATATGCCAAGTTTTACATTTGGAATCGTGATCATAGTTCTTAAAAATACCGAGGAACAAAGTTTGACGTTTTTGGTAAAAACAGTCACTTTCATGTAAAGGTGACTATTTGACATACGGCATTTTACATTTTCCGGTGCCCATATCATAATCAGCAACCACAATAAACCCGTGTGACAAATTTGGTACATTTTCCTATATTAAATTTATAGACCTATGATCATTGTAGAAATGTTTGCAAAATAAAACCAGAACCGCAGTTAAAACCCATTTTTCTAGATAGAGGTTTCTGCACGGTGCCTTAGCCGACACATAACATTTCCCTCGTTCGTCTATCTGCATTTTTCTAAATGTGGCAAAAGATCGAGTACTACAACCTAGTTTCAAATCACAAATGAATTCGCAGGACCAATGGGCAACACGACGATAGCTGCGAAGACGGAACAAGAGAACTAGATCTAATAGAGCTATTTTCAAAAGAAATAAAAGTAGCTTTACTCGAAAATATTCAAAAGACTTGAATGTCTTTGATTTTTGCCATAAATCTGTCATATCGAATGAGCAAATAAACAAAATTAATGAAAAATCAAGGATATTCTACCTGTTACAACTACAACACCTATTAGTTGTGAGTAAAGCTTCAGCAAACTTAATTCTAGCCATTTAAAATTAAACTTTCTTTGTTATGAACTTTGGTGTGTTAAACGATTATTTTGTAGAAAAAAAGTATGTCGTGTAGAGATGTAGCAAAATAGAGAAAAAAAAGTTTGAGAGTTAAAAATTCAAAAAATATCTTGATTTTTTGTTGTGTTTCCTATATTTAATTTCATGCCACAATAATGTAAACGTTATTACATAATAGGTAATAAAAAGTGCAAACTTGTTTAAGGGTTCTTAGTCTCCCAGTCACTCGTTATAAACTTTTTCAATCAAAGACCTGATTTGAAAAAATCGTAGATTAGGGACTACGAAAATATTTTATGTATCTTCTTTCCCAGGAAGAACCAAAAATACTGTAATAGAATAATACCAATTTTTATTTTAAACCATAGTTGCAGCATCTGTAAAGTTTTGTTCATATTGATCAAGTAATTTAGTCAAGTAGCAAGCAACATTTTAGTCAGGTGTTCAGTAAAGTTCAGTTAAGTAGTTTAGAAAAGTTTTTTTGTGTTCAAGTACTACTTCTCCGACTCTTGTATCAAAAGCATATCATATCAAAAACAATAAACAATTGAAAGAAAGTGTTTGATATTTAATTATTGTTCCAACCACAGTCATATAATATAAACAGTATTGTGATGTGTTGCTTGACTAAATTATCAAATTATTATGTGAACGATTTTTAAGTGTTTAGTACTAAACTACTTGGTACTGGACTAAATTACTTGATCAATGTGACCAAGGCTTTACTCCTTTAAGTATAATAAGAGTACAATTTGTTTATAGAGTTAAATGGAAATATGTGTGAATTGGGGTAAAAACTAAGGAACACTAAAGGAATTGAAACATAATAAATACATATTATATTCAGGCATAAAACATCTACGCAAAAACTCTCTAGTAAGAGCCACGAGTGAAAACCAATTTATATATAAAATGAATTAGAAATCAATCGTTATATTTCATAACGTAGTTTAATCAAAAAATAAATCTCCTTCCTATATATTTACTGGATGTGGGCTATCATATAAACAACTAAAATACATGTATACCCACTCGCATGAGTGGTTATTGTCGAAACCATATATGTATGAGAATCACAAGTAAAGAAATCATTGAAACGTAACGGAGAGAGAACTTAAGAATAGTTCGTGACACCTTCTTGTAGTTAATCTTGTATGATTTTTTTTCATTCAAATATATACAACATTTACAATTATTGTAGTTTAATCCCACGCAACGTACTATCGTACGGAAACCAAATGTTTTTGAGCATGTTAAATGTTTGTACATCGAATATTTGTGCATGAGTTTTCAATAATTATTGATACTGTCATAAATCGAATTTTTTGTCTAACATTAGTACAAATTAATGGTATTAATTTATCGAAAATTTTTTCTAAAGCAAAAAAAAAAAAAAAGATGAATTCGGATTTAAGAATTTATTAAAGTAAAAAGAATCCATGATTGAAAGAATTTTGCTTTAAATATAAAGCTGAATTGAATATTCCAAAAAAAAAAGAAGTTTTTATAAACGACACATATTACATGCAATATTTTGAATTGACAAATAGAATTGATAAGTATCAGGAAGTGGATCAAAGTCAAAACAGTCTATGCACCAGGAGTATATTCTCATGTGTAAGATCGTCCCTGAGGTAGGGGTAAGATGATTCTAGTAATCAACTTACCCCCGTTTTTAGTAAACTTAAATTTTTTTAAGAAGTAGGTAGGAAAATCAAAAATCTGATAATACTCTGTGCATTGTCTTAATTTATAATAGTCTGAGGCATGCACTATTACGTAGCATTAAATTATAAACTTGACAAAATAAAAATTTAATGAATTTTAATCTCAATAAACAAAAATACAACATTTTGTAGTGGCGACCCACTTGGATATGAAATTTCTCATAGTGTATAGTATTCTACTAGTCAAGCCCTTTCATTTGATACCCATATTATGGATGTTATGAAAAAATATTCATTCATCATGGACCGATTTTCATCAAACATAGCAAAGTACACTCCCGAAAATTCACTTTCAAACAAAAAACAAAATTAAAATCGGTTTCCGGGAGCTAGGATGGTGCAGGCAGACTGACACACGCACACGCATACAGACACGTCAAACTTATAACACCCGGCTGTTTGTGCATCGGGGGTTAAAAATAAATCAAAAAGTCTTCTATAAAACGGTTTCATTATACCACATTAAACATAATTTTCGATCAATCATAGTATTCTAGGCAAAAATCAGTTTAATTTATAATAACTATAAAATTAAAATTTATATATATATATATATATATATATATATATATATATATATATATATATATATATATATATATATATATATATATATATATATATATATATATATATATATATATATATATATATATATATATATATATATATATATATATATATATATATATATATATATATATATATATATTGGAATATTATAGATATTTTGTACAAAAGTCAAAGTATAAAATTATCATCTGGTATCATCTTATACACAAGAAAGGGAATCGCCTTGCCTCAACTGTGTTTTCTTTTAGGAATGTTAAGACAACCTATTTTTACATTGACCAAAAAATTAAGCGTATTAAAATGTCACAAACATAAAAACCATTGCAATTAAGAATCTTTAATAGAAGTTACATGAGCTGAAAATCAAATTTACTAAATAACGGCTAAAATCCTAAAGACATAAAAAAAGGACTGAAGTGCGAGGGCAATGTCATTATCAAAGAATTTAACTAGATGACTTTTGTGTTTGAATTTCTAAACCGGCCTGAATTTTATAACGAATTGGAAGCACAATAACTTGTGTTATCGATTAACTTATTTTTTCATCTGTGTGTTTGTATCACGATTCACGATACTATTAAGTAAATTGTACTCATCGAATTTCGTATACTTAAAACTTAGTTGTTACCATTTAATCTATAAATATATATATTTATCATATTATGTATAACTAAGGTAGGCAATGCATTTTATTAGTTTATCACAATGGTACACAATTTAAGAAAATAGATTATCTCAATGCTATTAAACCTCTATATACAAATTTTTACATGGAAGTAAACATTCGATTTTCTGTATATTTTTTTCAGTCTTGAACAAAGTAGTGAATTTTGAAAGTTCTAGTCAGTTTTATTGCAATAATAAATGATGTACCGCGGACCTCACTCACGGTGACACTCGATTCTTATCAAAACGTATAGACCACACTTCTTTATCGTAATTGGTTTATGAATTTATACATGTAAGATAACAATAATTTTTGAAAATTTGTTATTACGAAACCCCTGCTGGTCTATATGAAATTATCACTAGTCTAATAGGACTAGTGATAAATGTGCGTAGCAAATTTCATTACAATCGGAACGTTTCAGAGGAACAAACATAGATTAATGCAGATATGCATACATAGATACAGACAAACGAAATGCAAAATCGTATAATTATACCATAGACTTCACTTCCTTCATTGAATAAATCTTTGTAAATAGGCAAAAAAAAAACTTTTTAAGCCTTTTTATATCCCCTACCTGTCAAATAATTTTCTTGTTTTGTGATTTATTTTGCATTTTCAACAGGTTTTAAGGCTATTAATTAAAAATATAGTGATTTCAATTTTTAAAAATAATAAATTACCAAATGATTGTACTGCTCGCATGCGGTTTGTCAAAATACTCCAATTTAGTTTATAAATCAATTATTTTAATGAGTTGTAGCTTATATTTTTTTAATGAATTGGAAATAGGTGTTTTCGCCATAATATAGACATTAGTTTGTCCAATAATTAATTGAGTCTAGTGTCTGGACGAAAAAAAAAACAGAATAACATTATCCGACATAAAACAAATTTTTGATGTGTCTCTATCACCTAACACATTTATTTATTAGTAATTGTATACATCAATAAAACATAAAAAATTTTCGCAAATAATAAACATACTTCAAAAAAAGGGACCAAAAATAAAAAATCATTCTAAATTAAAAACTTTTAATAATTTTTTATGAATGATAATTACCTTTCAAAGTCGGCGCTACTTAATCAATATTAAGCTGGTATTATTTTTACCAACAAATAATAATTTTTAGAATTTTAAGTATGAATATAAAAGACAACAATTAGATTTACTATCTTGTACATTCAGTAGGCAAACGTATGTCAAAACCTATGCATATAAAAGACATTCTGTCCTAGCACATTCAAAGTATGAATGTGAAATACATCAAATAAGTATGAGTGTTGGCTTGTATACTTTTTCTAAAAATGACATCGTTTGGATTGTCTTTTATATATTTTGATAAGCAAAGCTGTTTGATTAAAAAAAAAATGACGTAGTTGTTCATCTCTTAGATATTTTGGTAAATCATCAAGTGTTTACGTAATCATCAGCAAATACTGTTGTTCCATAGTAGAATATGTAATTTATATTTTTGTACTTAATTGAATTTGAAGTATTTCACAGTGTTTTTAATATTTTACAATAATAATTATATTAAATAACACAAACAGTGTGTAATAATATAATTGAATAAATAATATTATTTTATTATTCTACCAACCAAAAATTATTGTAATAACGGTAGTGTAATAACTACTAAAAAAACTGTAAACAAACACAATAATAATAAAAATGTGTAAGTAATGTAATGTAATGTAATGTAAGTATATTTTATTGTTATACATTTTAAGGTTAAAATATGTGTAGCAGTGGTTTTTTATGCTTCGAAAATTTTTCCCATTTACGGTGTTTTATTGTTATAATTTACAAAAGTGTTTTTTCAACCAATACAATAATAATCTTATAGTAATGATCTATTTTGTTACAGAGTGTTGTCCACGCAGTTTAAGTTTAAGTTGTAATAGGTAGAGACTCAAAAGTATCGAAACAATGTAGCATTGAATATTATTACCACCGATAATTTTTCGATACCTCAAGGTTCTGATTCTTCCAACATTGATTCTGTTTCTTCTTTCTTTTACAGTTTTTTTCTTTTACAGATATTTTATCTTAAAAACGTATATACCAAGACATATCGAAACTTTTTACTTGTTTCGATAAAATATCTAGAAAAGAGGGAAATTACAATTAGCCTTAGATATTCGGCATATGGTTGAGTATCAATGTTTGAACTATTTTTAATCGTTAGTCTTCATAAAATACTTTAAATATCCAGTCCATAAATTCTATTCTTGTTTTTTGATCTTTTATAATGCAAAAGTTGGGTCATTGGAGGACCCATTGAATGATTTTGCTTATTTACAAATTTGAACATACTTTTTAGACCTAGAATACACTACCAAAATTTCTGAAAAATGTATTTCGGTATCGAAAATCGGTATCGAAAGTAATAACTCGACACCAAATATTATCGATACGTTTATCGTATACCTATTAATAGGGATAACCAGACATGACTTGGCTCGGATTATTTAAATCAAGGATTGGTTTATTAGATTTCGTTGGGAGAAAAGTGGCAAACCAAAACTTGGTTGATGATCTAAATACTAAGTTGAGAGTCAATTCAAGATTGGTAGACGGATCAATAAGTGATTTGCGTTTACCTAGGTTTCTCTCATTTGTGTTATTTTTTAAAGTTATTTTAGTGTTATTTCCAAATAAAATATGCATTTTTTGATAAATTATACATAAAATTATGTGTAGCTAGAACAACATTTTTTTAAATTTAAAAATGAGGACCTATGCAATGCATATGTACTATGGATCGGAGGCATGTTCGATTCGCTCTTGGCTTATTATCGGATGGCCTTGGCTACCTTTTTTTAAGGGTTGGTTCCACATTTATTACTTTTTGTGTTATATCTGTGTAAAACTCGATAAAAGATTACAAAATCAGAAAACAACCGAGGTGACTTGGTTTATGTTTAGAAGAAAACTACAAAATCGCCGAGACTGAGAAACTCAGACTAGAATTATTACCATAACGTTTGGCTGATTTCGTATCGTTTTTTCGCCCTACATGGACACTACCCTCGAGTATCAAATCATCAAATCATCATTTGATTAAATTTTATTAAAATACAATTATTGTATTAACACTCTGTACTCTTAGTATAATTATAGTTAAAATGTTTTTAATTTAAAGATCTATCAATTAGTAATGGCTATCAAAATTTCAATCAATAAATTGTTTGGCCTAATTTAATTTACAATTAAAAAATTGTTTTTCAATAAAAATAAATTTTAAACCACAAATTAGTTTAGTTAATATCTTAACTTCACTATTAAATAATTCTTGTTACAACCAAAACTGTTTGTTTTCCAATTAAGAATAGTTTATTTTGTACATTTTTTCAATTTTACGTTTAGGTGTCCTATAAAGGCAAAGATTGAGATTAATTTTCTTCTTTTCAGAAATTTAATTGTTACAGTTTTAAATATTTGTTAAATTAATATTTTTGTAAAATAACTTTTCCAAAATTTAAAAGTAAATGAAAATATAAATATTTAAATTTCTGTCAATCATTCAGACAATTCACAAATCCATATGAATCAAAGCGAAGAAAATTTTCAAGAATGGTGACCGGGTTTTCACATTTATACAAATTTTAATAAATGAATATATAACAAACATTTTTTATTATTTAATATTAATATTAAATACAATTGCATTGATTAAAGTTACAATTCATTGATTGTTCAATAAAAATTAAAATATTATGTGAAAGTTACAATTATCTTAATAAGTAATAAGGGTTTTCTTATTATATTTTCAGTATTACAAAAAAAAAAAAAACATCAATACACTCAAAACAAATTCAAAAATCAAAACTACAAAATTATGTCTGCTTCGAATTAATAATATGTATACGGAATGTTACCATTATTATTTTTATTTTTTTTTCATGGGATTTGCAGAAAAATATATCTTTCTAATACTCTACTACTATTAAAAGTATTTTAATAGATAAAATATTTCGTTGAAACTCAAAAAAATTGTTTTGTTTGTAGATTTACTTTGTGAAATATTTTGTGTAAAACATAAAAACTAAAAACTTTTTTAATTAATTAATGATGACATATGTTTTGGTCACATTTTCAAAACTGTGTAAACATTAATTAATAAAAGTTTTTAATTTTTATTCTGAAGAAAAGTTGCCAAGACGTGTCTGAGTAATTTTATGGTTTTCAATACTAAAAAAATAAATTTTCTGTTTATCTGAAAAATCAACCAAAAAACTGTTATTTTTATATTAAAAGATTATTTAGTTTTTTTGTTTTTACGAAATATTAATAAGGTAGCTTTTTTTTTATTTTAGATCAATAAATATAATAACAAAATTGCAGTAAAGTCTATAAAAGTAAGTATAAAAAGTGTCGAAATCTGTCGAGAGTGAATCACATACTATGGTATTAAGGGTCATATTGGTGGGAACGTTATATAAAGGTTTTGATGTAGAATAGACAAAATTCGTTAATTAGACTTTTACGCTGTTTTTTTGATAGTTGAAAATTTGTTATAAAGAGGTTGTTCGCAAGAAATCTTCGCAATGTAAAGGCATATGTTTCATTGACTATTATGGTCAATTAAAAAGGATTACGAAGAATTTGTTAAATCGAGGACGTCGTTATATTAATCATACAGTAAATAGTATGAAGCTTGTATTGAAGGATTTACTAAAAAAAATTTTCAAACAGTAATAATTGTAGAACAATAATTTTTTATCCAAAGAATTCCATTCTTCATAGCTTTGGGCATTATGAACAGCGCTACAAGAAAGGGTATAAAAATAACATATGTTTGCATGTGGTCTTGGGTGGTTTGACTCTAAATGGTAAAATAAAGCGGCATATCATGACAAATGAATATTGATTGCAGAATAAATGAAAATCATACATCAATCAAGTTTTTTTTTTGGCTAAAATCTTGTTTGGAAACACATCATTTTTTGTGATACGTAAAAGTATACGAACGAAATAAAATGAAGAATGAAACATTATTATATGTATTATTTACGATTGTAACGATATTCACATACTAAACGTATAAGTATCGCATATACGCATACATGCATTGTTGAAAAAATCTTTGTGATTCCACCACCATCGTCTCGGTTAACTGTGGAAGATGTCCACACGCGGATCACCATTGGCATGATGCCGCCGCCACGGCCGCTTCACTGCTACAGCCTACAACAAACATCCACAAATGTCATTATTATCTAACAAATAATATAACCTACAACAACTACAGTAAAATAAACATTTACTATGGTACCATACATTCTAAAATATAAACAGATAGTATTTTCTACTAGCATTCACAATTGTATATAATAATATCTATATCCATACAGATGTATTAAACATTTACATTCTTCAACAACAATACACAACTTTTGTATGTAAATAGTATAGAATTGTGTCAATTGTTATAAAATCAAATTGTTGTGATTGTGGGTGATAATTTTTTGTGTTTTGTTCTTGTGGGGTTTTATAAATTGTGTAAATTAAATCTATTATTATCGATTATATAATTTAAATGGTATGTTAGATCAATTAAAAATTTATAATTAACAAATAGTTAGTAGGCCGTTATTACACTATCAAAGTTTTGATAAAAGATCTTTCATTAACAATTTTGACAAAGAAATATTACAATGGAATCAAATACTATAATATTTGATGGAATGACTTAAATTTTATAAAGTATATTTTATAAAATCAGGTATAATTTTGATTAAAAATTTGACAAGCATTTTTCATAATTTCATTAATATATAATCAAAACTTTTTCAAAATATGAAAATTATTCGGAATATGAAGAAGCAATAGAGGCTAATAGGAGAGCTGGTTGACAATTTTTAGTATATTTAGCATGAAAAATTATGTAAAACACCCAGAGTCATCTTGACAATATTTACTGCTGATGGGAAAATCAACATAATAAAAAAATATATAAGTATAAACAACACATTTACTTTTGTTCCATTTATTGTTTTTGTTATGTTCCATTTATTTAAACTATATTATCTGTTTTGAAATCTCGATTAGATACTTATCATGGTTAAATTTGTCAATCTATTTTGAGCCGTGGTTGTTTGTAAATAAGTTTTTGATTATATTAAATTTAGAAAAATACCTTTGCTAATGTCTTGGTAAGTGATAAATATGTGCGTTATTATACATTCATTCCATACCACATCATTAATTGCTATCACATCTCCGATTTTAATGAAAATAGGCAAAAATATGGTTTTTTTTAATTGTTTCATAAGCTACAAAATACCTTCTGAAGAAAGCTTCCAAATTCCATCTACTGCACTTCAATATCTTGTCGGATGGAAAAATTTTAATGTAAGAAAAATGTCGTTATAAAAAGTTTTTTTAATTGATTGTAGAGTGTGCCTACCGGTAATTATACGTAACGAACAATAAATAGAAGGTAATTTCCTTTTTTTGACGAAAACCACAACATTCGTACCTATTTTCATCAAAAACAGAGATGTGTTTGTGCTCCATATTTGATGATTTGGTATGTCATAATGGCACGATAGGAAACCTAGGCATTAAATAAATTTTATTCATAGAATTATTATTTTTATTAAATATATTATTTATTTCAATAAAATGATTAATTTAGTTTATATCAACAATAAATAATAGGAGAATAGAAAACTAGTACCAAGTTCATGAATGGCATACAATACAGATATTTATATATTCTAGATAATCAAACGGTTCAAATTCGTTTAAAATTTAAATTAAATAAGTAAGTGAAGCACATGAAATTAATCAAATACTTAAAATTTATTTTGTACTAAAAACGATTTCACTTTTTTCGAATTTTTCGCGAATTTTTTCGAATTTTTCTTTCCATAAAAACCTCTGAACTATTAAGAACAAGATATTAAAGTAAAGAAAAAGAATCTGAAATTTTAGAATTTCCCAAGAAATATTTTACATTTTTCTGCCCTGAACACCTTTCCTAAACGAATCAGAAGATTTAAAAAAGGAAAACAGTCCAGCCGTTGTCTAGTTTTGCTTAAAATATATCTACCCTAAATGTATACACTACTTGACAAACTTTGTGTCAAGTTTCATGAAATATCTCGTACAGGATGCCAAAAGTGAAACGGCAAAAATAAAATAAAATGGTAGTTACACTTTATCCGAAAAACAATGCTATATATTCCGATTTTATATACGTACCGACTAGCAATTTTCGTACGTGTAGCTCAGCAATTCTAACTTTTAAAATGAAAAATAAAAATTAACTTACTTCTTCACTAAGCTATCAATTATCATCAGATAAACCCTGGTATCTTCTTGAGTAACATAACGAAAATAATCAATGATATTTTAAAAACACAAAGCAAAAGTTAAAAACTGTTCGATGTTTTGTTAAAAACTGTTCGATCATTAATTCTTAATCGGCAGTATTCTTTTGAATTTGTGTAACGTAAATATGTATAGACTGTATCAATGAAACAATTGAGTGATCCTATAAATGTTTCGTGTTTCACACGAAATTGGGTCTCTAAAGATGATACCGTTGAGTATACCGATACATGAAAATAAATAAATAATAAAATTTGATATTTTATATATTAGACCACCAACTGCAACGAGAATTACTTATCGAGTATTTACTGATCATAAAATCAAAATATCCATTATCTATATGTATGCATAACAAGTTAATTACCTCATTAATAAAAATCAAGTTTAAAGTGATTATAAATTACAAATATATACAATTTTAATGTAATTAAATAAAATATATTATCAATATTAATTACGGATATAAAATATAGAAAATTATTCTTAAAAAAAAAAAAACAAAACCGAAATTTGAATATGTACTTATTAGCCCCGGTGCTAATAAGAGTATCATTAATATGATTAACATTTCTATGGATAATAATAATAATACTAAAAATAAAAACGGGGTATAATCTCCGTTTTTGAGACATACACGTTTATAACAGAGGCCAGACACACAATTAATAAATTATCCGATTAAATTTTTTTTGGTGAAGGTAGAGTTGGTTACTTCATTCTTATTAAAGCAACGGCAGTATAATTAATTTACACGCCTGTTAATTATATTTCATCATACTTCCGCTGTTTGAATACGAACCCGAAACCTCAAAGTTAAGTAATCGAACGGTTGATGGTTGCTCCTTTACTAGCTCGATTACTGAGTCGGTTATATTTCTATAAATTAGGAAATGGTGCATAATGATTTGTGTGACAACTTTTTCCAGTACGAAAATTCTGAAATGTTGGCGGTTTTTCTTTTTCAAAACTCGTAAATTTGTCTTACCAAGCGTTTATTATTGTTATAAAAACAATAAAACCATCATTAACAAACAAAAAACTTTTTGTCCAACATCTGAAAAACAACAGCAAAATTCTTAATTTTAACAATTTTCTATTTTTAAATTTTTGTCGGACAACGAACATCTGCTTTTATCACATATTGGATAAAATGGTTTTTTACATTTGTTATTAATTAAATGCTCTACTTACTACAATACCAAAAAAAAATGCATGTATGTGAATTTGAAACTTGTAAGAATAATCGGAAATTTTACGAACTATCAGAACAAACCGCCAACTTTTCTGATTTTTTGTAGAGAAAATAATTGTTACAGTAATCATATTTTCTGAATTTTTTTAGAGAAAATAATTGTTACAGTAATCATATACAAATTTTTAGAATTATATTTAATGATGTGCCATGCATATTGGGCACCAAGCCTATCATAGCTTTATTGTAAATAAATTATTTGAATATTAAAAACAAAGATAATTTTTTTTTTTTAATTTAAATTTATGAGCAATATATTTTTATTATATTTTGAAATTTTATAAATAGTAACCTGTACAATTTTATTTCAGAGTGTATTAAATGCATCGGTGAACAGTGGGTTTAAATTTAATATATACGTAATTGATTATTTTTAATTTGGTGATCTTTGTTAATTATATTATTTGGAATATCATTTGTACCTACTTCCATTTTTAAATATCATTAAAACAAGAAATGTAAACTGGCATAAACTTTAGTAATTTTCTACACTTGATCGGTTAAATAAATTATAAATGGTATTTATAGAGTAGAAAAACTGTCGTCAGACTTTTGGTCCCTACAAAATCCCGCAACCTAATTTAAAGACAGTAAGTCGAAATAAACGTGGGAATTATCTTTTATTATCAAAAAACAGTTTTTTATTTGTTGGCTAGAAACATTTTTAAATTTATACAAACTTTATAGATAATCATATAATTTAAAGCATTATGAAATGCTTAGTTTACTATAAATCAAAAAATTTATATCTTTAATGATTTAAAATAATTATTATTTGGGGGTCCTTACCGAAAAAACAAGCCCAAAATTTAATGATTTCCCATCTTAATATTTAACTATAATATGTTCTAGAAATAAATGTTCAAAGCTACGATAGTTAAAATGGTAATAACCATAAAAAGTACTAACCTTAGAATGTTCTCAAATTCGATTTAAATCATTCTAATTGCAAATAAACTAATTTATTGATGCATTTTACAATTTTTATTTAAGTTTAAAACGAATATTTTAAATGGATTAACCAAATTCATTCTCATAAACAATTCAACACCACATAACAATAGAGTGAGTATTTAATGTTTTTAAATAGGTATAAAAATTCGCATTCGCAAAAGTGTCGCATTTTTTATTTAATTTTTTAGTAAAAGCGTTCTGATTTTCAGCTTATTAATAAAGTAATTTGTTTAATAAGCTTCAAATATATTTTGTATTTGATCATAAAAAATTTATATCCAAATTTCAGAACAATTTTGAATTTGGAGAAATTCTATGTACACTTTGCTTATTATATTAAATATTTTCTAGTGTTGCAAACGGTATATTTAATATACTATAAGTATAGTTTAAGCAATTTGATACAGTCTGCTACAATTAAAGCAATTTTAAATCGTACTGCTTTTGAGATTATGATTCTAATAGATTTTAACATTATATGATTATGATTGAAAAAAATATCAAACTAACTTAAGTTTAAATTTAATATGCCTTCATATATAAATATGTGAATACCGTCAAATTGTGTGATTTTATATTTAAAAAAAACCATTTCTTGTCACAAGGAATGTCAACTAATTTTTAGAAATTTAGGATTTCCAAATAATTTTTTCGATGCTTGAGTAGGAATTTCAAAAGTTCTCCGTACAGTTAGACTAGGGCTTCCATAAACGAAACTTAGATTCGAGTTTGGGTGGGTGGGGGTCGGTACAGTTAGTATTAAATAAATAAAACATATAAACAAAGGCATAAAAACTTTCTATACCACTTAACTTAATTATACCTCACACTTAATCAATCATTTTAATTGGTTATTAAATATTTTTAATAATTATAAAAATTTTATGGATTTTTTCGGTACAATAAAATTAAAACTAAAATGGTTTGAAAAATGTATATATATTTTTAACCGACTTCAATTTCAAAAAAGAAGGAGGCTCTATTCTATATTTTTTTAATGTATGCTCACCGTTATTTTTATCTACCAATTTAAAAAAAATTTTGTTTGTTTGAAATGATGCATTTCGAAGGTAATCTCATTTAAGAAAAAATTCGCCCCTTAAGGAGGGAGGGACTAGTATAAATTTTAACTGTTGGAATATCAACCAAATAACAAAATTTTCGTGGTTATATCCAACACAAAACAAACTATAGAAAAGAAATATTAATTAATAATTTTTATGTATTCTCGCATAATTTTGTTGTTTATTTGAAAGGTTTGATTTTCACCAAGCCACGATGTTTATAATGAAATTGGCTTAAAACAAAAATTCATTTTTTACATAGTAGCCCAATTTCGATGATTCTTATTTCATTGGTAACTAGGTAGGCGTCTTCGGAATGGCCTCATAAAAAATCTGAGGGGAAAAGAATGAGGAAATAAATTAATAGCGATTATATAACTCCTAAAAGGCAAATTTTTAGAAGTTGTATACAAGTAGGTAGCATATTGAGATTCTCATATCGATATTACAACCATTAGAATCCATTCCACGGAGATATATACGAAAATAATATTGGATTCAGAGTATCATTCTGAAAGTCAGTTTTGGTAATTATTAACTTGCTTGATTTACCTACGTTTTTTGCTTTTCATCCAATGAAATACAACCTTTAGGACACTATATGCGACGACTTATTATCTCCCCTCTCCAATCAATCTTTATTATCTCCCCTGCTGAGACTCGTTCGGGAAGTATTCGTTCATTTTCCACGAACTCATTGTTGTATACATACATTAAAGTGACTTGATTCTTTTAATATAGTCACTATAACATATTTCGTAACATACATGATGTGTAATCTCTGTATTACAGACTCTCTGACGTTTCGTGGCTTCATCCGCATAGTTCCCATTCTCGTGGGGATACAGATAAAGGTAGCCTATGACACCCGGGGATAGTGTCGCTTCCCAATGGTGGAAGAATTTTTCAAATCGGTCCAGTAGTTTTAAAGTTTATTCGTTACATACAAAAATTCAAATATGTCCTCTTTCACTCGCGTAGTTCTTGTTCCCGTGGGAATACAGGGGAAAAAGTATAATTTGAAATAAAAAGCGATAACTTTACGGCCCTGAACATATAATAACCTCTACCATGAACGGTATCATGGAACCAATTATGTGGATAAATTATTTTGTTACAGAATTCTAAATCGAGATAGGGATATGTAGAAAACTTATCCCAAAATTTTTATTTAATTATATATTACTAGTAAACGAATTTTCTGGTCGATATTCAATAATATTAATAAATTTAAATAAGATATAATTATTTTTTATTAAATAACCTAATTATTCATTTATGCACGTAATTTAGTGCAATGCAACATTTAACCCATTTATTAAAATTTTCTTTGTGTAATATTTAAAAAAATTATATATATTTTAGCGAAGTTAAATGTCTTGTGAAAACTAGTGAAAAAGCTAAAAGACTTTTATCGCCTCCAAAATAAAGGATGAGAAAATGTAAAAAAAAATATTATTATTAAATTAATTGTATCCGAATCAATGTTGAACTTGATATTGAACTTGATTTTAAATTAGAAATTATATACATATTTTACTCAGGTAAATACAAAAATATCTATAATGGGCTTGGTTTTATTTTCCTCAAAAATTAAAATAAACAAACCGAAAATCAAAATAAATATTATTTAAAATATTATTTATAGCTTAATAGGCGTTAAGGTAAAACAACTTTTGATGTCTGAACAAAAATCATTTACATTAAATTAAATATTACCCTTTTTTTCTGTTATAGGGTAAAGTGTAAACGTATATGTTGTATTATTTAAAATATGTTTTTAAAGAAATACCTACTACATCTTAAAGTTTTTAGTCTAATCAATTTTAAGTATTTCTCGACAAATGTCAACGTATACTAATTTTGTCGAAAGTTTCTAACGCTAGCAAATATCGAAGAAACTAACAATGAATTTCAGTACTTCGTTTTTATATTCGATAAACACCAGAGTATACTTATTTCTCTAAAGTTTCTAACGCTAGCAAATATCAAAAGATAATTATGGTATGAGTATTAATTGTAATACCTAATTTGCCTATTTCCTTCTGCCCGTTCGATCGATTTTGGAGGCGTATTCGGATCTTACTTATAAAGCATGGGAGATAGAAGCTAAATTTAAAACAAACAAAAAATTATTTTTTTTAATATTTTTAAAGAAGCAACTTTTGTTTGAATCAATTTTTTTTTAAACTGCTTCCATTTGCCACAATTTTAGCTGAAATTTGGTAAACATAATAAATAATTTTATGTTATTTATGTATTTATAACTGTATGGAGAATGAGCTTCTTGTTTATGGAGTATTTTACGAGTGCCAACAATCTTCGAAACTTTTTTTATATATCTACTCATGTAATTAATAGGTTATCGTAAGTATACATAGTAAGCTTAAGATGCTTAAATATTCTGGTCAAGAACAGGTCTTATTAATTCCTCATTTTGAAAATTATTCTTGAAAATTATTGTTGGCACTCGTAAAATACTCCATAAACAAGAACCTCATTCTCTGCATATAACTGCACTGGCCGAGTAGTCACCTTTCCAGGAGACTTTCAGCACGGTGCGGGGCTCGGACCAGAGAAAGTCTCGAACATACCCGCTAAAATCCTAACCTCTTGAGGATACTTCATTGTACCATGCGCGGAACCGCCGTCAGGCATTACTTCGCCCGGGGAGGTCTGCCTAACTATTGCCTATTTAATTATTGCCACTGTGGACGTCTCCTTAATCGATCTCCCTGAAGAATCTTCATCATCTTGGCAGCTGCATCGGCCACCGCTTTCCTATATATAATTCTTTAAAAGTAAAGAAATTAAGATGAAATATTAAAAAAATTTTAATAAACAAAAATAAGTAAAAGAACCGATTTCATATAAATGAACGAATAAGAAAAAAATAGTTCTGTAAAAATCCAATTTAAAATTATTATTATTTTTTTTTTATTCATTTTTATGAGGTTAGTTCTTTTTATTGATACATTTTAATTTTTTACTTTTACATGTCGTATGCAAGCACCAAAATTTTTGTAATAATATACACGAAAAATGTGTTGTAATATTTGCAAGAACAATTTGATATTTCATTTTAGTTTTGTTAAAATGGAAGATAAGTTTTGTTCCTTTATACCAATTCATGGTTTTTTTTTTTTGTATTTATTATTTCATAAGAATTTTTTGAATTATTAAAAAATCAAGAAGCAGGTCCAACTAAAATAAGTAACTGCTTTGAATAAATTTTTTAATTTACTTTTGATCACGATTGCACCTATACCAAACATTGTGTTCAGACAAAACAACATACCACATTTCCTCTAATAATATTACATAATACTAATACAAATTTATATTCAAAATTAATAATTTATTTTTATTTTTTTCAGATTTTTAATGGTTTTAAATTTTAAAATAAAACTATAAACTATGAAATAAAAAAAAGTAAATAATAAAAATATAAAAAAAATAAAACTATAAACTATGAAATTGATTGTGATATGAATTTAGCACAATATTATCAATTTTTTATCACCTGTTTATTGGGTTTTTCATTAGTAATATTTATAACATTTGAAATAAATAATAAAAATATTAATCATAATAAAATTAATAATAACAATAATTTTATGAATAATAAATATAATAATAATAATAATAATATTAAAACAATTGTTGCATATTCATTACAAAAACAAATTGAAATTGAAACTGAACAAATTACTGATTGTAATAATACAAAATATAATAATAATAAAAGAATATTAAAGAATGTATTCAATAAAAATGAAAAACAATTTAATAATATTGTGAATGAAAAGGATACGTGGTTAAATGTAATTGATAGTAATTTATATTATTATTCAGCATATTATGATGCACGCTTAGAAAAATATCCATATGTGCGAATTATTGTGAATGAAAAGGATACGTGGTTACATGTAATTGATAGTAATTTATATTATTATTCAGCATATTATGATGCACGCTTAGAAAAATATCCATATGTGCGAATTATTGGTATGGTTCAAGGTAAGTCATTTTGTTGTAACTTATTTTAATTTAATGCAAAATAAAATGTAATTTCTTCCTTTCCAAGTGAAAATTACATTGTTCATTGGATTACAAACATGATTGCATTAAGAATTAAGTTTATATTATTAGATTTAATTCAAATCTATAAATATAAAACATAACGATACACATATACGTCTCTTCTTCGAAAATTTGATTGCCAGAACAAGAGACGATTTTTGTGGATGTCACATATCTAAAAGTTAAAAGGGGTTTATTGTGTCGTCATTTTTATAGTCAACTAACTATAGGCTTGGAAATTGGTATTTAGATTCAATTAATGTCAAGGATATGCTTGTTGGGCGTTACCTCTTCCCTTTTTATACTACAATATACCGTTTTTGGCCTCAACAAATTATTCTATGGATTTGAAAATACTACATTAGTGACAGAGCTTTGTGTGTTTTTTTTTTTTATTCAAACAACACAAAGATTAAAGAATGAGTAAAGATCCCTAAATTAATTACTGGGTAATGACCAAGTAGTTAAAACGCTGGGAAAATTAGGAAGCGTTTTAGCAAAATTATATATACCTTGCACAAAAGTGGGCGGCGCGGTTTTGGATATTATTTTGTATCAAATTGTCTTCTACAATATGGTATCCACCACGCCTAGCATACCAATTCAATAAATCATATTAAACTATGGAATTCTTTGGAAGTCAGAGGAATAATCATTAGAATTTTGGATATTTTTTATTTGAAAGTTTATGGTATGTTAACAAATTTTATTCAAAACCATTCGAAATATTGAAAAAAGTCCTTTTAATATCAAAGATTTGTTACAATTAGATTTGACTTTGAAATTTTATACGTTATATTTATTTCATTCCTTAAACGTCTACTTCAAGATTTTGATCTTTTTTGTTTAAAATCAAATTTTTTATAGATTTAAAAAATTTTATAATGTTACTTGTAATTTTTATTGCTAAACAGCTTTGCAGATTACCCGATTAAGAACTGTAACAGAGATATTTCAGTTAGTATAATAAATAATTCATTTTTATCAAATAATATATATATATATATATATATATATATATATATATATATATATATATATATATATATATATATATATATATATATATATATATATATATATATATATATATATATATATATATATATATATATATATATATTAAAATTCTTTCAGATAAGAAATAATCAAGAATGTTTTAAATATGTACAAAATTTTTTTTTTTCGTTTCAAAAACTTGAAATTTTTAATTTTTTAATTACACCTTTATTTATTAAATCCATTTGTCTTAAAACTGCATTGCACATATTAAAGAAACCATTAATATAAGTATCTCAAAAATATTTTTAATATCACTGATATACAAAAAGCCTTTTAACGATTTGATATTAATGTGCGTATATGCAATTTATATAAAATATTTGAGGACATATTAAATTTAATCTAAAGTGTATACAAAAAAGTGCTACAAAACATTGAAGCTGCTAACAAAACCTGGGAATATGTATTCATAGAATTTTCTAATTAGTCCATTTTCGATGTGTGTGTGTGTGTGTCTGTCATGAAAATAGATTAAAAAATGAGATTAGTGGAGACACCTCTATAATAAAGATAATATTTTTGTAATATACATTGAATTTTTTAAAATTTTCACGCACAAATAACTCAAAAAATAATTATGAACTAAAAATCAAAATTTTTTATTTTCTAAGAATAATAAGACTTTTTTTTGTAATTATTTGTGCACAGACAATTGAAAAAATACAATGTACGGTCTTTATTATAGATCCCATATAGTCTTAGATCCGGCTGCTTTTAATTTATTTTTTAACTATTTTTACAACTAGGGGAAGTCACTTTTCATCAATGCCAATTAAAAATTACCCGCCAGATTTATTAGATAAATTTTTATTAATTTACTTTTAGTGAACCATTTCGTTTACATCTTATGAAAATAAAACCTACACTAGTTCACAACAGTGTACTTAAAAGCTCTTTTAAGTCATAGTTGCTGTTAATTGCTTAGTCGAAACCAGATTTAAATAGGTATAATTTAGTAAAACATAAAAGATGATAGGTATTAAAAATAAAGTGACATAGAATGCTCTGATAAATAGGGTTTTGAGTCAAGCAGCTGAGTTCTCTGTCACTTTATTTTTAATACTTAGCATCTTTTAGGGTAGAGAATCTATAGGCAGCATTATATCATTAACCACAGAAAAATGATCTTTAATGTTGTACAAATGAAATGAGTTTACTTTATGAACGAAAATTTTTACACAAAATTATACCTAAGGAATCAGCGGCTAAGCAATCAGCAGCAACTATAACTTCAGATCTTTTAAATATACTGTTGTGCAGTGGTGCAAGTTTTATTTCCATAAGATGTTTCCAACGAAATGTTTCTGTAAAAGTCAATTAATAATATTTTAATTAATAATACTTGCGGGTAATTTTGAATTTGCACCGGAGGAAAAGTGACTTCTCCTAGTTGTGAACATACTTAAAAATTGAATCTTGATCATCTAAATTATTAATGTAATAATTTAGCAGCCGGCACCCGTGCTAATTGAGATTTCTTTCAAACACCCAACCCACTTAAAAAGGGTAAAGATTTGCTAAAAACGAAGTGTGTATAGCCTGCCAATTAAAAAACAATACTTACCTACCAACATCATAGTTGGCTGAAATACATATTACAAAACTATGTATGCATAAAATGTAATTATTATCGTCAGTATCATCGTCATAATAACAATAATAATAAATTTTTTGCAAAGTGTAACATACATAACAACACAACAGCAACATGCAGTGAGTGCAACGAGAGCAAGATTGAAAACAATTCATTGTTATTGTTATTATAAGTTTGTTGCAAACTAGTTTTCATGATAGTAATCCACTTTTGTGTAAGTAGTATATCTAAAATAATCATAATAAATAAATAATTTACTTACTAACTTATAATGAAAGTTTATTCATTTCTTAAGGGTGCATTGCGGTAATTTTTTGGCCAATAAAAATCGTACAATCTCTCTATATATAAAAATGGGTGCGTTTACTTATGTACGCGTATCAGAAGTTGTACATCTTTGGTATCATTAAAAAGCAATTTTTAATTGCATGCAAATAATTTATTACAATGAAATAATAAAAGGACTGGACAAGGATAGTCAACACAATCAATAAAGCTCAGTTTAAATTTGAAAAATTAAATAAATAAATATATATTTTCTTACATTAATAATTTTTTGAATATTTATTATATTCTTTATTTAATATTCACTTTGAACCTTGAACCTGTAACATAATGTGTGACATTGATGCGTGCGCATTTTAAAATTTCACTCTCATCATTTTTTCATAACGTGCCGAAACAAGTATAATCTCAAAAATGAATTGTTGTTCGTTTATCTCTCTAAAATTAAAGAATGCTTGTACCGATTTTGATAATTTTGATCATGAAATATGAGAAATATTACGTTTTTTATCCCTAAAAGTGGTGAATCGGGGATAATTTTTTAAAAACAAGTTCTCACTTGAAGTATGTTACAAATCCTATTTGCATCATTTACATCGAATCCAAAATCTACATTTGAAATTCAAAGTAAAATTTATTTATTTTCTCTCAATAACAGTATGTCGAACTGTAAAGTATATAATGTGTGCATATCTTATTGCTAAAGTATCACAGGAATCATTTGTGGTTCTAAAGGTCCAGAAAACTTTTCATTCTCACAAGAAATACAGAGTAAGCCACACCAAATACCAGTAATTTATTCACGCCTAAGGGGGTAACAAAGGGAGCAGATTGTATGGTCGGTCTACTTCAAATTTTGTGCATATAATCGATGTAATATCGTTTGATAAAATAAACGCGTGACCGGGTCTGCCTTAGCCGGGTCAACTAGTTTTACAATAAAAATTTTTTGGAATGTAGCCATTTTGTGAAAAACAAAAGTTAACAGTGTCAACTGTTTAAATACCCAATATTTGGCTTAGTGTGAATTATATTTATTCATTAGCATCCATAAAGTTCGCAAATAATTCAATCAATACAGTTATAAGAGTTTGTTATATAATAATATGTGTTATTATTATTTATGTGTTTATCAGCTAAATTTCAGGTGTAATTGTGACGATAATTCCGCAATATAGTTTAAAAGTTTGCTCATGGATACTTTGTGCCC
This sequence comes from Chrysopa pallens, assembly GCA_020423425.1. Lineage (NCBI taxonomy): Eukaryota > Metazoa > Arthropoda > Insecta > Neuroptera > Chrysopidae > Chrysopa > Chrysopa pallens. The sequence continues at coordinate 82,585,526 of CM035592.1, read as the reverse complement.
AATTAATCATTATTGACGACCTTATTCTCATTTTTAGGTCTAAAATTCGGCATAAAGATTTTATCTAGCTATCGCTTTTCATATTAGAGTTATCTTGTTTATTTAAGACAAGTGAAGATAGCACTTACTATTTAAATGTCCAACCTAAAGCTAAGTATCAATTTTTAAGTTATTTTTAATTACTATTATTTTTAAAAAAGTGTCGATTAAGTTCCTATCTTTATGGTTTAAAAGTTAGGATATCGATTCCTTGGTCCCAATTGACTATTATTGATCATTCATGAACTTAAATTCACTTTAATATATAATAAAATTCGCCATGAAAATTTTACCTCTTTTTGTTTTTGAGTTATCTTGATGACGAATAGACGTTAGGTTGTAAATGGACTAGTTAGGTGATTCTATGAATTCAAATATTTGATAGCGTTACAAGCTTTATACTAAATTTAGCATACTCCCCTATAAATCTACTCTATATATAATTTATTTTTAAAATATCATCATTTTTAAAATATCTCAGTAACCTCATCTCAAATTTTTATTTAGGATTGCAAACACTTGTAAGAAAATTTTGATTTATCTTATGAGTTTAAAAAATGTTTGTACAAAAACAGTAATTTCAAGGTAGTTGTAAAAATTATTCATTGAACACATTTTTTCATTTTCAGTGTGTCCTATTCATTCTTGAGTTTAACTATACAATTATTCGGTCTAATTCAATTAAATACGGTAAAAAAGGGGTAATAAACAAAAAGAGATAGATAAAAGATTAAAACACAAAAAGTTTTTGTTTCTTAAAAACAAATAAGTTAGTATGAAACATTTTTAAGTCAATTAACACATCTTATTAAAAAACTTATACGCCTACGTCGGGTATATAGTCAATTAGCACAGTTAGTTGTTATCTTCACTTATTTTACTATCGAAAGGTGTGAAATTATTTTTATTCCAACTTGTTCAATCGGTTAGATGTTTTTTTTTTACATTTGTCGATCTCAAGTTTCCAGAACTCTCTGTATGTAATTGTGTGAGTTACTTTAATCTAAGTGAATATTAAATATAGGATCACGACATTTAAACATTTTCTTCATGTACAGTTTTTTTTTTTTTTTTTTATTAAATATAAAACATTTCTCTCTAGGTAATCAAGCTATGTAAGAAGTTAATAGCAAAAGAAAAAAAACTAGGTTGTAGAGAAAAACAAATGTACGAATGTCAGACATTTCAAAGTAAAGAATCGATTATTTTTTCTAATTAATCTTAAAAATGGTTTTTATTCTGATACATTTTTTTTTTATAAAGATATGTAATGTAACGTCTATTGAGATTAGTATAGGGTGTATAGATATTGTTAAGACAACAAAAGCATTATATATTCCTTTTGGCACCACTTTTATTTGGTATTTAAAATTACAGGTTTCGTTATTATATAAAATCTAGCTAAATTTGTAAAGCAGAAAATATTTTATTACAAAGTCATACGAAATATACCTGATATGCGGCAATTGGGTACATCATCCTATCGTATCAAATTAGTAGGATATTCATGAAGGTGCAACTACCATCAAGTCCATTTTTGCGATTCACCCGCCTACCTCCTTTCAAAACATTATTAGAGCACCTGGTAGTCTTTATGCTATAAAAACTTTCGGAAATTTTATATAGCCTCTTTTAAATTGTACAAACTTTGAGAAATTTGAGATCTTACCAGATGCACGTAGGCCATACTAAACGTACACCGCAATGCATCGCCAATTCAGTCATACATCAATAAACGCATTGAGTCTACCATAGCAATTTCGTCCGCACGGACTATATGTTATACATTCCGTAATTTGTTTTCATTTTAAGGTGGTTGCTGACAATACGTTTTTAATTAATAACGCTTGGCTTACTCCTATTCGTGCTCCAAGCCTCATCACCAAAAATAACCAAATATTTAATTAAACTTTGGTACAATTTTATTTTTAGATATAACTACAAATTTTTTGCTAATAATATTATTTTTAAAAAGGTTTATAATTTGCTCAACAATATTTTCAAAATGCTTGAATTAAGCAAATCTTTCACAAGTTTTATTGAGATCCGCAGTTCGTTTATTTCTTTCCTATGTTGATAAAACCGTATACTTTGTCTTCTGAACGTTATCTTCAAGTCTGTTTTCAAAAGCCAGTATTTCCATTGTTTTATATAGTTGAGTTTGTTTTTTTTTTTTTTAATAAACAAAACTACAACTTAGTTTTTTCGAAAATTTTAGTAACATTTGGCATCTCATTCAATTGTTAATACTTAAATTTCGCGGGGAAGTTCGAAAACATATCCATAGCTTTCGATTGCTATATAGTTTTGCAGTACACTTAATGTTTGTAAAGAAAAGTTTATTTCTCCGTATTGAAAACTGATACCAAGTCTATTTACCAAACCAAACGGTTTGACTTTCTGCTGGTCCCGTTTAATGAATTTATAACCATTTGATATAATTTATCAAATGGTTTATTCATACATAGAGAAGTTTATTCATACATAGACTTCTCTCACACCTAGTTAATTTTAAGTTTTCTATCCATGTCATAACATATAAATTTTATAAAAGCGTTGCAATAAAACTAACGCGTTCGTTATAAAATTCTTAAACTGATATACCTTTCTGACTTTCTAATCGTTCTGCAAACCCCTTTCTGTACCTGTATATGTCTATTTGCATTATCTAAACTTAAAAATAATAAAATTAAACACTCAGAGATGCTGAAAATAATAAACATGTTCTGAATAAAAAAACAGTTGTGTCCCGAAGTAAACAACAATAAAAAATAATCAATGAGAGATAAGTTATTTGTGATCATTATGCAAAATATATATTAGTTTTATATGTTATTTATTATATTACATGCTGCCTTATGTAGTGGACATAACTGAACTTTTATTATAATATGCACATTGAACAAAGAAGGTAACTAGGTAAAATAAACGTTACAAGTATAAGTACCTTACAAGTAAGTACACTAATAAATAGTTATTTTAGGTTTTATTCACAATTCACATCAATTTATGTATGTATTTATTCTTTGTTAATATATAAAAAGATAAATATAAATACATATTTATTATTATTCATTTATCGTTAGTTACAAACTTGTATAATAATATTCCTTATTATTTTATTATTAAATACAGTGCAACCTTAATATAACGGACCTCAATATAACGACGTCACCGATTTAAAAAATTTTCAAATATCAATAAAAAAAGTGTAAATACCTCTAATTAACGAATTTTGTCAACCCAAAACGTACCCACCAATATGACCCTTAATCCCATATAATATGCGATTCAGTCTCTACAGATTTCGACACGTTTTATTTGTAAAACAATCAGTGTTTTGTTTAATGGAACGTTATGTTATCAGTGCTATATTACGTAATATATAACTTAAATAAAAAATACTATATATTTTTCGAAATAACTCCTATGATTTTTTAAATTTAGATCCTCAGTTAGGTTATGTCCTTAGTAAAAAAATCGCTAAAAACGGAGCAAAACAAATGATGGTAACAATTAACAATATTAATTGCTTAAATACTCAAAAATATGATTCAGTATCAATGATTGAACTATTTTTAATAATTAGCATTCATAAAATTACTCAATATATTCGGTCCATACAGTTAAAAAAGTTTGTTATACTATAAAATGAATTATAATATTGTGCTTATTAGCTAAATTTGAGCTAAAACTGTAATGAATCTAAAAAGATTACGATTAAAAAGAAAAATGCTTCAAACAAGAGTGTTCGAACTTTTCTTCATAATCTCTTATGAGTCATGCATCAATGGTACCGCATTCACCATTTTGCACATTGAAACACCCAAACTCACTTTCTAGGTCTTAGGAAGGACATACCAATCTCTTCAGTTTGGTATGTCCTTCCATTAAATATATCATTTGTTTAACTACAGAAAAATTAAATTAATTTTTTGGGCCAAATTTTTAAATTTTTATGCATTTGGTGTTAAAATTACATATAAGCGTAATTTCTATTAAATTTTTTTATTAACCTAAAGAAATAAGTCGTTAAGTAAGAGCTGTGCTTTCAACTACGTAACATAAGCATTAATTAGATATAGATTAAAAATTATTTATATGGCAAACAACGTTTAGCGAGTCGGCTAGTATTATTATTTAAATAATAAATGTGAGTAATAAATAAAATAGACTTTGCGTAAAGGTAATAAATTCTTTTCCGTTCTCTTATTCTGGGATCGGTCTTACACGCATGCTATGTATTATATTTATAAATATCAGTCAAAATTATGACAGGATCGTTGAAATCATATAATATATAATTATAAAATTTATTAATATTAATACAAGATCCTTGAGACAAAAGCAATTAATCATAGCGCCACAATGGTACAAATTACTACTGTATATTATAATTTTAATATTGTATGAAATTCAATTGTAGCTTTACAAATTGTCGCATATTTGCTTTCAAATTTTATTTTTGTAAAAAGTGTTTATAGAAATCTTGTTTTAGAGAATTCTATCTTGAGCATGTTATTAAATCCCGAGATTACGAGACTTTTGATGTGTAGTCGCAGGATCCCGGGATTAGACTATGTGGTTTCTAACTCGGCTCTAATGAAAAAAAAAAAAACCTTCTTAAAAAATTTTATAAAAATAAAATATGAACAACAAAAATTTATTTTGGTTTTGAAAATACAATTGTAAAAATATTAATGCATCCAATGTTTGACATCAAGTCTACTTCGTAGTTTATCTGCAATATAAGTATATCAAAATCTTCGAGAAGGTAAAAGCTTGAATCTTCTTACCAGTACTAAATTTATGTTCATATTTTTTACTTATTTTCGCGCATATCATTATAAATCATCAAAAAAAAATTTTTTGTTTAATTTTTTTGAAAATTTCTCTTAGGCATCATTAGTACGATTTAATTTTCTTATGGCTAAAATTTCGTCTTTCGAGATTTTTGTCTCCAGGAAATTTTACCTACAGTATAAAATACAAGAGATAACAAATTTGTAGAAACCTTTGAATAGTTTAATCATTCGTCCTAAATTCAGTCTACGTCCTCTAATATGATGGCGTTTAAAATGGAATCTAAAGAATTTTTCCAAGCGAAATTATCTGAAAAATATTTTCTAGTGATTGAAAGTTCTTTTCTTACCATAGTAGATACCAAATAAAATATCAGAATCTAGATCTATACGCCTGAAACTTAGTTTTATATTGAAATTTAGATATACAAATTTTTAGATACAAAAAATTATTATAAATGCATGAAGAAATGGGAATGATTTAAATCGAATAATTAACAGAAAACATGGCTGATAAGCTCTAATACTTTCCAGCGTTAATCATTTGCAATTTTAGTGTATCAGCATTTGTTATACTTTTTAAGTTTTACGTTTACGCATAAAAAGATCTTCCAAAATTAAAAAAAAAAAATTTCTGATCTAAACAATTGAAGCCAGTCAAAGTATCGAAATACATTATAGTTACACCCGACAGTCGACTCTCATTAATACAAACCTGCGATAATTCGAACCTCTCTATAATTTAAAGTTATCACGAGTTCCCTACAAAATCTCTTTATATTTCGAACTAATATACAATACATTTTTATGCACTTGGTAATTCGAACGAAAAAATCATTGCTACGTAACAAAACGACGCGTTAATTCGAACTCATCGCCGTCAAACACTCGACAATTCAAAATTGCAGAGAGAAAGAGACAGAAAGATTGTAAGTAAATTTTGAGGCAAGTTCAAACTTGTATCATCGTACACGAGCCTTTGTTTTTGTTATGATAAGTTTGACACACACAAAAGCATCATTTGATACCTTACAAAGCTTCTGTCTACAAAACGAAAGCATTTCATGTACTTTTTCTCTTAAAAAAAGTTATTGAGCAGACTCAGCAGCAGCAATGTGCTTTGAAGCAAACCAGTATAACAGAGTTCTTTCGAAAGATTAATTAATTCACATTATGAATATGTACACGAATGTACCTCTAAACTTTTGTCATTGTTAAATAATAGCAGTTAATAAATAATAATTGATCAATAGTTAATAATTCGAAGTTTTATTTATTTTCTCTCAAAAATTTCGAACCATTCGATATTTCACACACTCAATAATTCGTAATATTTTAAGAATCCCTCGAGAGTCCACTGTATATATACATTACATACAATTTTAATATTTGAGAAAAAACCATTGATTACAAATCTGTTTTTTTTTCAGTAAAAATTGATTAAATAGGTCTATTTTCATTATCTCTGTTAGTTTTGTAGCTAACGGCTTTAACATAAAATCATTATGAAGATATTTTTACGTATTTTAACAAAGATTCAATGATTTTTTCTTCATATCATTATTTATTTTTGTGTTATGCAACATTAAATGATACTGCTTAATACGCACAATTAATGTGCTTTAATTCGGTTTATATTGTGTATATAGAAATGTAGCACAAATATTTCGTATTATTTATTTTTAAGCCTCATTTACGTTCACCAATTTCGACAAAATGAGAGATTTTCTAGTTATTCGTTGAAACCTGTTCAAAAACACTTGTATAATAACAAAGCAACAATATTAGTCATGCAAATGAATATTGAATTTTTTCAACAAATTTATTGTACAATTTGTTGCATTATCAATTATGTGGTTAATTTTTATTGTTGCAAATTTTATCTCTGGAGGTTTGATATCAATACATTCACCGTAGTAATATTTCTAGATAAAAACTTTTTGGTACTCCACCAACCTCTAATTTATATTACTTTTCGATTATATGGTTTCCCATTGAATTTTAATAAATACTGAATCCTAGTATCATTTTAATAAGCAGTTTAAATCATTTAAAATGCTTCTGTGGTATAAATCTATATGCAGTTTAAATTCTTATCCATTACTACTGACTGCGTATTGTATTCGATTAATTCTTATTGCTTTAAAAAAAAAAACACTTGATATATTGCAAATTGATTTTACATATAAATTTATATGTAAATGGCTTGTGTATTATTAATGCAAAAGTAATTATTATTATGAATTCACAAGATATAATTGCATAGATTATATTTAATAAATAAATAATAAACTATCTACTTTTTTTATTTGAAGTAAGAAGAAGTACAATGAGAGTTCTTCTCTTTATACCAGGAACGTGAATAGACTTGAGTATTCAAAAATGGAGCGCCTTATTCTTTCAATGTAAAGCCTGTCGCATATTGCAGCGCGTGTTCTCAGCGCGGCACGGCGTGAGGCAAGTGGAATGACGTCATCGCCCCACCTTTGTCCTGCTGGAGAACGAAAGTGCCACGTTGTTCTAACGACCAGTATAAGATAATATATAAATCTCGCCAGTCGCGCTGCTTAGCGTCGTTACGCCAATATGCGCTGACCTATTTATTTGTGTTATAAAAACTCGTGCTGTGCCATGTCGTGTCATGCTAATTTTATTAAGAATAGCTTTAATTGGGTCAGGATGTCTTTAGCTATTTAAATGAATTATAACATTTGGAGCTATTTCAATGATTATTTGTACAAATTTTTCGAAAAATGCGTAGTTGCCCTACTATAAACAATTTAAAATCTGCAAATTTTTGTATTTTCATTTCTTGGAAGTATTTGCAGAGCTATGTTTTCATGCAAATTGTATTATATATTCCTGAAAAAATTAGCTTTCGTAATAGATTTTTGATTCGTTTGCGTGGTATGTGCGATTTAATTGCGAAAACCCATAACCAAAAACACACATTCTATGTGTAAGGAGAAGAAAAGTTCAAAAGTGGTTATAATTTACATAAAACAACCATAGACTTAGGTTAAAATTTTATAGTTAATCTAAAATGGACGGAGGTTCTTAAAAAATTGATTCGAAAACGAATCCTTAATATTGAAGCTACTTTAAACATAATTCCACTGAAAGAATGCGGTGGGTAATTTTTGCACACTCAAGTCCATCCTTGTCCTCCTAGTATACTATAAAAGTTTATTATTCAGCTTAAAGCTAGCTACCTATCTACCTACCTACCTACTAAGCTAACAATTATATTATTTGATTATTTACTTGGATAAATGTACGCCATAGGTTACTTGTATATATAACTCGAATCGTAACTAATAGTATAACTAGTGTTTGTAAAATCATAAATATAATGTACAGGAAAATTTGTGTAAGTTTACGTATATTTCATATTGTAAGTATTTCTCACATGTTTGTTCATACGAGATGATATAATCAGTGGTTGTGGAGGTCAGTTGCTATAAAAGTGTACGAAAAGTTTTTTTTTTGAATATTTAATGTTCAGCCAAAGCATTCAAAGAATAATGTAAACCAGAAGGATCACAAATGTCTTCGAATATTCGATCGCTGTGTCGTGTGATTATGGTCTTATATGAATTATATAAAGCGAACTGTCACCCTAATCAGTTGACTTCTTCGTAATTAGAAGTATAAAAAAAAGTTTAAAAAGAAAAAGGAAGCACGAATAGTAGAAGTACAATGAGAAATCTTCTCTTTATACCAGGACCTGAATGGATTTGAGTGTGCAAAAATGGAGCGCCTTATTCTGTGAATGTAAGGCCTGTCGCATATTTCGGCGTGTGTTCTCAGCGCGACACGGCATGAGGCAAGTGACGAAAATATGCAACAAAGAAAGAAATTTTTTTTTAAACCGATTTTCTATAAATATTTTTTTAAAGATCTATATTATAGAATTTTGCTTGTACTTGTAATATATCAAAGCATTCTTTTTGTTTCTTTTTGTTTGTTGGCATGCATTGCTTATTTTTTCGAGTGTTGATGTTCTAAGATTTTAGAGAGTCAAATTTTGCCCTTTTTTTTAATAACATTAAATAAACAGCGAAGCATCATTTATGAATGTCATTTTCATAAGTTTTTTCTTATTTTCCTACCGATTATTTATTATAAACTTCCCAGTGGAAAGTTCTTTTTATGGGGGCCAATTTATAATTCGAAATTTTGTCACATCTTTACCAAGGTCACTAGAACCAAAATTCAACGTTTTTAAAGAGATATCTGTATGTGAATGTAAATGCGTTCGTTTTTTATTTTTCATATCGATTATCTCGATAAAAAATTATCGTGGTACAAACTTTTTGTTCATTATAAATAAACTACTTACAAAAAGACAAAAATATAATAAAAATTAACATATTCGTTATGATAAACAAATTTTTCACCTAACAAAGACCATTGCACCCTCACACCAATTTATAACTCAAAGTCTTCGTTTAATAGATACGACAAGTTTTAAATATATTTTTTTAATTTTAAACTATTTTTTGATCATTCGCAAGAACAATGAACTTAAAAGCATTAAAACGATACCTCAAATTATTAATTAATTTTTATGAAGAATTTGAGGAGTAAGGGGAAAAAATAGGAATACGTTTGAGAAATAATACATAGGTGTATTCTATGAATAGTTTTTTAATTCGATGCGTGTTTTGCAGATTTTATAACTAACTGAATTATAATGATTAGTTTTGATTCATATTTGTATAATTTTGATAATATCAGCTTTTTTTCTTTCAGTTTTTACTATTATAAAATACATCCGATAACTTTAAACGTATTTAATTTAAAAAGAAATATTGACAAAAAACAAACTAAAATTTTGGATGTTATGATATACAATGTTTTCTTTCCATCGATACCAGGAACGAATATTATGGCCAGAAACAAATTATTCGGCAATTTTTAGCTTAGTTTAAGTATTATTCATAAATAAACAAATTGGATAAGTTATTATAAGTTCTACATTTTGCAACAAATTACAGCTTTGCTACTCCCACAAAAATAAAAGTAAAACCAAATTCCTAAAATTATGTAAACTTTTCCCAAAAATTTTCTTTTTGTGTTTTTCAATCGAATAGAAATATTCAGATATATTAAATAAAAACTAAAATAGATGGTCGTCATTTTGGGCAAAATAGTGACCACACTGAAAGCTTCAGGGCGAAGATACGTAATATTTAATCAAAAAATCGCACTTATAAAAATTTACTTCTTATCTTATTTTTGCTACCTGTCACTTCGTCGGCTAATAATTAAATTTTCATTCAGATAATTTGGTAAAAAATTACAGAAATCGCTGCTCAGATGCAACATTTATGTAGGTATAACAGCGTCAGAATATGAACAATATCCCTGTATATATTCATTACTAGTTCAATAAGATCAGTTTACCGTTTGAAAGAAGCGTGTTTTTTAAGAAGGTAACATAAACAAGTAAATAACCATACATTGTGTCTCATATTTACGTATAAATCGTATTTATTATCAATTTTATTTATAAAAAAGTCATGCAACAAGTACACTTTTCAATATTTATAGTCTGTATCCACTTTTATAAAATTTTGACGAATTTGTTTTAATGATACATACAGGACAATCTCGGAACAGCAATGATTACATTTTATACTAATATCTTATGTACTCGAATATCGTTTAGTTTAAGAGCGATTATCTACAGCTTTTACTGATATAAAAGATTGTGCTTCTAACAAGCTATTGACTAAAATTATATGTAATTTGCATTACATTTCTTTTATTTTTCGCTCCCAAATAATTCCTTATCCAAATGTTTTGAAATTTGGTATGCACATTATTGATATGATAACGGAGGGAAAAAATTTTTCGAGAAAAAGTCTTCGATAAACCCACCGTTTCCATGTCAATATTGTGAATACCAAATTTCAAAACATTCGGATACGTATTTTTTGAGTAATTCGGGCGCGAAAATTGAAATAATTTGAAGGGTGCTTCCATATTATGTTTAATCTCCCAAGTTTTGTTGCAGCTGAAAGATACGCTCTGGCTGCTGAGAGTCAAAGTGTGTATTTAATTTACTTTGAAACTTTCAGTATATGCGCATGTCCCCATCAAACATTTTAATTGCCAAGCTCTGGGTGCATATTGAGACGTAGCAGTGTAGGACACGCATGTTAGTAGGGAGTTTTATAAATCTTATTAACAAAAGAATTAGTGCATATTAATATGCAGAACGTACTGTCCCGCGTGTTAACTTCAACAGTGTAACGCAGGTATGTCCCTTTTATCTCTAGATGCCCCTTATAGTATTTTTTTATAGATGGTATACGGCTTAAAAAATTCTCCCAAAACTCAACTTCCCCATTTGAATATACTGAAAACTTAAGACAAGGTTTTGATCAATTATTAAACTAATTCAAGCCATTACTAACACTTAGACATGAGAAATATTTTTAATGGACTTTAATTTTAAATTCAAACTTTTAGGAAATAAAGCCACAAAATTAAAATATGGTAATATTTAGAAAACGAAAGCTGAGTTAAAATGGGTTGAAATTTAAGAATATTGAAATGAAAGTTCATTCAAACTATATAAGAGACACTCGTTATCAAACATTATATAAAACTTTTGAAAACATATGAGCCTGACATACAGTTGTTATATTACATTAGCAATTTTTTATTTCTTTTATCAGTCTATTATCCGTACTTAAAAGAACTGTAACTACATCAAATGTCTAATATGCGGATTTGAACGGTGAACTACCCACTGGTACGTATATGTTCATAACTAAATCTATAACTAAGAACTGTTTAAATAAATCTAAAGTTTAAATCTAGAATATTTTTTCTGCTTACAGTATCACTATTGTCTAAAAGATTTATCACTTCAGTGTTTGAATGCCATTTAAAATCTAAAAAGGTTAATTATGAACCTGAAAACACGACATCTCATTTTTCATGTTTTCAGGAAGGATAAAAATGAGAAAAAATGAACACGTGTTTCTAGAATAAATTCTTGATGTTTGTCATTAATTGTTATGTAATTAATGTTGCCCAGAAAATATTACTTTTACTGAACTTTTTAGCAATGAAATTGAAAAAGTTTAAAAAAAGGCTCAGTTAGTTTTACACCACTTGAACCTTCTGGAAAGAGTTGGGCCTATAACAATTAGCTAGTAAATAAATCAAAGAATTTTTAAATTATTCAATTACAATTTAAAAGTTTTTGTCAAGTATGATTAATTTATGTGATGGCAACATGCGTTCGTTATGAATGATTATCAGGTATAGTCCATCATGATACTACAAATGATCTGTAATTTTAGAAAATAAAAATCATGGCCTTTAAGGAATACGTAATTAATAACAATTATAAATTCGTAAATATTCGCATATATGTTAAATACATATTATTTTAAAATATAGACATTATATGCATGTAAAACAGGTGTAGTGTTTTGGCAGATAGGTCATGCATATCTGCAGATATAAACATGACATGTTTGTCTAACGATTTCCACCAACATTTGTTGAAATTTTCGACCGCCTTTAAATTATTTTTAAACGGTTTTCATAATTCATATACTTATTTCAAATCAACCTACTTATTATCTTACCAAATTCATAAACTTTGCAAATTGGTGGAGATTCATCGAATTTAATTAGATTATTTGAAAAATTTATTTAGTCTTTATCTTCACAATCTGAATCTCTAAATTTTAATCGTGTTTTGTAATTTTAATTTTTTATGACAATATTCAAATCAACCCAATTTTTAATTTATTATTCGTCAGTTTTTAACTAAGTACTTCCATTCGTTATAAAAATTCACAATTAATCAAATTTTTGTGAAATTCAATGAATTTGCTGTTATATATAATATAACTAACTATGTGAACTTCATAGGAAAAGATGTGTGAATGCCCCACAATGATCTTCTCCATATAAACATAACATTTGTGGTAAAAATTCAAAAAGTCAAACTAGGCATTTTATAAATAATAATGGGCTCAAGATTATTGTGGGCTCAGATATTCTTAAAAGGGTTTTACTAAAGATACTAAAGATAGTCATGCAAATTTTGAAAAAATCTCCGAAAGTACTCATTATTATCTCACTAGGCTATATATTATCTCACTAACAAGTGGAATGAGTTAAACTTTCAAAACCTATGCATCCTATTTCAAAAACCCAAACAAATTTTTAGCTTGGACCGTCCAATAGGAGAAAGACCCTATAATATATCTTCCCCAAATCTGGGAGGGAAGTTAACTTTGTATGAAATAATTAATTAACTTCTATTCATGTAAGGTTATAAAATTAAAATAGTTTTAATTAACATTTTGTGCTAATTATTTAAGTATTATACCGCCAAAAATTAAAAAGTAACTTAGTGCCTACCGGATGTCTAACAACACCTCATGCTTTTTTGTTTTGTTATTGGAGACGATACTACATTTACCGGTTCAAAATAAACAAAAAACTATCGTAAGCTTACAGTAATTTACAAGTATAATACAAAATAACACGTCTACAAAAAATATTATTTAATGTAAATGGCCAAGAAGTCCTATGATCTTAGATAATTTTCTTAACAAACATGGTATCAGTGGCAAATTAATATTATTAGTCTGTAAAATTCTACTTAATTTTCAGTTGTATGCGAAATTTGTTCATTGAAATATTCATATAAGACAATTTCAGACTGCAATTTCATTTTTTTTCTATAGCGATATTTGTTGTAGCATTGTAGTTTTCATGGAAAAAATGATTTTTTTCAACTCTTGTGGAAATTGGATTTCCTATTTCCAGTTCGTATTTAGTTAGAATCTTCTAGTTGCGAACTAGAAATTCTTTTTCAGGTAAATTTTTTGTGATAATATGATTAATTCGATATGGGTTTTAACTAATAAGTATTATTTGCCATCATTTCTGAATCACTCGATATAATGTATGAATATTACAATTACTATTATTCTTTTTCATGCTACAGTACTTTGTATTTTTTTTTTTTTGTGAAAAGGTACAATGAAATTGTATTTAAAGAAGTGTTTTTAACATTTTTTACACCAATCAAATTAAATTATTATCTTAACATTACCCGCGTTGTTAAATACAATAAAAGAACACATCTTTCTCAGGGTTTCTCAGAAATAAATAAAATTATTTTTACAAGTTTTATAATATTTAAAAAAAAAAAAAGTATAATTGATGGTTATTATTTTTATACCCTGTGTATATATAATTCATGCTTGGGCCTAAGAAACCAAGTCTGCCATATAATTATATTATCACATTACCTGAAACAATTAAAATTTTATTTCACCATAAAATTAAGTTCGTTATAAAAAAATTAGGAATGTTAAAAATAGTTCTAAAGGGTAGATAATTTTTGAAAACAAAAAAATTATAGTAGAATGAAACCAATTGGAAACGGAAGGTAATATGATAAAAATGAAAGAAAAAATAAATTACGGGCGATCGAGTTCGGGAAGTAGGATGTAGGGGGTGAGTGTTTAAGGGTAAAATTCAATTTATCTGAATTTCCCGGCAAAACTACAAGTCCTATGGAAAAAAGTTAAATGGCAAAGTTGTAGGTAATAAAAAGATCTACACCTTTTGTATTTACATTTTTTTCACATAACCTCAAAATTTATGTGAAAATTCAAATAACCATGTTTTTAGTTTTATCTTTTATCTATTACAAAAAAAATTTTTTTCTAGGAAACCTTTTTATGTTCCAAATACACTGTAATTTGTTTGATTTAAAATATTTATTTTTTCACCTTATTTTGAATAAGTATCGAAAAAGCACTTTAATTTTCAATCGAAAAAAATTGAGGTTACGTGAAAAAAGTGTATATACAAAAGTTGTAGATCTTTTTATTACCTATAACTTTGCCGTTTAACCTTTTTCCATAGAACTTGTAGTTAACCAGAATTCTAAATAAACAGTGTTTTACCCTTAAAACTCACCTCCTCCTACTTCCCGAACTGAGATCGCCCGTAATTTATTTTTCCTTTCATTTTTATCATACTATCTATATTTCGTTTCCAATGTGTTTCCTATCATCCTACTATAATTTTCTTCCACTTTTTATCATTTTTAAAGCTTCTACTCTTGTCTAATATCATTTATAATTGAAATATAATGGATAAAATTTTTGTGTCATACCCGATAATAAAAAATATCAGATTTTAATAAACACTTAAGTTATTAAGTATACGTACGACTTTTGCTGTATTTACATCCGGTTATTTGAAGAAAAAAACGTTAAATAAAAAGCTGCCTTTAAAATTAAAAACAAAACGTGGAGATAAAAACTAACAAAGTTAATTGTTTATATACTAAACATATGATTCAGTATTAATGTTTAAACTATTTTTTATTATTAGCACTTAAAAATACTTCAATAAAATAATCATATGTAATATAATTATACGTCTTTATTAGCTAAAACTTGAACTGAAATTGTAGCGAATCCATACATTTTATTTCAAAAATGTTTCATTCAAAAAATTTTTGTTTTAAAAAACACAGAATTTTTTTGTTTGTGAAATTTTCTTCTATTATTTACGATTAAAAAGTCGGGTCATGGGTCCATTGTACCCTACGATATAGCACAGTACCGAAATTGGTCTTAAGACTAAAATACACCACCAAAATTCCAACCCGCAATGTCTTTTCGTTTTTTGAGTAATCTTGAAGACAGGCATCTTCGTTCCCTTAAAATTAAAAACAAAACGTGAAGATAAAAACTAACAAAGTAAAATAAATGGACCCAAGGTAACAGGTTATCTAAATTCTTTGACATAAATCTCTTTTCTACATTGATGTAAAAAATATTAAAAATGTAAATGATTAATGATGTATTGTAGGCAAATAGAGTAGTTCAAATTGAAAAAATTTAAGATTTTTTTACGCAAATTTTGTGAATTATTTCCACACGTGACCAAAGAAAAATAAATTGTCAACACTTTTCTGTCCCGTTCAAAAGCTACACTAGCATTTGCCCGAAAAAATTTCCAAATATATCTACAAAAACAACTACTCATTTTGAAAATGCTTAGCAACTTCATCCTAAACTTTTGACAACTCGGATCGTTTGTATGGGCATGTTATGTAAGATTTTCATGAAATTGTTAAATGTTTATTGGAAAATTGACTATTGTTTTAAAAAAAAATCACTGATTTTACTGGTAGTTCTCATTAGAAAATTTTAAAAACATTAAGAATTTAATGAAAAATATATTCAAAATTTATTCAATTACCCGAGTTTTTAAAAATATTTGACAAGGAGTTGTTGAGTATCTTAGTTGTAATAGTTTTGGCTGAGAAAATTGGGATTTTTTTTCAGTCAAAAACTATTATATAGTTTTTGAAAGAAATAGAAAAATATTACTAAATTATTACGTACTCGAGCCATTCCATAAAATTTACATTTAGAAATTTTAAGAATAAAAAAAAATGTTTTTCAAGTTATACTTCTTTAGGCGCGTTATGAAAAAATGATGAGAGTTAATTTGATGATGCGCGCGCATCACCGTCACACAAAATTTACAAGTTGAAGATGTTATGATTTATGTTACACAAGAAAATATATATTAATTTATTTAATTTTTCAAATTTAAACTGAACTTTATTGACTGTGTTGACTTCCCTTCCCCAGTCCTTTTATTATTTTATTGTAATTAATTATTTGCATGCAATTAAAAATTGTTTTTTAATGATGCCAAAGAAGTATAACTTCTGACACGCGTACATGAGTACACGCACCCATTTTTTTTATCTGACGTTTGTTAATGTAAGCCTTAAGGATTACAGTGAACAATTTTTTAGTAATGCATGAGAATGTAAACTAAGTATTTTTCCAAATTTTAGAGAATATACCGAATATTCGTTTTTTAAATTAAATAATAAATGCAAAAATCCATTTAATGGCAAGTTAAAAAATGTTATCTCCTATAATCTTCTGAATCCCGTGAAAGACAATATCCCACCTTTTACACAAACGCTAAACATAAATATTTACCTTTCCATGTCTAAAAATGTATAAATGCACGTTGTCATTTATACAGACGATAATAATCAGTTTTGTATTGAACTTAATAAGCGTTTGATATTTTTAAATATTTATTACACAACTGAAAGTGTTTATGCATGCATTTTAATGAGCAATGAGATCAGCCTGTTTCAGATATACCAATTATTATCTGTACTTTTATATGTGAAGATGCAACATTTGTCTATACATATGTGTCTATATATACGTGGTGTCAGGTCCAAGTCTATCCGCCGCGTCATTACATCAAACTATCATCTATCAATGAATTATTATATTCAATATTACAATCACGTTTCAATAATAAGTCGTATCATTTCCGATTATACAAAGTATTTTTATAAACGAATAAACAGAGCCGTATTGGAGATCTCATAATCATAATGAAATGACAAATTTGTCATTCAATAGGGTACCGGACTGATTCTAAATTTGCTATACATTCTATATCGAAATGAGAAACTAGACTCAATACCATAGCAAAGCTTGAAAAATAAATTAAAATTGATTGAAAAACAGAGAAGTTATAAGCTATTAAAGATTATTTCCTACCTCTTTCTTAAAAACGATATATAACATGTAATTTATACGGAGCTACTATAACAATTGATGCCATAAGTTATTGTTTATCTTTCTGTTTAATCAGTTACCTTAGATATATTGCTTATTTTTAAAGATTTAAAAAAAATTACTACAGGTCCATTTTCGGAACGTAAACGCGTTTTAATTGAAATAATGAAAAATATTTTGTCTGGTAGCCTATACTTCATTTACAGTGGACAATAAGATGGATAAAAAACAGAATCTGCTGGGGAGTGTGATAGAATTTTTTAATACTATTATATAATTTTATTAGGAATATTATATTTTTCTATTTTTTAAACAAACAAAACGGGAGACAAAACTACTAATACAAAAAACAAATAAATTAAAAACTATGCACAACGTTATATTTATAGAACATTCTTGCTAAGAAAGACTAACTACAAGTAAAATTGAGAACTATTTAGAATTACCCAACATTTAAACACATAAAACATATAATAAATGGAGTGCTACAACACAATGGATTATATTCTATAGTACATTCTATGGAAAATAGTCAGCTGAATGTATTATAGCGTTCATATTCAAAAATCAAAATTTTCATGACGATATTTTGCAAACTGACTGTCAAATCAAAATTGGTCGTAAATATATTTTTATAAAATTTATACATAAATATATTTTAAAATATTTTAAGCTTTTTTGGATTTTTCATAAAAAGTCTTTTATCAAATCTTTTATTGTAAAATACAAGGTTTATGACAGTTGACGTACGGAAAAACAGCCTAACCTGGAAATGATTAGCACCAAAATTTGGCAGTAGATTTTATTTACTTCAAAGTTGTTAATGCGCCGGGTATACTTTTATCCTGAGGATGGATGCCACTCTTTCTCGGTGATGAAATTATTTTTTATCGAAGATGGGTATGGGAATGTATATAATGACTTATTCTAAGCAACTTTTGTTCTTGAAGATTTTTCTGAAAGCCAATACTTTTCGATTTATTCGCGACTGAAAAGATAAAATATAAATATAAATATATGGCTTATGGTAGCTGTAATAATTTGTGATTGGGTGTTTTTACTATAACTCGCTTTTGAGCTAACAAGTTTAATAATTAAAAATAGTTATTAAAGATATGAGCTGAAAGAGCTTGAAAACATTTCTATTTGCGAACATATGCTTACTTGAAACGCCTTTATCTTACTCCTTTTTTATTGTAAAGAAAAAGGAAATAAATTAAAATCTTAAGGATAATATACCTACAATTTTTAACCTTCCAAAATTTTACGTTGTTTTTATAGTTTTGGAGTTACTTTTAACAAAAGGCAATTTTTTACAAAAAAACTCTCTTCACTTCAAGCTAAATTTTTTTAAAAACTAAGAGTTTTAAACCGATCAAACTTGTAGTACGTAAATTGAGTAAATTGTAAAACGGTAACACATTTTCACATTTTTTTGGCACCAAAAAAATAGAGACCAATTTTGTTTTTCATAAAAAAAACTAAAGGTTTTTTCAAGCAACCAACAAAAGTTCAGTGTTCCCCGAAAACTGTATTGTTTGTTGGTAATTTCACGTTAAAATTTTCGATTTTGGCATTTGACGAAGAAGAACCAACCTTTAATTTATAGCTATTACTCTTAGTGTTGGATTTAGCGATATTTTAATCCCACAATTTTTATTTAATCTCCATTTTTATACCGAATGATTTTTTCATAAAATACTTAGTTTTAGAGTTATTATTTAGAAAAATATTGGCTTTCATTAGACACTTTATAGCACAAAACTTGCTTAAGATTAAGCAGCAATTTACCCATTCTCATACTTATTATTAATAGAAAAATGTTCATCCACGAGAATGGATGGTGTCCACCCCCAGGGTAAAAGCGTCCGTCGGTATGTAGATAATTTTGTAGTAGAGAGTCAGTAGAAATCAAAATTTTGATGCTAATCGGTGCTGTTTGGTAGAATGTCGAGAGAAAGTGTGCATAAACTGTACTATGATCAGTTCTTTGACACTTATTAGTGCCATCCCTGCCTGTGTCTTTATAAAATAAGACAAAATCAATCATCCATATCTTATGCATTAAAATTACTGATGAAATTTCTTTTCCTTTAAAGAAACAACTATGTCTTAATAAATCAATTAAGCTTATAAAAATTTAACTCGTAAATTATCATAATTTTGAAATAATATGACCGCCGCAGTACATTTCTTAATAATTAATCTATCATTTATTCTAAAAAATGTACACAGAATTATTATACACTGTTCCTCTGTACCAGACACTCTTATATAACATTATATTGCTGTTGCCGCTCTCATGCTTGACGAAATATCGAGTGTTTCACATTCGATTCTATTTTACTAGTTTGAATTTGTACTCTCTGGTTTATATATGAAATATATGAGAGTATATTACATATTAAATGCAAAATCTTCATGGAATCCCGTAATTAGGAATCCATGTAAAAAATCCCTTCAGATCAGTAGATAATAAGCATAGACGTCAAATTATGTTTTTACATATTAAACAATTGTCCGTTAAAGATTCCATATTTATGGCGTGGTCCCTATTCTGGTCGATTTTGAACGAACATTTTAATTAGATAACAAAAGCAACGTTCTTAAAATTGTCTTAAGCATCGTTACTTGAAAGTATAACAAATAGATATTCTTACCTACTTTTGATTGTTTTCAATCTTTTTTTCGCTTCCTGGCAAATAAATGATAACGAATCTGAAAAAAGGCATTTTTAAATTTGTATTGTATACCTGCGCTTGGAAACGTAATGGAAGGAGCTAAGTGAATAGCATAGTTTTTCAATTTCAGCTACCATATCTAAATTAGTTGAACACGAATCATCCTCGGGATTTTTTTTTTTAAATTTTTAGAATCAAAGATTATCCGTTACAAAATCAAAAAATTAAATTATTTTCTTCTCTTACTTTAACGTAAATAAGTAGTATTTATTAACTATTTCATAAAATTTTTCCATTCAAAACTGTAATAAAAATATAAGCAAAAACTATTTTTATATTTAAACATTAACAAGTGGTAAGTAATGGAGTAAGTAATTTCGATACTGATTCCTTAAAATATAAAATCAGTCTATTTGACTATAATTAAATGCATTTTTATTATGAATAGTATTCTTATAATTTCTATCTATATTTATACCTTATAATCAATTGCCTACGCATCATGTAAACTACTAATTATTAATTTTCAAACCATACAATAAGAAAAAAAGTTTGTGGTTTAGTATTGAATTATCAAATTACTAATAAAAAACTTCAAATACCGACTGTGTCTGTAAAACCAAGATATCAATATTTTTAAATATTTTGTAATGGTATATAAAGTATCCAGAGGCCTAAAAATCAACCTCATCCCAAATGTAATATATAAAAGCAATACTTTTTTAATTATCCAGAAAATCAGTGTAATGATCCCTAAACTCTATTACACTGCTTTTTTTCACTCGACATATCTAAAATACGTCAGAATATATTAATTTTAGTATAAAGTTTGTAACGCTAGAAAATATTAAAACCACGAACAAAACATTGGTATAAATATTCATAGAATCATGTAACTAGTCCATTTCCGCATATTCCTCCGTCCATTTGATTTGAAATTTTTGGTAACGAATTTTAGGCAAAAAAGAGAGTTTGTTAAGCAAACTCGGTCCATTGGGTCCTATGGATCCATAAAGCAACTTTTAAATCATTAAAAATAGAAGAAGTAAAAAAATATTTGTTTTTTTAAAAGACACAAATTTGTTTGATACATTTCGTTAACTCTTTAAATTCGTCATAATTTGAGCTGAAATTTAGATAAAACACACACACACACACACACACACACACACACACACACACACACACACACACACACACACATATATATATATATATATATATATATATATATATATATATATATATATATATATATATATATATATATATATATATATATAATTTCAATACTTATAATTATTATTTATGTATTTATAATTGCATGGACTGTATTTTTAGAATATTTTATGAATGCTAATAATTAAAAATCGTTCAAATATTGGTATTGAACCATACGTCGACTTTCTAAACCAGTTACACTGCTTCTTATTATTTTCAGTGGTGTATTTATCAACTCATAATAGTTACTTTAATACTTTATCAATTCAATTATAGTTTATTTAAATAAAATTGAAATATAATTGCTTGATAACAGTTTACGATATCCAATCCTATATATCATTTTTTTCAAAATAGAGGATCTAAAAGAAGTAAAACTAAACAACTCTGTAGGAATCTATCCAGTACTTTTTGCGAGATACCCAAACAAAATAGTCTTTTTATTTTATAGATATTAATGATTTGAAAAAGTGGAATTCTCAAAAAATCAATATTGGATTTATATTAAAAAAAATTTTTTCGCCAAAAACACCTCGAACTTCGTTTTTATGGCAACAGAGTATTTTTTTATTTTTTTCAAATTTTATACAATTATTGATATAAGGTGTATAAAAGTATACAAATTTATGTGTACAGTTGCAGAGGATAACCACATATAGACATATTTGAACATAACTAATTTCCTTTTATTTTTAATTATTACGTTTAATACTAAAATTGTTCAAATATAAATGGCCAATTCGTGTACTCCAACAGCGTTCAACCGATTTCGTACATGTAATTTTCTTATGGAAAGTAATGTCTATCCGTATACGAGACAACAGTTGCAACAATACCATATATGTGATAATAGTATAGCATGTATTCTAAGATATAAATATTGCGGGATATTATAAGCATTTACTTAATACTCGCTACTCCTCATTCCTTTTCTTTTAAGCATATGTATGTATTTAAAAAGATTTATGATCTGCTTTATAAGATGCACCTATTAAGCCTGTTCTATATGGTTCAGGACATGAATCTAACCTTTTTTTGTTTGTATATAAACAAGCATTGACATGTTTTTATTTTTAAATATTAAAAATAACATTATTTAACTCTCTATCTTTGTCATAAACATTGATTTATATGACTGTATAAACAAGAATAAAAAAAAGTTGCCCATGTGATTTTAAGATTTGTGCAACGATTTTTTTATCACATGTATGATTTCAAATCACGAAAATCACGCCGTGTGCGACTATACATTGGTTTCTATAAGCAAATCATATGTATGATTTCGCCGATTTCACACAAATCGCGTCGTGTGCGATGTGCCTTACAGTATTAAGAATACTAACCATGATGCTTCCATATTTGTATTTCACTTGTTATGAAATCTTTATATACTCGATTGATATAATAAAAATTTATTATCCTTTAATAGAAAAGCGAGAACAATAAAAAAAGAAAATAACCAAACAAATATATTTCTTCACGGAACCCTCTAGAAAACTAAAAAATTGTAGTAACTTATTCTAGATAGCTTGTACACTAAAGCTAGTCTGTTATTCATTTCTAAAGCTTGTGTATTAAATCGTTTTATAAAACATGTGACTTTTCTATATTCTGGTATTTTGGGAACATTATTTTAAGGGAATGTATAAAATGGTACAACTGTTACAGCAAAAAAATTATCGCAACATTTTTGTAGCAACTATTGTAGCTCAACGATTCTATCAGGTATACTTTTCTTAGCTGCTTTAAGGGACCTTTATTGTTTTTATACCATATTATTTCCCATGATGAAAACATTGTTTGACCAGGCAGATCAACCAATTCAAGCGCTACCGAAATCTTTCTTTGGAGTTGGCTTAACCACAAACGTTTTAGCAGAACTAAAACTACAAATTTAAGAAATTTTGAACGTAATATACCAACTCGAAAATATTATATCAACTAATGGAAAATTTTACAAAATGATTATAGAAATGCATAGATTGTAAAAGTGCCCCCTTGTAAAACGTAAATGCGCATTAATGTTACAACTGATATCAACTTTGCTGCTTTAATTATGAACTCAAAACAAATTTTATTAGCTAAATAATATTTAATTTTTTTTAAGCCTTGTATTTTACCTACATCAAATACTTCGATTATTTTTAACCTCTTTTATGTAACTTAATTTTTGGAAGTTCCAAAATGGTCTTTGACTATAACATATACCTCAAAAAAAAAATGCGATATTTGAATACATATTTTTTATACCCATTTAAAAACATTAAATATCCCATTTGTATGTTGTGTTTAGTTGTTTATCTGAATTAATTGTATTTATCTGAAGCTGGAACATTATTAATGACACCATAAAAATAGTGTATTTTATAATTTTAAGTAAACGTGGAAGATACAGTTCGTCGCGCGCTTTTTATATTTGAGTATTTGAATTATTTTTTATAAAATTCAAATAAAGTCCCATGTTAAACTTCGTATATTTTATGTGAGTGCGGCTTTGCAGTTATTATACAGAGGTCAGTACATTGAGTATACAATCTTTCATAAAAAAATGTTTATATTTTAATATGTTGATCATACCGTAATATAAATATTTAATTAACCAAATATCAAAATATACCAACTGTTCATTGATAACAGGTATGTGGGTTTATAATTATTACAGTTAAACACACCTTTAAAGTTAATTGGGTTGATTTAAAAATATTTTGAAACAATTGAAAATAATCATTAATATTTATTGTAAAAATATGATATCTATAAATTATTAAAGCGTTGTAAATTATTTCACTTCTAATATTATATTTATAGTATTTAGAAGCTTTCAAATGAATTTTATTAGAAATATTCAATTTTTTACAAAGAACGTACAACGTTACTTTCCATCAACGATTTTCTTTCCACCAAAGATGTAAATGGAAAAATTTAATCTGTCAATACTAAAAGGCTAAAAAATTATCCAATCGAAACAAAACCCTCAGTATCCAATTACGCTATATTAGTATTTGTGTAGTACGTTTTCCGAAAAAATCAATAGAAATATATTGTTGTTGAAAATTTTCAAAATTTCTTGTGATTTTTCCAAATCTGTAAAATAACAACAACTAAAAATATATGTTAATATCATCAAGTTTGTAGTCGATTATAACTCATGATACAGTAAGCCCTTACGATAATGATTTCAGCATGGGAGCATATCACAAGGTTGCATCATTTTTATTTTCTTCTAAAAATAATTTCACTAAAATAGTGGTATACGGTCATTTTGTTTAAGCGAGAAATGTCAACTTGGCAGCATGGAATACAATCATACACTCTACTATATACACCAAACATGTGCAAAAAATGGCCCACGAGCCAGATCGGGCTCGTTTAATGAACTTTAATGAATGTGGCCTGCGAAGAACTTTACAACGTATACTTTATAAAGATTAAACATTCGTTTGTATTTTTGTATGAATTAACTTAAAATCTCCTCGACTGATTTGAAAAATTCTATCACCGTTGGGAACCTACAATATCCCCGGGTAACATAGGGTGTTTTATTCTTGAATTCGCACGGGAACAGGAACTACTGGGGGGGGGGAAATCGCGTTAATTAACTTTATTAATATTTATTATTATTCATATTAATAATTATAGTAATTTTTACTTGGCTTGTTCCGATTAGGTTATTGATCACTTTCGAAGTCGGCGACTATTCGGTAAAGAGCACCGACTGTCTAATTTCTAACTTTGCATGAATTTCTTAACCTCCTAAAATTTACTTAGGAGGTAAATTAACATTACTTTGATTATTAATTATTATTTTATTATTTTAATTTTAGAATCAATAATATTAAATGTACATACATACTGTAAAAATTAAAACAAGAAATTTTTTAAAAATTCTAAACAATTTTCATATAAACAAAAATAATTAGATCTATAACATAAAATTAAATTTTACACATATAAAAATGTCTTCTTTAATTTTTTTAAAAATATTTTCTGTAATCGGCCGATGACCAGCCGATTACTCTAATGCCATAGTCCTACAAATATAGTATTTACTATTAAGCTATCCAATAAATTAAATCCAACTTTTCACAAAAATGTTCAATTAGATATACGTTTTATTGGTATATGTAACAACTATATATGTTATTTTTAAAATCGTGTTTTATAAAACACACTTTTTAACGTTTAATACACATCTTATGAGTGATTACCATTATATAACTGAACAAATTTTATTGAACACACTTTTCAGAAGAGAATAAAATTAATTATTGAAATTTTATACATTAAATATATATATTATATTTTAAATGATAATAAAAATTTATATATTAAATACAATTATTTTTTTATCCTGCTGAGTAAGTACCGATGATACGTAAAACATTCACATAAATGTATTGAGAATATCCAACACTAAATTATGACAATATACTAGGTACCTACCATACATTATAATATGATAAATTGTTTAACATAATTTACTTAACCAAACAGCAGGTAATATTTTTAATAATAACCATTTATTTTTCAATCAATATTATGTATATTATAACTATGAGTGTGTAGATACATATAATACTGATATAAATTAAAAATACTTGTTAAATAATTATTATCATTAATTATATACTCATTTCAATTAGATAATCATTGTTATAGGTTTTAGTTCATAATCTGACGGGAATAACTGCCCGAGGTGTACACAACAAAGTGTTCAAAAACTTCTTTGCCTAAACCAGACAAAATGCCATTGTATATTATCAGCATAAATGCTACTGTATTTTATTGCAAGTTTTTCTTCAAAAATAGTAATCAATATCTATAAGTGTCGATCTATGAATCCACAAATCTTTATAACAGCGTTCACTGCTACAATTATTATCTTTGCGCAATGTATGCTCAAAAACGAAATCCACGTAACCTCTGCAATATTTCAGGTTTTAATATTACAACATTCAAAAATTTTGAAATTTAAACAATGCAATGGCGACGTCTAAGGAAAATTTAGGCAGTTTATTCATTTTTCTAAGGAAATTTGCCGATATTGTTTTTTCTTTTACTAATCTTAATTTTGTCTTTTTTTTTTACAAGAACAAATGAAGTTTTCGAGTGAAAGATAAGGGAGCATTTAGACACACCCATTGCCATAGTCTTCAGTCTTTTTGTAAATAAATAACTGAAAAATAATTATAATAACTAAATTCATGAAAGTGCACGTATATATGATCCGTATAACAACAGATTAAAATAATGATTGCCAATTTTATAATTACAGCACTCAGAATGGGGTCCTAGTGTTATATAATAATATTAAATTAATTTTAAAAAAAATGCCAATAATGGACACCAAACTTCCTCGCAATGTATGGATATGATCACTTAAATAGTACTATAGGTCCGGAACATTTTCAACGAGTAAGTTGAAATTTGGATATGAGATGGAAAAATTTCTATTTACATTTCATATTTTACAAATAATAACCGACGATCTAATAATATGAGTCTCCAAAATGTAAAAATAAAGCCAAAGCTTAACGCTAAAATATATTCAATTAAAAATTTTTTATCAGGAACTACTACTATACAAAGTGATAATACCCGCACATTAAGATACGAGAATTAATGTATTGTATCCATGGTATCAATAAATTGAATTCCACACATTTATGAATACGTGCTTTTTCGATTTTTCCTTTAATTCCCAGAATAATCAATTACAACAAAATTCAAATCATTGATCTTAAATTACACCATGCATCTACTCACAGAATTTCATCAAAATCGAATGAATGGTTCAAGGTATATCGTCAATTATATGAAAATAGCTATTGTCTAATATATTTACCTATATATCTCTGTTACAACTTGATCGATTTAGTTAAAAATTGAATAAAATCTAAAAAATAGTTATTCCACATTTGTATAATATAAAATTCTCAATTTCAATAAAATGACTTTATGTTTTACCCGTTTATTCGTTGCGATTTTTCTTAAGTAACCATGGCTTTAAATAATCGACTGTGGACAATGTAAACCACTAATGTAAACCTATATCACGCATGTACATATAAAATTTCATCAAAATCGAATAATCGGTTCACGAAATATCAGCATTTAAGTAAAAAAAGATAGTAAGTTTCGAAAGCATATAACTCCGGAACGAATACATAGATTTTTCAAAAATAGCACCATCCCGAATACCCCCACTATTCCTTAACAAAAATTTATAAATATTGGTAAAGTAGCTTTGGAGTTATACGCGTTCTTGTAAATAAGTTTCATAGACCAACAGACTGACGGACAGGAAACGAAAGCAATATTTTAAAGCCGGAAAAAAATATTACTTCCGATATCATAGATATAACTCGGAAGGAATATCTACTTTTTTCAAAAATGTTTTAATGTTTTAAGCACAAAAGAGTATCAGCAAAAATGTTAAATTGCCATAAATTAGCATTCATAAAACATGTGTTGATTTAAAAATTAGAAGCTAATATTACTTTAGACCCTATAATTATAAGAACTCTATAATTTTCTTATTTGCGCTCTTTTTTACGTTAAAATAAAGCTGGTCGAGAAAACTCCAGTTAGCTAATGATATTAATGGAAAGCCATAGGTTTAGATGGACTTAAACTTCAAACTTTGATGTTCTCAACTTTTATTATCAACATATTCTAATAATAAAAGGGAACTAAAGAATATGAATTTAAATATTTTACATATAAATTTTACTCGCTTTAATTTAATATAATAATGGAACTGACTCCAAATTTACAGTCGTAATTTATATAAATAAATATGCGAGAATCTTAGCATTTGCTGTTTTACCAATATTTATTATACAATATGAAAACTATACAATTTAATATGTTTAAGTCAAGTAAGATGTATGAAATGTTTAAGAATCTAATTAACATTTTAATAACTAATAATATCTTCTGGAAATTTAATTTTAAATACTAAATGTAAACTACAATATAAATATTATTTTCACCTCGACAATAGAAATTATAATTTTTGTGGTGTCTTTACTTTTTTAATACCTTTTATTTTTCATGGTGTCTTTCACAAAAAAAATAATACAATAAATTGGATCCCAAAATTGATATGAGATTTAACAATCCCATCAATTTTTATAGTCTAATAATTATCAAGTGCCAGTAAAAAAATAGATTTCGCCTTCACCGAAATATATTATCATAGTCTCATACGATTCGTTTAACGTTGTATAATTTGTAGTAAACTTTTTTATTTAGAAAAAAGAGAACCGCAAAAATAATTGAAAAGGTATAAAAAAACGAAGATTTTGTTTTTCGCGGATATCTTAAAAACTTTTATAGATATCTGAAATCCAAAATAAGATTTTGAATGTGCATAAAATGTTCTAAAGAAATACTTATCGGAACTATCTATATCTCCAGTATTTACACTTTTTAAGAAATAAAAATAGGGTAAAAAACTGTTGATATGGCCACGACGGTCAACTCAAAATTAGTGCATTTTAATAAACAATAATTTTTTTTAACCCATGAATGTCTTTTGTATATATGAATACTAATCTGTATGAAAAAAAAAAATTATCCGTATTTTTCTATTTTTAGGATTTATAAACAAAGTAGTTTTTTCAAGTTGGAAACTAACATGCAAAACTATATAAACACAGTAAAATTTCATTGAATTTCAAAAATTGAAATTACATTTTTATAATTCATCATATATAAGATATAACAAAGATTCCAGATATTTGCAAGAATATTTTATTTGTTAGCGAACAAAAACGTGTTCTTACCGATTATTTTACCAACGTCCGTTGAAACTGGCGTCCGTTTTAGTGTTATTGTGTTAAATACGAACTGTCACACTATAATTTATAATTATAGAAAAAAAATTGGTATATTAGGAGATTTTCCCCAAAAGCAGGCATACAATAAAAATGAAAGTTTTCTTATATTATTTCACATCGATTGCAAAAAACCGCATCTTTCTAGTAATTATAGAAAAAAAGTTTGTATTTTTGGAGATATTTCACAAAAGCGGTTATGCAATAAAATCGAATGTGTTCCTACTTTATTTCACTTCGATTGCCAAAAAACCGCACCTTCCTACAAAGTATAGAAAAAAATGTTGTTGCTTTTTAAAATTACTTACCTGAGCTTTCGCTACATAAAACCAAACCGGGAATTACAATGTATTTAAACAATACACAAATATAACAAGATAAAACTAATACAATTAATCTTCTTATATATAAAATTTCCATGTCACAATGTTTGTTACCGTACTCCTCCGAAACGGCTATACCGATTTTTACCAAATTTTATATGCGTATTCATTTGGTCTGAGAATCGGCTACTATCTATTTTTCAAACCCCTAAGTGATAAGGGTTGTTCACCCTTAAAAAATTTTTTTTAATTTTTTGTCCAAATTTTTTGTTTTTTTTTTTATAATGTGGCATTAAAAAATACATACAACCCTAAATTTTCACCCCTCTACTATCAACCCCTATTTTTATTTGTTAATTATAAACTTTAATTTTCTTGTCTAGATTTTTATTTGTATTTTGTCATGACTTCATGTTACTCTTATTTTCACCCTTCTACGATCAACCCCTAATTTTCTATCTCGATATTTATTTTTTGCATTCTATCCACAGATCCGCAATAGAGTTGCAAGATCGCAATCGAATATAATAATTTTAGTACGATAAATTCGTATTCAGTTTATAATTTCAATTTCCTTTAATTATGATTTTTTTCTCAATTCGTCTCCCGCCCTCGCCGGTTGATAACTGATCATAGTTAAAGGGAAAAAATAATGAAATTTAAAGGCTAAAGACGGACTAATCGCGATAATATTGAACACTTTATTGCGCTGAGAGACTTATCTTTATTTTTCCAACTGTCATAATTGATAGTAAAATATGAATTATAATTTTTGATGTTTAGCTATCAAGAATTTTAATTCAAAATATATTCGTTACTTTCATAAAGATTAATTTATTAACCTAAATAAAGCATACTTTCATTGCTTAAAACGCTTTCGGTTATAAATACATCTCCACACACTTATAGTAAATAGTTATTTTTATTGAACTAAAAAAATTTTTCCTGAAAATAATATGCATGCAAAACAACGTTTGCCGGATCGGCTAGTTATACATAAATATAACTGTAAATAAATTTAAAATATCTAAGTGTGAAATACAATCAATCCTAGTGTGTCAAGCTATATTTAATTTCATTGAAAGCTGTAACATCCGTTCGACGTGCACTAAAACTGACGTCCGTTCAACGACCGCTCGTATTAACGCACGTTGAAAAAATCTATAGTGTGGCAGATCGGTTAATCATGAAGTTATTGATCTGAATCCTCCAGATCATTTCCTCTACGTCATGTTTTACTATCCAATTCCATAAATCTGTTTAACAAAAAAGGATTAAAGTTAATTGAGTTCTGAATTATTAACTCTTTAGTTTCAATACATAAAAAAAAATAAAATAAAAACCACCTGAAGGCATGCATATAAACAATATAACTACAGCAGAAATAATCAGATATAATACATCTATAAAAACAAATGGTACTAATTTTAAAGTTGATGTGTACAGATTGGTATATAATGTCTAACATTGCACATAAAAGGCAGCGATATATGGCAACGCATTCATCTACGAATACATGGCTGTTTGTGATAGTTAAATACTGATAGAGAAAAATAGGTAAAAATTGGGTCCAATATCTAATTTTATTGAATGAGATCGTATTATGATCAAACATGGCTCATTTTGTTTGTAATTAAATTTAGAAAAAAACCAATCCTATGAAATTTTGCGCAAATCTTCCCACCCTCCTAAAAATCTCCCATTACACTCTCATTTAAAAAACTGTATTGAACGATGAAAAAATATTTTTGATTAAGAATACCGTTATCAAAACACTTTTTGAGGACGCTGAACACAAACTTAACATTTAAAATTGAAACAAATTCAACACCATATCTTCCCTTATTTATATCCCCAAAAAATGACAAAAAAAAAACAAATTAAGCAAATTTTAATGATACCAAAGGTGTTTTTAAAGTCGCTGAATGACAATAAAAAATCATCATGGTGCCCATTAAATAAATATAATAATTTTTTGTTTTTACTATTAACGACAAATAAGTAAAATACTTATTTATGTAATTATTATTGTATTATAAATACACCTGATACTTTGACTTTTAAATAATTGCGCAGCACGGAGTCATTTAAGATATATTAGTATTAATATTTAGTAAGTAAACTTTGGGCAACTAGCCTAATTATATGGATACAACTATTGTAATTCACAAGATCTTTGGTCACATTGCAAAAAATCTATGTTACAAAAATGGAATCAAATATGGAATACATCGACAAAAGGTCGCTATTTATACGAACTTCAACTTAATCCATCTCTCCAAACATGGTTCCATAATTGGGACGTGGACAGGAAACAAATATCAATTATAAGCCGCATCAGAACGGGACACAACTGTCTACCAGCACATCTACCGTATACATATTGTACCCGATTCTAGATGCAAATGTGGCTACCAGTTATGTGATATAAATCACATCACCTTCGCCTGCCCACTCCTCAATCAGCATAGACCTATGTTTCTAAGTTCCCTAGTCCGTATGGGTGTTTTTGGTCCTTACAATATTTCTCATATCCTATCTCTGAATAATACAAAAATCTTTTCTAGTCTTTGCACCTTTCTTAACAAATCCAAAATCCTTATTTAAATTTAATTTGCTGACCTCAAACTATTCTCAACTTTTGTTTTTTATTTTTCTCTACTATTAACTTAACGTAAACTTTATTGTTAACTTAATGTGCATTAATGATACAAATTTTGTAAATTTTTTTTTTTTTTTTATAATTTTTTTTGTTATTATCTTATGTAAGAATACTTTTCATTTTAATTTATTTATGTAATATATATATATATATATATATATTATCGACCAATCGATTTGAAAACTGTTTTGCTGAAAATTGTTAATGGCTACAACATTTTGTGTACTATTTATGATAATCTTTTTATCCCTTTGACGTGGTGCCACCCACCCCCTCGAATAATACAATGTTGAAGCGTTTTTGAAAGACTCTTAAAAAGTACTTTCTCTGTTTTTCATAAAAACGAAGCATTTTTCGAAAAAGTCAATTGAGTCCAAAAGTTTTCATTTATGTATGTCCAAATTACATAAAATAATTCAAAGACTGTAAAAGAAAGAAAAGAAGAATGGATTGTAAAAAATGGGCTTAAATATTTGAGCTATTAAACATTATTCTATTGGAGGTATGCGATGCTCGATTTTTTCAAACTGAAGTACTTTCAGATCCTGATCTATATAATAACAGGTTTAATATTTTACATCTAGTTTTATAATCAAGGAATAATAAGATTTGTCTGTTATAGTGCTGATTTTATTTTGAATTGTCTCATTTTACATTTTAAAAAAAATACAGTG
The DNA here is from genome assembly GCA_020423425.1 of Chrysopa pallens. Lineage (NCBI taxonomy): Eukaryota > Metazoa > Arthropoda > Insecta > Neuroptera > Chrysopidae > Chrysopa > Chrysopa pallens. Next base: position 82,552,654 of record CM035592.1, on the reverse strand, counting down.
AATATTCTTTTAAGCTGGTGGTTTTGCTATTTAACATTTGAACAGTTCATTACATTTTAATTATATGTTGACGTCCGTTAAATACTAAATTACTTTAACATCTATTTAAAAAGTTTTATGCATTTTATAAATCTTATTAATAGGATTGGAATTATACGGTATATGTTTTAAATCAGACGGCTATACAATTGAATTTTATTTTCCAAAATTATATAAGAGATTTTTGTAACCATACAATTATTAGACATAAAATCGCCAATGATATTGCGATTTCATTTTCGAGGATATGATTTAGAAACGGGCTTCACACTTCTGTTTGCTGGAGGAATATTATTTTTTATTATAATTCTTTGAGTTGTAGAGCTTACTCGGACATTAACCAAAAACTGTAGATTCTATGATTGCACAAAATGGCAAAGCAAATTTTTCTATTTGCCCTGATCATACCACTTACTTACACATCGTTTTCAAAAAATTCTGTCTTCTTGGCTTGTATTCACAAAAGGTATTTTAAAAGATTTTCCAAAATGAGGAATGGGTTCAAAAAACAAAATAATTTTCCTCTGTTCTCCTATCATTTTAAATAGATTTCAAAAAATCAGATATTTCTTCTGGCTTGCTAAGAAAAAAAATATTTTTACAAAGTTTTACCAATACAAGGAGACTTGTGACCAGCTTTATCTGTGCCCCGGGAAAGAATGAACTAGTAATTACTAAACCAAAAAATTAGTAATTTCTTAAAAAAATACAATTATAAAAATTTGAAATAGATTTTTTAATTCCTATTTTGGAGATTGTTAATATATATAGAGTAAAAAACACAATCGCACAAATTCGTTAGTTACAATGCACGGAATTTAGATCTGATTTAGGTTCGATTGACACAAGTCAATACAACCAATAACAACCTTCTTCTTGAAAAGTGGGATCTAGTTGAAATGTGTTATTTCCGTTATAAGTTGGTGTGGTTGTTGAATAGAAGAAACTTCATTTGGATTCTTATAAAAGACAGTTGTTTAAAAATATGAATAAATATTCAAACACTGCCATATTGTAATAAAAAAATTTTTATTTTTCCCGTTTATTGTCTTGTTTGATCACACTGAACGCAAAAAATGCATTTTCTTAATTTGGATAGAAAAATTTAGTTTTTTTTTAAAATGATTATCAAAGGGTAGGATGATATTTGAAAAGTAGGATGATTATTATACATGTATTTTTAACTATATGGACTGCATATTTAGAGTATTTTATGAATGCCTATCATTAAAAATAGTTTAAAAATTGATACTGAGCTATATGTCGACTATCTTAACTTTTAACTGTGTTAGTTACTAACTTCACTTGTGTAATATTATTATTTCGTTCTCATTCTTCCAAAAAATGAGTATACTAATCAAAAATCTGAAGCGGGTCCTTTTCTATTGTACAAGTCAGAACATATATAGCCTCTTCGTTGCTCATTCTTCATTCGGTCTAATTTTAAAATTTCAAAACTTAGCAACCACATTACATGTGCAATCGCAATACTATGCTTCAATAAAATTATCTTTTATTCGATAAATAAATAATTAATTAGGCAAGCAGATAAGTGCTGCTTTTTATTCCTAGAAATTCAAAAAGGGAAACCAAATTTTGTATATTATTTAGACTTTTCATGTCAAATGGGACACATTTTATGTCAAGTGAGACACAAGAAATTTGAATGAATAAAGTAGGACACTTCGCCACAATTTGGACAGTATAGTAAAGTTGTAAACTGTTATTATATTTAAATAATTTATAAAATGAGCTACACAATAAGGAACACTAACAAATTAGACTTTGAATTTGAGTAATTTTTACTTGCATTTATATAAACTATGTTATACATAGGTACTTCTAGTGATTATTTAATTATATTTTAATTAATTTTACCGTCTACTTTATTAGTTTTAATAAAAAATCTCCGAGTAAATATATAAGTATATATGTATAATATATATATGGATTTTCATAGAAAATAATTTTGTCACGTTTTATCGACTAGCAAATGGTTTTATTGGAATTCAAATGTGATTTTCAAAAGGTATAATTTAACTTAACAATATTTATATGTTTGTACGCATGAAAACTTGTAACTTATATTTAAAGTAATTATTTACAACTTTACCATTTGAGCTGAAATTTTGCATACACGTTTAGTTTGGTTGATAATACTGTTATAATGATCAGTACTATTACTCTCCTAACAGCTTGCTTATATTAATATATATTTGAAGCAATTAAATCTGCTCAAGAACGTATATATCATTGATTTTCTATAGCCACAGATCTAGTTCACATCTCGTAGATATACTAGTTAAAAGTATTATAAAATGTTATTATCAAGGCTTACTCAAATCAATGACATAAATATATCAGAACAATGGTCTGTGAATGTGTATGCATGCAAGCAAGCAGTGTTTGGCCACCATTTAGAAGTTGAAGGCCTTGTAATATAATAAATATAATAAATATAATCTATACATTACATTATACAAAAGCTATAATAATACTACACTTTTGAAAAAGATAAACAAAAACAAGACGGATGATGAATGGTAACTTAAAATAAAGTATCTGTTGAAACATTTTGTCTTAACATAAATCAAAGGTGTCGTCTGATAGTACCACTATTCAGTCATCATATATTTTATTAAAAAAAAAATGGGTATTATAGAATAAAAAGTACCAAGTCACGGTGGATACGACGCTTTGAGGCAAGATTAACAAATTTCTGAGTAATTAAAAGGTTATATTCATTGTGTTTGGTCAGACAACACAAAAAAATATTATTTAAGAATAGAGATTTTCATCTGACTAAAAGTGAGACTAAAATCAAGAAGTAAAAACTCTTTTTACTTCTGGTCGTCACCTTGAAAAACGCCTGTTGTGTTAATAACTCCTTTGTATCGAAAAACATAGTAGTTGAAAATTATGTAATCCTTGTTTTTTGTTTCAGCTTTTCAATACAATCCTTCGTAAAGAAATATTTTTTTCGAATGTTTTTTTATCCTTAGACTTTCCGATTAGTTAAAATAGATAGCACGTAATTGTCGTTTTTGTACGTGATACTTTTTGCTTTGTATCGCTGTTAAAGTGCAAGATCCATAAATAATTGTACTGTGGTTACAGATGACCAAAAAGATGTCGCATCTCTCATATTATTCTTAGATTATTCAGGTGTTATGACTTGTACCATTTCAAAAATAATTTTCAAAACGCTCAACGGACTCAAAACCATATGTAGGTCCTACTCCAAACTACCTATTAAGTTTACAGAAATGTTTGCTTTATATTTTTATACATTCCCTTTATAGTCTACATTAAAAATAATTGTAAAAAATTTGTATATTCTAGTACGATAGAAGCTTATATATATTAACTTCTAAATAGGAAGTTATTGTAATCGGGTTGATTTTATGAATCCAGAATTTCGACATATCTTTACGGTTCAAGATCACTAGAATTTCAACGTCTTTAAAAAGATGTCTGTGTATGTTGTAATTATCCCCAGAACAAATAATGCTATCGACGCGGTACCACTTTCACTTACCTAAACCTAAACTAAGTAACTTTTCAGCAAAATCTGTCTAGTCGTTTTTTTGGATAAGGTTACACAACGCAAAAGTAGGTAGGATAAGCTGCCCAACAGTGAACCATGTGCCATATTGAACCTTAGTATTTACCATTAAACTATCCGTAGCAGTAACAAAAAATGTACAGTTGTCAATGAGTATGTTTTGTAAGGTATAGTTATACAACTGCGTAATTAATATCGATGCAAGTAAAATTTATTTCACTGTTGGACAGAGTTTACCCTAGTAATATAATCGTAATAATAAAAAAATTATTATTTTTGTATTCTCCCTATTGGGTCATATGGAACATGCGTATCGCACCTAACTCACTTTAAAAAGTTTATTAGATTTTAAGTTAATTAGATTTAAGCTTACGTTTTACAAATATAGGTTTTTTTTTTATCCTTACATTTTTTTAAAAACGGGAAAAAAATTTATTACAACTTTTTTCAGGACCCTGAGTTTTAACACTTTTAACCTGAAACTAAAATTCCTGTGCATAAATATTCTGAAATACCTTTAAAATAGTAATTAAATTTAAATATAAAATAAATCATTATTATCGAAATTTTACTTCTTAATTTCTTAATTTTTTTTTAAATACGAACGAGAATACAAATATAACTACTTTTTCCATGGCCCCGTACACTTTTAGCTTTTTAATTAACAATTATTATTTCTGTGTATTAATTTCTTGAAAAACCTTAGACCGTTAAAATACACGTATTAATTTATTAATATTAGTCTCGTACAAAATTTCTTCAATTTTCTATATAGCTCTTTTTTTGTTATCAATATAATTTAATTTCAAACTGGAAACGATTAAAATGAATCAAAATTTTAAAGTTAAAAGTAAATGCCTTTATTGATACCCGAAAACAAACAGGCAGCAAAAAATTGTTGATATTGACTTTCGTGTTGACAACAATCACTTTTGATCAAAGAGTTAAAAAAAAATAAAAAAACAAAGCTACTATAAATTAAACTTGTATTCATTTCTTATCGATGACATAATCACAGATAGAATTTTACTGAAAGTAAAATATTAATTATAAATATCTTAACTCTTATTGCAATAAAACTAAAATTTTTATTTTTTTTCCTGAGTCTGCATATCTTGAGTAACTGCAGGTACATATAACTTAATAAATATAAATACTTGAAACATTCATATTTAGAATGTTCTAAAAAGTTGTAATCATTTTCTAATAAAGATAATGCTGCCTCTATAGTCTAAGCATTAAAAGGTTTTAGGTATTCGTGTAATGAGTGAGCAAGAAGCTTGTAGATAATAAAAAAATAATGTTTGCTTATCGTAGTTTAATTTTAAAATCTTTCATTATAATTTTATCAATTACTTTTTCTCGCATTATGCTCAAAATATAGAACCATTTTGAGCATATTGAATTTTGAACGAAAAATACTGGTAAGAACATAAAATAAATTATATAAAACTATTAATAATAATAATAAATCTAGTTGGTTTCACTTCTTATCGTTATACAGTATCGAATTTTTCAAAAAGTAAAAAGTATATAATAATCGTAACATAAATGGACCTACTATAATTACTCTCTTGCGATGGATGAATTATGAGGTAAAAAAACTACAGCAAGATTAAAAAAATTGATGATCTAGGTCAGGCTTAACCGAATCAGTGGCCAATTAAGTAAAGGCACAAATAGCTTTCCCTATTTGACTACTCACAATGGTGGTTGCGGCTTCGAAACCAGGAAACCGCAGTTTGATCAATTATAATTAACAAAAATTAAATGGGCGGTTAATTTATGACACTCTCGTCGCTTGGATATGAACGAAGTAACCGGCTTCACCAACGACATAATAGCAACATAATTATCATATTTTTCTGAGAAGGTATATTTGCTTTCAGCGGATAGAGAAAAGGTCTAGGTACAAAGGACGCGGTTCCGGTTCCCCTCTTAATATACTCTAGGTCAGAGTATAAACTGTACATTCATTTTAACCTACTGAAGACTTGGTATCTTAAGATTAGCCTTCGCAAATTTGCTACTAAGAAAATCATCACAACTAGTCGCTTCTATTTCATGGTTTCGAGAAATTTAATTTCACCAATCCGTTAATTGTTTTATATAGTTGTGGATATGCATTTAAACCTATAGTTTGTAAAACCTTTACAAACTACTTTCGCACGATAGCATTTTTGCTCCTTTGGAAATTTTTACACTGTAATTATTACCCTATATATTATCAATTTCTGCTTTCAAGAACACTTTTAATGTTCACCAAAAAATTAATGCATCAATATGGTTTTTGGAATTTTACAGAATCTTCTCATCATTTTACCGTTAACAAAGCCAAAATAATGAAGATGCTACTTTTCGTATCGGTTTCAGTCTCAGCAAAATGTGCAAATTAAATATTTTTGTCTTTATATGTATTTTTAAAAGTACTCATTTTTTATAGTTGGTAATTTATTTGATCATACCAAATTTTATATTGGCAATTTTAACATAAAACGACTAAATCCAATTAGACTCAGACCATAGACCTCCTGTAAATGAATTTATATAAGTGAAATTAATTTTATTACAAATGCTTTTAAAATCAAGAATATAAACATGATAAACCAAATAATATAAATTAAAAAAGGATGCTTAAAACGTATTGGTACACATAAAATACTAACTATAAATAAACCTAGCATGAATTTCATGTCACCTTCATGTATGTAATAAAATATTGCAAGTACTTTTATACAAAACTTTGTGTAGTTTTATATTTAAAATTCTTTGTTTGTACAAGCTTAATAGCTATATCTTCTTTTAAAAAATTTACTAATAATACATAAACAAATAATTAAGAGATGGTATATTTTTATTTTAATGTTCATTTTAAGATTGTGTATCGAATACGTTATTTGATTGTATAGAAGTGAAATTTACTCGAATTACACAAATATTATCCTTATTCAAACTATATGTAAATTAATACTTCCACGTCTATTCAATCTAAAAGTTTTAGTTCAATATGTATATAATAAGTGTGTATCACATATATACAGTAAAGTTAAGTATTTAGCGTATTATACCTGTAACACATACTATATTCTTTATATAAATACTCATACTATACTATACTACAGACATACTCTATTCTCATATCCCATCTCATGAAATACTCTTCTAAATGTTTTTTTTACTATATTTGTTCCAAATTATTCAGTATATATTCTTCTCAAAATTATTAATTTTTCGATAAAAAATATTTTTTATCTCTTTTTAATGGTCTACAGTGTTGCCGGTTAGTACCAAAGATAATCGACGCTACCGAATTTACTGAAAAAGTTCATCTTTTTAATTAAATATCTTTTTAATTAGTCGGGCAAAACGGGTTTTTTTTTTCAATTATTTATTAAGGTTTTAACTTTAATTTAAATAGTTTTTTTTTTTAATTTCTACCGGCTAGTTTCGGAGATATTTACGAAAACGTATCACCCGTCTACCGTTTTGCCATAAAGCCAATGTTAAATATGCCTACTTTTGAAGTCATTTATTTATTTAAATAATCGGGCAACCCCCCCTAAAATTTTTAGGATCGGTTTAGATTTAGTTCAACTGCATATAAAAAAAAATTCAAGCCTTTTATTAAAAATTGCTTTGGTGCTCGTACTTCCTTAAATTATTTTACATACATAGTAGTTTGTCTTATCTATGAATTTATTTATTATACAATTAAGAGATATATCTGTCAAATTCTTGGAAACATTCCAATTAGTATTCAAATGAATACTCGTGTAGAAGAAATTTATGTTTGAGTAATTTACACTTGCAAATTTCAAGTTTTTAAGTTAGAAAATATTTTCCGTAAGTCTCTATTTTTTACATTATTCGCTCTTTGCTCCATTTTTGTACACTCTGTAAACGTCGCTGTCTTATCTTTGGCTCATATAGTTTAATATAATTGCCAATAGAGTTTAAAATAATAATTGAAATAATGAATGAATGAATTAAAAAACAATCTGTACAAAATGAAAGACCCTTAACTTCAGACTAAAGACTTCGGTTGAAATACGGGGGTTCATTTTCGAAAACGCATTGGTGTTGTAAACTGCTTCATAAAAAACGCTATTTAAACAATATTTGAACATTTACGTACAATATTAGTCGATAAATTTGCTTTTTTTTAATTACATTATTTTGTACATGTTGACACAAAATCGGCTAATGGTAATCATCCGATTTCTGTCAACTTTCATTTTAAGGTCTTTTTGATTTGAATTTTTTATTTACTTTTGTTATATATATGCAAAATTAAAACGCAGGTCTGACTAAAAGACGAAATGTAACACAGAAACATTTGAAAAAGCTATAAAATTTATCGATAATGGTGAATCTATAAAAGAAAGCTTCGGAATTCATGGAAAAACATTTTTAACTCTTCAAACATGACTGAAGAGAAAACAAATATACTGATGCACTATGGGTGGGTTTATGGTCACACTCTTTATGAGTATGAGTCAAGCGAGGGTTATGCATTTGCTTAGGATTGTCAAAACTGAATTTTTTTAAATCTAAGCTTATAATTATACCAAAACCATTAAAAAGTTGCCAAATATAAAGGTTATTTATTAGAGAATGTGTTCAATTGATTTAAATAAATATATCGAATATAATTTAAACTTTATTTAACTGATCACCATTTTTCTGTTCTCCCCTATATACTATTTCAACTGTTGTTCCTATATATCTAGGATTGTAACATCTAATACTTTACATACATCATATAATCGAACGATATATTTTTAATTAATTATTTTCAGTAGGTAACGTTGTGAGAAACTAATAAAAATAAATTTTTAATTAAATTATTATGAAGTTTAACATAAAAACCATAACAGGACTGAAAAGTCCCGGGCCTAACAAAGAAAACACAGTTTTTTTGGTTCAAAATTAGCTTTATTCATCAACGTAATCTCCATCAACGTAATCATTCCAGCGCCGCTCTAACATTTCAATAGCACTTTTGTAGAGCGATTTATCTTTTGCCTCAAAATAGGCCGCAACCAGTTGCTGTCCACTCAGATGACGATCGTTTTGATTCCGGAGTGAAGTGATGGATCCATATTTCATCCATTGTTACATATCGACGCAAAAATTTCGGTTTGTTACGTTTACACTTTGAACAGAGCTTTCTCATAGTCAAATGCTCATGCAATATAAAGCCAACACGTTCTTTTGACATCTTTACGATGTCAGCTAACTCACGCAACTTCACTTTTCGATAATTCAAAACGATTTTGTGGATTTTTTTATGTTTTCTGGTGTTACCGCCTCATTTGGACGTCCACTGCGTTCTGCATCATCGGTGTCTCTACGACCACGTTTGAAGTCAGCAAACCAACGTTTTATTGTTGTTTCTGATGAAGCGGAGTCCCCATAACACTTTTCAAGCCATTGCTTCGCTTGAACGGTATTTTTTCCCATCAAGAAGCAGCGTTAAATTAGAACACGAAATTGTTTTTAATCCATTGTTTTGAAAATATCAAAAATAGCGTCACTCTTAGCACAATAACTCACAAACTAATGAATAGAATATCATGAAATTTTAACAGCTGTCTTTTGAAGGTTAGTATTAACTGAAAAAAACTGACAGCAATAAAACTAGCACCATCTATGTGTTAGGCCGTATAAATTTTTGGATAAATTTATGTTAAAGCTCAATTTTTACGCTTATAAGTAGTGATAATGGCGCAGTCTTTCTGAAGTCAAACTGTCAACTATTTTATGTTACCAACCAAACACTAAAGTTTTTTAAAAGCACTTTTATAAATAGACGCGTAGCAGTTTAGATAATTTATTAATAACGCAAATGTTCTCAAAAATTAGCAAAAAGCATATTCTTGTTAATAATATAAATTTTAAAATAATTTTTTTTTTTTTTAGATTTTTGAGACATATAATTTTTGGTATAAGTAATGAATTAATATTTTCTTTAAATATTTTTTTCGTTTTTGTTACTAATGACACTGTTTTTTTAAAAAAAGGCCAAAAAAATTACCTAATTTACTAATCAATCGAACAAAATTTACTGTGTTAACTGTATTATACTAAGAGCTGGTGATAAAAGGGAGTAAGAGCTTGGGATGAGCCTTTAAAATATTTAAAAGCATAGTTATTTTTAGGCATTTTATTCATTTAAACATTATGTATTAAATTTTATTAACTAAACCACTTAGAATGTCATTTACATAACTATTTATAGAGCAGGACACAGAGATACTTGAGTATGAAGAAATCGAGCACCGCATTCTTTCAGTGGAATTGTGTTAAGAATAGTTTTAATATAAAAGATGTGATCGGTTCAATGTTTTTTCCAATTTTTTTCTTTTTGCAATTTGTTCGAATAGTGCCCCGTTTCATAACTATACGCGATTTACGATCGAAAAAAGTTAAAACACGACATTTTCAAATATGGCTTACTCGGCTTTTATTCGAGATGTTTTTATTTATTTTTGTCTTTTCAAGTATCAAGTATTTAGATAAACAATATGTTTATCTAAAACAATACAAAAACGGAGGATTTTTTTGAAAACATCACTATAGTTACACATGTTTATTTTCGGTCAAAAGTAGAAGCCATTAAAATTATTTTTTTAAATGGCGTGTTTTGATTTTTTAAAATTTTAAATTGCTTTGGGTTCGACAAAGGATTTTTCAAAAAAAACTCAAGATATCATAAATGCTCATTTTTGTCTAATTTACTTAAACAACCATTCAAGTGTCAACAACAGTTTCGTCTATAAAATACTAGTGGTGGTCGTAAAAAAACTAGACCAAAATTGATCCAGCAACATCCGGATACTAAATATTTGTGCTATTTTCAACAAAACTCCATTAAAAGAATACGGGAAAAGTATATTTTTAACAGAATTCCATTTAAAGAACTCGATTTTTGAATACTTCGTTCAGTTTCTTCATATCCTGCTCTATTATTGTGATACAAACCACAGGCATATTTGTATAATATTGTCAAGTTTTTTGTGATGTAAATATTTAAATAAGAAGTGATTTTTTATTTACCTTTAGTTCATTAGAGGTTAAATATTTAAATTTAATATTGGCTTTTGTTCTATTCAAAGTTTCTTTTCATGAGCTAAGTAAACATCTTTTCAACAAAACATACGGAGTGTTTTTTCTTTACTTGACGTATGCAAACAAATAAACAAAGTTGAATTGAAAAAGATGTTCTATAAAATCGTTTAATTATTTAATAGTCTCAATTTCTAATGGGTTCCACTTTAAATGAGCGCTAACTTATTTTTTTAAATATATTACACTTATTTTTTTTTAATATATTATGACTTATATATTCAGAGTCTGAAGTTTGAAACGCTAACAAATATTGACAAAAAGCAAAATTATGGTATATGTATGTTCATAGAATCAACAAATTAGTCCATATCCGTTTTCTAATCATCAAGATAACTATGAAACGAAAAGAGACAGAGAGTTGAAATTTTGTCGGCGTATGCGTTCGTGAATGAGCAAATTCGGTCCATTGGGTCCAATGAATTCATAACCTACCTTTGAACCATTAAAGATAGAAGAAAAATTCAAAGATGAGAAGAGAAATATTTGTTTTTTTTTCTGATCCATTATTTGTACCCCATCTTTTGAACCGTAAAACAACGAAACAATATACGCGAAAAGTAAAACTTTTGTACTTTACTTAAACAACCCCTTTCTTCTTTGGGTAAAGTACTCTCAGTCAAAGTACTCTCGGCTTTTCTCTAGAAATCTCTTCCTTCCCTGTCTATAGATCATGTTTTCAGACCCTATACGCCTGCGTCTTCTTCAGAGTCTTCTACCGTCGATCATGGATTGGTAGGCTTTTAAGAAACTTTCAAGTGGCATCCGCATCATATGACTTTCTACTTTGAGTGTAGATCTTGGCTGAGAGCTTGCCATTTGAATTTCTTGTATTGATAGACTTTTGAGAATTAGAGTTCGACATCGGCACCATATGAATCAATTAAGTGAATATTAACTTATTTTAAAGTAGATATATTTAATTTTGAACTACATAAACCATTTCTTCGGCGGCTTTTTTTGGCCTACACAGTATCAAGGGCACAGTTATGGGTTTTGAATAATGACCACGAATCGTTTAATATCGGATACGAGTCGCTACCACCGTTTCACTACCACCATTCGCCATTATTGCTGCCATGCTTCTAAAGGTGGAAACTTGTTCAATTTCTTGGTTGCTGAGCGCATTTTTTTTATTTCACTGGGATTTAAGAAATCACCATAGATCTATTTAAATTATACTAATACTAAAACCCCCTTTTAAAAATTTTTAATAAGCTTTCATTAGCTTCAGACGTATGTTAGTATGTATGTAACGAAATCTTTTAACATGATTTTGACCCCTTTCAAAACGTCGGATTAACTCAAAATTTGGTATACTTATTAAGAACCGATGACAATATTTTAAACAGTTTGATCTGTTATCCTTATTAGGATAATCAGGATTAGCGATTTTTTGTTTTCCTGAGACCTGGTTCTATTCTCATTTGAAGAATGTTACCAATCGTATTAACATCATTTCCATGGAAACCAAAATCAATAAATTTGTATTTGACAGAATTTTATTAAAATTAAAATTTCAATTTTAATAAATAATAGTTTAAAAAAACTAAAAAATACGCTTTTATAGAAAATTCAACTAAAAAATGAAAATAAATAATAGTTTAAAAAAACTAAAAAAATACACTTTTATAGAAAATTCAACTAAAAAATAGAAAATAAATCTTAATAAATTTGAATTAAAAATAGTGTAAGAAAAAACAGATATGAGTAGAAGGATTATTTTGATAATATCCAGAAAAGCACCCCACGCTTTTTTTACAATAAAATAATTTTTTCTTACACTATTTTTAATTCAAGATTTATTTTCTATTTTTTAGTGAGATGTTCTATAAAAGTGTATTTTTTTAGTTTTTTTAAACTATTATTTATTAATAAAGTATAGATAGTATAAGCAAGGTATTTAAGCAACATGTCTCTATTAGTTATTGTATTCACTTGTTCTTTGTACATTTTAATTTGCCAACTCGCGTCTATATAAGAAAAAACTATAAATATACATAAAACCTTACATATTGCATGTTGATTTTTACAAAAATAAGTTCAAAAAACTAAAATATGAATATTTATTAAACAATCATTGTTTAGTTATAATTTTGAACTAAACATGTTATTAACATTAACTTTAAAATGTAAAGATTAATTGCCAAGATATAAGAGATATTGAACTCTACAAGCATGATGATCATACTGTGTAGGTAAAAAAAAAGGCGTCGATGAAATGTTTATTTAATTCAAAACTAAACTTACGTTAAAAGAAATTAAATCCCACCCAAATTGATTTTTACATAGTAGACTCAATCATGAGTTATTCATGAAAAATAATTATTTATAAAAGAACTATTTTATTATTGTTTATAATAAAGACATAAATATTACTTCCAAAAATTACAAAAAATCGACTATATTTAATGACTGGATTTGCATCTGGAATTAGTTTCAAGCGATGTTACTACCACTAGTCATTTTACTTTATAATGAGTGCTATTTTTGTATAATTACTTACTTTAATTTATTAATGATTTTTAAGATAAGGTTAACAGTCCAACAGGGACTATCACCTAGTTATCTTTAAACTTTTTATACACAACATTTGAAGAGCACATATCTAAAGTGATTATTTTTCATCGTTTTGAGCGACCAATCAAATAGAGTGTATTTCAAAATTTGTGTCAAATAAATAAAATAAATTTTTAATGTTTTTATTCCAATTTACTATGTGTGTTATATTAATTTTTTGAACATAACTTTATGTCAGGCCTTCTGAAACTATGGGTCGTGACCCGATTCTGCAAAATTCTGGGGACGCCAGAGATTTTAATGTCAAATATTTAAATATACGATTTTATAACAGCTAAATGTGTAAAAAGCTCTGGACTGAATTCTGGATCGGAACTAGAAATGAATTTTCCACAATCGCTGATATCGCGTTAAATATTCTTCTGCCATTCAACACCACATATTTATGTGAAGTTACTTTCTCAGCTTTAACACATATCCAATCCCAATATCGTTCATCGCTAATAAATATTGAAGGGGTCTTACGTCCAGCAGTGTCAAACATTCCACCAAGATTTAATTTGTTATGCAATAAAAAATAGGCACATCCATCTCATTAAAATTTTATTTAATACTTACCACTCAACGACTACGTTTGAACAAATAGGGCATATAATTTTTGTAACTATAATAAATACAATTTTACAACTTATTGTGCAATTTTTAATTTTAGTTTTTTTTTTTTAGATTTTAAAACGAATTCTAAAACTATATATTTTCATATGTATATTGTTTCCTAATACAAAAATATTAATTTATTTCTCTTTTATATTTGTATGGGATCGACAGGAAACTCGCAATAACAAATGAGGTCATGAATGAAAAAAGCTTAAGAAGCCCTGCCTTATGTTATAACATTAATCATAGACATTTAACCGATTTAAATAATTAATAGCTTCCATTTTTAACCATAAAACAATTAAATACCTCATGTTAAATACTCACCTTTAAAATATTCAATTATCCTACAAAAATAGTTAATTCGTTTCCAATTGAATACACTAATTGCAATATTTCAATACATCTTTATATACATCGTTCACTAAGTAAGTGCAATAAATTTACCACACTTTCGCTACGGAATGTTAGAAATAAACAATTCGTTATTATTATTACAAAAAAAAAATTATTTGCATAAAATATTATACTAAATAATTCTGAGATAATTTTCAAAAAATAATAAAAATTATAGAATTTAAAATTTAAATTATTTAATTTGTATTATTGTATTACATTTTTCACACGTTCCAATGTAATCTTAATTTAAAGTCTGATCAAATTGTTTGCAGCATTACAATCTTATGAGTCATCACAATAGTCTTATTACTTCGTATATATTAGCAAGTATTAAAAATTTTTGCATTTATTTTTAATGCTGTTTTATATAGGTTACATTTTAATTAATTTTTTCTTTGTATACGAGAAGAAATGCTTCAAACAGCTAACTCGCATAAATGATGTTTTTTTGAATTAATTTTCTTATGTTATACTAAAACAAATACTTCGAAAAGCTCATTTGAATAAATGCTGGTTTATGCAGGATGTGGTTTTATTACGGTAGTACAGGAAGACTTAAATGACTTCTCCAGGTAGAGACAGATTTTTTCAAAAAGCTAAAACGCCCTAAGGATATCATACACTATTCTCCTCACACGGTTTATATTTCTATGTAATAAACACGTTTTGGTTTGAACGTAATTTACCAATTTTTTTTAGCAATCTATAAGTTTTGGTTTAAATATATATGTTATATACATAGTGTTTGATTTTACTATATACTTTTTTTATGTACAATAGTAACAATTTATTTAGCATGCCGCATCATAAATATTATATTAATTTCAGGCCCGCCGTTAGCGGGTTTTCAAGACGGTCGATCATATAACTTTCTTAATCATTGTTATAATCCTCACCGCACCAATACTGTGAAAAGTCAATGTATTTATGAAAATCGGTCTAATGATCTTTTGTAACAATATCTTTTTATTATTGACCTTAATGGAATTGACACGAAAAATGAGACCTCTATTATAAAGAAAATCACTAATGTAATAATAAACATTATTATTTTAATTTTCGCGCACAAATAACTCAAAAAATAAATATTCAAATGCCATGTAATTTGGTAATCTTGCCGCCTTGCTTATAGCTCAAATTGTCAGTTGATATTTTTTCCGTTATTATTGTATTATTTCCTTCAAAGTAAAACAAAAATTATCCACTCTCGAGAAAATACAAAAGGGTTTTTTTGCAGGTGTGTTACCCTCCCATTCTCTTATGTCACGCTCAAATTGTCACATTAGTAAAATGTACACTTTTTAGCACATAACCGACCTACTATGTCTTAAACTAACGCGTTAGAGTTAATCCAAAAATTCCCTGCATGGGCTCCTCTACCAGAAAACAATTTAAATAACGAGATAATTATATTTTAAAATGTTGTTTTGATTGTGCCGATGTTAAATCGCTTTAAGATCGAAAATATAACAAAATACATGTTTTTTCCAAAATACATGAAAATAATGTTTTAGTACCGATTTTTCAAAATTGCGCTATATCGATAAAAAATCCCTAAAAAAATTTGTTATTCGTAACAACAACTCAACTAGGAGTGTCAAAAACAGTATTGCACACGGGGGCTCAAACAGCTAATGGCGCTGGTTAGTATAGTATTATATTCAAAAGGGGGTAAAATAGATATAAGTTTACCGTTATTTACAGATTCTTATATCCTAAACACTATAAGACAAGATAAGATCAGAATAACAATAAAAAAAAAAAAACAACCTGGACAGTAATTAGCAAATTTAAATAAATTTGCATTGAATGTAATCATTTATTCAAAGTGGGTTGAACAAAACATAATTTATGTGAATATTATTAAAATTAACTTAATTATTATTTAAATTAATCTCTCACATATTACTCACCTTTTAACAAAAACAATTTGTAATTTATTATCATTTGAAATGGAAGGTCAAATTTAAAATTTCAAATTGATATAGAATCATAAACTTCTTATAATGTATGTACAATAAATTATGAAAATAAACACAAAGAAAAGCCTAAGCCTATTATTATAATAATATAATAAAAATTAATACTAAAAAATATTTATTTGAAATATTATTTTCAATAATAATTTTCAAATTTGAAAATAACTTAACGCGATCCGCTCAACTTCGTGAATTAGCAAAATCGTCCATTGGGTTCAATGGATCCATGGTCCAACATTTGAACCATTAAAGATAGTATGCAAATTTGAAAACAAACAAAACATCTTAGATTAAATACATCGAGCTTTTATAATAAATATTTTTAAAAAAACCGTTTTATACAACATCAAATATTTAATGCTTTATTTGTACAAAATATAAATCTAAATATATTATTTATTGTTGTATTACAATTAATTGTATTACTCGATACCTATAACAAATATTTTTGCATTATGTTATTTATTTTATTTTATTTTTCTCTTCCAGGTAATGTGGAATCAACATACTTCTGTCAATTATGGAACACTTTACAAGATAATCAACCATACACCGTAAAAGCCATAATCCATTTAATATGGACATCAAAATGGAATCAAAACGATACCAACATTTATTACAATCCAATATTAATATCTTGTCCTGTATCAAACTATAACAAATTCCCACAATATGTAACTTTAACAAAACAAGCATGTAATATAATTAAATCAATTAACCAACTAAAGATAATTAACTATATTCCAAATGAAAAAAGAAACAATTTTACAATTTGTGTAAAAAATTTAAATTTTAATCAAAATATCACCAATGAATTAATACAATGGATTGAAATACATCGTATTTTAGGTGCAAATAGTATTTATTTTTATACTGAAAATATTACACAACCCGTACAAGATTTATTAAATAATTATGTTAAACAAAATGATAACAATTTTAAGATCATTCAAAAAATTGCACCAAAACAATTAAATAAGCATGGCAATGAAGCATATACAACAGCAATATGGCAACGACGCCGTGATTATTTAGTTACATATAACGATTGTTTTTATCAAAATATTCATAATACAAAATATGTTGTTTTAGTTGATTTAGATGAAATAATTGTTCCAAATTTTGTACATACATGGAATGAATTATTTGAGCAATATTTACATCAACTTGATGATAAATACGCATCATTTATGATACAAAATTTATATTATTTTTTACCTCCTAGTCAAAATAATAACCCTAGTCATTTTTATTTATTAAATAAATATATGTATCGTTCAACATATTTTAGTCCAAACGGTGAATCCGGTAAAAGTTTTATGTCAACAAAATACAGTTTAACTGTATTTAATCATTATACATTTGAATCATTAATACCTGGTATTAGTCGAACATTCTTTGTACCACATGAACAGGTACAATTAAATCATTATCGGTATTATGCTAATAAATGTCCATATGATATTGTATTTAATGAATGTAAAAAATATTATATACATCGTAAACGTGATACGATGTTATCGAAATATCGTCAACAACTTATGAATAATATTCAATTTATTCAAAAATTATTTAAATTATAAAATGTATTATACAATGTGACGCAAGAGGGTCGCAATGGAGATCATCGCAATAAATATATAAAATATACAAATAGGCCAAAGAAGTAATTCATTTTTGTTTTTTAATTAAATAATTTTTTAATTTTATGAACCTGATATTCTGTTCACCATATTAATTTGATATGTTTTTATTTCTTTGGTTATACATAAACAGTCTGCCAAAGAATACTCCACTGTTCAAAACTCCGTCTAAATGTCCCAGAAACAATTCCAAACGAAAATAATAATTGACAAATCCTTTATAACACGAAGAATGGAAGTTATCATTCATGACTATTTTAATCATACAGTTAACGTAAGGGCCAAAACACTCGCAAACCCGTTTTACCTCGACACTATATATAGCCTGATATTTTGAAAGAAGAATGAACGTGGCGGGCAAAAAATCTGCGGGCTCGTGTTAAGTCCTAATACACAAACCCGTACCAGCGAGAACCCTAATATGCATTCCAATCGTAAATCAACTCTACTATTTTATCACTTGTCTGTATACTTTATCGTCTCATCTTTTTTGTGATCCAAAATGCATTTATCTCAAAATAAAATGTATGAACATTTCGAAGTATTGCCCATCGTGGGCTATTATTTTTCCCACCTCTTAGTCAATGTTCGAATCTCAATTCGTGCTATATGCGCTAATAAAGTATATTACCTGGTTTTTAATTTTTTAAAATCTGGATCCTTATAAAATAAAGTAGTTTTTAGAAAAAAGAGATAGTTACATAAAAAGTCTAGGTTATTTTAAATAGCCAATAAATATAATCTAACTGTCTTTTTCTATACTATCAATATTTATTTTACATTATTGTGCTAAATTTTAAAATTAAGCTGAACAAAATGCATTGCTCGTTAAGGCGCTTTTTATATTTTTTTTATTTTTTACGCAATCTTCAAACTTCTCTTTCTCTTTTTATTGAACCAGAGCTTTCTATTTTTTCTTAAAATAAATTTCGATTTTTTGCCCCAATTTATCGAGATCAGAATTTGTGCATTTTTATAAATACGTAAAAATTTATTCGAATAATCGTTTGATAATTTTGATAATATTCATACTTGTTAATTTGGTTTTTTCTTGGAACTTAGATATAATGTATACTTGATACTTAATTAGCGTATACGTGGGAATCATTAATCTGGAGTTACGTACAATATGCAGAAAATAAGATATCATCAATATCCCGCTTGAGCGATTCTATATATTTTTACGGCTTTTCGAACTTAGATCGAGCTTTATTAAGCAGAATAATAACTTTATCATATCTTAATTAGCCGAACACTACGTTTTTCTTGTGCTGTTTAAATGAATCAATGGTAGTCTTTACCGAACGTATACGAAAACCTCACGTAAATGTTGATTAGTTAACATAAAATAAGACTTATTGACATGGTAACATAACACAGCAAAAGTTTTTGTATGAAATTACAAGCGAAAATGAATATTTTGCAACCACTAAAAATATAAAAAAATCTGCTGCCACAAGCAAAAATTTATCAAAATTAACAACTTTTCATACGAGATCAAAAATCTTTAGCTCCCACTTGTGGGTCTCGAACATAGAAAAATGCAATCAATGTTCTATATATTATTATGATTTTGTCAGACTACAGGCTGTGTATATCAATGATATCCATAAATAAAATATTAAAAACAAGTATAAGAATCATAGACCAGAGTAGAAGCCTTAAAAAATGGAAGAAAATTATAGTAGTATGAAACCCATTGCAACCGCAAGATAATATGATAAAAATAAAAGGCAAAATAAATTACGGGCCATATGAGTTCGAGAAGTAGGAGGGGGTGAGTTTTTAAGGGTAAAACACGGTTTATTTCGATTTCCGGCAAAACTACTAAGTCCTATGGAAAAAAGTTAAATCGCAAAGTTGTAGGTAATAAAAAGATCTACAACTTTTGTGCTTACACTTTTTTTACAAAACCTTAAAATTTTTCGAGTGAAAATTAGGGTGCTTTTTCGATATTTATTCAAAATAAGGTGAAAAAATCAATATTTTAAATCAAAAAATTACAATGTATTTCGAACATAAAAAGGTAAGTTTTCATGGAGAAAAATTTGATTGTAAAAGATAAAAATAAAAAACTAAACACTTGTTATTTGAATTTTTCACATAAATTTTGATGTTATGTGAAAAAAAGTGTAAATACAAAAGTTGTATATATGTTTATTACCTACAACTTTGCCATTTAACTTTTTTCCATAGGACTTGTAGTTTTGCCGGAAAATCGGATAAACCCGAATTTTACCCATAAAAACTCATCCCCTTCTACTTCACTTCATCAGATCGCCCGTAATTTATTTTTCCTTTCATTTTTATAATATTATCGTCCGTTTCCAATTGGTTTTATTCTGCTATAATTTTTTTCCTTTTCAAAAATTATGTATCCTGGTATATCATACTAGTAAAACAGTTTTAAATCACAAAAATATGAACACACTGGATGAAAAAATAAAATTGTTACTCGTATCTAAACGTATCCTTGCGTTCAAGTACTAAACCTTAAATTTTTGATAAAAACCAAATTCCCTAACTTATCTTGCGTACATGTTGCGTACAAACAGAAAAAAATTGTAAAATTGGAATACAACTATCAATTTTCATAAACAATAATAAACGGTAAAAACAAGATTTTTTATTGGACTTGGAGCTGGTCGACGACACGTAATGACGGTATTAAAAATCACAAAAGTACTGATGTTGGAAAAAAAATATGTTGAAACGATTTAAAACAATTGATCAGTTTCAATATAAACATTAGGATTAATGAGATATTTAATAAAATAAAATTATAATTTATTTCAATCTACCATCTTCATTGAAACACCTATCAATCAATCTAAGAATAATGACGTCATCAATTCATGTATTAAATAGTACCCGAGAAGAGAGATAAATATTCACTTTTCTCTACTATAATCAATAGTAGTCGAGTGAATTTATTAGATTTAAGTATGAAATGACGGAATTCAAATATTGTGAATGGATTTGAATGAATTTTTAGTTGTTGAATTTTTAATGAGATATACTAAAAAGTATATACAAATAATTTAAGGCAAAAGATATTACATTTTCTCAACTCACGGAATTCTTTTTAAACTAGCAATTTTATTTTATTTCTATAGCTCTTGAAATTCTCCCCAAAATGAGTTTTAAATCGATTACGTAACATAAAGATTAAGAAAGTTATCGTTGAAAAAACAAACTTAGTTGAAAAAGGAATATATTATATTAAAAATAACGTTATTTTCATGGAGGAACAAACCATTGGGGAAACAAATTTTTAAGCGAAAACTTTTAAATTAATATCTAGTAGGTATAAAGAATTCAAAAATACCACAGTCATTGAAATCCATCCACCTAAAAAACCTAATTGCACTCGACTATAATCACAATGGTTACTGTATTTTTACGTCACAAGATCGACATCATTATTAACTAGACGCATTTTTGAGGTTAATTCAAATTAAATAGAAAAAAATTGAATAATTTACTTTACTAACTTTTTGTTGAATTAATATTTTTCGGAAATAGTAGATGTTTACCTATATTTTAGAAGGGTATTTCAAAATATGCCATCATGCCTCGTGAAACGTTTCTTTTGATATAAATAATTACAAAAATTAAAAATCTTTGTTTTACTGTATACATTAAGAAATTCTTTGTTTCTTCATACAGATTTTTTCACTTTAAAAACAAATTACTTTCAGATCAATCACCAAAATTGTAATTCAAATTTTTGGAATTTTTATTGTTCAGTTTATATATGTCAATAAATTGTAATTGTATAATTAATGTATGTGTATATTAATTTAATACTTTGTAAATATTAATAAATTGTTTATTTGTTTATTTGATTTAATTTTTTTTAAAACTAATTTAAACATACTAAACGGAAGATAATATGATAAAAATAAATATATGATAAAAAGGAAAAATAAATTACGGGCGATCTGAGTTCGGGAAGAAGGGGTGGGGTGAGTGTTTAAGGGTAAAATTCGGTTTATCTGAATTATCGGCAAAACTACAAGTCCTATGGAAAAAAGTTAAATGGCAAAGTTGTAGGTAATAAAAAGATCTACAACTTTTGTATTTACACTTTTTTCACAAAACCTCAAAACAGTGTTTTACCTTTAAAAACTCACCCCCTCCTACTTCCCGAACTCAGATTGCCCGTAATTTATTTTTCCTTTCATTTTTATCATATTATCTAGCGTTTCCAATGGTTTTTAATCCTACTATAATTTTCTTCCACTTTTTATCATTTTTTAAGGGTTCTACTCTGGTCTATACGAGTAGATTATAGATTTTATTTTCTTCTTATTGATAAATTTTACAAAATATGTTTTTCAATATCATAAAAGTCGTATTGAATTCAAAGTATTATAATTATGAGTATTTGAAATATAATTATTTTGATTTTTGAAGCTAGGATATTAATATACTATTTCAATATTTAATTGTTGATCAATATAGATCCCATTTATCAGAATGTTATCAGATTGTTTGAAAGGAAAAATTATGACATCTAGGTGTATGTTTTACATTTGTGGCTGGAATTCAATTCAAATCCAATATTTTCGAACTAAAAAATCACTTTATACATATGGATTTCTTTATTGCTTGAATATTGAAGAATAATTTATTTTAACATATCTGGATGTTAGCATCAACTAGGTACTGTATAAAGATTAAGAATAATACTATCCAAATAAAACTTCCAAGATTCTAGAATCATCAAACATTGTCTAGAAAACTAACCAAGCAAATTGTTTTCTGATTTTTAAAAATTTGCTGTTCTTTGGTTTTTTAGTGGAATTACAAATGAAAAAATATAAAATTATTACTCATTTTGCGTTTGGATGACTGGTTTTTGTGATAAAACTTGTAATAGTTCAGATAAACAAATATTATTCTACGGTCGATATTGTAAAGGATATCTCAGAAACTACACATCTAATCATCAAATAGACCTTATTTTTACAATTTTTGTATTAATAACATAATTTTATTAAATGAATCTTATCAAATTCTGCAACCAAATTTTATATAATTTACTATACCTTTCTTTAACAAATTGTGAAAAAGCTAAAAAATGATTTTATCTTGAACTTCAATGCAAGTATGTCTAGAAGTAGGTTAGATTATAAAATCAATAAAAATTTTAAACGTTTAAGCTGATTATTGAGTTGACTATAATGCTGGTTTGGATATGTCGAAAAAAATATTATGAATATTATTTATTTACACAATTTGTAGAATTATGTAAGCATTATTATTTGTAAATTCAAAAAAAGCAAGTTAGATACTTTTATGGATTTAACTTTTTGTATTTAAATGCAGTCACGATCACGATTGAGGGTCGTGAAAGTAGCGAATAAATATTTAATAACACCAGAAACAGTTGTTTTGAACTTTTGATTATAAGTAATCATTTTATTTAAATTCATATTCAGATACAACCAACCACCAATAAATTTTATCTAATATTAATAGTGCTCGTCTAAGAAATATATTAAATAAAACAAATAGTCCAGTACCATTACTTGTTAAAACTGTTAATGACGGAATCCAGTTTTAGTGAGTGAATTTGAATGATTTTTTTTTCCATAAATTCCCAATGGCTTATACTAAAAAGTTTACATATTAAAAATTTCCACAATTTTCAAAATGGGGTGGAATTTTTAGAAAAAAATGTCGCGTAAAGTTTTTTCGAAAAGTGAATACTTTTTGAGTTATAAGTGTTAAAAATACCCATTTAACACTAAAAATCCATGTTTTGAATTTTTCATGAATATATCTCGAAAACCTTTTAGTTCAAGCAAAATTGACATTTTGGTATATAACGTCGAATAACACAAAAACGTTTAATAATTTGGTGATACTGATTGAACATTTTGAAAAGTATGTTAAAAGTCATTTAAAAGCAGTTGTGGTTGAAGTCATTAACTCATAACCTAAAGGAGTGTAGCTTAAAAATTAGTATTTTAGCCAATGACGTTCCCGGAAATTTTGAACTTTTTCGCAAACTATGTTCAGATTAATTTATTGTAGATAATAGCTTTACTTTGTGGAACTCCGTATTAAAGGTTTTGTAGAAATAAAACTTCTGATTTTTTTTCTTGATAAATCCCTCTATATTTACAATATTTTTGACATGGTTCGTCACATTTAGACATTTTCAAAAAAGTGTGTGTTCAGATTATTTTATCTAATTACCAAAAATAGATTGTGAAAGATTAACCTATTTGAAGTGTTCAATTTAGAAAAAATTATTATATCAAGTTTAAAAATTATTTTTTCATTGTCCCAAAAATATTTTGTTTATCAAAAATTAAGGATTCAAAGCAATTTTATTTTATATTTGCCTGTAGCCATTAAAATTCTATGCAAAATGATTTTGAATTCGATTAAACATCTTAAAGATTAAGTAAGTTATCGTTGAAAACTTACAAGTTTAGTTGTAAAAGGAATATACAATATTAGAAATAACGTTATTTTTATGAAGAAAAACCCTTCGAAAAAAAATTTTTAACGATATATTTTAAATGGTAAAGTTTTTAAATTCAGAAAAAAAACACTCGAAAATTGAAATCCATTCACTGAAACTGGAATTATGAGGTCATAAACCTAATAACACTCGGCTAAAAGTATTTTTATGTTTCAATATACTTAGTAAAGCATAGGTTCTTTTAAAAAAATAAATTTTTGCTTAATTTTTTTAACTTTAAGTAAAACTTCATTATCTTGTCAACACTTTTTTTTAATACGAGTTTTAATTCTGCTATGTAGTTTTTTATTTTCTTTAAGGTTTTCATTAATTTTACGTAAATAAACATATCGTTTTTTATCATGGTATACGAAAAACAATGTTAAAATAGACGATCTTCATTGTTAAAAATTTTAAAAATAATGATGTATAACACAACAAATCTATTGCTCATCGCATGTTCATCGTATTTTTTATCAATGTAAATATTTTTATGTATGTTTTTAAATATGTATAAAAATTGTAATATTCTATATAGGTATATTTTAAAATTATTTTCCATATACCAAGAGATGCAAAATACGATATATATACAGTTTACTGAAAATTAATTTATGTTATTTTGCGACTAAAATTTATTTAGAGTATCTATTATTAAGCCATTCGTTAGTGAGTGCACACTCTGCTAAAAAATTAATATCCAGAATATCATAAGTATGGTTAATAGATTTTTGGAACAAAAATAAAAGTTTTTGAAAAAGTTTTAATTTGAGAAAAAACTTTTGAAAAAGTTTTAAAAGTTTTATCTCTTATTCAAAGTAACCCCATCTATCAAGCATTACTAATAATACACATTTGGATAGCAGCACTACAACACAAAAAGTAAAATTACTCTAAAAATGGCAACAGAATTTTAAAAAAATTTACTTTTATCTTCATAAAATTGTAATACTAGTATTTAAAGTCTATATTTTTAAAAAATAAGTGCATTGTTGGAAAAGCAGAACAAAATTTTGGGATATTTTATGTATTAATTTATATGTGTGAATTCATATTATCAGATACTTGTTGTTGTGCTGCAATAACGGGCATCCTATATTTGGGTCATTTTTTTATGAAGTTCGTTATCTGAATGTTAGGAAAATGACTTCTACTAAGAAAAAAGCATGTGGTCCAGATGCTATGCAAAAATAATATTTTGCCACAAAAAGGTATACGTCAAAAATTACTCGATCTATAATAACTCCGACCAAAATCACTTTGAAAAAACCACTCAAAACCCATTCAAACTAAAACAACACGGCACAAAACTACTCGTTACAAAAATAACTCCATAGAAAATCTCTCCACTATTAAGCAGAATTGTTTAAAACATTCAAAAATTAAATGTAAGCTATGTTTCTGGTTATTACCATTATACCATTATTGATTCCTCTTAATTGCTTATATAAAACCTGCGGGTTTTTTCGACGTCCAAACTGTGATTAAAACTCCCAAGTGATATAAAATGTCAAGTTTGTATAGGTATTCGAGTTTTTTGCCCTTACGACCAAGCTGTGATTTAACTACTCAAGTGATACATCTTTTTGGCCCTACGTTCATCCTGTGATTAAAATACCCAAATGATATATGGGGTCGAGTTATTACAGATCTGCGAGATTTTTGGTCCGACCGTTTAACCTGTGATTAAACTACCCAACTGTTTTCATTATTCAAAGACCGAGTTATTTTTGCAACGCGTTGTTTTTAGGAAGAGTGGTGTATGCACCGAGTGGATTTTGTCATAAAAAATAAAGTGGTATAGAGGTATAGTGGTATAGTATATCTTAAAGCGTCGAAAATTTGCGATTTGTACTAAAAGCAATTTGGAAGACTATGTTAAAATTAAAGCAAATATATACTCGTAGGATAAAAAAAGGCAATTAGATAAATAAAATTAATTCTGATAAAGCAACTCAAGACAACATAATAAACGAGTATTTAATGTTTTTAAATAGGAACAAAATGAAAATGATTCCACAAATATAGATGAGCTAGTGTTAGGAACCTAAACTTTATCGTAAAGCTTGTTTCCATCAAAAAATTGAAGAAGAATCAGCAGAATATTGTTTAGAAATGGTCAAAAATTACGTGCGTCAGATATAAGAGTGTTTCGATAAACAAAAATGATAAATAAAAAATGTTGGTAAAAATTGTTGTTATAGGTTCTTTAAAAAAATCCACAGATATCTTTCCGAATAAAGTCCAAAATTACACATGTTTTATGCATAATCTGAAACTAGTTGGCGGAATCAGTTTGGCAGAAAGGGGTGATCGTGACATTGTTTTGTGTAATTGTGACTGGATTGTATATACCGTCGATGTTTGTATTTCCACTTGTAAATAGGAAAAAGGAATTGAAAGATAGAGCTCCAACAGATTCCATTTTCGCAGTTCATAAATCGGACTGGATTCAGATGGATTTATTCACAAAATGTTTAAAACTAAGAATAATTAAAAGCTAAAAGTTAAATGAAGACTGATTTACGTTCAAATTGTTTTTTATTATAATTAAAACCATATTGTGTGTCATGGTATGGATATGTATTCAGTTCAAGTTATCTATGGAATGAATTAATTTCGTTAGAAATCATGGGGGCGTGTTGTCGTATTATATAGACATCTATTCAGTTGAAGTTTGCGATGGAATTAGTTGATGTTTGTAGTTAGATTAAATTTATATTTCAGTTTTTATACAGCTTTCATACGTAACGTTTGGAAAAATAAAAGGAATTTATTTTTATATAATTTTTGTTCAATTAAATTACATATTGGTTAATTTAATTGGTTAATTCAATTAAATTACATATTGGTTAAGTTCCTTATACATAAAAATCACACTTTCTATTCATTTTCAATTTTTTGCTTTGTAAAATAATAGAGTACCTACCTATTATTGGATATCCAATATTGAGATATTATTGGATATCCAATATTAAGAGCCCACAAAGTTGATCATTAAATTTGAAATTAAATTAAAATACACAATCCTGTGTTTAATTTTAAACTTCTATTCTTTAATTGGATTCTAGTTCGTATAGTATATATAGAACCCCGATACTCCATGGTACTTAAATTTTCATTTAACTAAGACAATGTTTGATGCTATTTTTATCCAATTTTCAAAAAAAAATCCGATATTCGACTCTTATCCCATTGTCGAAACTGATTCAGCTTAATATCACAGAGAATTGTATGTAATCAAAATGTAGAAAATGTATTATTTACCTTGGAAATCTTTTTACCATTTCGGATAAATAACTATTAAATTAGACAAATTAATACATCAAGAGAAAGTTCGTTCTGTGTCAATTAACGACAGTTCATACAGTTATTACATACATAATAATAATATATAGGAACTATTCGCTTTGACATGAATTCTGGAAAGATAGTTCCTCTATATTTGAAAACTGAAACTAATATGAAATATTCAGTCAAATTTAATTATCACTTGAATTGTGTATAGTAGATCATATGTAATTTAATAGATGGCAGTAAAATCAAAATAACTGCATTGAATACAGTAATGTATACATGGAGTATATACCAAACTACGACATACGTCAGTACAAAAGAATGTAGCCATATTACTGTGGTCAAACAAAGACCATTCAATAATTCGTTGTTGTAATTTTAATACTCAAGGATTTTTTCAATGCTTTTATGTACGTTTCGTAGCCATTTTCTTATCTAAAATTTAGATTAGAAAACATTGTGAAATATTAATTGTAAAGAACAGTTTTATTTGTGTATTGTGCTACAATAATTTATATAAAGTAATTTTATAATCAAAATTTTAGTTTTTTAAACACATATTGTACAGTAGTTAAACATATTTAAATAAAAAATGGGTCGAAAAAAGAAGAAGATGTCAAAGCCATGGTGCTGGTATCCTTTTTTGATAGTTTGGTTGGAGGCCAGCACAAGCTGTGCCATGTTACCTATTTTCAGATCGATTTTATTTTTAGCTCATTTCTATAAATATATATTGCTTAACATACATAATTTAGGTACTGCAATCGTGAATTTGACGACGAAAAGATATTATTACAGCATCAAAAAGCAAAACATTTTAAATGTCACATATGCCATAAAAAGTTGTACACGGGTCCGGGTCTATCTATACATTGTATGCAAGTGCATAAGGAGGCTATAGATAAAGTTCCAAATTCGTTGCCAAATCGTTCAAATATTGAAATTGAAATATATGGAATGGAGGGCATACCACCAAACGATCTTAAAGAACATGAACGGCAAAGATCTGGAGGCAGTAGGGATTCTGGTAGTGAAGATGATGAACCAGCTCCTAAAAAAACAAAACCAGAAGGCTTATTGGGCACTGCTCCTGGACCATTACCATCTGCATCAGGTATGATGACAGGGATGATGCCCCCTATGCCTATGGGACCTATGGGGCAATTTCCACCACATATGCCACATCATATGATGGGGCCTATGGGTCCTCCTTTTATGGGTCACCCTGGGTAAGTTTTTTTAAACAATTTTAATATTTTATTTTTTTTATAGAAGTAAGTGGATTTAGTACAACTTTATGTTTATTTTTAATTCTATTTTTCTATTAATATAATTAGTAATTAAAAATTTTAACTGTCATAAATTTTATTTGACTATACATTTTGAATTAAATTTTGTAGGATGCAAATGATGGGACCACCAATGATGGGTCCTGGTGGCCCGCCTGGCCCTCCTAAACCATTATTCCCTAGTGCGGCTCCATCTACAGCCGCTTCATCGCCTGGCATGCCTTCCGCACCTGTTGGAGCTGATTTTAAACCTCTTACAACACAAGCACCAACATTTAGTAGTGCGACAATAAGCGCTCCACCAACTACAAACAATGGTGAAACAAATAAGGGTGCAAATCTTATAGCAACCACGGGTGCAGCTAGTAAAATAATTCATCCACAAGAGGATGTATCATTAGAAGAATTAATGGCGAGAATGCCAAAATATCAAAAATCAGTACCTGCCAAAAAAGAAACTGAGTCTCCAAGACAGCAAAGTACGCCAACAGCCGAAGTAAGTAAATAAAAAAAAAATTTTATTGGATTATTTATTTATTTATTTATTTTATTTTTTTTTTTTTTGTGAACAGTGATTTGGGTCTCCCAAAATTATTTAGGAAAAATATTAATGGGATTATTTGAATCAATTTTTGTCCGTCGTCAAATAATTTATCTTGGACATATACTTAATATTTTTAATAAATGATCCCCTTGCGATTGCAAACCTGAAATTGTGTATTATTTAATCTTTATTTTTAAAAGTTAAGAAAATAAGAGATGAATTTTTCAAAGCGGGGTTTTATATAGTAGTTTTACACTATTTTTACATAGGTGGCCTACAATTTGGCATACAGGTTTCCTGTCTTTGAGAGTGTGGGTACTATTCGAATGTCATATAACTGAGTATAGTATTTTATATCATAATTCGTTACGATTAATAGAATTATGAATTTTGTAACGTTTAGAAATTTTTGATCGGAATTTCATAAAGTTGCTTTGCATTAGCACAAATCCGTATTTTTTGACAACAATAGATATATCTTCAAATAATTAAAAAGTATAAAAACCAAAAAAATTAAAAAACTCTAAATTAAATATTCTTATAAATAATTTTCTTAACTTTCCAACTAACTTACGAAGTCGTCGCAAATCATACTCTTAGATAAAAATTGATTTGTTCGCCCCAAATTCGAAAGGTAATTGGTCGCAACGAAATTATTTAGTATTTAATTTAAAATTATTTTTAAACTATTTAGTTAGTTTTTTGGAGGCGCTTCTTTTAATCGAAAAATTTGTATTCCAAACTATAATATTATAATACACTACAATTAACCACTATAATTTTCTTTCGTCTATTTGCATGAAACTAAACGAGATTTTTTAAATTATCTCACAAATTCCTAAATTTCGTTATCTGTGAATTCAGTAAATCTTATATTTTGAATTTATAATTTTTTTAAATTTTTAATAGCAACAAGCGGCAGTTAACGCTGCCCAACAAAAACAAGCTGATGATCTCAATCGCGCTGTGTTAATGCAACGTTTCCCCCCTCGACCACCTGGAGTTCCATTTTCAATGGGTATGCCTGTATCAATGGCTGGAGGTCCTGTCACCACAATGGCATTAGTTAGTCCAATGAGACCAACAATGGCACTTGCACATCCTGGTCTTATTCATGGAGGTAATTTGATGAGACCACCCCCAATGGGGCTACCACCAGGTTAGTTTTTTTCTATTATTTTCTATCTACTACTACAAATATTGAAACGAATTTTATATATTGTGTAAAATAAATTTTGTTTTGAATCGAAGAATTCATTTCGGTTTAAAACGAACAATGATTAAGCATTTGACTAAGTTTTATATGTGTGTTTATTTTATTTTTTTTGTTTTTAATTTTGGCTAAATATTTTTGTTTTTAAAAATAATTAAAAAAAAAAAACGAAAAAGATATTTTAAAGAATTTTTAGTAAAGGAACTAAGAATAGATACTTACGTTCAACAAATTGAGTTTTTCTTCCAATGTCTCTAAAGTACTTTTTGAGAAATTCGTCTTTGACTACAACACCTGGATCTAGTATTTAATAGTCTTTTCTGTCTACAAACTCCTATTTGGTACAATTAAAGTTACAGTGCAAATTTTCACTCAACATTCTGCGCACAATAAATGAACCAATTTTACTACTTGGATATCTCGAGGATAAATAAATAATAGAATTTTGCATTACTAAACATATAATACAAATATGACATTTTCCATGCACTTGGATTATCTTTTGTCCAAATGTCTTGAATTATGTTTTAATATCCAAATTCTAAAACCTAAATTTCATTATTAGCCCAGGGTAGATAATTTTTGAAAGGTAAATTATAGTATATGATATGATAAAAATGAAAGGACAAATAAATTACGGGGGATCTGAGTTCGAGAAGTAGGTGAGGGTGAGCGTTTAAGGGTAGATAAGGTAAAGGTTTGTTAAATTGAGATTTTCAAATTATATAAATAAACACCACCAAATATACCTTTTATTACTTTCTTATGTCTGTCTGTTCGAGCGAGCGAATGTCTGTGATGGTGTTTTTATTTTCACATAGAATGAGATAAATATTATGTAAGCAAAATGATAAAAACAAGAATAAGAAAGGTAAACAAACAAATATGCTGTATTGTGTATCGTTAAATTAGAACAGAAGTACACACATATGCATATTCAAAACATAGCAACATGAAGAATGTTTATTTTTAATTTTTTGCATTAATTAAGAAAATTTACCACGGTTGTGTATATTTTTTTACACTATCGGAAAGTAGAGATTTCAACGAAAAAAAGCCCACCAACTTTTTTGAAAAAGTCGAAATTTTGATTTTTTGCTTTTTCGGTATTTAGTCAAAATTAGATGAAAAAATAAATAGTTAAATTAAAAAAAATTACCGTATATTAGGAACATAAAAAGGTAGTTTCCACCAAATTTCGTGAAAAAAAAATTTTGATGTAAAAAATAAAAAAAAAAAAAAACCAAAAACTTATTTGAATTTTCGCAAAAATTTTGAGGTTATGTAAAAAAAGTGTGAATAAAAAAGTTTTAGATCTTTTTATTTTCTACAACTTTGCCATTTAACTTTTTTCCATAGGACTTTTAGTTTTGCCGGAAATTCAGATAAATCGAATTTTACCCTTAAACACTCACCCCCTCCTACTTCTCGAACTCAGATCCCCCGTAATTTATTTTTCCTTTCATTTTTATCATATTATGTTCCGTTTCCAACTGGTTTCATCATGCTATAATTTTCTTCAACTTTTTACCATTTTTTAAAGCTTCTACCCTGGTCTATATTGGGATAATTTTTTTATTTATTTATTAAAATATTACTGAATTTTCTACACTGTTAGGTTAAAATTTAACCTATTTATATGATGGTAATGTAATCATCTAAAATTATTATGAGTCTTAAAAAGGTATTGTAATTAAAATGATTATTTCAACGAAAATCTGTTGAACGAAAGTCTCTTATGATTTAGTTTTTAAATGAATTATTTTTTGATGTATTTATAATTTCAAAAATTAACAATTTGACATTTAATTTTTGTATATTGATACTTGACACATTGACGTCGTCAATTATATTGCATTTATTTTGAAAAAGAAATATGTTAATTCATATATGTAGATAAAATGTTTATTTAAGGGGAGTATGAAATCTGTTTGAGTACAATGTTTTAAAGAATTTAAGGGTTTGGTATTCTATTCAATTCATTATTGATATAGTCACGAAAAGATTACGATGTATTGTTGACCAAAATGGGCTCCTTACATTCAAAAAATATATATTAATGTTTTATTCGCCTTTCTTATTTAAATGTTGATTTTAATTTTTGAAATTTTGATTTTTAATTTCATTAATTTAGCTTATATTATCCTTATAGAGTGTCATTTCCGTTGTTCATTAATAATATTGGGTTTTTTAACTCATTGATATCTTACAATGCAAAAATTTTCTACATTCGTTTCAAATTATTCATCTCTCCTTAAATATCTCATAATTAGTATAGAACAAAAATTGATTTTACTAACAAAATAATAATTGGAAACGTCGTATTTTTTTTTATTAGTAAAAGAAAATTTAAAAATAGGAATTGTAATTTTATAAACTTATTTATTATTGTATTATTTGAAAGTATACTTTTTATACTAATGATGTTTTCTTACTAATTTTGCACAAAATATTGTTAGAAATAATTTAAAAAGAGTGTTGTACGATTCTTCATACTATGGCATAAATTAATACTTACGTGAAATTAGAAAAATATTAAAATTGAATCCAACAATTACCGATATTATTTATTTATTTAAAAAAAAATTAACAATTTAAGGAACAAGTCTGTCAATTTTAAAAGTTTTGTTTCATTATTAAATGTATGAAGGTTTTAAAGGTGTTATTAAAAAGTAAATAGAATAATGATAGAAATTTTTTAATTAATTTTATGTTTAAAAGTTTTTTTTCTATTTTTCCGTCGACCGTTCGCAGTTTAATGGTTTTTTAAACAATATTTTGAAGAATAATAAATTCTAGATTACTTTATTTTAATTTGAATTTCAATGTAATAAGAAATTTCCCTCGATATTTTGGAAAGTAAACGTTTTTCGAAACGTTCGAAATATATAAAATATTCTTTTTATTATGTATAATATTTGTGTGTAGAATTTCAAAATAAAATTAATAATTACAAATAATTTTTAAAAATTTTAAACATATTAAAAACGACCGCTTTTATATAATACTTTTTAGAGGTTGTAATTTATTAGGCAGTATGCATAAATGTATCAGTAAATGCTATCGAATATTAAACTTAAATGACAGTAATCAAATCTATGACCTCCTCAACCTATAATTAGACTTTTTTTTTAGATGGAACAAAAAAAAACTAAAATCTGAGTAATTATTAATTACCAAGTAACGAAAGCAACATTGTTTGAAGTGTTTTGTCTTCATTTATTTCTTATAGCTCATTTGAGTCATATTTTATGGTCACGTACTCTTCAGGTCTTTATGTAAGAAATATTTAAATATCTTGGGACGAGTTTAAATCAATCCGAAATTTTTTGGTTTATTTTATTTTTTTTAATAATTTGTGTGAAATAATACTATTTACATTATTGTAAAGAATGTAATACTTCAGGGTGTCTACTGGTCAGAGAAAACCTGGAACAGTGTCTACTGGTCAGGGAATTTCGCTTTTGCTGAAATAAGCATGGAATAGTCAAGGAAAATTGCAAATTACACCAATAATCAGGAAATTTTAATTTTTTTCAGGATTTTTAAATTTAATTTTTTAAATATTAGTAATAATTATTAATGAGTTCTTGATATTGTCATATATCCGATAATAATTCTCACTCATGAACGAATCATTGTTTAGGCTTAGAACAAGCGACCAAAATTTCAATTTGCTATCTCTCCATTTTTGAGTTAAAATAATGACGGACATACAAATAATAAAAAAACTTATTAGGTAATTCTTTGAAATTGGTATATATTTTGTTCAATATTTTTTAATGTTTTAAACTTTATTTATACTACTAGGAGGGTTTATATAAGCATATTATAAATTTTATAAATACATCTAAAAATGGGTATATTACTTTAATTAAGATTAGTGTAACAAATTTTTCTAAACAGAAATTCTGAAAAGGAGCCGTTTTCTTTTTTGGAGCTCATATATTTTTTGTTTGATCTCAAAAACTTTAAATTGACGGAAGTCGTTTTTCTTTTTCTTTTTTTTTTTAATATTTATTATGCAAATCATTCAATAACAAATATAAAAATCAATATGCCTGACAGGTAATAAAATGGATTGTTCGTTGTCCGGCAACTTGAACATTTCAATTTTTAGATTTTCGGACAACGTACAATCTGTTTTATTACCTATTGGACATTGATTTTTGTATTTGTTGTTGTATGATCTTGTAATTACAATAACAAAAAAAACGTATATCATCATCTGTTTAAAATCTTTTGGAAGCAATAAAACATTTTACGGGCTTCGAAACAGAAAACGATCTACGTTTTAGACTTTTCACAGCGAAAAAAGTTGATAAGTTGATATAATTACATTTGAGAGATATCTCTGAATAACGGTCGAAATCCGTTTGCTGGAGAGAAGTTTTTTTTATTTATTTTTTTGCATTTGTAAATTTTAGAAATGTTTTCTTGTTATTTGTTAGTTATTATTAAGTATGCTAGAAATCATTTTAAAAATGGAAAAAAAATGATAATAGTTCATATTTTAAAAAAATGGTCTGGAAAAGTCAATTTGAAACATGGAAAAGTTAGGAAATTTCGTTCTTGAGATATAGTAGACATCCTGTAATTACAAATAGAAAGTTTTGTAATCTGTAGCTGGGTATTTTCATATTAAATTTTTATACACTGGTCATATAGCACAATGATTTGTTTTATTTTAATTTTTAATATTTACTTGTACTAAAAAATTGATCTTATGCTATTTATGACGTCTTATTTTTGCTGATAAATCAGGTTTTATTTAGTATACTTTTGTCAAAAGAAGAATGTTTAATAAATAATTTAGCTTAAGCGGTTACTTTTTTTAAAAATGATGAAATCTTTAATTAAATCCACAATAGCTACAATATCGGAAATAATTTTGAAAATGAAATTACATTTAATTCTTAGAAATTTCTATTCTTAGGAATGAACTTGTAATTTAAATTATCTATTCTTTCATTTTGGTTTTAAATGTTAATAGTTTCGTTTTTATAAAATAAACAAAACAAAATTGATCAATATGTTTTTCTCAATTTAACATTATTAGCATTATAGAGAAAAATTAAAAAGGTAAATTTAGAAAATGTTTGTTCTGAGTATGAAAGTAATCTATCGAAATAAATCTTTCAAGTAGTCGATTCTATTCAGATTACTACGTAATATAATGCATGCAATATCAATGCAAATAATTATACTCGATTAGTAGAAATAGATGGACAATTTTATCTGATCGTAATTGTGAGCTAATTTACCTTATACTTTTAATTATTCACGTTCTGCTGTCATTTAAAACTGTCAATAAAAACTGATTGTGTATTGAGATTTGATGTATACATTGAAAGCAGTTTTACGTCTTATAAATTTTTTCACTATCGGTTTTTACTAAAGCATCAACTACAAAATTTGCTTTAAATGTAAGCTACCAATAATAATAGTTAATAATTAATAAAATAATGCAATTAAAGTCAATTTTCTTGAAGTTATTAATTTCAAAATATTACACTTTTAATTTCAACTGTAATAGCTATAGTTATAGTAAGTACGTACAAAGTATATGGAAGTTAACTATCAGATTATAAATATATATTAAGGCGGTTTAACAACAGCTGCAAGAAGCGTACTCCTTTACGTAAGAAGTGTGTTTCTAACAGATGTTAACTTAAATAACATGTAATATACAGCATATTTCTGTCAATTTGCTAACACAAATAATTCAAAAAATACTTATACAAATTTTATGATATTTAGTATGCACAAAATAAATTTCTAAGATAAAAATCAAAATTTGACTTTATATTTAAATATGTTTTCTACAAAAACTCTTCGACATGCACAGGTTTTCATGTCAATATTGTGCATATCAAATTTCATAACATTTGAATAATAATTTTGTTAGTTATTTCTGCTGGAAAATTGTGCGTTTATAACAACTGTTCATAAATTTTCCTAATGAATTTTTACTTTTATATGTTGTCAAACAAGGCAATATTTCTGAATGTTCAAAACTTTGATACATGACAAATTTATGCAATTTTGCTGGAAAAAATTCCAATATGTTTTGTACGTAGAGTTTTAAAAATTACAATTTATTAAAATCACTAATGATCAAAATGAAAAGTGGAATGAAACTGGATTTAGAAATTATGTCACATCTCAATAGTTTGCTTAATAATATAATAAAAATACAAATGCATAAACAAATCACATAAAACATTCGTAAATCATAAACTAAAGTTTTTTTTTTATTGGATTGGAATTGTTGCCGTATTTCTATTTAAATATATAGAAAAATGCATTCAAAAGAGAAAAATTGATCCCCTTTGTAATTCACTTTCATTAAAAATAAATAATTCTCAGGACAACAATTGGGAACAGGTTGTAGTTTCAATGTCAGCAAAATAGGATATTTTCCTTGGGTGATACTGATATAGGAAAATTTACTTCACTCTAATAACCCGTATATTTATTAATATGTTTGTAAAGAACTAAATTATTTTCTTCAATTGTCACCTTACTCATAGCCCTATATCTCTTAAATATCTTGAGGAGAATCGAATTTTTCATTCCAAAAATCATCTACATATAAATTTTCAATATAAATTAAGTCAAATTTTCAATAAAATTTATTTTTCAATCAGATCTTAGAAAATACACTAACTAAAAAGTCCGTACTTTTTGTAACTAGGCTTTATCGTTAAAATCTAAGAGAGTCAACTCGGTGCCATATTATTTAAACAATTGTCAGGAATTGTTGTTTTTAAACGGAAAATTTTTTTATTTTCTTTGATGAAATACGAATAAAAAAAGTTCTGTTTTTCGACTTTTTGGAGAAATTAATTTTGAGAGGTTTGAAAAATCCTGAATTCGGATTGTTTGAGTTTTTAAAATGTTCCGTCTAATATTATAACTTCTTACAGTTTTGTTTTAAATATAGTAGTGAATTATTTAGCCTTAAAAGTATAAAAAAAAAAATTTTTTTTTGTGAAATTTGTGAATTATACAATTAAAAATTGAGAAATGATTGTTGAGCGTATCGATTATTCATCGCTATAAATAATCACAAATTTTGTTAAAGCAAACGTTGGTTTTCATATGTATAATTTTAATTTAAAATTTGTTAAGATCGTTTGTTAAAAAATGTACCTCTGTATAGTATTTATCTGTTATTCCGCTCGTGTATTCTCCAAGACTATTTAGCCTTCCACGCCTCTGACTCCTGAATTTCTTAATTCATTGAATTTCATCTTCTATTAGAAAGTTTAAATAGTTTTTTTTGAATGTTTTCAAAGTTTTAAGCAAATACTCTCAACATAAAATTTCTATAAACAGATTTTATCATTAAACTTTCGATGAAAACTTTTTAATTTTGTCATCACTGCCTCTTATTTCAATTACTACATACATTACTCTTTGAGTTGAAAAACGATGGTAATGTGGGCGCTATTTTAAATTTCAGAAGAATTTGGTATCTTATACTTATGTACTTTATTCTTAAATGATTTTGAAATTTTTTTGTTATCAAATACACTATAAAGAATTGTATAGGGTTTCCCGTGAAAGTTTCTTATACTTATTTCTACCTAACCGCTGACACGTACGTACTAGGCAGATTGATTGCAATGCTCTTGCACTTATAATCGTAAACATTCTATATTTGAAGCATACAACCGAATATTATTTGCTGCATAGTATTCAATATGCAATAAATGTAGTATGGTTTATTGTACATCAGCCAAATAAGTAGTGCACGAGGGCTAAAAGTGTAGATCTTCAGTATTATACAAACCATTTAAATATTAAATATTTTATAATTTTATATATTGTCCTAGACTTTGCCAAGTTAGTATTTACGTTAAAATTTATCGATTATTCATTGAGTAGAAAGTCTGAATAATATGGCCTATTCTTTTAAGGTTTCTTAAAATACTATTGTCAAATCTTCAATTTTGTATTTATGTATTTCTAGACATTACAAAAGAAGTGTTACACAAATTTTTATGTTATCTCAAACTAAGAAAATATTACCATAGAATCTCTGTGTTCTGAATTCATTTTCAATCATTTAATAACTGTTTAATATATACGAAAGCTATTATTTACTTAATAAAAATTGTAATTATTCGTACGCGGTTCTTGAATATTTTTAAATTTTCTTTTTACTTTATATTGTTTAGTGTGCTTATAACAACTAATTTAAATTCCCCACAATAAAATTATTTTATTATTTTATATTTATTTTTGTTAATTTATATTAATTTTATAAAATTTATAAAAAAAATTGTATATGGTATTTTAACATGAGAGATGACCACCGAAGATGTTGTGATTATGTGTGAAATGTAGCCGTGTTGTCATCGCGGGTGTCACACCACAGGTAGACCATAAAATCTCCGCTCTGTTCCATATGATTGTAATACTCTATATATATTATATAAATCTCACACCTAGATTGACAGTGTGTTTTTTGGCATGTCGCATATTATTATTATTATACCGTTGATATACATACATTTTATTATTATTAATTACCTGATATTATTAATTAATGCATATTATTAATATAGACGTATTGTATATCATCTATTTTTTATTACTTACTCTTGAAGTATTTCGTACTGTTTGTTTTTCTTTTATTTATTTTTTTTATATTTTTTTTTTTTAATTTTTAAATATTATTATACACGCTTAGTCATTTTTGGTACGTGGTGTATTTTTTTAAATTTTGATTTTATCAATTTATTTTTTAATTTAATTTTAATTTTTTTTTATTCGTGAAGGTGTTTTGTTAGTGAAATTTTTTTTATTTGAATGAATTTTGATAAAAATATGATTTTTAGTTAAAATATATTTATCGAATTAGATGTACACAATATTGATATTATATTCTTTACGTGCACCAAAAAGCCTTAGCTCCAGTGGTAGCAAAATTAATAATTAAAACATATATTAAAATAAAGAATCAAATAATAGTCTATCTACTCATTATGGTCTTTAGAATAAAATATTTATTCGTATAACACTTTACAAAAAAAAAAAATTAAATATTACGTTCCCATCAAAATATTTACCTGTAGAGATGAATGTCTATTGTATATTTTTTAAATTAATTGTTTAATATACTATTTTATTTCAAATATCGTGGGATTTGTTTCTTTATTTTAACATATAGATAATAAACATGTATAGATCGTTTTTCGTATCTTTTGGCATTGGCATATTAGTGTAATATATTTATTGGTTTGTATATATAAATATTCTATATGGGTGTATTTTAACATAGTTTGTCGCATTCCAAGAGATATGATCTTTATAATCCATGTTATTAATACTTTTATTAAAATGCAATGTTTAATTTTTTATATATATTTTCAATCTCTTGGCATTGTCATATTAGTTTAGTATATTTATATGTATCTATATAAATTGTAATAGTCTATATATATATATATATATATATATATATATATATATATATATATATATATATATATATATATATATATATATATATATATATATATATATATATATATATATATATATATATATATATATATATATATATTTCTTGGTATGCGAAAAATAATGTTAAAATATACCTATGTAGACTATTACAATTTATATACATACATATCTATATATTAAACTAATATGCGCCAATGCCAAGAGATACGAAAAACGATCTATGTACATGTTTATTATCTATATGTTAAAATAAAGAAACAAATCCCACAATATTCAAATTAAAATAGTATATTAAACAATTTATTTAAAAAAATATAAAATAGACAGACATTTATCTCTACTGGTAAATATTTTGATAGTACAAACCTGTATTTTTGGTTACGTGTAAAGAATCTTAGATAATCAATGCCAAAGGTTCCAAAAATCAGTATTTTTCTCGATACACGGATCCATTTCGTTTTCTCTGCCTCCAATCGTATTTATATTTATTATCAAAGTTGTAGAAGATAAAATTATTTACAAATTTTGTGTGATACTTTTTTTTATACGTTGAACCGTGAACTCTCACTGAACTCAAAGTATTTAAATATTTTGTGCCCATTGTTTCTCTGAATACTTGCTCTTTTAATACCACGCACAATATTCAAAGCATTACCTCCAGAAAGTAAATTATTACATATGAATCAGCCATGGAAACTGTAAAAATTGAACTTATGCTGAGGTACATATAAAATAAAGTATCGTATAACATTTGTAAATAATACTATCGTCTACAGATTTGATAATAATTACAAATACGATTGGAGATAGAGAAAACGAAACATTCTCAAAATAATGATTTTTAGAATCTTTGACATTAAATAATTAAAGATTCCTACTACGTAACTACTTGTAACTTTTAGGACAATTTTTATAATACCAAACTAAAGGTTTGTACAAAAATTTAGCTTATTCCAT
The DNA here is from genome assembly GCA_020423425.1 of Chrysopa pallens. Taxonomy (NCBI): domain Eukaryota; kingdom Metazoa; phylum Arthropoda; class Insecta; order Neuroptera; family Chrysopidae; genus Chrysopa; species Chrysopa pallens. Next base: position 82,511,466 of record CM035592.1, on the reverse strand, counting down.
TAGATTCTGAGGTTGATCTCGTTTTTTGACTAAGATGACTGGAGGCTTAATATTTCAGTTTAAGAATAAAACTAAAATATTTGATTTTTTAAATTAATCAATATAAAAATCAAACTTGTGTAGCTTCATTATTCAAAGTTAATCAACCGGATTCCTTAAACCCTATTAATTATTAACAAACCAAATTTGATTATAAATTATGTATAATTTAACAAACTATTGTTAAATCGCAAGTTATTTGTCTATTGAATTATATTAAATTTAATTCTTTTTATTGAGTTGGTATGATTGGTTGGGTTTTGAAAATTGAGTACACCTACATAGGCTTGATATCTTCATAGCTTCAAATTCAAAACTGGATATTTGTATTCTAGTTTATATTATAACTGAAATGTATACTTTAACTTTACGTTCACGATTCTTACTCGAAGCAGCACTCACTACAATTAAAACTTTTTTTTTATCTTACGTTCAAAAGGCCATAAAGAACACTATTTTAAATTTTACAAAGTAGTCTTTTATATTTAAGTTCTAAATGGACTTTCTTGGTAGAATACAAATACGCTGACCTACTATTAAGGTAAAAGGTACCCAATTCTCAATTTGTTCATTTCTGTCAAAAATAATTATCTTTTTGTGAATCAATTTTGTGTACATTTATTTTAAATTTTTATTTGGTATCAATCCTTTGATCATTGTTCTCTCCACATTTATCATTTTACATTTGTCATGTATATATTCGTATTCAAAAAGGGGTAAGTACGGGCTACAAACAAAACACAATCAGGTTCAATGATCAAAGAGTATTTATTGTTTATTATTTATTGAAATACATAGACTGTTTTTAAATTTTAATGTAGTAGATAATAGATTTTGATAAATCAACAGACTAACTGAACATTATTTTGTTCAAAATATGAAAAAAAAAATTTTTGAACAGAAAATAACAAAACGCTTTCACATGCATTTTCAAATTAATTGTGCTTTGATATAATATATAAAAAAAATCAAATATTGTATAAACAAAAAATCAATTAATTTTTACACCTCATGATAATTTGTTTTTAATTATTATCATTATTACAATAAATTAAATGAATTTTTTATTAATATTAAAAATTAATCAATTATTTATTGTGTGAATTAGGTCTGATCGGAATGCATCCAGGTATGGTAGCGTATGGAGCTCCAATGTTTCCAGGTGGTCCCATGTTAGCACCCATGATGCAGCCGAGGTTCAGATGATCACCTGCCCCTTCGGGGGCCCTCTGGTTACTTTACTCAGGGCCATAAAAATTAAACAAAGTTACAAAAATTATTTTATTGGCCCTATAAAAAATATAAATACACAGTCCATATTTATATGAAATAATTTCGAAACTTCAAAAATAACAACGCAAGTTTTTAAAATTAATTTTTTAATTTTTTTTTTTTTTTTTCGTTTGCGTCTTTCAAAACCGGGAAGGTGTCCAGTTTGGTTTTTGTTTTAAACCTGGAGAGGTAAAAATTAATTTTGAAAATATAAAATGGAATCATAGATTATTTAGTTTTGCGAAATTTTAATGATGCTGCCGTGTTTTGTAATCATCGTGTTCTTAAAAACTTCTTTAATTCAAAAATAACGTTTTTAGCCATTTTCGGTGTTTGTTTCTTGCCATTTAATAATAAATGATGAACAAAGTGGTTAAATTATATTTGTTTTTAATATAACTTCGAATTTAGCACATTTCTAAGTGCAAATAATAAACTGTGTAATCATTCTAAAATTTATTGCCATATTAATGGTTCAAATTTAATGTATCTCTTAAAATAAACGTGTCTTCGATATTTTTATTAAGGTAGTTGTAGTGTAATTTTTTTAAGTTTTAGGAAAGTAATTTAAATATTAGAATTCTCTAGCTGATAAGATTTAATTTTTTCATATCGAATTAATATTCATCTATATTATATCGGTAATTTTGTTCAAATGGAATTCGGTAAAATTCTTGAAAATGTAACTAGCTATAACTGGAATTAAACCAAAATTTTCATAAATTAAAATTTTATTTTAATCGTTAAGAAATATCCAGTTTCATTACTTCATTTCATATTAACAATTTTTTTTTTATTACTTGTTAAAACAGGTTAAATGCTCAATTCCGAAATTTACCAATCTTTCTTGGTATACTAAAGAATAAAATTTGTTTCTCTTTTGAATTTCTCATGTTATTATTATTTATCTTACAGGAATTAAGTTAAGTATTAATTTTCAGATATGCTTTCGAAACAATTCATAGTTCACTTGATCGTATTTGAATAGGTAAACAAAGTAAGACTTTGAGAAAGGGTTATTTATATAACTTTCAATATTTCGAGTTCTTTAACTTCTTAGTTATTTCGGAAAATTTTAGTAATTTAAATTTATTAGTTTCTTAATTTTAGAAATAATATTAAAATTTAATATTAACGCCGATAACTACCTTAATAAATTTTTCTCAACAATAAAACAGAATACATAAAATGCATGATTTTAGTGTAGTTTATTTACGTAATCGGAAAATATATATTTCAAAAATAAATTAAAAATATCGTATAAATAAATAATTTTCAAATATTGTTGACAGGTTGTGTTAAATAAAAATTGTGCTAAAAAAAATGGCAGTAACAAAAAACAAACGGTATGTAATTTAAAAAAGTTTCTTTTTTTCAATACAAAAAATATTTTTTTTTAATATAAAAAACCGGCACAAATATGTGTATTGGGCACACACACACTCGCTTGGCTAAATATCTGGCCATTACAGGTTAGTTTTTTTTTTATTTTAATTTTCGAAAATACCCACCTCAAAGTAATTTTTAATCATGTAATTTGAAAATTTCTTATAAAAAAATTCATTTGCTTTGAAAAATTGGCGATTTGTCAATTTAAGAATTGTATTTTTATTTTTCCCAAATTTTCATTGCATTGAAAATCTTTCATATTTATAATAATTCAATTATCCAATAAAGGAAATATTAAATTCTTCAGTTACAATGGACATACAAATCTAGGAAAAAATAAGAGAAAATTGATTTTTCTATAGAAAAACCAACTAAATTACAGGATAATTTTTTTCAAGATAAGTTTTATTGAAATACGTGTATAAAATTCAAAATTTTTATACCATTGAGATGTTTAATATTATTTATATATTTTGAAGAAACTGGATATTACATAATTGGTCTAACATTATTTTAAACAGTGATTGGAAAATTTTTTTCTAGGTGTAATGTCTATTATTATTGAATAAAAACGATTTAAAATTTTTTACTTGTAACATTCCAAAAGAAATTTGAAATAATTGAATTATTATTGGAAATCTTTATAAAAATCTGTATTCAAGGTAAGATAAGCCTTAATTTTCATATTGTACTAAAACTTAAAATAAATATTTGTCAAATAATTCTGTTTGAAATTGGATTTTAAATCTTGGATAATTCTCTATGTAGTTAGTATAAACTAATTGTGTAAAATTTTTCAAAATTAATAAGAGAAAAAAATTAAAGAATTATTTTTGGAATATTTGAGACTGTACCTCGTTGTTATTAATTTTTATACACTTGGATAAAAATATTTATTAAAATAATTAATTTATATATAAAATAATTAAAAATAAATACATAATGTCAATATTTTATCCATGTCTCGCAGGTAGGTTAGGCTCTTCCTAATAAATAAAATAATAGAATTAATAATTATATTTAAATAAATGTGTACACTTTTTTTTTTGAAATACATTAAGAATAAACCAATTTCGTCCAAATGGCTCTTTTTATACAAATTGTCATAAGGTAAATTGTAATTTTTAAAACCTGTTTTTTTAATATTCCTTGTTCGTGTCAACGACTTTCTTACGTGAGTGGTAATGAAAATTAGTATGCGAATTTCTTCGGGTTGATGTCCACATGAAAGTTTTTGTATAAATTAGTGAATCATTCAATTTAGATTTTCTAACAATTTCTACAAAATATTCCCGTTATAAGAATTATTTAAAATTAAAGAGCAAATTTATTTTACCTGCCAAGTGTACGAAGGAAACGTATTCTGTTCCAGGACTCCTACTTTTTCTCTAATTGTCACTACATTAAGAGCGTTATTGATTGCTAAGCTTAAAATTATACTAAACTAACAACTGTATTTATTTCATAGTAATATTGTCTAATAAATTTTATTATTAGTAAATTTGATAATCAATTTGTTATGAAGTTTCTATTGGATATACAAAAAAGAAAAAAAAATAATTAACAGTGTTAACTGTTTAGTTACTCGACGGTTCAATATCAATTTGTGAACATTTTTAATCATTAGCATTTATAAAATATGTAGCTCATACAGTTAGTTATAAAAACATATATAATAATAATATGTATTATATTATCTAAATTTGAACAGTTAACGAAGAATTCAAAACAAAAGTTGTCTGTTTTCAAAAACCAAACCTATTTTGAGTTTGGATTTTTCTTCTATTTTTATTGTTTAAAAGTTGGGTTATTCTTGCAGTCTTATTGACGTATTGCAGTCTAGAATACGTAACCAAAATTTCAGCCGTTTATATCTTCGTGTTTGAGTTATGTTGTTGACGGACGCTGGCGTATTAGGATTATGTGAATACCTATACAAAATCTTGTAAGGAGCTTTAATATTTTCTACCGTCACAAACTTTAGACTAAACTTAATATACTCTGACATCATATATATGTTGAGTATAAAAATTGAAGGAAAATGTTAACCATGGTCATTTTTTTAAAATAATATGACACATATATTGTTGGCATTATGAGTGCCTATAATTTTATTAAATTAAACTTAAATTTTGTAAACATTGTGAATAAACAATATTGTAATATTTGCGCAATCAAAATAAAAATCACTCTGATCGAATAAAAAGTTTTCTTCGAACAAAGAATATTAAATACAAAATTTATTACACTTTCTACTTGCTAAAAAAATTTTGCTTTCAACCAAAATAAAGATAATTATTAAATAAAAAAAAAAAAAATGTTATAAAATAATTAACACACAGTGGGGATGTTTGTAGAGAGTAGAGCTTTTTTTTGGAAGCATTTCATTCGTCTCCATGGTGTGTAATTCGCTACTGTTGTTGGGGGCACTATTTTAGCTCTGTTGTAATTCACTATCTATTAAAAAACAAAACTATTTAACTATTTTTAAACGACAGGCGATTCAATTTATATTGAATCACAGCGAATTTTTTTAATGTTTTCAAAGCATTATTAAAAACAAACAAATTATTTATTTGTTGGTTTTTAATACCGTCTGCTGTTGGACTTTCAGCTCCCTGTTATATTAATAAATTTATTTTGAAAAAAAATATATATTGGTTTCGTTTTAAATAGCACTCTTGTTAATGAAGAATAAAAATGCAAGTATCAAGAAAGTTAATTTTTGTTGTTATAATTCCGATTAAGCACATCATGCCTTAAAACCGTAAATTTTGGTGGTTTGGAACAAGCAAATTTGTGAGTTTCTTTCTGTTTACCCACCTTCTAAAGGGCCATATACAGGCTGAAAAGTGTTTAATTTTTTTTAGTAAAAAACAGTAATAGTGAAAATATATATCTAAATTAGTTAAAAATCGTTTCAGAACGGAATATTTATTTATTGATATGTGCCATTCAGAATAATAGGAAAAAGATATGTGCGAGACGCGATTTGCGAAAAGTTTTATTTTTCAAAGCTATTTAAAGGAGTCATTCTAAATAAAATAATCTCGTAACAAGATGCTTTTATAATGGGAAAGAAAACAAAAGTTTTGTTTTTCGCTCATACCTTCTATTTCTTCTCAGACTCAGATAAATATTTTTGTTTAATGTAGCAGTACAATTCTTAAAATCAAAAACTAATAAACTCCGATCGTTAAAAAATAATTATTTACGCCTTCCTACGTGAAAACACCTCCGATTTAGCTTTTTTTTCATAGAGTGCTACTAAAATATTCAATAAATGTGTTCTTGTTAATAAAAACTTCCTCAATAGATTTGTTTCTATAACAGGTGATTGTTAAATTTGAATTAGAAGGATGATGAAAAAACTTTTAGTAAACAATAACGATTAATCGCAAAATTACTTTAAATAACAATGTACTAGTGTTTTTTTAGATTCAAAATTGAAAAAAATTGAGTTAGAATATCCTTTTATTCCATTCAAATTGATAGCAATCACAGCGTTTATTAAAAGCAGATGATAAGAACCACCTGATTTATACGCTGTTGGGCTGATAAGTCTCCTGTCATATTTTTTCTTTTAGTACTCTCACAATATCGAAAGATAAGATGGACAAGGCAGGCGATTGGTAGTCTTTACAGTTCTATCAATCACAGTGATTTATTACTGTTGGACTAAATTTAAAAAATAACGTCCCCTGTCTTTTTATTAATTTAATTTTTTTGCTTATTATGTCTATTATATTAGAGAGGTTATTGATTATTAAAAAATATATTGTAATTTTATTGTGAAATGTATAAAACAGAAAAATTCAAAATATCAAAATTTTTAATCTCAGTTTTCAGTTTTTATTTGTTGTTAAGAATTTTAGATAATTCTTGATATGTATTTGATATAAAAAAAAGGAATAAAAATCTTTGTTTAGTAAAATTTTTGTTTTATTGTTTTCTCCTTAGTTTTTTTTTCAGGGATATATGTGGGCCTTAAAACACAATATATTTTTTAAAACATTCGGTTATCTGCAGAACATAGTGTTTGAATCAAGTATTGTGTATCGTAAAGATTGTAAAGTTCTTGACATGTGTTGCTATAAAGCGTGAAGCTCCTACATCAATCAGCAATATTGTTATCTATTAATTAGAACACAGGATCAATGTATTACATTGAGCGCTTTATATCAAATCGATCACAAAAAGAAGAAAGAATATCTATAAAATATATTTATTTATTTTGCGTGTGGTTTCTTTATTTACGGATATGGACTACCTCGAACTTAGCTATATGTAAAGAACAGTTTTTATATTATTCGCACATGTTCGTAGATTTTTCGTTATATAATTTATAATAAATTTTTATATTATTGAAGTCAGTGGAAAAATACGCTATAACGCATCAATAATAACATTGTATGGATTTGTAATATTTCGAATGAACGACGAACGTGTGGAACATAACATATTGGCTTAGTGTGACACATATTTAAAAATCTCGAACACTTTACGTAATCAAGTCGCAGACTCGGTCACGCGTTGTTGTGACAATTTTCACAATAAAAAGACGTGTGGCACTAGGGGACTGCCGCGGTAAAGCTATTGCATAGCTTCACCGCTTTTTCTTTCAAAAATTTAGGTTATCTTTATAGCAGTATTATATTTTCAATTCAAAATTAATACTGCATTTGTGATAATAATAAAATGTATGTATATAGAGTACTCGCTCATTTTCTTTCACTATTTTTTCGTGACTTTCTTCATTAATAATAAATGCACTTTGTTCATTCATATTCAAAACACTTTATACACAAATTTTACAAGTACAGCTATTCACTGTTGTACATAAATACCTATACAACTATATACTTTCTCATAAACAAGCCACACCTCGTTGCCCGTCGGAGTGGGGAGCGTGAGGTTTTTTCGTTACGGAATTTCTGAATTCGGTCCCCGCGCTCAAGGCCCGCGATAGAAGCTATGCGATAGCTTAAAATTTAAAAAAACAATTTTCCAAACCATATAATTTCCATATTGCATCGATTGTATTCAAAACTAGTTGGTTTGACCAAGGAATTCATGTCGTCCTATACAAAATTTGCCCCCGTTTTTCAACTTCTTAAGAATATAATTTCGAATAATCCTTTTTTATCGAATGCCTACGTCATACAATAAAAAGGACTCTCCAAGCTAAAGCGGTTTAGGCTATGAGTTGATCCGTCAGTCATTCAGGGCAAAGCATTTTATATGTGAAGGTTACCAAAAGAAAATTATAATTAATAACAAAACTTGGTATAACAAAGTTCAGGATTTTGATAAAAGATAATTCATATCGGGGAAGTTTAATATTATGGTACTAGTAAGATACAGCAAAAATATATAAAACACATTCATACAATGTCTAATAGAAATTAGAATTTAATTTGGTAAATGTACATAAAAATCAATTGTACTCTATAATAAAAATATGTTAACAATTATTGTCAAAATACACAATGAATCATTCTGTATTGTATATATTTAACTGTCATTCAAGTAGATAAATCGTCCCTTCACTACATAAGAAAATTTGCTCTTGTAATCGTTCACAAGTAGTCTATCTAATCACATCAAAATGTTTACTATAACGTACGATTGTAAAACAATCCGTCTATATCATATACTTGTCTATAGCACCATACGCACTGGTAACAACGGTTCAGTTCACTATTTACGTGATAGCATATACAAATGATTTAGGCATATCGCACATGGAGTGATTTGAGTGAAATCGCTGATATCAGCGATACCGCCGATTTCTGCGATATCACAGCATTTTATTCGCACACGGACTTTTTATCCTTTTTTGTAGAAGGGGTAATACATTGATTTACATGTACATGTAATTTTCTTATGGAAAGTAATGTATATCCGTATACGACACAACAGTTACAACAATACCATACCTGTGATAAAAGTATAGTATATTCTAAGATAAAAATATTCCGGAATATTATTAGCATTCACTTAATACTCGCTACTCCTCATTCCTTTTCATTTAAGCATATTTATATATTTAAAAAAAAATTTATGATCTGCTTTATTGGATGCACCTATTGAGCCTGTTCTATAGGTTTCAGGACATGAATCTAACCTTTTTTTGTTTGTACATAAACAAGCATTTACATGTTTTTATTTTTAAATATGAAAAATAATATTATGTAACTATCTACCTTTGCCATAAACATTGCTTTATATGACAGTATAAACAAGAATAAAAAAAATTGTCTATGTGATGTTATGAATGTAGGATTTGTGCTGCGACTTTTTTATCACATGTATGATTTCAAATCACAAAAATCACACCGTGTGCGACTAATCATTGCTTTCCATAAGCAAATCACATCAATTATATCGCCGATTTCACACAAATCACGTCGTGTGCGCAATAAATAACAATAAATAATTCGCGTAATAAATAACTCGTCATTCAAGTCACGTTTGGTAAATTGTACGTACATGATTTGAGATCGAATTAGATCGAGCCGTGTTTTACCTATACATTTTAATTAGAATTGCGCAATCTGAAAAATTTCTGAGTACGGTTTATATTTTTCATATGCCTGTGGTCATATTTACACTGGCCGGTAAACTAAATATTCATTAAACTTCATATGAAAAATAATTTATATAATTTTAATATATTCAAATTTATTTTTAATTAGTTTGTTAAAATTAGGTTAATTTAGTTAAAAGATTCATTCATTGACAATTTTTAAATTTAATCTCATTTCAAAAATTAGATATAAATAATACTAGTAAAGGTTATTTATACTAGGGATTCTCATAATTCAATTCGTAGGATGTTTGCTAATTCGATGTCTTAGATATATACATTTTAGCAAATTTCTAAAAATTTTATTGTAAAAAAGAGTGGGGTGCATGGTATCAATAGTTATATATATATTTTATAAACAGATATGAGTAGAAGGATTATTTTGATAATATCCTGAAAAGCACCCCACGCTTCTTTTACAAAAAAATCATTTTTTCCTACACTATTTTTAATTCAAATTAACTAAGATTTATTTTCTATAAAAGCGTATTTTTTTGTTTTTTTTTTTAATTATTATTTATTTTTTCATTTTTTAGTTGCATTTTCTATAAAAGCGTATTTTTTAACTATTAATTATTTCTAAAAACTACCGACTGATTCAGATGAAATTTTCGGAGAGGGAACCTGAGAACCGCAGATTATCTCATTTAATCTCATCGGCCCTTAATAATTATGCCAAATTTTGAGATAATCCGACGTTCCGAAGGGGGTCAAAATCATGTTCAAAGATTCCGTTACATACATACGTCTGAAGCTAATAAAATTGTATTAAAAAGTTGCGTTTCATGGTCTCAAATACTTTAAGACGAATTAAGGAGGAACTAGATAGCGAGCTGAAATTTTAGTGGCGTATTCTAGACTTAAAATTTGAATTTGAGTTCGCGAATGAACATAATCGACCCAATGTCGATCCAATGGATGCATGAGTCAACTTTTAAACCATAAAAGGTAGATGAATAATATTTATTTAAAAAAAATAACACTTTTCTGTGAAGCATAATTTCAACTAAGTAAAATACATATATACTTATAATACATACATACAGTGTAATTATTCAATAATAGCTAATTTCTGTCTACATGTAACAGAATCTGGTAATCCTGGTAATCCTAGTATTTTCATAATCAAGCAAGTAATGGGTAACTGGGTTAAGCTAACTCCTCAGTTTCGCTTTCTCTGTTCATATGTTTAAAATCGTTGAGAGTTAGATTTAATGCAAATTTCAATATGTTCGAGTTGTAAGTCGCTGGAAAATTCTAACTAGAAAAATACGATGAAATATCTTGAATTGACAATAAAGGCTGAAAAGTTGTACTCAAATTTTTATAGATTTGTTGGATTGTGGAGTTTATATTTCGCCCTTTCATTATAATTTTTAGCTTTTTACACTTTGTGTAATCGAATTTTAGTTTTTAAACTTTGTTTTAGAATTTACAGGTTTTTTTTACAGGCGGTTTTCAAATTTCAACTTAAAGTTTAATTTATACATTTTTTGCTAGACGACTAAAGTATATTCTCCGGAACGAATAGTAGTGAACTTTTAAAATTCCAAAAAGAAGGCGGTCTAGCGACATTTCTGTGTTCTAGTCATTTTCTATTGCGAGGATAATCGTCACTAATAAAACCACTACTGCTAACGTTTTAAATCATTTCTAATGGTTATACGGATTTCAAAATTCCGTTTCAAATTTGTTAAGAATGCAATGCATAAACATATCAATAATATCAAATCTAATTACAAATAAATATTTCCTATGTTTCTATCAGCTACAATATTCCGTTTAGTTAATAATTCAAATTTTTACAAAAACTTATAATGATGAACTATTCAATGATTAACCTTCTCCAAAATCTATGGAAACTTTTTGTGATTAAGAGTAAGATATTGAAAATATTGATTTATGAAAAATTGAAAAAATAATACTTGAGGTAGACTTATTAGTACCTTCGTGCGCCGTTAGCTTTTAACTTATTATTTTTGTTAGATGGTTCACTATTAAATGAAGATAAACTTAAAAACTATTTTATATAGTAATAAAATTAAACAAATAAGTTTAATTGACTATAACTCGTTAGTCATTTTCAGAAGATGAATAACAAGTATTTCAAAACATGACTAATATTGTTCAGGTGACTAACAATAGTTTAGTGGGAACTCATGCGCCCAGAGTGTTAAAATTATTCCACCTCAATTTTTAAACTAAACTAAATGTTTTTCTTAAAAGCAACCTACTGATAATATAAATGCATGTTGCCAGGAGACCATTGCCATATTTTTTAAACTTATAATAAAAGTTATAATTATTTTTACGTTTACTCTCCTGTTTTTATTCACACAAGATGAATTTTTTGTGAATATTAGTTAAGTTGCGCATTCATAGTGAAAGAATGCTTTTTTATATCTATTTAATTGTGGAAAATATGTTATTTTGACAAAATTGCTATTAGTTTTTATAAACAAAAAGAAAATTTGAAAACCAGCATATTAAGAATTTTTCTTGCAAAAATGACAAAATAAGTCGTTTAAATATTTCACGCAATTTAATTACTGTGTTAATAATTCATTTGTTATAATCACAGTTAATTCAGTTTTGTCGATTGAGCTTTAAAGCTGTAAAACCTCTGCCTGGTGTGCAACAAAAATAAAAATTTGATATTAATGTTATTCAAAATTCTATAAATAAAAACAAATTTTTAAACTGCATTGAAAGTATTTTTGTCTTTCTCTGTATAATTAAAAAAAGTCCTTTTATGTTTTTCTTTATATATTTTTAATGGGTCAAAAGTTTTATAATTATCATAGAATTTTAAAATAAGTTTTCGTTTAAAAATAAAAATTTCTTACAATTGTTTAAACAAATTCGACTTATATACATTTATGTCATTAGCAAGATAACATATATTGAAGAGAATCGCATAAAAAATTGAGACGAAATAGTTTTTAGTACCCATATGCCAATTTCTACTAGACTAAAAGTCGAAATTAATATAAAAGAATAAACTTGGGTATTTGTTTAATTTTATTAATAAATAAAATGCATTTTACGCTGTAGGAAATGCCTTATTTTTAATTTATTATATAATAAGAATATCAAATTTTTCCTCTATGGAAATTCTACTAATTTTCCTTATAAGTGGGTCTTTCTAATAGGGCTCGTAAAATTTGTTTCCATACAAACGCTTTAAATTGACGGGTAGCAGTTTTTTTTTGTATTCGTAATAGGAAGATGATTCAATAAATATTAACAAAATTAATTTGTCTTCTTTTACGAAAATCGTCCATTATCGTATAGCTCTGATTATCGTATAGCGGACACTGTTTTGTATTTGGTCGGAGAAAATGGTTTTTTAAATTTTTATTGAACGATCTTCCTATTACATTAACAAACAAAAATGACACACGTCAATTTTAAATCAATCGAAAATTTAATAAGCTTCGTGAAAGAGTAGGACAATTATCTGATGATATAAATACATGCTGCTAAGGGGCAACTCAGTGCTATGTTGTTTAATCTGAAATTATTAAACAATTGAAAGAAATTGAGAAATGCTGAAAAATTAGTATTATAAGAAGAATCTTATTTTATATAGACTAAGAACTCGTGGGATATTTGAGTAACGGTATTTCTGTATTTTGTTTTAATGATGATGAATCATAGTATGCGAAGTATGGAATTAACTTTTTTATAGAAAAATTCCTGTACATCATTAGCTTTTATGCATCTAAAAAGGATTAGAATTGAGTTGGGTCCCAATTGTAAGGATTAAAAAAATGTTTATAAACAAAATTCTAGTATTAAATTTTACACAATAAAGTTATTATTGAAAATAACGAAGTCGAAACGTCTAGAAGTTTTCACACATACATGTATACATTTCAGGCGCTTTGGCTCCGTTATTTTTAATAATAACAAAAAGGCAATCTAACTTAATTTTTTTTATCCTCTACAACTTAATTTGAAACGTTTTTCTAACTCTTACCGTTTTGACCCACATGTCTCACTCCTTTCAAATGCATAAAATCTTTTGACGTCCTGGTTTTTTTGTGGTATCAATATTTCGCATTCTATGATTATTCTCTGATAAAAATTACAGCCATACAGAAAAAACCAATACTCAAATCTGGCACGAGTTCTTAGGCTATTATAAAATTAATAATAAACCTTTATTAGTTTCGAATTAAGTTTCATTACAGTTGTATGAAAATAATTGTTCGATTTTTATTAATTTAAATCGAATTGCTTTCAAAGTAAAAGCATCCTGAATTTTTTTCCACCTGTCTTTACCCTGCCTTACTTCCACCCATTCGTCTCCCACTATCGCTTGGATATCATCTTAGGTCTCCCAACGTTTCTTTTTCTTTTTAGAGCAAATTCAAGAGCATAGCTTGGTTTTTTCTTATGTTTTCACTTCTAAGTTTTTTTTTTGTTTAGCTTTAAGATACTTCTTACCATTCCTCTTGGTGTGGTTATTAGCCTGGTTTTTTTTATATTTTATTTGTGTAGATCCATGTTCGACATCCGTATGTAAGGCTTGGCAGTAGACATGTGTCCATTACGATCTTTTTTGGTTCTAAGTTGTAGTATAGTAATATAGCCTGCCTATTATAGTAATCAAAAATAACTAACTAAAAATTTTTTTTAGTTAGTATTTATCATTTCATACAATGCTTACGGATCCAAGTACGTACTAAATGATAAAATAAATATTGACCTAATATTTTAATTTAAATCACGATTGAATGTGCTAACTTGCTGATGATTTAATATATATATATATATATATATATATATATATATATATATATATATATATATATATATATATATATATTTATATATATATATATATATATATATATATATATATAAATATATTTAGTATATTATGTACATAATAATATACATATAATAAATAAAATATTGGTAAAAATCTAGTAAACATTTACTTTCACTAATAAAATGATAATAATAATAACAATTTACTTGCGTAATAACGCGATCTTATGAAGGCCACGCAATAAACAACGCGCGCGGCATATAAACTAAAGAGTATCCACAACACAAGTCATAATATAATGTACATATATTTATTTATAATAAATATTTCGAACTAAAAGATTAATAATTTAAATAAAATATTTAATAAATTTATTATTAATTTATTTCAAGTGTGTAATATTGTATATCAACCTACACGTATTCAAAACTTATGGTACAGGTGTATCCATCCAGTGTCGCATGCAGAAATAATAATATATTCTATATTTTCATTGTACAGGTGTCCGATGCCATAAATACATGTATGTCAACTAAGCCAAACAACTTTTTCTTATCAATTTCGAAATAGGTCCATAATTAGCCGCTATTAAATCGTTAATTAGTTGTGGAAAAAATTTTTTTTTCTACAGAGAGTGTAAACAACGCTTTTTATATTCGACATATAATATAAAGTATGTTAATTTTAGTCTAAAGTTCATAGAATCGCTTAATAAGTTCATTTCGACATGTCTGTAAATTTGTCTGTATTGCATCAAGATATATCAAAAACGAAATGAGATTTCGAGCTGAAATTTTTATTACGTATATTAGTATACGCATATAAGCTAGTAAAAGCATTATATTTGCATATATACATATCATTATACATATATTTTTTAATATATTTTAAATATATGTATTTTAAATATTTTCAAATATATTAAGGGAAGTTTAAGAATAAATTTCGGTTTTTTGCCGCAATTTCCTATATTAAATTATTTTGTATTTTTATACTCGTTGCTAATTTGGTGACGGTTTGCACATATGTATGTTGTGCAAACAAACATATGTGCATACCGTCACCAAATTAGCAACGAGTAACATCTTCTCAGAGAATCATTACAACTAGCTAATTCATACTGATGATGACTACTTTGTAGTCGAAATACGTATTTATAAAAATAGAAAATAATTTGATCTAAGAAATTGGGGCAAAAAATCGAAATTTTTTCGAAAAATCCTAGAGTTCTCATTAATAATTATAAAAATATAAAAAAATACTTTAAGAATGCTAATCATTAAAAATAGTTCAAACATTGATACTGAACAGTCTTTGTTAATTGGTATTTTCACTTATTAACATTGAATTTGATATTCCACTTAAAATTTAAAAATAAAACCACCTTTAAAAAATTAGCTGAAAAGTGAAAAATAATTTTGTTGTGACCAATTACCTTTCTCAGTCGATTCCGACGAATCAATTTTAAAATTGGCTAAGGATAAGATTGGCACTGACTTCGAAAGATAATTGGTCACAAGGAAAAATTTAAAATTATCTTTTAAACTTTAGTTTATTTTTTGAAGGTGGCAATTTTTTTATGTTTTAGTAATGTATCTCTTTCCAACAAAATAAGAATAATCAAAATCGATTCAAAAACGATGAATTTATGCGCGAACACGTATAAAAAAAATAAATTCGCTGTCGACTTGAGAAAACTACTTTTTTGAAGTTGGTTAAAAACAATTGTATACTTATTTTTTAGTCCATATGCAAAAATCGTGTTTTCTCATTTCACAACTATCGAAAATCGAAACTGTAAACAATGCTATCGAAAATCGAAACTGTAAACAATGATATGCACTACCAACTATACTCCCGACTTGTAATTCGAAGGTCAATTCCTGGCTAAAGTGTAACGTTTACAATTCTATCCCTGTTTCAATTAAATAACGTAATAGACGTTCTATCAATAGAGATGCAAATATTGTTTCTAAATTTTGTTCGTAAAACACATATAATGTGTTAATAGAATAGAAACTGTTTAAAATATTTGTTGTAGAATCTGACAATAGCACGCAAATGTTCATAATAATAATGTGGAGGTGTTCGGGATGTACCACTTTAAAAACATTATTCGACATTATTTCTAGGGATACTCGAAAGAAAATGAAAAAAACATGAAAAAATATAAAGTCAGCTTCTATCATAGCGAATTTATGTGATAAAAATAGCAAATGCATTATTTTACCTTATATCCAAATTTCAACTAAATCGGTCTTAAATAGCTAAATCCGTTCCACAGATATTTAAGTAAATTTGTTGAAGGTTTTTAAAACCCCACAAAGTCGGTACCAATGATGGAAAATGAAGTATGGTTAATGCAAATCGATTGAAATTTGTTTTGCAAATCGTTAATCTTTCCCAGTAAAATTATTCCAAACAGACAATTGAAGTTTACATATTATCTTCAACAAATGTAAAATTAAATTTTCGAAAATATATTCTATTCCATTATTCACATGTTGGCAAAAAGGAAAAATAATAATCTAGTCATCAATATCTTATAATTACCCAAAAGATAAAATTCAATGACGCATTTAGAGTATTTATTCGAAAACCTACTATATACTTAATAGGACAGGAAAAATAATCATTTGAATGTCAGATGAAATATTTAATGAAATCATTTTCAACCACAAAAACCCAGTTAAATATAAAATACTTTATTGGTTAAGATTATTCCTTAAAAAAAGCGAAGATAACAACTGATTTATTGTTGTTTATTGTTTAGATACTCAACATATTGTTGAGTATCAATGTTTTGAATTTTTTATCAATTTTGAATAATAAAAAATATTTCAAGCATGTTGTTTATTCTAAAAAAACCTTTTTAGTCTTTGAATTTTGTTTCTTTTATGGTTAAAAATTTTGTTTGTGGATCCATTGGACCTAATGGACCGATTTTTGATAAAACAGAATGTATTATTTTAAACCCTTCGTTGAAGACGTATGATTAAATCCTTTAAATTATAAAAAATATATAAACTACTTTGCGTTTTTTTTTTTGTTTCACGCATTTTTTATTTATTTTCTTAATTAATGTTGACATATATTTCAGTGTATATGACCATTTTCAAAACAGTGTCTTTTAAATTAAGTAATAAAAGTGAAAAATTTTATATGAAGTTTTGGTGGAAATTAAATTTTCTACGAGAAATAGAATTTGAATGAAGGTTATGTACAAAATGATTAGTTTTGCAGCATGTAATAATTCTAATTGAACGTTTAACGCACCAAACTAAATATTAGAATAGTCATACATGAAGTCATTATTTGCGTGTTCTATTTCTTTTAACTCGAAAACTATTCACTTTACAGATTTGGTTCACGAACTGTCTTGTATAAAATTTAACTTCCTACAAAATTATTATTCTTGATCGGAGTGCCTACCGTTATGCAAACTGATGCATTTGGCTTATCATAGGTTTTTACCCCACTGCTTTTATCTTTATATCACATGACCTAAAATGGATAAAATTAGGGTACCTCTTTTTGTTTAGCCCTAATCCCTAGGTATTTTATCTTTCTAGAGTATCTAATATATGAATATACATTCAAGGAATGTCATTTTAAAAGAAATGTAGTTAAGTAATGATCTTTTGTGGCATTAAAAAATAATAATATTAAGCAATTTTTAGGAAATTTCCTTAGCTTCAATGATTAATTTTTCTCATTCTTTCTTTCTCAATAGTTTTTGAGATATTCACTATAAACCAAGAGTAACCCACAACACTTTTTCAAAAGAGAGACTCTCTAGTAAGATAAAAATTGAGTTTCAAAGGATTACGCCTAAATAAAACAGTGGTACCTTAATTATTTCTATATCTAGAGAGCTTAAACGTAAATTTAAGCAATTTCACAACTTTATGGCACCTTTAACGCACTTTAAATTCGACGCATGTATTTCATACATAGAAATTCACTCATAATATCATTATTTTAACCAGCAAGTAATCGAGGAAGCGAAATGGTTCTGGCCAAATTAGTGTTGGTACCCTCTCATAGTTTTAATGTACACATGAAAACAAACATTTTGGCGTAAGGTTAATATGTTAAGAATTAAAAATACAACCGTAACAGCTCCTACGCATTACACTTTTTTTCTGCTACTTCGAATTTTTCATTACCGTTTTTTTTTAACTGATCACCTATCATGTTAACACTTTCATTTAAGTATATACGCCACTCAATAAAAAACGGAAAAGTAAGCACTATTAGCTAATGTTACCGTTTTATATCAATACTAACGAATGCGTATAATCTTATTCGGAAATTTAAAACATATAGTTAACAGAGCGGTGGGCTCTTAGACATTTGAGAATAAAATACGAAAAAAGGACAAATCGATAATACTCGGATTATTTAGTATTTAACCTATTTATATTACATAAACCGTATTATGAACAAATGTTTATCTATAATTTAAAATAACGTAATATATGGACAAGATATACTTAATTTAAAAGAAAAGCTACTTAGATGTCACAGACCTGAATGATTTCATATAATCAAGTTATCATAGCTTTTAACTATTTAAAAAACATATGGCTATCGACTTACCTAATCCTAACTGTAAAACCAATTGTATCTTTAAGTATAATGTACAGTTCACCTTTGCATGCTAAACATGGATAACTACCAATAGCACTAAAATGCTTTCGAGATATTAACTTAGTAGCACAAATACCAACGTAGCAGATAACTATGTATTAAGCCAATATGGACAAACAGTATTTATGAAATACTTTTAAAAAGCAAATCGTGTCGGAGCGGTCGCATCCTGAGGAAACCAAAAGAGCTCTCGAATGGAACTCTGAGAGGGCGAAGTAGTGTTTCGTAGGTGCTTGTAACTTTAATCAAGATCGTCATAATTTTTATAACTACGGTCGAATACTTTTTATTTCGAGTACTTTGAGTACCTATTATTATACGTCATATATTTATTCATTTATCCGCTGAATATGAATATCGAAGCCACAACGCCGCAAGGCATTGGTGCATTTTTACAGACTGTTCGTGTTATAAATGAACTACATATGTCATCAAATATACATAAAACAACCGGTATACATTAGTATTATAACATATACCTATAAATCCATGTGAAATAGATTGTAGTTAATATTGGTGGTATATTCAGCGTGTTTTTACCATGAATAGAACCAACATTACAATGAGTAAGCAGCACCAACTCACAACAGCGACCAACACCAACTAATACACAATTCACTTGATTTAATTTTTTTGAATCAGTGATTATTTTACCAGTCAAGAGTTAAGTCCAACAAAGATTACACATTGTATACTCTCTGAATATTGTTGTGGTATTAGTGAATGAAATATTGTTAATCAAACGAACCCACGTTGTTGTACGGATATATTTCTTAAAATCATAAAATAAACACCGTTTTAATCTTCAACATTGCGGTTTGTCTTCTGTAGTGTACAGTGCTGGTTGGTGTGTGAGATTTAAGATAATGTTGTATCTTTTGCGTCATCAACAACAATATTCGACTACATCATGTAGTCGAAGAATTACCATGTGCTACTATTATTTGTTTATTGCTGCTGCATTATTACCATCATATATAAATGCAATGGACAATTTGAAAGTGGCATTTGAATGGAAACAATTAGATTATCATTATCCATCTGAACAAGACCGGACGCAAGCTATTCAAAATGGTCAATTTATACCAGAAAATAATATACCAATGGGCTTAGAGGTTTATGAAAATCGATTGTTTATAACAGTACCAAGATGGAAAGATGGTGTTCCTGCATCCTTGACATATATTCATTTAAATGGTATGTTTGTCATTTGTTGATTATATCTCATGTCTGCAATTTGTGATCTGTTTACTAGTTAATATTATATTTTTATTTTAAACCAACTGATGATAAATCGCTCTGTTGGGTTTTTTTTTGGTGCATATGCATCAAATACAGTCCTGGATATCTATCTTATTATTATAAGCATTCTCATATTTTTAAAATCGCTGTATAATTTTAAAACTCATGCCTAATAATAATTAATTATAGCACTTAGAATATTCGAAAACATTTGGAGACAGGTCATTCATAGACATTTAATAGCCTTTCAACTCTACTTCTTAGAGTTTACTAATCAATCTTAATATTTGAGAACAATTTTTGTCTTGCATTTTTACTATTGCTGAGGGTGTCAGCAGTATTGAAGTGGATATATACGCAGAATGTAATTTCCGAAGAGAAAGTGAAACTGGTTTAGAATTCTAGACCTTCTCACTAAAATTTAAAAAACCTATATAAGAAAGTTTTTGGAAGTCTATCAATTTAACTACCTGTACTTTTTTTTTACACTCTTATTAACTTAAAAAAGACCATAGTGTACGAAGGAAAATTTAAGACTGCTATCTCACATGCATAAATAGCATTGGTGTGTAATTAGTAGACTGTTTAACATACGGCTAAAAATTTGTGTGTGTTTAGGACTCAACTAGATATATTTGATATGAACCAAACAAGGAAGGAAATGTAGACTTTTGGTATGGATCCGACCAGGGATTCCTTGTCGGGTCCATATCAATAATCAATGCAGTGCCTTATTAGAATAAGTATGTCTAATAAGGTTCTTCTTCTTAAGTAATATGAAAATCTAAAAAGGTTTTAGCCTTATCAGATCTATTTAATGTCAAAGGTAAGCCAATATTGCATATTAAGAATTTTTTAAACTTTACTTGCCAGTAGTGGAAAGGAGTCAAATTTGTTTTGTGATGTGGGAAGGGAAAGTATAGAAAAACTGCACATATCAGTATTGTTGACACAGCGAGCTGAGTCAACTATCTACCAAATATCGAATGGAAATTATGTAACAAATAACATTATTTTGGTCTACTTCATATAAACTGGCATGCACCATTAGTGAGAGCAGATTTTAATTTTAGTGTTAGGATATCCTGGTCTGGTTATGTTATGACATGCCTTGTGACACTTTAAAATTTTTGTATAAGTATATACTGATTTAGTCCTGTTAAACCATACCTTAACACATTTTATAATTTTTTTTATCAGGGTGTTCTGATCTGGTTCATGACAAATCCGGTATGATTTTAACGATTCTGATTGAGTCCAGATATTTGATTTGGTTCAAACTGAGACTTTATTTTTAAACAGGATAGTAATTCCATACTATTATTTTTGTCTTCGGGTTTTTACACCTCTCAATAATTTTAGATCATTCAAACTTGAAAGTGGGTGAAATTTAATTTGAATTGATCCGTTATATGGATGATACATACAATTAAAGCTAATATGCAGTGTGTTAAATGCAAAAAATTAAAAAAAAATTGAAATTCGTCTGCTAATTTAAATCGAATTCTGAATAATATTCAAATTATTTACTCTTTACAGTTTATGAGATACAAAATGTCAAAAAGTACCGAGGTGGCTAGTTTTCTCAGGCAAGAGAACCCTATGAACGAAAAAATAATATATATATGTTTAAAGGGAAAGTTAAAAATAATCACGACTTAAACTATGCACCTGAAATTTATTTTACACTCTTAAATGTAAAAGACACAAATTTTTATTTTTGTCAGATTTTTGGTCTTATTAAATGCTCATTTAATTGATAAACAAGTTTTAATATTTTTATTACGATAACATAGAAACTCTCTTTTCGTTTTTAAAGTTATCTTTATGATACGGACGGATAGACATATGAAAATCAACTAAGAAGGTGATTCTATGAACGCCTAAAACAAAATTATGTGACTGCCTTCAATATTGGCTAGCATTACATTACAGACTAAAATTTTAAAACTATGGCATATTCTATATATGTCGAGTATAAAAATTATTTTTGTACTTGAAACAATGGATGTTCGACATTATTAAAAATGTATTACTAACCAAATATATAATGATTAGAAAGCGATCAATTTTTGAAGGATAATTAACATTCCAACCTCATTTATTTTGTGTTTAACAAGTTGTTGTAATTACATTCACACTACTAATGGGTATTTCCTGGAAACTTTGTGAATAATGAAAGTAATTCCCATGTCATAAATAAACTTAAATATAAATCCCAAATATTCCGTGATAAATAAAATTTATTTTTTGAGTATCAGATCCAAATCTTGATGATTCAACATATTAATATATAGGTATATTATTAAATGAATATTTGGTTTGCTTAAAAATAAATACTTCCAAGATAACATCAGGTACTCCTTTGATAAGTTCGCTATGTTTACATTTGAAATTTTTAAACAAGGAAAATCTGTTTTCCAATACCAGAGTTTGTCGACCTTGTAGATTTCTTTTTCTTTAATTTGGTGATATTTTTCATTTGAAATAAACGAACCAATTTCGATTATAATGAGAAAAAATTTTAGTAGTATGGGGAGATTAGTAAAAATAGATAATCAGTTTGAATTTGACCTTTTATAAGAAGAACCTGTTGAAACCATTTACTCTCCAATAGCTGGGATGTCACTCAAGCTAGTGCATCATAACTTCTAGTGTATTTTTCAACCTGACTATCAAAGCCATCGATCGGAGATGGTCGGTATGACTCCTTGATGAGAGATATTCTATCTCTATATTTTTGTAACTCTACAGGCTACCATCCAAGTTGAATTATATGCAACTCACACGGTATAAATGGGCCAAAGATTCGCGTCAATTATAGCAATAGTTACATATAGCCACTCTTGTTCATCAGCTTAAACTTCCAATCTTTCCAAAATCCAAACTTTGTGCCAAGCAACCCTCAGTACTTAATTATCCCTGAGTATGGTAAGTATCCCTGAGTATGTATTTCTGGCTCTAAGGTTCAACTGGGAGCCTGGGTGGCACATAACCCATTTATCATGGTACACATAACCATATGGTTTCGTAGGTTTAAGTTTCTACGTACATATATTTGGTTCGAGGGAGAAATCTCCTTTTCAGCTGGAATAATTCCAATACGCGTTCCCTATATGTCTATCATGGACCAACTTGGTTGCAGTCGTGCTTTTGTCCGAAGGTGCTTCCAGATTTGCCTTTTCTGGCTACTTTAATACACCCAGGCTAAGATGAAAATTAGTAATTTTTGTATGCTTGCTTCACTTCTAGAATTTGTCCTTGTGAGCTATACAATAATAAATTAGCACTTTAAAAAGACGAATGAAATTTTGAGTCAACCTTTCACGGAAGGCAAAATATTGTTTCACCGAACTACCGTAAAGGACCAAGTTCGCAACAACATCATACATTACTAAAATCATTACATCGTAGCACCCGTCAGTAGGCGGTTAACTCAAAAATTATTTTTAGCGATACACCTATTTCGTATATAAAACGATTCAACAATGATCTAAATTTTTAGTTCAACAACCTTATGTAATGACATATGGAAATTTTTTGGTTTGTATTATTTTTCGTTAATAATACTGTAATTACTTCGTAAACCGTCTTATATGTACATAATTTTGTTACTTTTAAATAATATAATATTTTATCAATATGTAATCTATTTAATTACGTGTTAAAAAATTATAGAAAATGGAGCTTGAACAAATTTTAGTTAAAAAAAAAATACCCTACAAAAATCAATAAATATGATAGTTTATTTTCTCTTTTTTGAAAATGAAAAACATAATCTGTTCTGGAATATTTTGTATTCATAATGTATATTTTGTATTTAATGTTCTTAGATAGATAACAACTTCTTAAACAACCTTTATTAAAACTTTTATTAAAAGCTAAATTAAACCGTTTATTAAAAAAAATGCCCTAAAAAATTGAAAGTCATCAATTATATTATGAAATTGGTAAATCAAAAGATTTTTAATTTAAAGAAAAATAAATTATTTTATCTATTGCCTGCGACTTCGCCGACTAAAATTTGATTTTTATTGATAAGTATTAGTTATTAAATAAATTTAGTTTTTTTCCCTTTTCGAAAAATCCTAGCGTTCTCATTAATAATAATAAAATTAGTTTTTAAGTTAAGCGTTTTAGTTTAAGGTTCAAAAAATATATTCATATTATAGAAAAAATATTTTCTACAAAATTTGAGACATAATAGTAAATATTGACTAAGACTAAAGGGGAAAGTAATGGCTTTGGTTTTATAAATTTAATTTGAAAATTAATACAAATGATAGTGTAATAAATTTCAAAATTCTTGCCCGGATAATCTTAAAAATGACATACAAGCTTATTTTTAATCCACTTCATATATTATGCATGTTATATTATTAGAATTGTATTATATTCATATATGTTAGCCTATAGGGCCTTCTAAACAAGTATGCCAAATTTATGTTGGCTTTTTTGTAAGTAAACTTGCTCCTTACTTTATAAAGTAGTCCGATAATGACAATTTTAATTTTTTTGCTATAGATACAATGCATAGACTGGTCACACATTAATTTTTCCAAAAAATAATGAATATCCAACAAAAAAAAGGGGGGGCAACATACGAACCGTGTAAACAACTAAAAATTGTTCAACAAATAGAATAGATTTCAAAAATGTACATAGTAAGGAATAATTTTGAATTAAGGTAGTTTGGTAGCCAAATGACTTAAGGTTAACCCAATATTTTTTTGTGTTTATTCGAAGAATATAAATAAGGCAATTATAGAAAAAAAAAACAGATTTTTTTTACCACACCGTTTAAGAGATATAATTAATTAAAGTTTATCAAAAATACACGAGCTCTTATGAGTGTTCTTGTTCAATAAAACCGGAAATGGAAGTTTTGTAGAAAATTGGCACAGTTGACCCCACCAAAAAAACTTTTAAATTGATATAACTCTATCCCAAATATACACTGAAAAAATTTCAGATTAATTTACCACGTACTTTCGATGTAATTAATTTTTCAATATTGACATGTGGCTTCTATCTCTGTCGTTTAGCGGAGACACTATCTCTTCCATATTAACTAGGGGAATAATGCCGTCTCCATTAAGCGCACCAATTTCAAATAGTAACTAGCGTTTTTAATGGTATATAACAACAAAAGAATATTGAACATTAATAAATATAAAAAATATATTTTATAATGTTAAATTTATTTTCTAACGAAATAATTTGTTTATTTAAATTAAAATTAAAAAAAAGTAATTCACGATATAAAAATAAAGTTCAGGGTTATGTTTTGAAAATTATTTAAAGTTGCTATTATCTAGTGACAGTTGAGTACTATTCAAATAATATTTTATTTATTACATTATTTAATTATAATCCGTGCTAAATTATATCAATTAAATTCTTATGTGAATTTTATCAATTATTATAGCATGCTTCGTATATTTATTAGTAAATAAAAAAGAAAAAGTCTTTTATTTAATTTCGGATTGCGGCTACCAAACTACCTTAAATAAATAATAATCAAGAAAAAAATAATTTTGAAATGGTTGTTAAAGGAAATTCTTTGTATAAGAAAAAATAATTATTGATTTAATTCAAAATCTTTTTTTAGATTTTAGTTCATTTTTTGAAAATTATTTCGCAATAATCTGCCACATGCTTTTGAACCTTATCCCCAATCGAATATTAATAAATGTGGTATTTGTTTTGCACAAGAGGAAATAGATAGTTATAATCTAAAAACAGTGTTTAATTGTATATTATTATAATTTATGTTAAAATTTGTACATATATTTTAAATAAACACTTTACGGAGTATGATCTCTTATTTGGCAATTAATTACAAAAAAAAAAAAAAACTAGTGAAGTGGGAGTTCCACTTGAGCACGGAGAAGCTGTCTTTAAAAAATAGATTTTTGAAAAAATGAATTATTGTAATCATTTATAATGTTTATCATTTTAGTTATATCAACCGAGAAGTTCCTAATTTTGTGTTAAATAATAAAATAGAAAAATATTACTCATTTGCGATTGAATGGTGTTTCTGAACTTTTTGAAAGATTACTTGAAATGTCACCAATATATTGTACTTAAAAAATAATATCTCAAAAACTACACATCCAATTATCAAATAGATCCGATTCTTGTAATTAATTATTCCAAAACCGCTTGGTACTTACGAAGGGCTTGAATATCCCCGGCTTCAAGCAAGCCTTTTAAGAGCTGTGTTACCTATAATGACCCGTTGATTATTTTAACTTCTAATTTGTTTATTTCGGTAAGGTAACCGCATCTGTTTCATGCATATCTCATCTAAGGTCGATTATTGCAGTGCAACAGTTCATCGCCACATATAATTATCAGTATTCAAGTAATCTGCATATATTTTAGTCGACACTAAAGTATAGTTAAACACTACAACACTAAAGTTTTAGGCGACACAATCAAGTAAATTATCGAGGTTGACTTTTGAAAAAAATTTCAAAAAATCGATAAAACTTTTGTATTTTTTTTTTTTTTTGATAAAAGTTTGTGGATATGAGTAAGATAATTCTGATGACAAAAATCGGATCTATTTGATTACTAAAACCATAGTTGTTTTATAGATATGTTCTGAAATTTTATTCGTAGAATGATATTTCCAAGTCATTTCTAGAAACATTTGTATACTTTAAATTTTAATAACGCAAAGTTAAATTCTTCCTGGGTTTTTCAATGATGTTACTTCACAAAATTCACTAGTTAATACCATTCTGAGCGTGGACTTTTTATTCTATTTTCCGATCGACATATAATTAATGATTGTGTTACCGAAATTTACTTGCAATCAAATATAGCAATACCGCAAATAGCAACATTCAAATATAACTTTTACCAGATACTGGGCAAACTTTGAAGGTAAAGGTTCAAGAGACATTTTATAGGGTAATAGCTCAAGGTACTGAACTCTAAAGTAAAAAAAACATATAAATTATTAGTTGAAATCTCATTAATAGAAACAATAATAATAAGAATTATTTTTAATGGATCTATTTTTTTAAATTCACACGATTAGAAGTTAATTATTAATTGTATAACTTCTGACAATGAAAATATAATACATCTTTGTGATTAATTTGTATAAAGCTTTAATTATTATCAAAACCTTGTTGTTTTAATCATTTTAAAATTAATTACATTTTAAGGCAATTTTATATAATTTAGAAGATTTTGTTTGTAGAAAATAATTCACATAGTAGAGATACTTATTCGTGTATTATAAACTGTGACGAGAAATAAACTATATAGCATGAAAATATATATAACTTATGGTGAGTATTTTCAAAAATTAAAATATACCTATCAATTGGAAGCAGAGTTAACCAAATTTTAAAATAGTGTACTTTGACTGTTTTAAGATCTTTAATCGGTTATAGCTCGTGAAAGCAGTTTTTTTTTTTTTTGAAAAATGTTTGATTTTTTTAGTTAAAAAATGTGAATTTTTGTCGATTTTAGACCAAAAATTGGTCCAGGAATCCTTAATATTTTAGAATTTCTTGGCATTATGCCATTAACAGAATGGTATGTACATTTCAAGTACCTCCAGATTTCAAGTACTCTTCCGATGATATATATATATTATTTTAAAACCTATAGTATTTTAATTTTTATATATTCTAGGTCCTTAGAAACTCTTAGGTGATTGTTCTTTGTTTTTTTATGCACAATAATTAAAACATTAAAACTATGCTTATATTCTTTGCTAGATTCTTTGTTTTACATTACACATTTCAAAGTTTACTATCTTTTGATAAAAAATTCGTTAATAGACGTTTTTTTTTTAGGTGTGAAACGTCATTTCGACTTTTCTAGAATAGATATAACGTGTTAAAAAAAACGAAAGTTGTAAAAAATGACAAATGCACACAAAATGAAAACAATACGCTTGTATTCATAGTAATAAAATAATACACATTTTTGCTAAATTAACCTTTAAAAAATTCTGCATTCTAAACACTTAAACTATATATAATAAAAGAAGTGTATATTGAAGAAAATATATATTTTCTAAACATCCTATCTTTCAGATGGGAACATACAAAAATCTACCATAACTCTTTTAACCATAATAAGAGAATTCACTTTGCATCGATCACTGCAGGAAAGAACAAACTACTTGAAAATTTGTCTTAGTTTGTCTAAGTGGAAATTCTTATAGCGGACTACCTTATCTTAAGGTACTTATTAGTAATTACACTATCTAAATTCAAATTTATTTTTCAAATGCATTATTATTCAAATCAAATAATTCTGCTAAGGGATATCACAAATCACATTTCATTTAATAAACAATCACATTTTAAGAAAATTTAAAACATTATACCGTTTGGTTGAGTTGAAAAGTTAAGATCCGTATCCACGGATCTGTACACTGATTATCCGTATCCGCAAGTATCTCCATTTTTAATGATCCAGCACATACCTGCTTAGAATTGAGATTTGAATAAATAATCATCAAATTATTGTACCTTGTGGGTTTCTGTTAAAACATCAGGCAGATGTATCAAAGTACCTTGATAGAAAAAAACTAAATAAGTCCGAAGTATGTTTCGATTAGATAAAAACTACCTCCAAATAGTGACTGCAATACATGACTGTTTCTTAATTTCCTTAGCTACATCGATAAATAGTTGTTATAATCATAAAGAAAATTTCTAAATCTTCAGATTTCGTCCAATAATTATAATTAAAATCAAAGTTTAATATTTTACATTACCAAATAAAATATTGAGATAGTACAAAAGCCTAAAAAATCACTCCCACAAAGTTATTTATTTCTGTAACGCAAATCACATATGAACGGAACTCAAATTTCAAACTTTCAAATTTTGTTTTAGTCAAATAATTTTTTACCACTTTCTAAATGAAATTTATTATTTTTAGGTAGTTAGCAATTTTTGTTACTTGTTAAAAATATTTTTTTCTAATTTATTTGTCATATGTTACAAATTTTATTTATTTTTTATTTTTTGTACTAAACGTAAGTTGTAAACCGATATGTTTTAAATACAGAATTTATAATAATGTCTCATATATTAGAATAACGATATTATTTTAGCATTTTAATGACAACATACGATAGGGACTTTTGGGTCACCTGTATATAAATAACAGCGATTATTTACCTCTAAGTAATTAATATTAGTACCTGGTACTTAGAAAATAAAAACATTTGTAAAATATTTATTAAATAATCAGTAAACAAAGATGATTCACTTTCAATATAATTGCTAATATTTTTTCGTAAACAATATTATGTATTGCAATTGCAGTCAAATTATACCGGGAGGCACTTAAAATTCATAAAGATTAAAATTTGACGTTAAAAATTTAAGAAAAAAAATGAATTTCTAGTAATGACGTTAACAATTGTAATAAACGGTTCTTAATTAGAAAGTACTGTTAGTACCGTGCATAGTACGTGGAAGGAACTTCTTAATCTATTGACGCGCTACGAGTGTCTAAAATTTGTAATAAAACATTCACATTCTAGAAAATATAATGATTTGTTCAATTGTTTGCATTAAACTGTATAGAAAATGGCATACTATTGTGCATATAAATTTTTTAATATTTGGTTAATTCTGCTTTTAATTGTTTGTGCATGAAAATGGAAGAAAACACCTTTTTTACCTTTGACTCTGAGTAATATTTTTGACCGGAGTAACGTATCAATAAGGAATTTTGAAATTTTGTTTAGAAATACAAACGGAAGATTGTTCATGTAAACATATAAGGTTTCTTTTAGTATTTCCACAATTAAATATCTTTATTTTCCATATTAGGGTAGTCGCACATGATAAGATTTTCTGTTCAGAAAATCTGATGTAATTCTAAGCATGTATTTTATATTAGTCGCCGCACAAGGTAAGAATTGTGCATAACACTATAAGATTTTCTGATCAGAAAATCTTATAGTGTGCACATCAATGCTATCTGAAGTAGCATTCGAATTTCTTATAAGACGTTCTTACGATGCTGTTTGAAGTAACAGCGGATTTAGCCATCTGAAGTACGCCATCATTTTGTTAGCCAAAAAAGTAATTAATACATTTAAAATAATTCGTTAAAAGTGTTTAGGCGTTAACACATGTACGTAGATCGTCCGATGGTAGGTATGCATGCGCGCGCTTGCTTAAGATTTTTGTCTGATCAGAATTTCTTATACGAATATCTTATAATGTACGATGTATTTACGACGCTGCAGGAAGTATGATCACATTTACTTATAGGACTGCCCAATGATGTGCGTTGACAATCAGATTTTCTGATCAGAAAACTACTTATTATGTGCGTCTACTCTTAGAAACAAAATTTAAAATACCAAAATAAAGATTATTAGTTTAAATTTAAATAATATAAAATACGAGGAATCAGGAATGTGTTTTAGAGATTCTAATAAAACATTGAGACAGTACAAAACATAACTGGCAGAAAAAAACATATATTTTCTAATTTGGTAGTTCCAAATGATTTATATCTCTATAGAATAAGAGTACTAGAATCAACGCTGTAGAACATTAATCCCGAAAATTTTTTTCTATGACTACGATGACTACGCAATGACTGACAATGCATTGAATTGTTCAATCAATGGTGTTGCATTTAAATTTTTTAAGACTACATAAGTCTCGAGACAATGTTAAGTAAAAAAAACGGAAGAAGTTTTCAGTAAAAATTTAAAAATTTTTTTGAAATACTATACTATACTATAATAATTTTAATTAAAGTAGAATAAAATATTTTGATGAAATATTTATTATATATATATTTAATTTATTAGTTGATACATTGTTTTTATAAAACATTGCATTCCAAACCAACCTTATTGTAATTTAAATAACAATTACTTTAATTAAACAATCGTATATTAAATATTATACATACATATTATATACATACGTACACACACACACACACACACAATTATACATACATACAGGTATTTTACATACAATAACATGAATAAAAGTGAAATACAAGGTCAATTAATTTGCAGATTATATAGGTATGAAAGATTTTTGTATTTTTTACCTCAGGTGTATGTGCATAACGGCATTTTAAATTAATAATGAATTTATTAATACAAAGTTATAGTATTCATCCTGAAAATAAAGTGTCGTTACGAAAACTGAAATTGTGTTCTAAACCAAAACTCTTTTTAATGTTTTCTTATTATTATTTATGGCCGCCAACTCTCCTACCTTATGCAAATTTCAGATGAATTGGCATAAAACATATGAGACCTCTAATAAATAAATACAGTCTCTAATGTAATATATTTATTTAAATTTTCACGCACAAAAAACTCATAAAATAAATATTTAAATGTAATGATATTTTACATGTATAATCTAAACATAAAGGATGTGTTTTTCGCGAAAAATTTCTATATTTAAAATCAATTCAGAATTTTTTCCGGGAAAAAAATTTTCATTTATCTTGTCAAGATTGTGAAAAACCAACTTTCATAACATTTAAGTAATTATGTTTTGAATTTTTTTGCGCGAATATTGCAAAAAATGGTTTGCTCCGAGCACTAATTTATACAGATTTCTTTAGATATTTTCAAAGTTCATTAAACTATATTTTAAGTAATACTGGTTGTTCATTAAAGACCGCACGATTTTTTTTTTTTTTGGATCTGATAGAATCCAAAAAAAGTTTTGAGATAGAAAGTCTTGACCAGGCCATAGGTAAATAGTAATCAATTACAACAATTACCCAATGATGACAAGGGTGGAGTGAAATAACGGTTCTTTCTTTCTCTCCCGGTAGCCACAGTCGTCCCCCACTCTTCTTCTATCTCTTTTATAACGCTCATAATTAGTTTATTATTGTAATTAATTATTAATTACCTATGGATCAGATCAGGAATCGGCAAGGACTGTCTCAGAAATTTATTCTCTATCTGATCAAAAAAAACAAAAACAAAATGTGCGGTCTTTCCGGACTCTATGTTTAATAATTTTTTGAGTTCTTCCACATTGTAAAAAGTTTCCTAGAGTAAAACAGAGTTCATAATCTAATTATAATAAGAATGAATGTTTTTGTAGCCAATAAATACGATAAACTTATATTTATACTCATATTACACTCTACATCTTTATTATATACAATTTGCCAGAGTATATTGTTTTTAATTATGAAAATTTTGGTATATGAGTTTGAAGAATCATGAAAATAGCCCATTTCCACATATCTGTCGGTCCATCACCAAGATAATTCAAAAACGAAAAGAGATAGCAAGCTGGCTGAAATTTTGATGACGTATTCTATCCATGACCCATTTAAGATAAATAAACCATAAACGAAAAATTAAATAACAAAAAAAAATTTATTTTCTAAAAGATACAATTTTTTTCTTAAAATGTCTCCAAAATTTTTTTATTTTTTCTTTCAAATTTAAACAACACAAATTAATATAATTACAATACCTCTTATTATATATCTATTTATAACTGTATAGACTTCATTTAGAGTATTTTACGAATGTTTATGATTATAAATAGTTCAAACGTTATATTTAACCATATGTGAAATATCAAAATTATAAAAAATCCCGGGTGCAAATTTTTGGCAATATTAACTTCATATCATAAAATTTCCTTGAAGTCCTCGATTTAACAAATTCTTCGTAATCACTTTGAATTGTCCATACGAGTCAATGAAAAATATATCTTTACATTGTGAAGATTTCTTGCAAACAACCCCTTTATAACGAATTTTCAACTATCAATAAATTTAATATAATAATAGTTTATAAACTATAAACTATATATTTAATTATAAATTTAATCAGAAAGATTTCTGACTAAAAATCATAGTTACCATGATTTGTTATTTTTGTTATTATAAATAGCTGAAGTTAGAAGGTAAGTTAAATATATAACTTCCGTTAAAAAAAGATTAAATATATTTCATAGAAATTCGAATCGTACCCAAAAAACTAATTTTTCAGAATTTTTGACCAAATGATTTAAATCTACGAAAATTTGAATTGCAGCACTGAATATATGATTTTTGAATTCAATCTTAAGTTGAGCAGGAGGATTTTCGCAGAGAAAGATAAATAGATCGTTTTTCTTCGTATCTCTTGGTGGTTTATGGAAAACAATGATAAAGTATACCTATTTTGAATATTACATTTTGTATAAATATAATGCTATTATGTATGTGAATAAACACATTTATGCGTTATGGATTATATTTTAATATAGTTTTTACGTATGTCAAGAGATACGAAAAGCAATTTAAAATAACACATATTTAAAACTCTGAAACTCATTTTTTTTTTTGTTAAAACCGAAAACTAAATTTCGTTCTGGCACTGATATTTGATATTTGAAGTTGAAATGTAAAAATTATATAGATATAGAGATTGTGTTTTATTAATAATAGATTTAAAATAAAAATATTCACTTTTTCTCGGAAATTTATAAATATTTCTGTAGCCTTCAATAAATAATATTTACTCATTTATATGGTAAATGTTTCATTTGACAAGGTTGTATTTATTTTTAATTTTTATTACAATTTTAATATTAAATTGATTTGAAGTAATTGTCAATATTATTATATAATAAATATATGAATAATATTGTTGTTATATGGGTTTTGTAAACATATAAATAAATACCTATATATGTATTTATTTAATAATAATTTATTTAATTGATTTCAATATAAGATGCTTGGGTATGGCAGTGCCATTCCTTAAGGGGATGTATCAACGACTGTTGTGACAATCACACTCCTAAATATAATATCGTTTATTTTTCTCGCATAAATAACAAAAACATTATCCAAATGAAATTTGGTATACACAATATTGACATAAGAAAACATATTACTTTCCGTGGAAACCTAATCTGTTTATTAGCTAAATTTGAGTTAAAATTGTGGCAAACTAAGCATTTTACGCAAAAATCTTTCAAACAAAAGTTTTTTCCAAAATAAGTTATCAAAATTAACTTGATATATCGTTTCGATTTTTATGAGTTACCTTGATGACAGACAGGCGGTTGGGTAAACAGACGGACATACGGAAATGAACTAATTGGCGATTCAAGCTATATCAAAATCCTATTTGTGTGGTCAATATTTTCTAGCATTACAAACTTTAAACTAAAATTATTTCACGCTCACTGGAAAATGATTTGACTACAAACGGTTCAGCTGAAATTAACTAAAAGCTTGTAAATAACTAACAAATCAAGCTTTCTTCAAGAAAATTTATCGATGTTCTATACCCAAAAATAGAAAGCCTTGATTTTGTATAATAATCGATATTTATTTTATATTTTTAAGCCAATTTCTTTCCACGCACAATATTACTGAAACAGAAAAAAAATGGGGAAAATTTTTTCCTAAAATTGAATTTTTTTTTATTATGCCTTAAAATCAACATTTGAGAAACAATTTTACACTACTGTCCAAGATAATATATGCTTGATACAATTGTTTAAACCTGGATACAGACTAGAAATTACGTGTGAAGCTTCTGTTTATTTTCAAATTATAGTTCTACAAGTAAAATAATATTATTTTAGATAAAAAATTTTTATCTATGGAGAGTTGAAAAATAAATCAATAATCGAACATTTTATATTGGATTTCATGGTTTTCATATAATCAAGTAATGCAATTGAAAATTTATTGATGTACATAAATTCTTTATTATTCAAATTGTGTTATTTTTACAATTAAAAATATAATAA
Organism: Chrysopa pallens; assembly: GCA_020423425.1. Lineage (NCBI taxonomy): Eukaryota > Metazoa > Arthropoda > Insecta > Neuroptera > Chrysopidae > Chrysopa > Chrysopa pallens. The sequence continues at coordinate 82,476,743 of CM035592.1, read as the reverse complement.
TTTTCTATAAAAATTGAAATAATTTTCAAATAATAGACAGCATTCATTAAAATTTACTTCGACGTACTGTACGGACGCATAAATTTCTTGAATATGAGAAACATGTCTATCCAATTTCATTAAATCAGTTATAGCGTTCGAAAGTTACAACAGTACACAGATACGTACATATAAACGAAATTCTAATTTGTCTAGTTATCATTATGTAATTGTTTGGTTGATATTTTTCTGAAATTTCACATTTATTTAAAGTGTGACGAATTTAGGGTCTTGATAAATTGTAACGAGGAACTTAAGTAAATTACTTAAAGCCGAAATTCAAAATTTTTCAGAAAATATCATTCTCAGAAAAAACATTTTTTAAAAATATATTTAGGGAGTAATATACCATTAAACGGTCTAAATTAACTTTTTATGGATATCGGTATAGAATATTTATAACGAGCTAAGAATAAAAATCTGAAAGCGTTTATTTTGTAATGCTATATATAGCACGCTAGAATATGTTCAAAAAGAAAATTGCAAATAATTCAAAATGTAGAGAGCGTCAAAATTATAAGCCACTAAAAAAGTTTTACAATAAAAAAAAAAAACTTTTTCAAAGAATTAATTATTAATTTTTTTGGAAAATAGAATAAAATTTGAGTAATATTCAATAATGATAACTGCATTATTATAATCATAATAACTTGTATTCATCAAGATTGTTGTAGAATAGAATATACAGAGTAAAAACTTACGAGGGAAATAATTCGTTAAAAAATTAAATTCTAATAAAAATTTATTTTATTCACTTCAACATAATGTTCAAATTTGTGCATTACCGTCAGTACCGCTCTAAAAACTCCCACTCATTTTGCTGGTGTAAATAAGAAAGAATTTTAAAAAAAATTTATTATTTTTATAATAATTCAGCAATATCGATTAGTGCGAAAAGAACAAGAGTGAAATAATATGGTAATGTAATAAAACAACCCAATGCCATAAAATCTTGAAGTAATGTGAGTTTTTACGGTGCACGAATATCCAATAAAAGCACAATATAAGTTGATCCACTTGTAATTGCCTAAAAGTTAAAAATGTATATAAAATTAATCGAGTCAAAATTGTGACAAATATTTTAACGCCGAAGAAACAGATAATCTGTTTTATGAAACATGTTCCTTATATCTTAAATAACACCCTAGTCCACCCAAAAGAATCTACTTGATTGTTTCCAAACTTTCTAAAATGGAATACAGCCACCCAAAAATATTTCTTTGCATGTCAAACAGTTTGGATACAGTTTTTTTTTTTTTTTTTTTATATTCGGTGGTATTTTATTACTTCCAAGAGAAGGGATTCTAGGTCACTAGAATCTTTCGTTTTTCAGAGAGATATCTGTGTGTGTATATGTGCGTTTTTTTTCGTCTTATATCGAGTACAAATAATCACGTGGAATCACTTTCATTCGACGTGAAATATCCATCCAGTCTTTTTTTTTTTTTGGGATAAAAAACTAAAAGAAAACAAAAAATACACATTTTCGTAACAATTAGAAAAATGTTTTTATTCTCTTCAATGGGAAGTTGAGGATTTGAGGGTCGCACATGTTTGGTAGATAAAATAAATTATTTTAGTTATGTAAAAAACTACCCACCTACATGTGATATATTAGTGGAATAATTATTTTTGAAAGATGATGTACTAAGCTTAATGATTATAAGTAAATATCTTCTGATAATTCGCAAAATAAAAAATAGTTATGGTAACAAATTTCGAGTACATAAAAATTTTACAAAAGAGTTTTTAACCAACATTTTTCTGCAGGTTCAACTAACGTCTCTGATAGACCAACTAATTAATTGGCCATTATTCATAATGCTCTCGCTGTTTAAAAGAGTTCCTTAAACTAACGGGCAGTATGATAATAATTAAGGAAAAAATTAAATTAACTGAGCTTTACGAAATTTCGTAGACTGGACTTAGCGATACATTATAGCAACGACTTAGAATCATTGTCGCAAGCACATGTCTGCAGGATTTTTGGCCTTTATGTTCACCCTGTGATTAAATTACTCGATATGAGACGTTATTTGGAATCGAATTAACACTTGTTTGCGCTAACTTAACTCCTAATTCTGTGATATCCCTTGATAAAAACACCTTATAAAAAATAAATTTCTTAGAGCAATGTTTTTTCCCAATCCCCTTGACCAGCCAAATAAATCAAAGTTATCAAATACCTCGTAAGGAATAATAATCCATAACATTCAAAAGGATAAATCTAATACTTACAGAAATAATTATTGACCATTTTAATGTAAAACAATTCATAGCATTAAAATCCAAATCACGAGCTGATGCAAAAGTTATCAATATTTTTAACTAAAATAAGAACAATTGTTTTATTAAAATAGTTTTTAACTTTTAAGGCATTTCACTTGAAACGAATAACGAAAAATTTGTTGAAATTTGAGATTGTTTCAAGCATTTTTCAAAACATATTTATTGTAAGTAAGCGAATTTAAATAAATTTTTAATTCTATCTTGGTATATAATTTCATTTCGTGTTCATTTACTCTAGGCTTATATTGGAATGGCGCATTGGTTTCCCGCATACAATTTTTCCAACACTAAATTTTAGTTACAAAGAAAAAACTTTGATCGTATGAAAAAGCTCTTATCACACGTCAAACTACAATATATAAACGGTCGTATTTCAAAACTAATAAATACAAAAAAAATTACTCCGCACTAACAAAAACAGGATTTAGTTTCTGACGTCCAAAGAAACTGGTCATTTTGCAAAATAGCAGCATACTTGGGATTGCTCTTCCAACCATTCAGTGCATTGGTGTTTGATTTGCATTTTAAATTGAATACGATTTGAAAGAAATTTAAATTGAAACATAGATCATTTCTTCAACCTGATCAAGTCTCCCGGACTCCCCATATACCCCTAATAGAAATAAAAGAGAGCCAGTTCGACAAAAGTGACGCCTGTATATTAAGAGGTACCTTTCTATAGACGAATACATAAATCCATATGCAGCCCACTTACACCCACTCACTTGAAAGGTCTTATTTTTTAAAATTTATAGTAAAATTAAAATAATAGCCGAAATTATTCAAATAACGATTAAATATTTTACCGGTTTTGATCAGTAAACAAAATTTTAATTTAGTTTTAAAATTGTAAAAAAAACAATAAATTTGAAAAATCTTTTGAAAAATTTCTTAAACTTTTATGTCAAGTCCAATAATTTAAAAACGTGTGTAAAAATTTAAAAGAAATTGTGTGTCCTAGCTCATACCTTTAGAAATTTAAGTATTTTTCGATGTTCGTTTCATGTGAAATGGGCCTTTTATTAAAAATAAATTTCTTACGTCTTCTTTCACTTCAAATGGTAAATGTTTGTTCAAGAGATTGGCAGCTAAAATCCTCGTTTTCTTGGCCTGCAACATTAAAAATATGTCTTCTAAAAATATTAATTTTAAAAAGTATAAACCAATCAAAAAACAATCTAACTACAGTTGAAAAACTGTTTAAAAGATGCCGTTTTGTATTATCTACCAGTGTTGTTCCAGATCGAGTTATTGGTTTTGCATTGAACTCTTGCAAAAGTGAAATAAAACTATAAATTTTTCAGATAAAAAATTAGAATTTGGAAAAAAATGTTTACTCGTTATGCACAAGCCCCGCAATGAATTATTTATTCGTTGTTGGCATTTTATTTGAATTTACAGTCTTGAGTGATTAAATACAAATTAAATTAAGGAGAGAAGAAACCAATTAGAAAAATTTGTAGTACCCATCGTATAGGCAAAAATATAGTTAGAATCATGTAGTCTCCATCTGCCATTAGAATTATTATCCGATTAAATCCTGTTGATGAAAAAACGCAAAGTTGTTTATAATTTTTGATAAATAATGTTACACAAAGTAAATTTCCAAACCATACAAATTCATTTATACTATTAATGCCCGCCTTTTCCCACGATTTTTTTCTCAAATTATAATTCTTTTAATAAAATGTCCTCTTTATCGAGAATTTTATTATTGTTTCAAATCAACATGGACTGATGGATATATTGTTCCCGATTTTCTGGAGACCCAATTCAACACAAATGGATTGTTGACTAATTTTCGGTATTTCTTCAATTGAAGCGTGTGTGCTTCACAAACAGCAGTGATCTAAATTAATTTTTTTAATAAACAAATTACAAAAGTTCTTAAATCCTAATTAGATAAAGATAGCGATACTCTGTAGTGAGATTACATGTAAAACATTGTTTTCAAGAAATAGATTTTTTTTAAATCTTTGAAAGCATACAACTTTTATTTTAGTTTTTGTTTCCAGTTTTGTTAAGGTATTGACGGTATGTTCAAACTGAAATATAGGAAAATTAATATCATTTAAACACACAATTGTTCCAAGAAAAATTATTGTACGTTTAATTTTATGTCTCTAGAAATTTCACTTTACATACATCAATAGTACATAATAGCAAATAGAATCATAATAGTAGAATAGTTCATAACTATATATTTACGTCTTCAGATTCCACATATTTAAATAATTAAATGCAATTAACGAACCTCTTTCGCGGTAAAAGATGCAACCTTTACAATAAAAATACATCGTATAGTCTACGATAAAAACCATTGGTAACTATTTATTTGACTTCTACCAAATAAATATGAGTCATTTAATTAAAATATAATATCAAAGATATATTACAAAGAACAAATAATTATAAAAATAAATAAATGATAATTTTAGCAATAATTTCATAATTCCAAACTATAACAATATATATGTATTAAATTTATTCGATGCTGATTACTATTTTTAATGCGTTTAAAGTTGTTATTAACATAATTAAATCGAGTACGAAGTAAATAACATCAAATTATACATTAAAGTTCACATATAAATTTCGAATAAAGCTGAGATATTATCAAAATAGGGTAAGGAAAATTTTATATTTGGGATTTGATTAATTAAAATATATACTACATACAGTTCAATAAACGTTGAATAGAAATCATTAACCAAAATACTCTTGAAATAAACTTATGATTATTTTTCATAAAACCTATATTTTCATTAATCTGTATCAACTGTTTGTTAACGCCATCATCATCCCATATGCTCAACAAATTGGGTAAATATATTAATGATAAAATGCGGCAAAAAATTAATTCCAAAGATTTTAATGCTAAATTCGAAAGTGTCATGGTAATAATATCAATGCTATAATGCTCAGCATTAAAAGCATAATCGTGTAAATGAATTTAAATTTATTAATATTTATTGTATTGTTATCATATGATAATGTTATTATATCAAATATGGGTGTTAATGTATTATAATTTTGTATCAATTGTTAATTTTTTATATTTTAAACCGAACATTTTGTCACTCGCAAATATATTTATATACCAGGGTAGATAGTTTTTGAAAACAAAAAAAATTACAGTAGAATGAAACCAATTGGAAACAGAAGATAATATCATAAAAATGAAAGGAAAAATAAATTACGGCCGATCTGAGTTTTTGAAGTAGGAGGGGGTGAGTTTTTAAGGGTAAAATTCGGTTTATCTGAATTTCCGGCAAAATTACTAGTCCTATGGAAAAAAGTTAAATGGCAATGTTGTAGGTAATAAAATGAACTAAAGCTTTTATATTTACACTTTTTTTAAATAACCTCAAAATTTATGCGAAAAATTCAAATAACCAAGTTTTTGGTTTTTTATTTTTTTTCTCCGAAATTTGGTGAAAACTTACCTTTTTATGTTCCAAATACATTGTAATTTTTTTGATTTAAAATATTTATTTTTTCATCTTATTTTGAATAAATATCGAAAAAGCACCCTAATTTTCAATCGAAAAATTTTGAGATTATGTGAAAAAAGTGCAAATACAAAAGTTGTAGATCTTTTTATTACCTACAACTTTGCTATTTAACTTTTTTCCATAGGACTTGTAGTTTTGCCGAAAATCGAAATAAATCGTGTTTTACCCTTAAAAACTCACCCTTACCATACATCCCGAACTCAGATCGCCCGTAATTTATTTTTCCTTTCATTTTTATCATATTATCTTGCGTTTCCAATGGGTTTTATCCTACTATAATTTTCTTCTTCTTTTTATCATTTTTTAAGGCTTCTACTCTAGTCTATTAGTTTTCCAGTGTTATGTTATTAAATATTTTAATAAAAAAATTTTTACATTTATTTTAATCAATTTCAAAATCAAAATTTCTCGGATAATTTAACGATAAATTTTGAAAGAGTTATTATAGCTGTCTAGTTTATTTAAATTATAAAATTCAAATATTACGTTTCGTTATTCGACTCTTCGTCGCAAATATTTTTGTGACACAGATGATTAACAGTTAACTAACTTCATATTTTAAGTCTATATAGGGTTTCATAATAATTTAATAGACTTATTCACTAGAAATTTGTACTATTATTTATAATTTACTGCAAATTTTTTGTAGGTCTTTCATAAGATACACATATTATCATACTAAGTTTATTTGAAGTTGGCATCAAAATAGCACTGGATTACAAAATTTTTCTGAATCCAGTTTCTGGTTTAAGGAAATCTAGGATATCCAATATTTATAAAAGTCAAGTGAAGACAAAATATTTACAATTTAATAATTATGCTACTTGATAAATTTTCCAAAATATTAGTATAGTATCAGTACTCGTACAGAAGTTGAAAATTGAGGTTTGTCAAGTTTTTAGCGAAGTTGAAAAAAATCGGTCAATTGACACATACTTTAAATTACTTTTATTTTGATGTTGGCTAACTTTTCCTAAAATGCATCGTTTTCGAATTTTTGGCGTAAAACTAAGAAAACTGCAAAAATTTCGCCACCAACAATGCTGCAAACTCAAATTTCATGTATTGATTCCATTGAAGATATAACTGCCATCTCCAGCTTTCCGCTAATTACTAATTTGATTGTAAGAAAAATAAAAATTAAGATCCCGTGCACACACACACATATATTAAATTAATGCTGGCATGAATATAGAATAGTTATTAACTCCTCAAATATTACTATTATACATGTCGTACTCGTAACAAATATGACCTCCAAGTTTGTGTGTTATACCAAGATCCACACACAGACATTTTATATAAAATTTAGAACGTTTTATAACAATATATATTGTCGGACACATTTTGTCCATACATTATAATATATTATTTTGAAATTTTACAACAGTGTATTAATTTGTTTATTATATAAATCATTGTATTAATTTGTTTATTTTATTCTTCATTTTAATGCGAATATGATAAACACAACTTTCTTTGTTTTAGCCTATGTTATTTTCTTTATTTAATATAAAATTTAGGACTAGTCCAGACTCAAAGATCTTACGTAGTAGTATAAATCCTTGTCCACTGAACTTTTTTCCATCTTCCAAAAAGGGGAAGTGAATATTCAAATACATTTATATAAAATAAACACATACATACAAAAAAAATTAGCGTTCACACTTAAATACCGTAATAATTTATTCAACACAATCTTATTATTATTTGTTTATTTTTAAGAAGATTTAAGAATGAGGATAACCATATTATTATTTCAATTATAAATTATACTGAATACATTACAAAAATAATGTAAATATCTATAAAAATTATTTTATATTAAAAAATTTTGAATACTATTTTTTCGATATTTTTTTATTATCAGTTATTGCAAATGAAGATACAAAAAATTTGGACGTCAGTCAAAACTAACAGCGACTGAAATGAAACTTTTTATGGTATTCGATGTACGAAAACTTTCAATGAGTGTGCAAAATATAAACACTTGCATATACTAATAATATGCATACATATAGTAACAATATACATGTAATAAGTTTTTTTTTATCTACTATATATAACAACCAATTGGGTTTGCTCTGAAATAACGAATTTTATTATAATTATGTATAGGTTATTTACAATATTTCAATCATACCTGAAATAACAAGAAAACAAATATTAAAGCCTTTATTCCCGTTATGTTTATTTATCACGACTAGAGTAGAAGCCTTAAAAAATGATAAAAAGAAGAAGAAAATTATAGTAGGATAAAACCCATTGGAAACGCAAGATAATATGATAAAAATGAAAGGAAAAATAAATTACGGGCGATCTGAGTTCGGGAAGTGTGGAAGGGGTGAGTTTTTAAGGGTAAAATACGGTTTATTTAAATAATATAAAAATATAATCAAAGCAAACGATAAATATAATAAACTGTACGTACCTGGTTAGAAGTAAACGACGCGACTCCTATAATTAATATACATCGTATAACGTACAATATAAAAAAATGGACAAGATTTATTAGAGTTTTTTGTTTCGTAGTCGTAGTCCATTGTACACCATTTAAAATAAAATAGAAAATCAGAGACGAATTTAAAGCACATATAATTGTACATACAAATAAATGATAATAAAAACAACAATTTAATAACTCAAATGTATAACAATATTCCCGATAACATTTTTGTATTAAATCAATCCGATGTAGATTATTATTTTTATTTTGTTTAAAGTTTTTGTTATGAAAGTAAAATCGAGTACCAAGTAAATAACATAAAATTAAAAATTCAAGTTCACAAAAATTTCCTATCCACGTGTTGACAATATTACTTATAAAGGAAAACGAAAAACTGGGTTTTATGACAGGATAAATTAAAATATCTACTAGAGTCAAATAAGAATATATTAATATTGTTATCAAAAAAACTTTTGTAATAAATTTAATATTATTTGACATGAAATTAATATTATGATTTATATTCATTAATTTCTCATCAGCAGAAATCCATGTTTTCAATAATCTGGGTAAATATTTTGGTAAGTATATTAGTGACAATAATCGACATATAATTAACTCCAATGATTTTAATACTCTAATTGAAAATATTAAATTGTATGAATACGAAAGTTTGACAGTAGAATTTAGATATGCTTTTTGAGATTCAAAAAATTGCCCTGGTAACAATATAATTGCTGTAATGTTCAACATTAAAAGCATAATCGTGTAAATTAGTTTAAATTTATTAATATTTATTGTATTGTTATCATATGATAATATTGTTATACCAAATATGGTTGTTAATTTATTATAACTTTGACATATTGTATAAATTGTTAATCTTTTATATTTTAAGTCAAACATTTTGTACGCTCACAAATGTATTCAGTTTTCCAGAATATTGTTAAATATATTTAAATGTAAATTAATATTTATTTTCGTATAAAGTTATTTTTTATCACTTATTTTAATCAAATTCAATAAAATAGTACCTATTTATATTAAAAGCTTGAATTATTATAATTATGACTTGTTTATATGTTTAAGCATAAACAATTTATTTTATAGAATGATCTGATACGATTTAATGTGATAAGATTGTTACTGGTTTGGAAATTTCAGAAATTTTCATTTTTCCAACGTTATAAAATTTTATAAACTTAACTTCGTAACATAGCCATCAAACGTGTGCAAGCTGCTTTTAGAATGTGAATGAAATTTTTAAAAAATTTTTAGAATACAAAATTTAGAATTTAGAATACTTGACCGCTGTAGCGGGGATTCCTTTTTGATACCAAATCAATACAATATTATAGGAAATTTTATGCCCTATAATCTTCATATTTACTACTTTTATCTACAAAATATATTTTACATGTTACAAGAACAAAAGCTAAAGAAACCTCTTATAAAACGTAGTCCGTTTTTTAAGGCTTTTAAATTTTACGGCCGAAATATACTTTCTGAGTGAAATATGGTAAGGAACAATTGAATGACCAGAAATTTTTCTATAGGAATGCATAGTTACGGTGACGGTTTTCACGTCACCAAATTAGCAACGAATAACATCTCCTTAGAGAATCATTACAACTAGCTAATTCATACTGATGATGACTACTTTGTAGTCGAAATACGTATTTATAAAATACAAAATAATTTGATATAGGAAATTTGGGAAAAAATCGAAATTTATTCCAAAAATCCTAGAGTTCTCATTAATAATTATATGAAAAAAAAAAAATTTTTTTTATGTGGTTTTTTTGTAATAACTTTTAAACGGCTCTATCGATCAACTAAAACTAACCAGATCTTAGCCTTGATAAAATCGGTTGATTCGTTCGAGAGATATCGTAAACGAAAAATTTCATAAAAAGTTTTTTTACATAACGTCGACATTTCTTTTCGGACCGTTTTTAATGAAAGAAAATAATTATTAAAGCTCAAAAAACCACGTCAATGCTCGCCAAAAACGTAAAAATTGTTTGATTGGTTCGAAAAATATCGTTAACGAAATATTTGGGAACGAGTATCTTTTTAACATAACTCCGACATTTCTTTTCGGATCGTTTTTGATTAAATAGAATAATTATTAAAGCTCTAAAAACCGCGTCAATCGCCGCCAAGCACGTAAAAATCGGTTGATTGGTTCGAGAGATATCGTTAACGAAATATTCGGGAACAAATGTTTGTTTTACATCAAAGCTCAAAAAACAAAATTTTAAGCTCAAAAACATTGTAATATGTTCGCATTTACTATCGCTTTAACTTATTAACTTAAAAAATTTCAAAGTCACAACCTTCCGAGAAATTAAGTATCATATCTATGGATAAAATACAAATATATATCGTGATTTTCATTAGTCTACAAACATGATCTAAATTTATACAATAATAATGGAAACTTTTAACTATTGATTTAAAATTACGAATGCACTTTCAACTTTATTCTTAATTATTCTTTTATTTTGGAAATATATAGGGAAAGTAGCTAAGATTATTTTCAATGAAGAAACTGTGGGTGGAGTTGATAAATATTTTTACGATATTTACATTTTCTAATTTATTAAAGGAGAATTAATTAGGAATATTTGATTATTTAAAATTGTATATGTATAACCCCATACAGGAAAATACGACGGGGCCAGATACAGGCCACGCTTGGCGCAATGCTGTCGATCTCTGGCCCATGCTTGTAAACCCGCTTTGGCCCAGCTTTGGTAAAAGTCTGGGATGATAACAGGGTGCCAGGCCTGGTTGTTACCATTGGCCTAGGCATCATTTCAAAGGCTGGCCCATGCGTGGTGGCCAGATCTGAGCCATGCTTGCTAACCAAGACTGTCCCAAGCTTGTAAGCCCATCTTGGCCCAGGCTAGGTAATCAAAACTGGGCCATGTTTGGTTGCCACTATTGGCCCACGCATTACTGCCACGGCTGGCCCAAGCTTAAATTCTAATTCTGGCCCATGTTTGACTGCCGAGGATTAACCAATGTAAAAATAATAATAATAATAGTAATAATAATTAATATATTGAATAAAGAGTCATACGGGTATAAATGTGTTTATTTTTTATAATCCATATAATTAATGAACATCATATTTATTTTACTCAAAATTTCAAACTATTTATATTATCTAAAGTCCAACAACGAAGTTTTTCACTGAGTGTCTTTTTAGTTGTAGATTCTTCTTTATCTTGCTGTAGTAAATTAGATATGTCGTCATCTAAAACTTGCTCATCTTCAAAAGTATCCTCAATATAAACATTGTTGATCCTATTATCACTGATTCCATCCAAATCTTGTTCAATAACACTATTAAATGCACTATTTACTTCTAAACGTAATTGTTCTGAAGCGCTAGTGTTTTCACTTGCACACGTGTTAACAGTTAGGTTAGGTTTACATGATTCACTAGGCTCACTTTTATCAAGTGAAACTTTTTTCATTTTTGTGTAACGCACGCCACTTTTTTACTCGGTAATAAGAACTAGACATTTTTGGTTAATAAAACAAAATAAAATTAAAAAAATTGTCACTTGCCGCCATCAAAGTATAGCATATGACACATCCTAATACAAAACTGTAGTTGTCATCTGTCACATATAGCACGTATACTTTTAAGATAGTTATTTAAGGTTATACAAACTTGGCCCAAGTTAGGGTGACTCTAGGTTTGGCCAAGGCTAGGTTATCCAATCTTGGCCCATGTTAGAGTTACCATCCAACGGCCGAGGCTAACTTACGCAAACTTGGCCCAAGTTAGGGCTACTCTAAGCTTGGCCAAGGCTAGGTTATCCAGTCTTGGCCCATGTTAGGGCTACCATCCAGTGGCCGAGGTTAGGTTATGCAAACTTGGCCCAAGTTAGGGTAAGTCTAGGCTTGGCCAAGGTCAGGTTTTCCAATCTTGTCCCAAGCCTGGGTAATCATTGGAATGGCCAAGATTAATTACACAGTTATGGCCCGGACATGGGACTGTAAAGGTTTGCCAAGATGGGCTTCCTAATAATGTCCCAGGCATGGCCCCGTCGTTCAACTCTGGGGCTTCCTGTATGGGACACTTTCAACTTGTGTTCAATATCAATTTTATGACCTGTGTTGGTAAGATGACTCAAGAAGTTAGAAGAATTTTTATGGCTGTTTATGTGTTCTTTGTACCTGGTTAAAATTGATCTATCTGAATGGCCAACAAATGTGGTATTGTTGGAATAGACCTTAATAAATATTGAAAAAATATTTATCAACTCCACCCTCAGTTTCTTCATTGAAATTAATCGAACCTACTTTCCCTATATATTTCGAAAATAAAAGAATAATTATTCATTACTTGGTAATGACTTTATAAGTCGAAAGTGCACTCGTACTTTTTAAAAAAAAAAATTAAGTGAAAATTAGACAAAGTTTCCATTATTACTTTATAAAAATGGATTTACATAATAGATATTCATAAACTCTAAATTATTTCTCATCCTGAGAAAAAAAATAAAGCATATTTAGAATTTTTAAAATATGAAGACGAACGGTACAATACAAGGTATGGTAACTAATTTTAAATACATTAATTACACGTAACAACTTACCCCTAAAAATTGTAACAACCTGCCCCATTGTCCAATTAGGTCCACCAAAGAGTTAAAGATCCCGGTAAAAAAAGCGTGTAACTTCTTACCTCTGTAACAACAAGCCCTCCGCCCCCCTACATGTGTTCTTAACTGTTTGAACTGCATATTTAGGATTTTTTAAGAATGCTTATTATTAAAAATAGTTTAAACATAGATACTAAACCATATGTCAAGTTTCTAAACTAGTTATACCCAATCAATTTTGCATCCATATTTGGATGCTTAACTTAGTAACTCATCATTCTAAATCCAATATAGTGGACTATAAAACATGTTGAAAATAACATTATTAATTTTATTCAATAAAAAGTTTTATTCGATATTTTAGTTGTACTAAAATTAAACTAATAACTTATGGTAAGGTTTAAAAGGTCATACATTGTAAAAAAAAAAAAGTGGAAAGGGGAATGAAACTAAATCTTTGAAAATTTTAATCTCATTATTGGTATTTATTCAAAAAAATTATCTGAAAAATAAACTGCATTTTTAGAAATTATGAAATATTCGTCATAGAATGCATATTGGTGTTCAGATGTCAGGTGGCTTTGTTTTTGACGTAGACTAAAATATTTTCATTTGCAAAAATAAATATATTAAAAGTATAATCAATATAATAATAGATAAATTTACATACCCATGATATAAATTAATGCCTGTTTGAAGAGCCTGTAAGGTCTGCTTAATCGTATGGGTCTTTATTCCTATACATTGCCTCCTCATCTTCTATATCCACTGGAACATCATAACTTGTTTGCAAGTCTTTTGGTTCTTCGGTGTTATTGCAAGAAACCTGTTTACAGTGGTGACATATTACAGAGCACTGCACCCTATTTTTTCTTCAAATAACAACCTCCTTTGCAGCTTTTTACACACTTACATGATAAAGTGTTTAATATTTCGGGAGATGTAGCTTCATTATTTGTTGTGATTGGAAGTATTCCGTGTCTGAGATTCATCAAACGTCCATTCCAAAGATTGATTTGAAGAAAAACTGGAGAGAATATTGTTGCTGCATCTTCGGTAGGTGGAAAACATGCTAGGTTAAATTGCGTCTCCAATATTTTGTAAAAATTTCACAGTTTATCGTAATTTATGGAGTGAAGTGACTGCTGCATTGTGATTTATAAAGAGTCGCAATGTATTTCTGTCCTGCACTACCAATTTCTTCCGTAGAATTTGGATTATTAAACACAATTGCTATATCCTGGAGATGGCTATGTTTATCCAGCAACTTAACGAATTGTATTTTTTCTTGCCTAAAGAAAGCTGATGTGGAATCAAAGCCACTAAAAGTATTGAAAAATAAAATGTTGCTTTACAAAATTGGTAAATTCATTGGCGAATACATAACACTCTGCAAATGACTATTTCGTGGTTTGAAGAAATAAACTAATGATGAATTGGGTGCAAAAGTGATTAAAAGCACAAGGAGGTCGATATCTTTTCTCACTATTATAACACACGCTGATTGTTGAGAAAGTTGGATAAGTCCATCACTATAATAGTGTCAGGATCTTCGACAGCGTATTTCACAATAAAATTGTTAAGCTTTAGTTTTCCGATGCGCAATTTTATTGACTGTTGCTTGTTCCCTTCGTTTGCAAGAAATTGCGTTTTTGACCTGATAAGTGGCACTGTTTCATCAAAGTTGACACTTGCTGCAATGAACTATTTTTTTTCTCCGAAAACTTTCAGCTGATTTTGTGCCTTGTTTTGATTGATCTGGGTAGCCGTCAAATACAATACTTGTTGTGATACCATAGTGTTTCCTGGCGTATATTCCACATACTCCAAAATTATTGTTGAAAATGGTTTATTTTGGGTCCCCGCCAAGTCGATACAGCAAAAAACCACCACCAATCACATTAGTTGGTTGTTTGCTTGTTGTGCCCAAATCAATTATAGGCGTAAATATTTCGTAAAATATCGACTTTCATCCCGAGGTGATCAAATTCAAAACACTTTCTGAGTTTTCTTCTCCTGTCTTTTTGTAAAAAGATATCCGACGAAAAATTGTTTCGTGATTAACGAACACCACCTTATCGTGGATTCTAATTTTTACAATGCTACTTTTTACGAAATCATAGAAATATATAATTAATTATCCAAGATAAATTAATTAATAAGAAATAAATTAAGAAAATGATTGTTTCTTAAATATAATCCAAAGAAAATAGTTGACTTATAAATTTATTTAGTTAATATTTATATACTAAAACATTATTTTTAAGATGGTTATGGATTGAAATGCGAAATAAAGCATAATTAACGAGTAATTGACATATAAAAACATATTTAAGCCATTTTAAACACAAAGGATAAAAAAATCACTTTTGTCTAACCATTTTTTCTTCAAAACATTCAATTTTATATTGGTATACCCCATAAAATTGAATGCTTTAAACCTTAAGGGTTTCCTACATTTTAAATTGTTTATTTTTACATTGATAGATTTACATATTTGAATACAATTAAATATTGTTTTTAATAAATGAGAATAGACCTAGAACATGCTGATTTGGGTAATATTTCTCGTATAACTATTGGTAGTTCATTTTTATTTCTTTCCTGATGATATCCTTGGCACTCAGAACGTAGTGAACCGAAGTTATTGTACCGCAATGTGGACAATAAAATAATTTCTTTAATTGGCAATTGCATTTTCTTATAAATTAAATATTAACAAGACAATAACTAATAGAGTTAACTATTTATATACTTGGCTTACGGTTAAGTATTAAAGTATGGACTATGTTTATATAGTTTTAAATACATAAAAATAAATGAATTGTTTTTTTAATTTATTTTTTATGTTTTAATGTAATGGATCATGGATCCATTGAACCCACAATGGACCGATTTTGTCCATTCACGAACTTGATATTACTTTTTAGGTCTAGGATAAACCACCAAATTTTCAGCTCGATACCCTTTTTCATTTTTGAGTTATCTTGATGGCAGACAGACCGACGGACAGATGGAAATGGATTGATTAGGTGATTCTATGAACACATATACCAAAATTTTATTTTTGTGATCAATATTTGCTTGCATTACAAAAATTATATATAATTATACCGACAGTTTGTGTCACTGAAAATGGATTTTTGAATGTTTCATGTAATGCAGGATGTCCCCAGAACAATTATTTTGTGTATAAACTAACATATAAAGAAAAGTTCCTAAAACTAATATATAAAGAAAAAGGATTCCCGGAAAGGTGGCGCGAGGTTTAACAAAAACAAAATTTTAAGCTTGACTTGATTACACAAACACTTTCTGTAAGTAAAGGTGGCTATCACACGAGATTTTTTAAACTCTAACAGGTGTATTTTTTTACGATTCACAATTTTAAATGCTGAATTCATTTTTGACAAAAAATTTGTATACAAAAAAACTATCTTTATCCCTTTTAAAGTAATTCGTATAAAAAAGAGAGTGTAGCTGTTCATCTGCATTGACAGTCAAATATAGTACACCTACCTGGTTAGTAGAAAAGAATGCAACTCCAACAATTGAAACACATCGTACAACGTACGATAAAAACCATAGGCCAACATTCATTTGATCTCTTTGTTTTGTAGTCGTATTTTCAGACCAAAATGAACCATTTAATATGAAATACAAAGTTAATGCCGCTTTTAAAGCACAAAGAACAGTACAAACAAATAAATGATAATTAAAACAACAATTTAATAATTCCAAAGTATAACAATATTGTCGATAACATTTATGTATGAAATTAATTCGATACAAATTATTATTCTTAATTTGATTAAAGTTTTTATTAAGATAATAAAATCGAATACCAAGTAGATAACATAAAATTATAAATTCAAGTTCACATAAATTAGGTATCAAAGTATTGGTAACGTTCATAAAATATGTGAATGGGTAGGCTATTATTTGCTTTGGATTTAGTAAAATATCTACTATAACTAAATAAATCTGAAATACCATGATGACCGAAAATAATCTTGAAATGAATTTAATATTATTTTTCATAAAATTAATATTATAATTTATCTTTATTAATTGCTCGTCAGCAAAATTCCAAATTTTCAATAATTTTGGTAAATATTTTGGTAAACATATCAAAGATAAAATTCGGCATATAATTAATTCTAAAGATTTAAAAGCTCTGTATAAAAGGATCAAATAATATTTATACATATAAACATTAGAAGATTTTTTATATGCTTTGTGAATTTCATATAAGTGTTCTGGTAATAGAATTAAGGTTATAATGTTTAGCATTAAAAGCATAATCGTGTAAATTAGTTTAAATTTATTAATATTTATTGTATTGTTATCATATGATAATATTGTTATACCAAATATGGTTGTTAATTTATTATAACTTTGACATATTGTATAAATTGTTAATCTTTTATATTTTAAGTCAAACATTTTGTACGCTCACAAATGTATTCAGTTTTCCAGAATATTGTTAAATATATTTAAATGTAAATTAATATTTATTTTCGTATAAAGTTATTTTTTATCACTTATTTTAATCAAATTCGATAAAATAGTACCTATTTATATTAAAAGCTTGAATTATTATAATTATGGATTCTATTGAGTATTTTAGCAAAAATACTTATTTATTTTGTAAAATGTCGATTACTAATCAATGAAAACATAATAATACTTTAACATACAACAAGCTATTAAGTAAAAAATGTAAATTTAATGAATTATTTGCAATCAAAATTACAAAAACATCTTTCCTTATACAAGGAAATCTCTCAGCTAATTAATGCTTTTTACTATATTTTTTTTAATTCAATAAATTGCTCCCGATTTGCTCTTTCGATATTAATCCATTTGATTCAGCAATTATTTTTATTTATGCATAATTAATTAAAATTATTAATTACGATTTAAATAGCCATCATAAGACCAACACCAAACACTTGCATCAAATATGGTGCAAGAAAAGATAATATCAGTTATATGTTATAACGCTACCATATCATATTAATACTATGCCATAATATTGCATTGTCTTTCGAGTTACAATATCAAATACATTAAACTTGGAGAAAGTGATGAAGTTGTATCTTCAAACATAGCTTAAAAACTATTGATTTTATTTAGATAAATTATGTTTAATAAAATGTTTCTTCTTTAGTGACCATAAGCCATATTATTTTTGGCGACTTGGCTCCCATGAGAAGTCATAAAGTTATGAATTAAAATAAATTTAAGAGCAAAACACTGTAACATGTATTTATAATATTAATCAGAACTCCATAGCTCCGTTTTGATACAATTGTATGCTTTCTATTGGAAATTTACTCGAATGTCGTGGGAAACCTAATGGATTTTGAAAATTAGATGGTGGAAAAAAAAATATGATCATTCATATATGTGGGCATACTCGAGCGCGTCAGATTTTGATATACGTAGGGCAAATCTGAGGAATTCTGAAGACAAAGGTATATTAAGCCATCGATTTGCATGGTGGTCACCACATAGGTGGTGACCATACAAAAAGGTTAAAAATTTATTAGAGCGTGTCAGATGTTCGCAGAGAAATGTTATGTGGCCCCGACTGAAGCTCCCGTACAGAATCACTGGCGACTTGGATGTGACGCAAGCTCGAGGTGGCTTTTTAAAAATTCCGCCACTTTCAAATACTCGAGCGCTTTTCATACAAGTGGTTCATCGTGATATCTTATATCTGCAATTATCTATTCTTACTGATCTGCAATTAATTGGAGAAATTTTTTTTTTTTACTCTCGCTTCTTTATGTCACGTGCAGGCCGTCAAGTAATATTTTTTCCGTTATCCTTGAATTATTTCCTTCGAAAACAAATTCGACCGCAAGCAAGAATAATCAGATGTCCTTTTATTTTGCAAGTTTGCAAGAAACTTCCATCTTCCACTTTTTAATTTTTTAAAACTATTATGATATAGCCTTATATGCGCAGCATAGAATTCTAAGAATTGTCAAAGGTATTCATCAGAGTGCAGGACATACTCCATTTATTAATCTGACCCGCTAGAATAAATACTATAGATTTTGTTTCATCTGAATAACAATTTCCGATCCTCGTTACATGTTTTATGCATTTATTGTTATATTTTTATGCATAAACGTTATAGTTTTTTGTTATATTGTTGTGATTTAACAATCGAAACATATTGGAAACGAAAATCGTCGACTGTTTCTTTAAAGGTACCGTAAAGTTTATTAATAAAATAACATCAATATTTGTCAAATCTAAACAAATATTATAAATGAGAAAGTGATTTTGTTTGTTATATTTGTATAACGTTTTCAAGTTTTAACTATTCATCTTAACTAACATTATCAAAAGTGAGTTTATTTGAGATCATCATGAAATTTTTTATACACGTTGTCAGGGGTACAGAAACACACATAAAGCGCATTTCATAATTGAGAGACGAATCTAATTTCATAGAACAATTTCAACGACACTTCATAGAAAAACCGTTTCTTCCGCTCTCACTCGCAGAAAGTGAAAGTTGTAGAATCGTTTTCGACGAAACCTTGCTCCAATACGAGCAATGTACTTATACATGTACTTTGCATTGAATATATAGACAATAGAGAAGTTTCATATATTTTTAACACTTCAATTGAAGCGTCTCTATTGCGCATACATAGATCGGAAGTTATTTACATACGATATTATGACGTATCTCGATAAGATTACATGTACAATTTTGTTTCTCAAGAAAGAGATGGAAAATAATCTTCAGAAGCTTATAAGTTTTATGTTTATGAATAAATTTTTATTTTGTTTTCGAGTTTTGTAATGGTCTATTGAGTCTAGTTTCATATTTTGATGCGTACCCCCTGTTTAAAAAAATAAAAAGCTATAGAAATATAAAAATAACAAGTGGCGGTATATCTTTTTAACCGACGATAAATGGAAAAAGTCCATTCGAATTTTTTATTTATTTATAACTTTTTACAGAATAGACTGATTTGAATGATTGTTTTTTTATTAAATAGGGCATAGTTTACAGTCAGGAGTCCAATTTCTGACTAACTTACCAACTAACAAGTTTATTTTTCAAAAGTTGTATAGTAATACAGATATAACACATGGACTGAATAGTCCCGGTCATAACAAAGAAAACACAGTTTTTTGGTTCAAAATTAGCTATATTCATCGACGTAATCTCCATCAAGAGCAACGCAATCATTCCAGCGCCGGTCTAACATTTCAATACCACTTTTGTAGAACGATTTATCTTTTGCCTCAAAATAGGCCTCAGTATCAGCGATAACCTCTTCATTCGAGCGAAATTTCTTACCGGCGAGCATTTTTTTCAGGTCTGCGAACAGCTAGTAGTCGCTGGGAGCCAAATCTGGCGAAAAAATTCCGGTTTGTTACGTTTAAACATGGCCAAACACTGCTCAGAATCATCAACACGTTCTCGTTTTTTGGTCAACAGTGAGCAAACGCGGCGCCCACTTTGAACAGAGCTTTCTCATAGTCAAATGCTCATGCAATATAAAGTCGACACGTTCTTTTGATATCTTTACGATGTCTGCTAACTCCCGTAACTTCACTTTTCGATCATTCAAAGCGATTTTGTGGATTTTTTTATGTTTTCTGATGTTACCGCCTCATTTGGACGTCCAATGCGTTGTGCATCATTGGTGTCTCTACGACCACGTTTGAAGTCAGCAAACCAACGTTTTATTGTTGTTTCTGATGAAGCGGAGTCCCCATAACACTTTTCAAGCCATTGCTTCGCTTGAACGGTATTTTTTCCCATCAAGAAGCAGTGTAAAATTAAAACACGAAATTGTTTTTGATCCATTGTTTTGAAAATAACAAAAGTAGCGTCACTCTTAGCACAATAACTCACAAACTAATGAATAGAGTATCTTGAAATTTTAACAGCTGTCTTTTGAAGGTTAGTATTAACTGGAAAAAAGGTGACTGCAATAAAACTAGCACCATCTATGTGTTATGCGTGTTATCCGGGAATTTTCAGTCCATGTATTATGTTCAATAAAATAATTATTTATTATGTAGCTTTTTTTTTTTGTTTGATGGTATTCATTCATTTTCTAGACTTCTCAAAACTTCAACTTCTTGTTGAAAACTTAAAATTTACATGCATTTTAATAGCATTTTAATTATATCATGTTTAAGAACTAAACGAATATTTTATTCTACTTATTTGACCACTCTTGTCACATTAATCGATTGATCTTCTTCCATATAGTATGTATGGTGCCGATATTACGTTAAATATGTACATTTATTATATTGTATTATCATATCCAATTAACGTATTACTATAGGAATAGATTTTGATAAATAAATAGGATACACACGTACCTGATTAGCGGTAAACGACGCAACTCCGACAATTAAAATGCATCGTATAAAGTACATTATAAAATAATGGGCACTATTTATTAGAATTATTTTAGACGTCGATTCATTTAATATAAAATACAAAACCATAGTCACATTTAAAGCACAAATAAATGTACAAAAAAATAAATGATAATTAAAACAATGATTTAATAATTCAAAAGTATAACAATATTTTCTATAACATCTATGTATTAATTTAATTCGATACAGATTATTATTCTTGATTTGTTTAAAGTTTTTATTAACAAAATAAAAACGTGTACCAAGTAAATAACATAAAATTATAATTTCAAGTTCACATAAACATGGTATGAACGTGTTCAGAAGACTTGTATAATGATAAAATGAAAACATAGCTGTTTTGATCGGATAAGTAAAAAAATCTACTATAATCAAATAAGCTAGTATTATTAACATTACCGAAATTACTTTTGAAACAAATTTAGTATCATCTTTCAATAAATTATTATTATAATTTATCTTTATTAATAGTTCGTCGGCAGCCATCCATATTTTAAACAATTTCCGTAAATATTTCGGTAAGTATACTAATGATAATAATTGGCATATCATTAATTCCAAAGATTTTAATGCTCTAGATGAAAAGATCAAATAAATGTTGTGCGGAAAATGTTTAAAATCATTTAGAGAGATTCCACGAACTTCAAAGAATTGCCCTGGTAATAATATAAATGCTGTAATGTTCAACATTAAAAGCATAATCGTGTAAATTAGTTTAAATTTATTAATATTTATTGTATTGTTATCATATGATAATATTGTTATACCAAATATGGTTGTTAATTTATTATAACTTTGACATATTGTATAAATTGTTAATCTTTTATATTTTAAGTCAAACATTTTGTACGCTCACAAATGTATTCAGTTTTCCAGAATATTGTTAAATATTTAAATGTAAATTTATATTTATTCGTATAAAGTTATTTTTTATCTCTTATTTTAATCAAATTCAATAAAATAGTACCTATTTATATTAAAAGCTTA
Organism: Chrysopa pallens; assembly: GCA_020423425.1. NCBI lineage: Eukaryota > Metazoa > Arthropoda > Insecta > Neuroptera > Chrysopidae > Chrysopa > Chrysopa pallens. The sequence goes on along the minus strand of CM035592.1, from coordinate 82,454,406 downwards.
TTATGTACATTTGCTTCCTATTTACCTAATACCCGTGTATTTTATACAAAATTATTTTAAGTTGGTAAAAATATTGCACATCATTCACGCAATATTGAGCCATTTTCTATACTTTGATTATAAAATTACCGCATAGTTTTTTATCGTATACACTCATATATCATCAACACCTGTTTATTAATTTATATTGATTAAATTATTTAACTGAGAAATATGTATAAAAAATCTTCATTTATGACAAAACTTGAGAACGCCTCGACCGATTTTATCAATTTTTTTTTGTTCGTAATAGTTCTGGAAAGGCTTATAAATAAGTAATAAACTCGGCAATTTTGGAAAATTGAAAGTGATCTTTTTACATGGTTTTTTTATGAAATCAAAAAATGAAATATTAAGATATTGTTTTTTTCCGTCTGTTTTCGAAGCAGAAAATTATAATTTTTTTTTAAATCGATAATATATTGTAAACGAAGTGAGCTCTGCGAACTTAGTGCAAGTAGATAAGCTCTAGCATTTAGGGAATTTCCCTGCAAAGCAACAAAGGTGTGTCGAAAAAATGTACCGCAAAGAAACTGTCATATCTCGGTTTATAAACCGGAGACACAACTAAAGATACGTAACGAAAGATATACAAAGCATACAGTATGCAACGATTTATGAATGAACTTATAGATTTTGAACAAAAATTCAACCCAATTTAAAGTTCCCAACAAACATCCAAGTGAGAAAGAATTGAAAAAGAGCTCTTTGCGAAAATTTCTTTAAGATGCCTGTTTATGACGTCGTAATAAAGGTCAATTCAAGCACTAAGAAATCTCTTTTCCGATTTTCCGTAAGATGTCAGAATTATGCGCTATGTAATGAGTTTTGTAAGAAATCAGAAGCATAGAGTTCTTTAAGAAGTCTTCTTCTGGAATTCGAGTAGATTTAATTTAACATGACAATCAAATTATACTGTTCAATTTCCATTAAATAAAATGCTTAAAATATCATACAAATTTGACAAAATAATTATTACTTTAATTTTATAATTAAAGGCCTTCTTAACGAAATCATTTTTTTACAGCTACTTTTAATTCTTTTAATACACATATTTATTTTTGTCTTTTACACATAGAAACGATATTATTCAATAGTTCTTGCGGTACTTAATTTGTAAATACTCGCTATTAATAATTGCATATTTAAGCTTTATATATCAAATAAATTTCGATTTTTTCCCCAATATCCTAGATCAAAACACAGTTTGCAAACCGTCACCAAATTAGCAACGAGTAACATCTCCTCAGAGAATCATTACAACTAGCTAATTCATACTGATGATGACTACTTTTTAGTCGAAATACGTATTTATAAAATACAATATAATTTGATCTAGAAAATTGGGGAAAAAATCGAAATTTATTCGAAAAATCCTAGAGTTCTCATTAATAATTATAAAATTTACATATCAACATCATCTGAAGCTTCTTTAAATAACAACAATAATTAAATACAGAAGAAGATTTTAATAAAACTGAGTGGTTCACATATATGTATGTGTGTACTTCTTAGATAAACGGAAAGTGTTTAAACCATGATTTGCTGGTTCTTAAATTGAAAAAATATGGCACTGGGGTGATTATCCTCCTATATTATTAACCGAAAGCTGTTGACAACATGTGGATTATAATAATAAGGTTCACCATTTCAGAAAACCTAAAACAAGAAATCATCCTTGTTCTAGAATCTATGTATGTAGGTGTTCTATAAACCAATGGTTTAACGACAACAAATCATGAAGTGAAATTTGAGGTTGAACTTTGCAAGAAATTCTTCGTTCTTTGAAAATAGAAAAAGGAAAATTTGAATTACAGCTATTGAACATAAGTAAATAATGACGCGTTTTAGGTTTTATGGGAGTGGGTGAACTTTTCTATGGAAGTGTCGGTTTTTTTAAAGTTAGAAACTTAAAAATGTGCATTATATCTCAAATCATTATAAATATATAATGAAATATATAATGCGAATAAAATTTAAACAGTAGATAATACTCTCGATTGGCAAGTTTATTAATATTATATTTTTAAAAGTAAAACACGTGTATTTAATGTTTATTTCCATGTATTATTTTCCAAAAATTTAAAAACAGAATTATATTTAATTGATTTTGTCGGGTACGTTGGAAATTTTTTCATTTATTGAAATTAGGTTGCGTCTTAGAGTTTTGATTTAAAATGAGTTGATGAAGAACTTACAACAGCCGTATAATACAGTGCATACTAAAAAGATACGTTAGAAGTAGTCTAGTTTTAAAATATAATTTGTAACAAAACATCAAATTTAGAAACATATTTCACTGTATCAAAAGAGTGCGTATTAGCAAAAAATATGGAGTGTGGTAATCTAGTGCCAATACTAGGTTAGGGGAGTAAAAAGTTTCTCCATATGTACTTATTAGAATATTTTTAAATGTGATAGATCAAAAGTAACAAATATAATGTATACTCGTATACTCGTGTATAAATTTATTCTAATTAAGGTCGATAATACGATCATAATACAGTTACCCATATCTTTATAAATTTTATTATTCTGCAGCTTCGTAGGACAATTTTTTAAAAACTTTGGAAAATTCTCTCGAATAAGTTTTTAGGTCATTTTTAGAAAATCCTCTACAAGTTTCCGGATTTTGTATTATGTAGGCATTTCACACAACTTTTTTCTTTTATCAAAATTGGACAAGGAATTTGCTCTTACTATAATTGAAAAATATGATCATATTTAGTTTTTTCAGACATCTTTCAACAAAAACGTTGCCAGTTTAGTTTGATACAGCGGTATCAACGTGAATATATATATATATATATATATATATATATATATATATATATATATATATATATATATATATATATATATATATATATATATATATATATATATATATATATATATATATATATATATATATATATTTATATATATATATATATATATATATATATATATATATATATATATATATATATATATATATATATATTTATATATATATATATATATATATATATATATATATATATATATATATATATATATATATATATATATATATATATATATATATATAGTTTTTTCAGACATCTTTCAACAAAAACGTTGCCAGTTTATTAAGAGCTCTTTATTATTAGCCAGGCTCTTAGGCTATTAACTTTTATTAATAGCCTAAGAGCCCACGACGGCCAGACCTTCGTTATGTCAGCAACTGTCATAAGTGTCCGGCAATGGATGACGAGATTTCTGAAGTTATCGCGAATAAAAAAATTGAGCTTTATACTCGTCAAATTTTAAGTACTATTTTTGACACCTCTTACCTGCCCAGGTAACCACAACCCAAACTCTATAATCGCTGGTCGTTCTTACCTGTATAGGACACATGTACAGAGAAACTTTCAACTTTTATAACATAACGAAGGTCTGGCCGTCGTGGGCTCTTAGGCTATTAGTAAAAGTTTATAAAAAATTCCTATATATTAATATCAACTACAATCACTTGTACAAGTCTGTAATTTTAGAGAAAATTCGTTAAGTAGTTTATGTATGTTAGCATTGAAAACGTCGCCGTCAACGAAATATATAAAATGTTTAATAATACATGAGTAGTATTAATATAATTATAACGAAATCAAACATTATCATTCGATTTATTATTTGCGGTAGATTTAAAATTTTATAATTAAACCTCTTATATTTATTTAATTAATAAAATTATTGTTTGTACTCTTTCAGATAGCAGCAAAGATCCCAAGCTAATACCTTTTCCAAATTGGTCTGCACACAAATTACCAACGCCATCAAATGATTCAACAGATGTGATGGATGATCCACCAGAAATTGTATCACCATTTCGAGTACGTGCTGATAAATATGGACGTTTATGGGTGTTAGATTCGGGTAAAGCGAATCTATTAGGTAGTAAAACTGTTACATACACACCACCGCAATTATTAATATACAATTTACGTAATGATAATTTACTACGACGTTACGTTTTACCATCTGATCAAGTACATAAAAGTTCATTTTTCGCTAACATTGCTGTAGAAGATACAGAATACGATGATACATACGCATATTTAGGAGATTTGGCATCTCCTGGTTTAGTTGTATACTCCTTTAAAACGGGCACATCATGGCGTATTAGTCATCACTATTTCCATATCGATCCATTGGCTGGCGATTTTAATGTAAATGGTATAAAATTCCAATGGACTGATGCGATATTTGGTATAGCACTAAGTGCACCTGATACTGATGGTTTTAGTACATTATACTTCCATCCAATGGCCAGTACAAATGAGTTTGCTGTCTCAACTCGTATTTTACGTAATGAAACTGCAGCTAGTAATAGTTTTCATGAATTTAAACTATTGGGAAATCGTGGACCAAATGGACAATCAGCCGTATCATTTTTGGATCAAAAATCCAGTGTACTCTTCTATTCATTAGTAAATCTAAATGCAGTAGCTTGTTGGCGTACGAGTAATCCAAGTTATACAATGGAATCTCAAGGGCGTATATTTATGAGTAATGTCACGATGGTATATGCAAATGATATTAAAGTTGATATAAATAGTAATTTGTGGGTATTATCAAATCGTTTACCACAATTTATGTACTCAAAATTAGATCCAACAGATGTGAATTTCCGTGTATTAACTAATACAGTGAAAGATGCTATCCGCGGTACTGCATGTGATAGTAAACTAATAGTACCAATTAATAATCGCAATGCGGTTACAAATAATAATAATTCGGGTAACCATATATTATCGATACATATTGGTGTTATTCTATTATTAAGTGGATTGATTGTCAAATTATTCTAGGCACACTGAAATTGAATGTAAATTATTATTTTCAGTTGTAAATTTAGCACCAATGAGCTTATCCATTATCAATTTTTTTAATTATTAAACAAAAAAATTTTAAATGAATAAAAAATTAAAATTCCACTTATGAGTTACCAAAATTAAATCGATGATCCCATATATGTAACAGAGCAAAAAGTTTATCTATAATCTTCTATTATAGAACGTATTAACAAACCGAAACAACTCTAGGTGTTTGGTTTTAAAATGGTGTTACAAATTTTGATAAAACATTTCTACTAACCATAGATAATAATTTAAATATTTTGAAAAAAAAATTTTTATAATTAATTTGTGTTTATTAAATAAAATGTTTTTATACATCTTTAAATTTATATACATCATATATTTTTTTAAATACAAATTTCGATTTATACAGTAATCTAAAAATTCTCCCTAGCCAAAGTATTAAAAACTTTATGTTTGTTTATAATAATTTTTGAACCATTTTAAAGTCAAGAACCTGCAAAAATTGATATTACATAAAAATACGAATCATAAACTATGAGTTCAGTCCTGGACATTTTTCTGTTGAAGTATTTAGTTGAGCGGGAAAAATAACTGATACGTAATATATATGAACAAAATGTTTATTCTGATGTTTACACTACATGATATATAACAAGACTGGCTCGTTCCTGCTTGAGCCAAAATAGGATTACTATTCATAGAAATACACAGGCAACTGGTTATGTAATATCAATTTTTGTAGGTTCTTGGCTTTAAAATGGTTCAAAAATTATTATAAACAAGAATAAATTTTTTAATACTTTGGCTAGGGAGAACTTTTAGATTATTTTATAAATCGAAATTTGTATTTAAAAACATAATGATGTATATAAATTTATTAAAAACATATTATTTAATACTATCTTTTTACCCGTGGCTTCACCCGCAGTGGAGAAATTAAATAAGTATGAGAGATAAAGGGTAAGGGTATAATAATAGAAATGAGTCAATATAATAACTTAATTTTATTGCTTGGCTGAGATCAACAATTTTTAAAAATTACTACAGACAATGAAGTTTCAACACCTTAATATATGCTTATTGAAATGCAACAACAAATGTTAAAATATATTTCACCGTAACAAAAATAAATAATTCTGAATTCTAACAATTTAAAAAAATAAAATACAAAGTATTAATTTAAGATATTTTTATAGACAATGTTATAAGTTTTCCCGTCGGGTGCAAATATGTGTATATTCCGGGCATTAGATACACGTGAACAGGCTACACAAACTAACTTACATTCACATTTATAATAGTAGAGATAATAATAATTCTTATAAGAGTTAAATTAACTATTTCCAATATCTGCAACTACTAAAATGAATTTGGCGTTTACATAGATAATAAGTTTAAATTAATAAGGAAAAACAATAACTGACGTATGTTAGACATTTAGTGTAAAATTCTAATACTATGAGTGTAAGATTCTAAATTGTATTGATTTTAAGATTATCGTAAAATTTTTAATTTTACTAAAATTGATCTATATAACAAGGTAGATCACCCACATATTAAAACAATGTGTGAGATAAGGACACATTGAGTACTTCAATAAACAAGGACAAGTAGACATACATAGAATTTACTTTCCTAGTCTAATTTGTTGTACATTAAGGTACTCAATGTATGTTTTCTTTTAAAAAATAAAAATTATTTTGTTTTATTTTCAAATTTCACATGGCCAGAATACCTTAAATAATTAATTTCTTTTGATAAAAATAAATATATAAGTTTTAAGAATGGCACTTAAATTTTATATATGTATCGAAAATTGTATTTATTTAAACTTGATAAAGTATAAAAAATAAGTAAAATTATTATTAAATCATTTTTGCAATATTTCGTATTCTAAAATTTTGATTTCAATATTTTTTTTTGTGAAATACTATTCAATGCGATGTGAATAAATTATAAAATTAACATCATATGACGCATATTAATTTCAAATAGTATATTTAGTATGTAAATTTTAAAAAAACCTAATAAAATTTCATATTTATTATAAGAAACATTTTTATGAAAGGTTCTAGTCTAAATTATTTTAAGAATCTCTCTAAATTTTTAATATATTAAAATTCAAATAGATGAAGGACAATTTTATTAAAAAAAAAAAAAAAAAATATATATATATATATATATATATATATATATATATATATATATATATATATATATATATATATATATATATATATATATATATATATATATATAAATTTAAAAAGCTAACAAATTATATTTAGATTACGTAAAAAAGTAATGGCAATTTTAATCCATCAACCCAGATCCCTTGCTCATGGATAATACGCTTTCCTCTTGATTTTAGAATTGATGTTTAATAGTTCCATGTGAAACGTGTCTAGAATCTAAATTCCATCATTTTAGACGCATGGATACTGTGTTACATAAAATTATAAAAAGCTAAACTGTGAAAACTAATCACTATCCTAGCACATAAAACTATTCTAGTATTTAATACAATACTAATATAATGTGCGTCAAATGCATATTGGATAATAAAACGCTAGAGTGACAGTAGACTTAATTATATATACTGGCAAAATAGCTTTCTAATAAAAAATTCTATAAAAAATTAATTATTACTGATTAAAAAAAAAAGGTTAAATAGTAAAATTTAAAGTGGTGTTACAAATTTTGATAAAACATTTCTACTAACAATAGATAGATAAAAATTTAAATATTTTGAAAAAAAAATTTTCAAATTAATTTGTCTATATTAAATAAAATGTTAAACAGGTTTAAAAAAAACGTTAAATATTAAAATTTTCTGAAACAATCAATTTTACAAATAATTTACCGTCTGAGAATTTTCGCTGTGTTAATTTTCTTTCATACAGTCACACCCCCCTAGTTTAGTATTTACACATAAAATGTTTAGTATTTGATCATATTTCATTTTGCGATAAAAACAATATTTTCGTTTATAAATACAAAAACCAATCAAACTAATGACTATTGAAAGAAAACTATTTTCGAATATATTTAGTCTGTTTCGAAAGAATAACATCATGGATGGCATTCACATATGATGTCATCAATACTTTATATTAGCCAATAGCAATGTTAGGCACATCGCACATGAGGTGATTTGGGTGAAATCGGCGAAATCGCCGATATCGGCGATATCACCGATATCAGCGATATCACAGCATTTTAGTCGCACACGGAGCAACAGAAGTTGCTCCGACTTTGTAACGTTTTTTGAAGAAGGGGTACTACGTAGTTTGTTTACTAATAACAAAATATGTATATACAGTGTCTTAAAGGATGAAATACATCAAGTAATAAATAATATAGATTATAATAGATTATACTTTAAGCCATTTGAAATTCTCATTTCGTCTTACAAAAACGACAAGAGATAGCTAGTTGAACTTTTGGTGTCATATTCTGGATCTTAAAAGTGACTCTAAGTTCGTAAATTGACAAAATCGGTATAATGGGCTAATTAGATCTATGATCCAACTTAACCATAAAAAAAGATTCAAAACAAACACAAAAAACTTGTATGAACATTTTTCGGATATAATAAGAATCTGTTAATTAGCTTAAACTGTGGCGAATATAAACATTCCGAAAAATGATCACACATTTTTTTTTTAATCAAATAATTATTGTTTTGAATCTTTTTTTATGGTTAAGTTGGCTCATGGATCTAATTGTCCCATTATACCGATTTTACTCACTTACGAACTTAGACTCACTTTTAAAATCCAAAATATGACACCAAAAGTTCAACTACCTGTCTCTTGTCGTTTTTCAGTTATCTTGATGACGAACGGGAGACTGAGATGGGTTAATACTAATATACTCAATATATATATATATATATATATATATATATATATATATATATATATATATATATTTATATTTATATTTATAACTGTATATATTAGAGTGTTTTTTGAATGCTAATGATTAAAGTAGTTCAAACATTGATGCTAAACCTTATATCGAATATCTAAAAAATTTACTGTGTTATACCTTAACTTGTTTTATTTGTTTAATGTGATTAGAATAGATACAGATTATAGCCACTGTACAATTACTGTATTTCTACAGTTCATTTTGTAAACATATTAAATAATAAAAGAATCAATATATATAATATTTTTCAGTAATAGTATAAGATGTATTGGCTTAATTTTATAAAATAAGTCTAAGTTCATTTCTGTTTATTTACTCTGTTATTGAAATGAATGAAATTAATATTGACGCTTGAAAAGTGTTATAAATAAGTTTATAAACTCTTGCAGAACGTCATTACGGCCAAAATGAAGAAATGTTGTATCTATTGCAACGTTGCTACAACAATTAAGAGACGTATACCTAGAGAAAGAGGTTTTTCCCTTTTTGCTATCCACAAATAATAAATATGTCTAGAAATTTTTTAGGTTGAGCATTTAACTGAGTAATACTATAGGTGAAAGCTCTTATGTATTTGCCAACGTTGCTTACGAATGTAAAATTACATACGATTGTTGTCGCATCATGATGGAATTCTTACGATTTCAGTATTTGATTATACATATCTTACACAGTGCGATTTCGTACATGTAATTTTCTTATGGAAAGTAATCTCTATCCGTATACGACACAACAGTTGCAACAATACCATATATGTGATAAAAGTATAGCATGTATTCAAAGATATAAATATTGCAGGATAATATAAGCATTTACTTAATACTCGCTACTCTTCGTTCCTTTTCTTTAAAGCATATGTATGTATATAAAAAAATTTATGATCTGTTTTATAAGATGCGCCTATTAAGCCTGTTCTATATGGTTCAGGACATCAATCTAACCTTTTTTTTTTTATATATACAAGCATTGACAAGTTTTTATTTTTAAATATTAAACATAACATTATTTAACTCTCTATCTTTGTCATAAACATTGATTTATATGACTGTATAAACAAGAATAAAAAAAAGTTGCCCATATGATTTTAAAAACGAAGCATTTTTACAACGATTTTTTTATCACATGTATGATTTCAAATCACCAAAATCACGTCGTGTGCGACTATACATTGGTTTCCATAAGCAAATCATATGTATGATATCGCCGATTTCACGCAAATCACCTCATGTGCGATGTGCCTTAATATAATATTTTGATGACGTAATATAATAATTAAATCGGTGATAAATTAAAGTTTTTTTTGTGAAGTGCACAAATATAACTTATACCTGATTGTTAACTTGTGTATACTCTGGTCGAATTTACACCTATAATATTAGTCTAGCAGGAATCGGCGCATGAGTACCGAAAACTATTCCACCTCAATTTTTTTATGCGATCCTCTTCAAATTGCCCTCCTAATGATATAAATGCATGTTGCCATGGCGCAACCCGGTGCCATAATTGTTTAAACCATTGCAAGGAATTGTTATTTTTCAACCGGACAAATTTTTTTTATATTCTTTATTGAAATACCAATAAAAAAGGTCCTATGACTTTTAACGATAAAGTTAATATTTTTAAAGATATGAATTTTTAAAGGTTCGAAAAATCTCAAATTTGGGTACTTTCGACCCATGAAAAATATATTTAAAAAAAACATAATGTCTAAGTAATATTTTTTTTTTAATTCTCTATACAATTGTTAATAATATTGTAAAAAGAGATTTTAAAAAATTTCATTGTTTATATCTTTGTTTTAATTGTTAATAAGTATGCGTCGCTTAACTTTCTCTCTCTGACTCATGGTTTTTTAAGTATCGCTGTCTCTCTCTGACTCATTGGTTTATAGTTAAAAATATTTATTAATATTTAATAAATCATTTATTAGAGACCACTTTTTAGTCCTTAATAAATATTTCTTAGTATTTAAAAAGATTTATTAATATTTAATAAATGAATATCAGATTTATTAAATACAAACAAATCACTTTAAGTACTAAGAAATATTTATTAAGGACTAAAAAGTGGTCTCTAATAAATGATTTGTTAAATATTAATAAATATTTTTAACTATAAACCAATGAGTCAGAGAGAGACAGCGATACTTAAAAAACCATGAGTCAGAGAGTGACAGCGATACTTAAAGGTAAGCGACGCATACTTATTAACAATTACAAAAAAGATATAAACAATGAAATTTTTTAAAATCTCTTTTTACAACATTATTGACAATTGTATAGAGAATTAAAAAAAAAAATATTACTTAGACATTATGTTTTTTTTAAATATATTTTTCATGGGTCGAAAGTACCCAAATTTGAGATTTTTCGAACCTTTAAAAATTCATATCTTTAAAAATATTAACTTTATCGTTAAAAGTCATAGGACCTTTTTTATTGGTATTTCAATAAAGAATATAAAAAAAATTTGTCCGGTTGAAAAATAACAATTCCTTGCAATTGTTTAAACAATTTCGGTTTAAACAATATGGCACCGGGTTGCGCCATGGCAACATGCATTTATATCATTAGGCGGGCAATTTGAAGAGGATCGCATAAAAAAATTGAGGTGGAATAGGTTTTGGTACTCATGCGCCGATTCCTGCTAGACTATATTGCTATACTATGAGTCTCAACGTATATTTTTACAACTTTCTTGCCTGTTATAACAAAATAAGTACTTATTTATTATGCCTTGGCTATTGGAAAGTACAATAAACTAAAATGAAATAGTTTAAAGTTGGCTAGTCATTTTTTATGTGTTTAGGCTGTAGAGTTCCATAATACATCTAATAAGTCAATACATACAAATCTGAAATTTCTTGATTTTTTTCATCCATCGTCTCTCGTTGGCATAAGGGCTGGTTGGCTATATACTTGTTGAGTCACCACTATAATCATACTTCGTTTATTTTAACAATTATTAAACATAATTGCATTTGATGATGATAACATTTTAAAAATCACAATTATAAGTCGTTAAAACAACGTTAAATCAAATTAATAAAACTAGCAATGAAAAATAAAAACAAATATTTGATTTTTCGAAGTAAAAATTTGTTTTCTATTATAATAAATGAATTCTTGTAAACAATATTTCAACATCTCTTCAAACTTAGCCCAATACAATATGTAAAGAAAGATAAGAGCTATAACTCAGTAAAGTAAGATAAGAGCTATAACTCAGCTATGCAGTAGTATAGTATGTTCCTACTAATTGTAGGAACCAACGCCTGCCAGACCTGCGTCGTAGTTATAAATGACATTTTTTCTATGCGTTCTCAATAGTGTAGTGATAATGTTAGGGTATTAAAAAATTTTCTTAGGGAGACAAATAAACACTTTAATTTATCACCCTCTCCTCTGAAAGGCAGACGGTCCGAAATTTTATAATTCCCAAACATAGGTCACTACACTATCGAGAACGCATAGAAAAAATTTCAGCATTTATATGTAGGTCGTTTAGGTAGTATGATGTATGTCTGGCGAGCCTTAGCTTTTAATCAATCATCATAATTATAACATGGATTTAAGCATTCATTATTAACCAATTTTTATTAATTAATATTCTCTAAAATACATTAAATATTTAAAACAAATTCATTAAATTTTTTTAATTTAGTTAACATATTTTATGAATTTAGTTTGCATATTATTGTACATTTTGCTGTATAAAAATTATTATTATTTAATTTAATTAATGTATAATTCAATTGTATAAATATTATGAAAAAAAAATTATATAAACTAAAATACGCGACGCTTTTTTATGTTAAAAATTTAATTAAAATAATTGTTAATTAATTCAATTATAATTTACATTTGTGAAATTTTTTTTATATTATATATTTTATAAAATTGTTATGTATTTGTTTAATTTAGTACAAATTTAATACAATTTTTTTTTTCTTTTTTATTTTTTGTTACCAATTTGAATGAAACAAAAAAAAATTCCCAAACTTTTGAAAAATATAACTTATATTATGAATTTTGGTGGCTTTTTTATTTTATAAATAACCTTAAAATTTAAAATAAAAACCATTGAAATGAAACTATGTGGATGGATAAGTTATCCCTATAACTAAGTTAAGCAAATATATGACTTAACCTAAAAGAAAAATATATACTATTAAGATTACTCCAATCGGCATCGTGTGGCATGGAAAGTCTTTTCCTGAAAAGCAGCGCACGTAGGTCGAATTGACTTAGTTCACTGATTTCCCGGAAAGGATTTTTACGGGAAGATTTTTACGATTTTGAGGTAATTCTGATGCATATCCGCATAAAGCATAGAAGAAACCGCTCGTTTTAAGTTGTTAATTTAATCCCGGCTTGAAGAATTAGAAAATGACTTTAGGTAGAAGTAATAGATAAAAGCAATAGATAGAGATACCCCGATTCTCTCTCTTTCTTATCAAGACACAACTGAAGACACACTTCGAAAGTAAAATTTTAAATGATAATAATTTCAGGGTTATCGTGGTATTTTTTATAAATTTTACCTGTATAAATAGATAGAATATTAACCAAAGGCACAATTATGCATGCTGATCTAGATTTAATTGAACGTAAATTACATAAAAATAAAATTATTATTATTTTTTTAAATTATTATATTACTTTTATTTTTTCAAACATCACATATCATAAACTGTATAAAAAAGTCACCTATAAATTTAATCTAGCAACAAACATCAATTGTGATGATGTCCACATCATCTTCTCACTGATCATCGTGAAGCCTCTGCGGTAACCTCCTCGTTCGCTCTTTGACTGGGCCGCAAGTTATACCACGGTTGGTCTTCATCTCTGGCCTCACCTTCTGAACCTTTCACATTTCGCAGTTTTCCCTCACCTCTATGTCCTTAACTCCCCAATCCCTTCGCAAGTCGTTGGCGAATATCTCCGTTTCTCAAACCAAACTTCCCGAATCGTCATTGGCGGCAGTCCTCATATTGGCAGGTTTCAAAAAGATCCCATATTCGCGATGTGCCCCTGCTTTCCATAGGCACAGCACATCACCCCCTCCATCACACTGCTTTATAATATGCAAAAACCTCATAGAAACCACACTTAATAAACCCAAAAAGCTTGTGATTTAATTGAACGTAAATTACATAAAAATAAAATCCTTCTAATTTTTCAAACGCCACATATCAGAAACTGTATAAAAAAATCACCTATAAATTTAATCTAACAACAAAAATCAATTCATTCCATAGCAACGAAATGAATTCATTCCAGAGATAACTTCAACTCTATAGATATCCATACAATGCAACAACGCTGACATAGTTACTTCGCAACTCTATTCAGGATTAGCAAAGAAAGAAGTAGAAAATAAATTTACTAAAACTATTTATTAGAGTAATTCATTATTTTTACATTTTATTGATAAAACTTATACTGCGTTCAGAATATCAAAAATAATCGCGAATATAATAATTGAAAACCTGGAAGTCCATAGACGTGTTTAAATACATAGCTCTTTAATTATAGCTACATATAAAGCAAATGTACTTCATTATACAGGAAAAACAAAATTATCATGGAATTTTGAAAAATTTTATTGATCACACTGAAATAAAATTAAACATTTTTAGACTTCTTTGCAATTCTGAACGTAATTATTACCAGTTTAATATAATTCAGTATAAAAAATATGGTTTATGAAAAAATATAGGAATTATTATTTGAAGAAAATTGAAAATCTTTCTATTAAAAAACGCCCGATTAAATACTATTGAAATTAAATAAAAATGAATTTGAAAGAATCGGAAATTAAATTTTTAAATTCGTTCTGATTAAAATCTATTCAAAATATCACATTAAATCGGAAATGATTTACCGATCCTTTCCGAATAATTTATAATTTCGATTAAATTTATTTCCGATTTTATTTCAACAGGATCTAATCTTACTTTTTTATTAGATCTATTTGTAAGAAAATGTAAACTGGAGTAAATCAGAAGTTGGAGTAGAAATTATAGTTGAACATATGTAAATTCAAACTTTAAAAACCATTATTACTCATAATTGATGATTCCAATTTAGCCTGCGTTAATAATGGATCTAATTCATTTCGGCATAAAGAATGGTAGGCTCCATGTGTAATATGTAAAATATTTGCTGATTCTTGAAGATATTTTAAAGCTTCTGATGATTTATTTTCATAAACTAATATTTTTCCCAATTTTAAATATAATAATCCAAGCATTGGATGAATTTCACCATAATAATACCTAAAAGAAGTAATTGCTTAAAAAAATTTAATAACATTTAATTCGTACCTGCTATTACGTATCTGATATAAGTTACTTTTGTAGTGTAAAATTCCATGTCCTATATTTTCCTGAATTTTTAAGACACTTTGGACATGTAAGATAGTTATTAAATGTGTATGGAAGTTTACGATAATTTGAAAGCTCCGGACAAAAAATATTTCAGTTCTAAGACTGATTTAAACGTAAACCATTTTTAAATTGTTATATAGTTAGATAAAATATTTAGATGGCACCCGAGTTACGCATTTTATAAACAATGAAAGATATACTAAAAAAATATTTCTAAAATGACTAGCTCGTCCAATGAATATATACTAATAGAAAGTAATTCGACGTTGTAATGTCAATTTTTTATACATCATTTTAGTAAACAAAAATAGGATCAGGATATCAAGTTACCATCCTGATTACCAATTAAGTCCTTGTGTTAGTAGAGTTATCCCTTAGAAGAGACCGTGATCAGCAACCACAGTCTCATCCCTTTTAGTTATAAACCACGTTACACATTAACTAGATTATCAATCTCTTCGTTACAAATCATACACATAATTAATCTAAGTTACACTCCTCTAGCCTATGGTGTAATTACTGTCTTACAAATGGAGACATTTGGTATATGAGGGTTGGACAAACAAGTCCGGGCATCCAATTCCCACTTTTTAGGGGTAATATAGCTTAAGTATCTACCAGTACCCTCTTTTAAATCGTCTTTTACTCAAAGTGGAGCATACTGTGTACATATTCTACCATCGTAGAGAACGACAAAAGACATTCTAAAATATTCATAAAAAATGTGTATTATTGATCTTTCGTCCCTAACAAAACTTGAGTGTTATTTTCAGTTGTAGTCATTAGAATAACTACTGTTTACTAGGAGAATGTCAGATTAAATGAAATTTCCCTGAAACAGTTTAATTTTAAAATTCAGATAAGAATGCACTTTAATTCATATGACATTCTGTATACTTCGTGCAACAAGTAATATCTTGTTAGTGTGTGCCAAATACGTGATGATACGATATAATAATTTCAATAAAAAAACAATTACTTATAGCCATCTATTAGTTGTTTTCCAAATGAAATAGCATCTGACCATCGACCTAACTCAATACAACTTTCTAAAGCTGCGTCTAAAGTTTTCACATGTAATAAATTAAGTTTATAAAATACATTTTCTTGTTTTTCCAAGCATAATTTGCACACGTCTAAATCTAATTATTTAATAGGAAAATAAAGTTTCAAAAACAAATCTGAAAAAAATAATGCTACTTCCAAACAATTTCTACTTAAGCTTTTCCCGGTAATAATTTTAGTTTTATTAAATATGGAGAAAATATGTGTAACAGATTGGGCTGAAACACAGAACTTGCATTATTATAAAAGATATGATTGTTACAAGTGTGCTACAAAGATTTGGCGGTGTCAGTTAAATTATATCGTTTTCGGCTCGTTAGATATCGACAATTTTTAATTATAATTACTTTTCTCATAATTAGTATTACATGATAAATGACAAATTTTACTTATTCCGACTTTGCTTTATTACTTTATTTGCACCGTGCAAAGTAATAATTATTTTCTTAGGGTAGTTTACTATGTGTAAAAAAGTACTTCAACATGTTGATTTCCAAATAAAAAGTCACACAAAAAAGTGTGTCTATTGATAAAAAACACGATTTCTTGCCATAAAATTACATTAAAATTTAAACTTTTCTATTTCCGAAAAAAACGCTGTATGCATTTTTGGAAACGTAACACTGGTATATAATATAGACATGATGACAGATTTTGAAATCTTTCTAAAATACAGGTACAAGTCTACTATTTCCGATAAAAAAATTAATTCAACAAAAAACTAAGTTTAAAGTAAATTTTCTATTTAATTTGAATTTACCACAAAAAATCTCCTCCTAGTTTATAATGGTGTCGATCTTATGACGTAAAAGCACAGCAAGCATTATGATTATTGTCGAGTGCAAATGGGTTTTTTAGGTGGATAGATTTCAATGTCTGCGAGTTTTTAAATTGCTTATACCTAGATATAAATTAAAAACTTTCTGCTATTTTTTCTCCAAAAGTTTCTTTCTACATGAAATTATCGTTATTTTTAATATAGTATATTACTTTTACAACTAAATTTGATTAGTTTTTCAACGATAATTTGCTTAATCTTTAAGCATTCTAATCGACTTAAAAATCATTTTACAGAGAATTTTAAGAGCTATAGAAACGTCTAAAATTTTTGGAAACCTTACGTTCTAAAAAGATTATTTTTTTTTTTTTTTTTGCATAAATAACTTTTAAACAAAATATAACTTTTTTTCTAAGCAGAACACTTTAGCAACGTTAAACTACATTTATTTTCAGTACTTGGATAAAATAATCTGAACATGCTTTGCGATAAATTTCAACAATTAGAGACAGCGCCTTTTAAATGATTTTTAACGTACCCCAAAATTCAAACATTATATTCCAGTATTTAAAATTTGGCATGATGTAAATGTAACTCACAACGAATTATAATTTACTTATTATTGCAGAAATGAAAAAAATTTTTTCCCAGATATTTTTCAAATTAAGATTTATGCCCCGCAAACCCTACTACTAGCTTCACACCAAATATACACACTCGTGCTAACATCAACTCCGAATATTGCTTGAGTAGTATTTCACAGTAGATATTTTTTCCCGGGGAAGTTTTGATTTAGGAATGTTTTTCTCGCGGATATTTTGTGTTGGGGATATTTTGGCTTGGAATAGAATCGTCTAATATTATTTTTGGGGTAAAAATTACATAGCCAATTATGTTCTTTGCAGATTTTCTTCACAATTTTCAAATAAAAAGTCTGTAAATTTTCCATCAACCCACATTGTCTAAAAAGATACATTTCATTTTTTCCCCTCAGGCCATGAAAAATGTATTGGAAATAATTAATGAAGCCGAAATTCCATTATTTTATTAGCTACATTAGCATTTTCAAAATTTCCCATTTTCCATAAGGATTCTTGAGGGTATTTTTTTAACACCGTTTTTTTCCCGGTAAACTAAGAAAAAGGAAAAAAACCCGGTAAGAAATAAAAAAGTAATCATTAAAAAGGATACAAGCCATTGATTTTTGTTCCATTGTTTTTAATTGCATTTCTGTAAATTCTTCAACACATCTATAGTTATCAATATATTTTTCATCTATTTCTACATTACATGTCGCACATTTGTGAGCATTACCATCTTTACTTCCATTATAATTCATAATGATTGGCGCAGTACAATCTTTATGTGGGCATACACCACTAAACATTATTAAGTTTTGGCCATCATGTAAACATCGTGGACATTTACACAAGAAATAATATGATTGTTGTAAAGCTTCTTGCCTACCGAATGGCGAATTTAAAACATCAATATAACTTATAAATATCTGTATAAAAGAAAAGCAAATGTTAATTATAAAAAACAATTGAGTTTAAATACTTTACAAAAAGTAATAAAAATGTAAAAGCATCTAACATTAAAGCATGTTAAATGTACCTCTTCCCAATTTAATGAACGCAAAGATTTTACAGCTCGAATATTAATTGTAGTTCCTTTAAAAACAGCAACAGCACTAGGATCACACGAATGATCTATAATTGAAGCTGCCAAATATATACCAGTACCAACACTATTCATTTCGGGATCCAAAATATTATAGGAATTAATACACATCTGTAAAAATATGGTTAAGATCTTCCGTTAACATTTCGAATCCATTCATCAAGGATTAATAAGGATTGGGAAAAATTCCTTAGCAAAACAACTAATGATTTAATATTAAAATATTTTATTAAATTATGTAGAGGATCGTTTCGATGCCATATGCATCATTTTCAAAACAATGTCATTGTTTTAATTTTAATATAAAACCAGTAGTTATTTTGTTAAAATAATTTTTCGCAATCCTAATTATAAACTTCCACAAAATAACGCTAACATTGTGCGATAATAAATTTGTATTTTACCTCCAATAGTTTGTTATTCACAACAAGGAAACAGTTAGGGACAGAAAAAAATTTTAATACAAAAAAGTTGGTTAAGAACAAAAACTAACAGTTTTAAAGACACGGACAATTTTTATGGGAAAATTTTTTCGAAAACTCAATCGATTCAGCAGAAATCCAAAACAATTATTGTATACAGGAAAACCCAATTTTCAAAGTTTCGTGCACAATTTTTTGTACATCCTGGATAAAATCTTATAAAATAATAATTTTATTTCCTAAATATTAACATGAATTGACGACAGAAATGTTCATTTTTAAAATCAGCGAAGAAAAAAGCTGTGAAATGAATTTTTTTTATTCCTTGTTTAAAAATCATACACGGCACTGTAGCTCAGGATCTAAAGGAGAGCAAACCCAGGAACATTTTAACCTCTTTTCTTTTGATCTCTCTGTTTTTTCTAAATGTGGTGAGCGGGATTCGATTACTGGAACCGAATTTCAAACGAAATGAATTTAATAAACTTCCTTAAAAAGGCAATACGATGAAATCCGCGAGTACGAAATAAGAACATTAGATCCGACTGAGCTATTTATACAAATATAAAAGTAGTATTTGAAAAAATTTTAACAAAAATTGAAAAAACTGTAGGCAGAGCAAAGAGTCTTTATGAAAATTTTGTTTCCTTGGTGTCCTGGCGTTTTTAAATATGTCGACTGATTTTCAAAATAATGGAGCCGATCTATTTCGAAAATACATAAAACACTTAAATTCAATTGTAACTAAGGGTATAATCAAAATTTTAGTATAGTCTAAGATCTAATAACCTAAATTAACGAAAATTCAAGAGCATTCGCCCTGTTACAACATCTGTGCAAGCATGACTTGCAAGAAGCGTTTTCTAATGTTAGTATACCTTTGAGATTATACGGCATATTACTTACAAAGCTGAGAATAACACTTCAGCAAACTGATAATAGAGAAAATGTGTGTCCAACAATGATTAAACAATTTTAATTTAGCCTCACGATCCTATTCATTAAAAATAAAACTGCCTTTGAAATGAGCTTTCATATCCAAAAACATTATTTCGCTGGAAAGAAAGCATGTCGTGTAAATATGTAAACAGTAACAAGTTTCTGCCTCGGTTTGAAAAAATCGCAGATATGAGACTGCATCACAGTTAATATTAATGAGATGAAACGGATTGAGTTTGAAATAAAAATATAATGATAAACCATTGGGATATCATAGGAAATATTTTTTTTCTTTTCTGACTTACCCTTCCATATATTCCCAATAATTCAGCTGAATTTGGAATAGTTGTATTTTTTAAATATTCGAATAAAACCGCACACATTGATGTAAAATGTTCTTGCCTTTTTTGTTCGACTTTGATATCAGAATAATCTAAAAATTTCAAACAAAATATAATTTTTTCTCTACTTTAATTAATTTTTATTTAAAAAATATACTCACGTGACATAAGGTCTTTAAATTTTCGAAATTTAGTTTCAGAATAATAAGACTTTTCATGATCACCGCTTTTTTGTAATTTTAATATTAAACGTGCCATTAACCGAGTTGAATCTGGCAATATTTTCGGTGCAATTTGTTTTAAATTTGAACATTCTAATTTATGTAAAGCCCATGCTTCTCGTTGACAATTTCGATTACAATAGTATACATATTTACAACCTGAGCATTTTAATACCAGTCCTCTTAAAAATAAAAATTTATTTTGAATTAATCATTCCAATTTTGAACTCGTCGTTTAAAGAATTTAAACTAATACTGTAGTATAAAAATTTTTACAGAAAACTATGGCAGTTTTCAACTCAATTTTTGCTATATAAAGTTTTGTTTGTCAAATCTTAAGGGGCGTAATGTATTGAAAAATTCGTGGCTTGTTATATCCTTTTTGATAATTGTTATAGGCTATTTTCTTATAGGAAATAGAGAATCATAAAGATTTTTCAAAAAATTCATAGTTTGAAAAAATCAAGCTAATCAAGATCCAGCACCTTTGTTTTATCTAGCGTTTTGTATTTTTATCAATTTTAACATCGGATGAAGATATTCTTGAAAAACAATTTTTGTTGAAAACTATTTTATTGTGATGAGAACATTCCTTTCAAGTGACGGTCTTAGCGTTACAAAAATTATAGTTGGTATAAAATGGGTTAAAATTTAAAAATCTCTATTTTAGCTTCGTATAATAATAACATTATAAGATACTGCTATTTTGGAAAATTCCTTTATATTTGATTATTTTTTTCTATCTAGAATTGCGTAACTTTACAAAAAGCATAAAAGTAATAAGTAAAATATATGATAACGAATAGTCGAGAAACTACTTGTACTAAACGGTAAAATTGGAATTAAATAACAAAAACTGTATTACCTTTCCAAACAATTATCACATGCCTCTGTACGTAATTTTGATTTTAAAACAAATGCAAAAGGTTTTTCAGTTAAAATTGTTGTACCTGGTTTAATAAAACCCTCTGATTTATTTTTCATATTTTCAATTTTAAAACTCTTCATAATATTTTACAATATACTACGTTGGCAGGCCAATGAGTGAACGTTAGAAGACAGTAATATTAATATTTATGTCTCTGAAACGAATATTTCATAACTAACATAATAACCCCTTGGAAGAGGCTTTTATTTTTAGTTAAATAATAAATAGTATGAAAATAGTAGGAAAGATTGTATAGGTATCTAAAGTTACTATACACATATACTTTCGATAACGAATTTGCACTGCTCGTAAATACGTACACCTGTAAATACCTACGAGTTAAATAAAAACCAAATGATATTTTTATTAAAAAATTTCAACCTACGTAGAAACATTTGTTGATATAAAGAGATTTTTAGTGACGACAAACATCATAACCTTCAATTTGTATGAATATTGATACGTTTTGGTTTTAAAAAATTGTTAACCTTGAACAGACTTTTTACGTCAAATGTATTTTGACATTTAAACAATTTCATCTTTGACAACAATTGAAATTTGAAATTTATAAAAATACTAGCCGACCCGGCAAACGTTGTTTTGCATGCATATTATTTTCAGGAAACATTTTTTTAGTTCAATAAAAATAACTATTTACTATAAGTGTGCGTAGATGTACTTATAACCGAAAGCGTTTTAAACAATGAAAGTATACTTTATTTAGGTTAATAAATTAATCTTTATGAAAGTAACGAATATATTTTGAATTAAAATTCTTAATAGATAAACATCAAAAATTATAATTCATATTTTACTATCAATTATGACAGTTGAAAAAACTAAAGATAAATCTCTCAGCGCAATAAAGTATATATGTTATTATCGTGATTAGTCCGGTCACCTTTAAATTTCATTGTTTTTTCCCTTTAACTATGATCAGTTATCGATCGGCGAGGGCGGGAGATGAATTGAGAAAAAATCATAATTAAAGAAAATTGAAATTATAAACTGAATAAGAATTTATCGTACTACAATTATTATATTCGATTGCGATCTTGCAACCCTATTGCGGATCTGTGGATAGAATGAAAAAAATAAAAATCGGGATGGAAAATTAGGGGTTGATCGTAGAAGGGTGAAAATTAAGAGTAATATGAATTTTTTTAATTCTAAGTCATGACAAAATAAAAATAAAAATCTTGCCAAAAAAATGAAAGTTTATAATTAACAAATAAAAATAGGGGTTGATCGTAGAGGGGTGAAAATTTAGGGTTGTATGTATTTTTGAATGCCACATTATAAAAAAATAAAAACAAAAAATTTCGTCCAAAAATTAAAAAAAAATTTTAAGGGTGAACAATTCTTATCACTTAGGGGTATGAAAAATAGATACTAACCGATTCTCAGACCTACTGAATACGCATATAAAAATTGGTAAAAATCGGTAAAGCCGTTTCGGAGGAGTACGGTAACAAACACTGTGACATGGAAATTTTATATATAAGATAAGGGGCGCGTTAAAAAAATTTATAGTTATAGAATTCATTCAAGAGTTTCGAGTTGAAAACGTAATTGATTATTCTGTGAATTAAGGATTTTCGTTTGACTTTTAACTTGAAATACAAAGGGAGCCAAATACAAAATGTTTTTAGAATAAATAATTAATATTTTTAAAAAAAATTTGACTTAAATATCGTATTGTGCAAGAATAATAAGACTATTTTATAAACAGAAAATTTTTTGTTTTATTCTCAATTCGCTTAAAAGCTTTGGTCGGCTTACGCTGCTGTGACATTCACCGAAAATTCTGTACTTGATTAAATGTTAATTGTAAATTTTTTAAATCATTGTTCGAATGAATGTATGCTACAGTCACTTCTCGAAGTTTTTGTTTAAGGTAGTTTGGTACCCAAATGACTTAAAGTTAACCCAATATTTTTTTGTGTTTATTCGAAAGATTATAATTAAATGCACCTATAGAAAAAAAATCAGATTTTTTACTACATCGCTTAAGAGATATAATTAATTAAAGTTTAGCAAAAATACACGAGCTCTTATGAGTGTCCTTGTTCAATATTACCGGAGATGAAAGGTTTGTAGAAAATTCGTAGAACAATATCCCAAATATACACTGAAAAAATTTCAGAATAATTTACCACATACTTTCCATGTAATTAATTTTTCAATATTCATATGTGGCTTCTATCTCTCTCCTCCATATTTACTAGGGAAAAAATAATGGCTCTGTTAATCGCGCCAATTTCAAATAGTAACTAGCGTTTTTAATGGTATATAACAACAAAAGGATATTGAACATTAATAAATATAAAAAATATTTTTTATAATATTAAATTTATTTTCTAACGAAATAATATATTTAATTAAATTAAAATTTAAAAAAAATAAAGAATTCACGATATAATAATAATTCAAGGTTATGTTTTGAAAATCATTTAAAGTTGCTATTATATAGTGACAATTCAGTACTAGTCAAATAATATTTTATTTACTACATTATTTTATTTATTTAATTATAAACCGTATTTAATTATATCAATTAAATTCTATGTGAATTTTTATTAATTATTATAGCATTCTTCGTGTATTTGATAGTAAAATAAACTCACATCAATGTGACGAATGACAAGGTGATACAACAATGAACTATGGGGAATTATGATTGGTGATAAAATGAAAAAGTCTATAATGCAATCATGCATTTCGTTTAGTTCAGTTGGTCGTAACACACGTATCGTCACATCGCTTTTTTCCAGCTACCTCAAGTTATCGTTTTTTTTCTATAGTTTTAAAATTAATAAATTTATTGAATTTGGAACCTTTGATGGATTTTTTACCAAAAACTAATTCAACCATCGTTAGTCACGATCATAACTATTATTTCTTTTTCCCCAACAAATTCTTAGTCATCGAGTAACGTATAAGCTAGAAATACTCAAATATTTCAAAATATGTTCCTAATTTAAGCTTAAAATTAGAAAATAAAATAGGTTTTTGTGGTGTTTATGTAATGAGTGGCTGTTATGGCTTTTCTACAATACTTTTAGGAGGAATTTTTCGATCGAAGCTTTGGATTGAGTTTAATAGGTTGTATTAGGTAAGGTCTGCAATTTTAAAATTGTTTTCTATATCATACCATTATTATAAATTGAATGCAAAAACAAATGCATTGATGAGAATATAGATAGACTTCTGCATTAAGGGATTTGTGAAATTTCTTTATACAGTACAGCGACTTAAAGTAAACACAATTCAGAAACAACACGGTTGTTAAGGAAAAATTTAAATAAAAATAAATTGAAAATGAACGTACGAAAAATTTGTCAGTAAAAAAATACGAACAAAATAATGTCAATAATAAATTTAAATAAAATAATGATTATTCATAATAATTACGCCTCTGTGTTTTGTTTATAGGATACAGAGAATAAAAAAAATACATGAAGCACATGAAGGGAAGAACAGATGATACAGAAAAATAATGTTTAAAACGAAGTGAAGTTATTGATAAATACTTATGTCATAACATGTAATAGATAGCGCATTGGTAGTAATGAACTAGAGTGTAATTTGTGTCAGTATTTTTGTGTTTATTTATATTTATAATTTTTCAAATCGAATCAAGGTCTATGAATGAACATGGATATTGTTGAATTAGTGAATAATTTACGTGGTAATTTTCATTTATTAAATACTGAAGAATGGATAGCAAAATTAATCGATACATTCAGTCTGCGACAGGTATCAAATATTTATAATATTTTTCTATTGTTTATTTATTAATTAGGAAAATTTTTGTTTTCATATAATCTGTTTTAAAAAACATGTGATTAAAATACAATAACATCAATTAATATCAATCTTATCATTCATTTTAATGATAATATAAAGTGTTTTTTATCATTATTCAGAAAATTAATCATTAACAAAAACTAATAATGAAACAGTTCAAAGATCTGTTGGAACATATTCAATGATTATTCATTAACATATTAACTAATTGTTTTTGTTTATCAAAATATATTTATGGATTACATTATATTGTTGCAGAGTATTTTTGTATTGATATTTGCAATAGTTGCAGCAACTATCACCGCTGTACTAATATGGCACCGAAAATGGAAATTAAGAGGTAAATATACTATTTTTTCACTAAATTATGAAAGAAACAAAAGGAAAAATATAAAATTTTATTGCTCTCTCTAAAATTTCATAATGGTACAATGCCTGAGCCTGTGGCACTATAATTTTACGATGGAATTTTTTAAAATACCTCAAGATGAAGTTTAATAAACGAATCAATGTAATATATACGTAAAAGAAGAGTTCGATATCCGTTATTTCTGAGTTATCGCTTCATTAAGACGTGACCATGATAAAAAAATTCAGTTAAGAAACTTTCCTCTTTTCTCTCTATAATATTATAAATTTCTATCTCACTATATTACTATCTCACTAACAATTATTTCGGAAAAAGAAATACTTAATTTTAGTAGACACAACCAAACTCAACAACTTAACTTGACATTCATTTATACTTTGCATTAATTCTTGGAACGATTTTTTTACTTTTATTAAAATATTTGGCAGTGGCAATTATTACCATCTGCTTAAAAAAATTAAAAATATATTATAATTTGTAGTCAGTATTCAATTAGCAATAATGTATTTAAACAGCCTTGTCCTTACTAAAATTTAAAATTTTTTGTACACTTGTCGCTAATTTGTTAACAATTCCACTTAATTTGGTTGAAATTGTCACAAAATTACCCATTGTTAACTCTGGAGATGAAAAAAAAATTAAGTGATTCCTTTTCAATATTGTATACTGCTTATGACTACATTTTGACATTTTGAAACGTTTTGAATTCTGTAACGTTCATTTTAATTTTTGATTAATACAAGATTTGTTGAATTAAGTTGGATTTTACTCTTTAAAATATAAAACTGATGGATTTAATGCCCCTCTACCATTGACTAAGAATTATGAAATCACTTTTTAACAATTTTATTATTATAAATGCGTATTCTGACAAAAATGTAGTCATAAGCAGTATACAATATTGAAACGTAATCACTTAATTTTTTTTTCATCTCCAGAGTTATATATATATATATATATATATATATATATATATATATATATATATATATATATATATATATATATATATATATATATATATATATATATATATATATATATATATATATATATATATATATATATATCAAAATTTCTATATAACCGATACATAAGTAATGGAGTTTTTGTAGAGTAATCTCTATAAACTATTTTTTATAACATTTTATAAAATAATTTGATTTTATAATATTCCAATGACTCAATTTGGTTCGCATATATATCGATGATATATCTAAGTTAATGATTTTAGTTCATTATTCGATTGTATAATATATTAAATTAAAACGTACATTTTGTATCATTTAAAAATATGAATTTTATTTTTCAGAAGAAAGAGAATCAGCAACATCAAGTGTGCCCCGCCCACGTTTTCGTAAACGTGATAAGGTATTATTTTATGGACGAAAAATGTTACGTAAGGTGCGTTCAATATCAGGCGAAGTACCTGGTACACAAGGTCGTAAACGGCGTATGGTCATGAAATTTGCTCGTAAATTGTTACAATTGAAAAAAGATAGCACACCGGTACAATTGAAAGTATTGGAACCACCTGCAGAATTTTTAGAAGAAGATTTAACAAATGATGAACGTGTACCGCCTGATGCATTGTATATGTTACAAAGTATACGTGTATTTGGACATTTTGAGAAACCAGTGTTCTTGAAATTGTGTAAACATACTGAAATTTTGAATTTACCAGCTGGATCATATTTATTTAAGATAGGTATGTTATTAAAACATTTTTCTTTCCTAGTTCAATATCGAAGTATTTGTATGAAAAATTTAAAGAAATTAGAAAACCGTTGATTTAAATGAAACAGAAAATCTTATATTATTTTATAAATGTCTAAACAACTAAAAAAAGTCCTTTCAAACTTATTACAGCCCACTTTTCAGAGTTTAATCGTGTGCGATTTTTCTTAATTTGTATGATATAGAATTAAAGATATGCTTAAGTTTTTTCTTTGGAGCTTAGTATCCAAGGACAAAATCATTTTTTTAAAATATTCTCAGATGGAAAATGTATCATTAAGAAAATTTTCATTTTCAAATAATGTATCATTAAGTATTATATATATATATAATATTATCCTTTTTACATGTCGAAATTGAAACCATTAAATTTACAAATAATTTTTAAATTTTGTTACCAAAATAATTACTCAAAAAAGACTATAAAATGTTTTCGTTTTCATGTCCATGAGATGGAGCAGAAAGTATTTTTTCTGGCCATATCTCACTAATTGTGTGTACGGTATATCATTTGTTGGAATATATTTTGAAATGTTATTTCACTTTTTATTTTTTTAGTCATTTATAAATAAATTCTTTTCAACGGTGAGTTGAGTTTAATACGATCGCCATTTTGGATCGATATTGAATACGATCACCTAAATTTTTCTTATTTTATTTATATATCAGTGATTTATTATAGTCGCTATCTTTTAATGTTCATAATAACAAAATTATTAATATGAAAAATATTTATTAAAGAGAAACAATTATGCAAATTTTCTTGAAAGTAAACAAATTCAAGGTTTGTAAATTTAAACTTCCGTGTGTGTAATAAGTGATGTGGTTTATTCTCAGTATATGTATTATTTTTATACTGGTATATAAAATTGCAAATAATTAAAAAATTAAAACTTTCACCACTATTTTTAAATTTTTATAAAAGTATTTATAGTATAATTTTTATTTTTATTAATATCAATTTATTTTTAATTTTTCAAAATATTTTAGTTTTATTTAATTAAATATAAGTATCGGTTTTTTAATTTTATACACACATGGAAGTTATATGAATATTTACAGAGTATATGTTTATATAAACTTGAAACTAAGGCAATTTAAAGAATATTTCTTTTTCTCTAAATTTTTGGGCGGTATTTATTGCCTGTATACATTATTAACCTTGATGTAAACAATAAAATTTGAAGTCCTTAAACTTAGTGCATACCATAAATCATCATTTTTTAGTAGTTGTGAAAATTTCTTGTATAATAATAAAATTGATTAATAATAAAATAAAGTTGTAACATATAATTGATTATCATATAATAGATATCGTCGATCATTTTTGCTTTTTTCATGAGAATTCCACAGAATGAAATAAATTTTTACTGCTTTAGCTATTATAAAAATTTCTATTTTAATATCACTATTTCTTCTATGTACAGAGAGTATATAAAATTTCTCTATCACCATTACCTAAATACGAACATCGTACATACAAAATATAATATAGTATATATTTGTTAAGTGTTTGGAGCTCCTTTCTGTGACCATACTTATTTTTTAAATATTGATTGAATTTGCATGGATAGAGTAAAATTAACTCTTCTTCAAAGCTTGTAAACATATATAAAAAATAAAATAAAAAACTGTTTAGAGCGTTGTTTGTAAATTATAATCATAGACATTAGTACACTTAAAGAAATACTTTTCTCAACAGGTGATGCAGATGAGAATGTATATGTTGTTCAAAATGGAAAAGTAAACGTATTTATCACAGGACCTGATGGTAGTTCAATTTGTTTAAAAGTTGTTAAAACTGGCGAATCAGTTACATCATTACTTAGTTTTACTGATGTCCTCACTGTAAGCAATATTAAAAATTTTAAGGTTTATGTGTATTTCATAGGCGTTACTTCATTTACGTTTATTAGTTCAGCGGCACATTATAAGATTTTCTGATCAGAAAATCTGATAATCGTCACACACTATCAGGCAGTTCTATAAGAAATTCGTATAAAATTTGATTATACTTCAGACAGCGTTTTAAGTACGCCACAGACTATAAGACAGTCCTATGACAAATTCGTAAATAAATTTTGGATCAATCATTCGATTATCTATGACTTAACATATTATTTACTTTTTTGAAAAATAGATTATCTACATCATACGGTTATGTTCCCCGCACATTGTAACGTAAGAAATTCGTATAAAAAAAATATATCAGACAACTTAGTATTTTTTAAAGGAGAATTTGATGTCTGATGAGAAATGGGATCATGGAATCTAATGTAAAGTATATAAAGTATATGTTTAGATTGATCAGAAAATCTTATTTAGAATATTTTGCGATGTGCGACAGGTCTGGACTCTGGAAAAATGAGTATATTAGGTATTTTTCAGTCTACTACAACAGAGTTTGTAGGTTAGATAATTTTATAAATATTGCTTAAGAGGAATTGGAAAAAATGATTCTTCTATAATAAAGACAATCTCTCATGTAATATACATTGTATTTTTTCGATTTACATTTACAATTAAGTAAAAAAAATAACTATTTAAAAGTTAGGTAATTTGATATGCACAATTTTGACATTAAAGCGGAGAGCGTGTTGAAGTGTTTTCCATGAAAAAATATTTTAGAGTAAAAGTCAAATTTTATTTTATATTTAAAAGTGTTTTTTTCGCGAAAAACTCTTGGGTGTTTCCGTTTTCATTTCTAGATTGTAAATACCAAATTTCATCACATTCAGACTATGTTAAATATATTATAGAAAGTATTTATCATAAGGATAATAAAATTATGTCTAATTTTATTGTGCCAATTTCTCTTAAAATGTTAGAGGTAAAAAGAAACTTTTTTTAAGTAACGATTAACATTTAACAGTAAGAAATTTTTTCTATATAATATAAAATATAAACTTTGAAAAGTGTTTTTAGCTTTACGCTCAATAAATAAAATTTTCTTAATTATTAGGGACATCCAAATCCTTACAAAACTGTATCTGCACGTGCAGTTGTTGATTCAACTGTTGTCAGATTACCAATGCAAGCATTTCAAGATGTTTTTGAAGAGTATCCAGATATTTTTATACGTGTAATGCAAGTAATTATGGTGCGATTACAACGAGTTACATTTACTACATTACATCAGTATCTTGGATTAAGTGCTGAACTAGTTAATCCTGTAAGTTTCTAAAGAAATTAAAGCCATATGTTGTCTTTCGTATCTAAAATTTAAAAATAATAAAAATTAACGAATGAATGCATTTTTATATAATGGTAAAACAATTTATATAATGGTAAAGCGTTTAGAACCCCTCGATCTGAATTGGTTAATCGCTAATAGTAAAACTTTTAGTTGAGATGTTCTGCTAATTAATGCAATTGGAGTATAAACCATTGTTGCTAAAATTTATGGAAAAATCTCTTATGACATTAAAAATATCTTCAAAGTGTTTTTAACCATAAAAATATAAAAAGGATTAACACGTCTTTACATAAATCGGTAACACAGTTTAATCATTAAAATAAGTGTAAATCTATAGTATATTATTACTCTATGAAACTAATCAAACACCGAAAAATGTATGATATAATTTAAATGCCGGTACAATCGTCAAATAATATATTGCGATATCTTTAATACATTATGTTTGTGCTAACATACGTTCTTTATAAGCTGTCAAATTAAAACTATAACATTTAATAAAAATATTGGTTCAGATTTTTATATTAATTATTTAAATGCTTAAATTGTCTAAAACATGTCTGTATTGGTGGCAGAATAAAATAATATTCCACAAAGTTTATTTAAACGAATTAAAACAATTTCAAAATGAGTTAAAAGGAACAATTGCTAGTGACTATAGTGATCTCAGTTTAGTGAATCGGTTTGTAATTTATACAGGTAATTTAAAATAGAATGATGAACGTTATATTAAATTTTCATTAGACTCATTTAAGCAGCATTTTATTTGCGTCCCAAAACGCGATCTTTGCGCTGCCTAGTGTTTTATTTTTTAATCATTATATACTTAAAAATATTGAATAAAAATTGAGTGGTAAATGTGAAATATTTATAATAAAAACGGTAAAATTATATTATAATAATTTGTATTGTTTTTTTGAACTACTTGGCTTTTTTCGCAAAACTGTCTCAAAAAATTACCTGCATCAATTTGAGTCGTGAAAGCTGGAAAATAATTTATTTCTTTTAAAAAATTTTGAAAACTGCTTAATAAAATTTTCACAGTCATTTTTATTAAAGTGTAAATATTTATTTATAGTTATTATAATTTATGTTTATTATTAAAAATTATCTGTGTTTGTTGTTAAAAACGTTTAAAAATATTAATTTGCATGCATGGGTGTTTATTGTTAAAAATAAAATAGGCTATTATATTTCTATCTCTTTTGAAACCACAGATTACAAAAATTAACACAAGATGGCATATATTTGATTAGCGTATATGTGAAAATGAACAAATTTTAAACATCATCCGACAGCAAAAGTGTTCATTCAAATTTGATAGTAAATGATTACTTATATGATAGTTATAAACAATTTTTATCTTATTAAATTGTTAGTAATCGAAAAAATGAAAACATATGACATTAATTCTATTAAAAATCTTTTTAATACTATGAGACTTTAATATTATCGTAACAATTTGAATTTTTCCAAAATTTTTTTTTTATAAAAAGGTAAAATATTATTACATAACATATATTAAAACAATGCAAAATACAAGGACCTGTGAGTTATCCGACAGACAAGGACATTTATACAGCGTGACGTAATACTTTTTCAATCATTTCCCATATTCCATTCAAAATAAATAAATGATTTGTTAATAGTATTTAGTTTCTATATATAATATTTATAAAATAACTATTTTATTATAATTTAAACAATTGAAAATAACAACAAACATAGTTAATTGTTAAGATACTCGAAAATAACCTAAATATGCAATCCATATAGTTAAAAATGCATATAATAATAATATGTATTGCAAAAATATTTGTTTAGTAATTACTTTTGAGTTGAAATTGTAGCTAATCTAAATAATTTACGAACAAATGTTTCAAACAATAGTTGTTTGTTTTTAAAAAAACAAACGCATTTTTCTTTGAATGTTTTAAAATCTTTTATGGTTTAAAAATTGAGTCATGGATTTGTAAGATCCAATGGACCGATTTAGTTCATTCTTGAACTTAAACCTACTTTTATGTGTAATATACGTTACCAAAATATCAGATGCGGAAATGAAATACTTAGGTGATTCTATAAAAAACTATATCAAAATGTTGTTTGTAGCTTCAATATTTTCTAGCGTTACAAACTTTAAACTAAAATTAATATACTCTATATATGTTGAGTATAAAAATTAAAATAATTATAACAAAAACTAATGTAAAATTTCGTTTTTAAGACAACCATTTAATTTCGAATGATCATCGAATTTTTGTGATTAAATGAATTAAATGATTAAAAAAATCGAATTTTAATATTTAAATGATTTTAAAATGTTAAATGATTTAAAAAATCGAATTTTAATATTTACAATATGTTGGATTAATTTTAGGGTACTCATCGTCGTAAAATGTCACCTGTTATAACAAAAAATCGCGATTTTGATAATCAAAAATCTGACAATCAACAATTTGAGCAGACTAGTGAACATTTTCTTCATACACACCCTGTAAATATACCACCAAATGGGAGTAGTGGTCATCGTCGAACTCAATCAAATGTTGATACACATTATTCATCGTCTTCAATAGGCACACATCAAAGTACTCCAGATATGGTACCAGAATTTGAACAACGTTCTTCATTTAGTGGTACAATACCTGATATACACCCGGGACATACGCGTAAACGTATGTCAGAACAAATGGACGAAGAAACCTTAATTGAAATTGCTACGGAAGCATTTGTACGTGAATTACATTTAGATGATCCAAATATTATTCGTGGTAAAGTTGAAATTCGAGAAGTAGCTGCTGGTACACAGTTAATGAAAGAAGAATCAAATAAGGTAATTATTCAATTTTTAAAATTTTCAGAAATTTGTATTTATTTACCGCCGCTTAGAGAAAGAGACAAAAAGTATTGACACTGAATGTACACCCTTATCATTTTTTTCTTTCATTATTTTAGTCTCGCTGATTTGATAATGTTTGGAGGAAAAACCTAAAAATATTATTCAGCCTGCTTTTTGTATTTACAATTCATATTTAGTCATAAAAATACCATATAAAATTAGAGTCAAATTTCCTTTTTCTGTTAATTTTGCACTGATTGTAGACATTTAACAAAATTGTTTATGAGAAAATAATCTATCAAACGTTTCGCATCATTTTATGCACTTATTAGTTCGGAAAAACGAAAACTAAACTTTTTATTCAAAATCCTGTTGCATTTAGCAGACACTACTACCGCTCAATTTGATCATGAGAAATTGTAATAATAGTGTGGATGTAATGAGGGTACAGATGTGATAATTAAATAGTTTTAATGTGTAAAAAAATGGAATTGTATTATTTTTAACTCATGCTGAACTTATTAAATTTTTTTAAATTTTTTTGGTAGGATATAGCACTTGTTTATTTAATATCCGGTTCGTTAAATGTATCACAAAGAACAACTGATGGTGATGAAGTTCATATGTATTCGTCATATCCTGGTGAAATTGATGGTGGATTAGCTGTGCTTACTGGTGAACCGTCGTTCTTTACTATTAAAGCAAAAAGTTTTTCACGCATTGCACTTCTTTCAAAAAACACATTTTATAGGTATGTGACACGAAATAAAACTTTTTCAAATCTATGCAGACTTGCCTAATCTGAATATGTAATAAAGTAATAAACGGTGGTCTCCTAAGCAGAATCCTT
The DNA here is from genome assembly GCA_020423425.1 of Chrysopa pallens. Classification (NCBI taxonomy): domain Eukaryota; kingdom Metazoa; phylum Arthropoda; class Insecta; order Neuroptera; family Chrysopidae; genus Chrysopa; species Chrysopa pallens. The sequence goes on along the minus strand of CM035592.1, from coordinate 82,420,011 downwards.
AGGATTATAGTTCCATTTTATTCATATAAAACCGATTCCTTAAAAAACCGATAAAATGGTATCAAGCTTGAAAAATCGTACATCATTCTTTGGAAAACAACATTTCTATTTTAAATCGTTGGCTTTGGTAATTATATTATTCCAAAATTGAAAATTCTGTATAAATAGGGTATGGGTTAGTCACTTTACTTTAAATTATAAAATTGATTGGTATTCTGAATTTAAAAGTTGTTGCAACTCGCATTCGTTGTATTGAGTATAAATAACAAGTAGATTCAGTGTAAAAAATTGTCATAATTTTATTTCTCAAAATTAATGTGAGTCTAAATTATTTAGAGTAAGCTGGAACTGTTGTTTGAACGATTCTCAGCAACTGACAGAGTGGGTCTGATTAATTTTTTAGGACAAATACTATTATCTAGATTTGAAAAAGTTTTTATAATTCTTTAAATTGTATTTGAAAAATTGTTAAATATTTTAGCCTAATGAGGGAGCAACCGAAAATTGTTTTACACATAGCACATACAGTTGTAAAACGTTTGTCACCATTTGTACGTCAAGTAGATTTTGCGTTAGATTGGGTTTTCTTAGAATCAGGTCGTGCAGTATATCGTCAAGATGATGAAAGTGATTCAACGTTTATTGTTTTATCTGGTCGTTTACGATCTGTTATTACACATAGCAATGGTAAAAAAGAATTAGTTGGTGAATATGGTAAAGGTGATTTAATTGGAATTGTAAGTTCATCACATTCTTCGATGTTTAATTTATTATTATTATTTAAACGAATTTTGTTTAAGGTTGAGATGGTTACACAAACGAAAAGAAGTACTACTGTAATGGCTGTTCGTGATTCGGAATTAGCAAAATTACCAGAAGGCCTTTTTAATGCCATAAAGTTACGTTTTCCTGTTGTAGTAACAAGACTGATTAATTTATTAGGACATAGAATTTTAGGTAATAACAAATAATAATAATAATAAGAAAGATAATCAAGATGTCAAAATCGTTTTCCTACATCTAGACATTAAAGTCTCTTGCGTTCTTCATGAATGCAACTCATACTCTCTGGAAGCAAAGGTGATCAAAAGCTATTTCTAGGGGCAAATTCAGTTAAAAAATTTTGGATAGGGATAAGAATTTAAACTAATAAGTTGTTCTGAAAATTAATAATTTACTGTTTAGATTATTTGTATTTAGTTCTAAAAATTTAAAATAAAAATCACCAAAATAAATTATTTATTTTTATAGTTTTAAATTACGACTTAAACTTGTCAACATAATAGTCAGGTGGGCTGGATAATATTTTAATTTGAGTCTATTGCAATTTGATCTATTATTAGAGGAATCATTATCAACATAGAAAATCATTTATTTGCTTGCATTTAAAAATTTTTCTCAAAAACTATTTTGAGAAAATAAATTTGTTCCGAGAAAAATAAGTTCATTTTTTAGAATGAAACTCATCTTTACTCAAACATACACCAAGTAATTCTTATGAAGAAAATTACAACAAGCGGTATTCCCATTTCCAAACCTTATATTCGCTTATTGATAATTTTTCTATTTCGTAATTTTAACAAAACTAATCAAAAAATTAGACTATATATTTCTTTTAATTTGAGTTCCGAAATTATAACATATCTATATAAGATCAGTTTTTCTACACACCTGTCTATCAAAATTCGTGTTAATAATAAATCGTATAATAAGGTCTAAAAACTGGATAGTAGAAAAAAGTTAAAAATCTAAAGGCACAAATATTGAAAGTGTATTGCATATTAGGCGCGGTTGTCGTTCTGTGATAATCATCAAAGCCTACATGAATTCAATGAATACGTCTCGGGTTTAATACACACTTAGACTCGATTAAAGTATTTATAAAACAAAATTATAAATAAGTTCTCTGTCTATCTGAATACACCCGAAAAAATTTTAATTTTATTATTATAGGATCATGGCAAAAACCAAGTATTACAACAATGCGTCGTAGTAGTGCGGCTGTTGATAGTCGACCAATGCAATTAAATTTTTCAACTGTTGCAATTGTTGCTATATCGGATGATGTTCCTTTAACTGCGTTTACATATGAATTATATCATTCCTTATGTTCAATAGGTAAAAATTCATTTTGATACAATTCTCATGTCTATTTTTTTGGTCACTAAAATAAGAGATTTTTTTTAGGACCGACATTACGTTTAACATCTGAAGTAATTAAAAAAGTACTTGGATCAAGTATATTAGATCCAAATAATGAATATCGTTTGACATCATGGTTAGCACAACAAGAAGATCAACATAAAATATCGCTGTATCAATGTGATTTAACATTTTCTGCATGGACACAACGATGTATACGTCAAGCTGATTGTATTTTAATAGTTGGACTTGGAGATAAAACTCCCATTTTAGGAAAAGTAAATATTTGTTTTGCTATGTACTTGTGGATCGTTTTAACTAATGTATAAACAGCGCGAAACAACTTTTGCACAGATTTTTTCAATTGTATTTCAGAAGTTAAGAATGGCTTTCATGAAATTTCAGAAATGTATCCATTCTGAAACCAAGTTATATTAATAAGTTTACAACAAAGTCAATGTTTTTCAGACTCAATTCTCATTTAAAGTATGTAAAATTTCCTATACGCCAAATTATTATCTGTTATTTCAAGAAAATCTCCCAAAATTTGGATAGAAAACTTTAAAGAAAAGTATTTTTTAAACGCATAAAAAATTAAAAAAAAAAAATTCTTAGTAGCTATGTTTTTGAGATATAATAATTTAAAATAAAAAATTTTTTTAATTTTTAATCCATCCTTTCATGGTAGTGTGAAATAAAATAACAAATATATTTAGTCATAAAAATTTATATATGAATACGGTGGCAACATAAAAAACCTTAAGATGTCAGGGAACTCTAATTTGCTGGATAATTATCAGGGAATCTTTCAAATAAACGATGAAATCGATAAATCTACTTCATAACAGCTAGTGTTTTATGCATACTAGAGTTATAAATTCAAACTGTCAAAATAATTTATTACGCAGTAATAAAAAATTTAATTTTTATTTATAACATCGAAGAATATAAAAACCCATAGAAACTCATAAGTTCACTTTTTATGTATTAATAAATTTTAGTTCTTACCCTAACCACTAGTTAGCTATAGTTGTTATTTAAGGTTTTATTCGGTATTTAATGTGATTACCAGCAGTGATCAACAGATCAGTAGCTTCTCATATGTAAATACTAATACTTTTTATTACATAAAAGTGGATCTTCTAAGGGCGTTTGTATTTTTTGATAACATTCATTATTTAGTAAAAACTTATTAAGTTATTTATTTTTTAAATTAAAATCAGTAATTTATTAAAAAATATGTCATGTAAATTGAATGTAAATAATTACAATTATCAACTGATTTAAAAATCCGTTTTAGAGTAGTAACTGCTTCTTCTGGTAACAGAAGCCACGCCTCCGGCAGATTTCCCGATGTTATATAAATATCTTAATAAGGCAGGTTTTGTAGAGTAAGTTATGTAATAATAATAAAAACAAAGCTCATTTTAATGTATGAGGGTATTCTAAAATATGACATCGACTGTGGGGTTATTTTAAAATCTACTGGAATTAAATAAATATTGTTTGATTCAAACGTCGGCATCTTATAGTAACTTTGAATTCGTTCTAGGTCTTCTGAGTAACTCAAAATTAATCGCGATATGTCAAGTATAATAAGTTGAATATTATTATATATTGTGTCTAATAAGATATAAAATAATTTAGTTTTGAAAATTTTCCTTAACAAATCTAACATATTTTGCAAAAAACGTGTTCCCATAATTTAAATAGGCGACTGTAATATATTTATGGCTTAACCTATCTGAGATGAATTTTATATTAACACGAAGCCCAAGGTCAAACGTATTTGAAACTTACAAATTTTGTTTAAAACATTTTTTAGTATTTAACTAATTCAGAAAGTTATTTTCCATTAAAAATTATGATTCACTAATTAAAATTGTATAAATGCTAATATGAATATGTTTGAATTTTAGATTGAAAAAGAAGTTGAACGATTATCAATACGTACACAAAAAGAATTAGTATTACTGCATAAAGAAACTGGTGAAAAACCATCAAACACTGTTGCATGGTTAAATATGCGTACATGGGTATCATCACATCATCATATACAGTGTCCAAAACGTATGTTTACCCGTCGATCACAATGTAGAATTGTATGTATACTATTAATTTATTCAGGATAATTCATTGCAAAATATTATGTAACTCTTACATTTATCTCAATAAGTTTGCGATATGACACATAAATGGCCCAACTGTTAACAGACAAATATATGTATTTTTCCATATGATTCCAGAATAGAAAAATGAGATGTTATTGAATTTATATGACAAAATTTCATATTATTGAAACTATTTATTAGTTGCTAATTGTAATTGCTTAGTTAAAAAACTTTTTGACTTCAAACAAGTTGATCCGCAACCAACGGACTCTCCAAATTTGGCTCTCCAGCACTTCTGACATCTTATAGACTACAAAAAGATGCTTCAGGCTTAATTGATTATTGAAAGTGAGGCATATTTTGAGAGCAAGACAAATCGTTTTAAGGAAAATAAATCAGATGCTTAGAGGAGCGTTGAATAGTTATAGCGAAGTAGCAGAGTATGATCAGTTATGTTTATTGTAGTTTCGTATTAGTATCCCATACCTTGCCAATGAACGTACTTTTAATTTTGAAGTATTTCATTAGACAAATCAGATTAATCAATCACACGATATTCCGGAGACGTCTTATGTCACACTCATAGAATAATAGTTTATAGGTCTCAGACTTATTCAAAATGAATTATCCTTTATTAATACAATATTTTAATGATTAAGTTCAAAATATGTTTGGTTGTTTAAGAATGAATTATATAGTAAAGTTTTAATGTCGGAGCCTAATATACACTCAGACTTTTCACGCCTTGCGCGATGGTTAACAGGAACATCAGTTGGATTAGTATTAGGTGGTGGTGGTGCACGTGGTGCAGCTCATGTAGGAATGATTAAAGCTATACAGGTAATCATTTAATCTTAATAATATTTGTCTGATTTATTGAGGAGAAAATTTGTAAATTTAGGAAGCAGGAATTCCGATTGATATGGTAGCTGGGGTTAGTATTGGTGCATTTATGGGTGCACTATGGTGTTCTGAAAAGAATATCACAACAATGACACAAAAAGCACGTGAATGGTCAAAGGTAACTATACATAGCATAAGATAAAACTACTATTCCTTTTAGAGAATTCTAGCTAGAATCTAAAGATTTGTGAGTCGTTTCATTATGTTTATAAGAAATCTAAGACTAAAAAGTACGTCCAATGTATAACCCAATTAAAAAAATGCACCGACCTGAATGTTTCATGTTAAAATTACAAAATACACGATTTTTATGGTGCATTAAAGCCTTCATTAGATTAATTTTGTTTATCTAATAAAAACTTTAATTTGAAGCTGAATAAATTATTAAATCTACTTCTACTTATTTATTTCGTAATTTTAAATAAACATAAAAGCTTAGAAGTATTTCAAAAAAAATATTTATAAAGCAAATAATTTTTCAAGTTGGTGAATTGAAGGTGCTGTTTGGTTGGGAATGAGAATTGGTATTTAAACTTTTGATTGGCAATAAAGAATAACGAAATGCATTTATTATTGGTTTTTCAAAAATGTCTATTTATTACATCTAAGGCCAAATGCTTCATTGATGGTTCAGAAAAAAGTGTAAATGGTTAGAAATGAAAGGGTGGGTCGAAGGAAATATGTGTTATATATAGAACCATTTGGCCAAGGACAAGCTAATTAATTATAACAATTATTATTTTTTTAAAATTTTGGAATCGTGCAAATATGCAATATGTTGTTTTATTCTTCGGTTTGATTTAAAAATTCTAGAAAATTATGTGTAATAAAAAATAATTTTTGTTATTTTATTAGAAAATGACACAGTGGTGGCGACAAATATTAGATCTAACGTATCCAATGACATCAATGTTTAGTGGGCGAGATTTTAATCAAACAATACGTGGAACATTCGGAGAAACACACATAGAAGATTTATGGTTACCATTTTTTACAGTTACCACTGATATTACCGCAAGTTGTATGCGAATTCACACCCATGGTAAGTGTAGAATGAAATTTTATTATTACATGTAAATAATTAGTTAGTAAAGTTATTGACTTAAAGTTTAATTATTAATTTTCAAATATACACTACAAAGGAATTACCAAAAGTATAACTACTTAAAAATTTATTTTGAAAAAAATTCACTGGCAGTAATATTTTGCCCTTTTTTGATTATTTTTAAGCATACGCACAACATATACATGTCAACATGAAAAATGCGCAATGACTACTTCTTTCAAAAAGTACCGGGATTAATAGCTCCTTGTAGGAAGCTATTACGAACTAAGAAAATAATAAACAATACTTTGACTTTTTTTACTTGAAAATTTGTGTAGCGTTTACTGATAAAAGAAAATTTTAACAAACTCATTATTCAATTACTTTAACCATAGTCAGAGCTTCCAAATTACAAAATTATTAAATTCATTTTCGATGTTTCTTTAGAATTAAAATTTCTCGTTAAATCTTTGACAGAATATATACAGATATTAAAGGTAAGAAAACGGGAAATAGGAAGTCATGTTCAAAATTTAGAAACTAATTCTTTATTTCCTTACTCGACCGGGGAAAATTATAGACACCTGTTACTAGAAAAATAATAGAAAATATTCATTTTTTCCCGTTTTTTGAAATATCGCGTATACATTTATATGCAACCAATTATTTATTTTTTGACACTGAATCAATCATTCTGTGTCAAAACTTTTCTATCATCGTTTAAAATTTTCTATTTATAATTAAAATAAAATTACTTTTGTCAATAACTGTACTATTTTAAGTTGTAAACAACAGCTTTTTGGTTCCATTTTTATGCTTTTTTTTTAAACATATCAAATGCTTGTGATTGAGTTGGTCATTTCGAAAAGAGATCTTTTGTAAAAATTTTGATTAAATGCGGTCATCAATATTCTTGTGTATTGTGCTTTATTTTTATATAAAAAAGATCTATCTAAATAATTACGGGAATCATTTTTTAGCAATAACATATTTTGCTAGGTTTTTATTTTCTAAGAATGATTTTTGTTATCTTGTAAATAGCATTAGTTTTGCTTCATGGTACTCATAATTTATTGCATCATAATTCTTTTATTGCATTTAAAGTTTTATTCAAATATTTAGATTTCTCGGGTACTACAGTTTTCCAACACGGTATGTGATTGAAATGGTGTAGTTGCACTTAGATAACTAGCTATGATTGACGATATATAAATCTAAATATAAAAGTTAGTCCAGAAAATAGATAGAAGATACCACTAGCTAGACAGCCTTACTTCAGCGAACAGAATATTTAGGAATCAACTGATGTTCACCTAATTCATAATACAGTTTTAATCGCTCTGGCTGCCGCAAAATCGTATTGGTTAGAATTGAGTTGAGTTAGCTAACAAAAACCACGGATTGATGTATTTTTTGTTTATCATAATAGCTTCTATTAGTAATTTAATTTGTTTAAGTATATATTTTGGTAGATGTATATCCCATCAAGTTTTAGTTTTCATTAAATGGCAATAAATTAAAAAAAAAAAAAAACAAATAGATAAAAATAGAAAAAACGAGAAAATAACTGAATACATATAATGGAAATATGTTTTCTTTGTTACCTAATCACGAGACAATATAATATAAATATGATACATATACTATTATATTATAATCCTAAATTGAAAGAAATATTATATTTTGTTATCGCTGGATAACAAACCAATGCCAAATAGAAAACAAATCCAAAAAAATATATATATACTATTACCATTCGATACAGAATCGTAAATAGATGGTTTTCGGCTACTTAATGTTTACATTTAATATATTCTTCATCATTTCTTTTTTTATTTTCTTTTGTAAACATAATGACTCATATGAATTAAATGTATTTATTCTACATAGATTTCATAGCGTACTGTTATGAGGACTCGATTAAAAAACCTACGCGGTTTCGAGGCTAACAGTATCCAAAACAACTTCTTATTAGTTTACATTTTTAATTCATGAGTGACGTCTAGAAGTTCTATATATGAAATACTATGAAGATAAAGGGATCTAGATCTTCATATGAATAACAATGTGTCTGTCTTACTATTTAGTTAAAATAATCTTGATTTCGAAAAAATTCGATTAAAGTGTCATTTTTGAAAATAAAGCCAAAATAGTAAGTTTTATCATAAATTAAAACTTAAATAATAAAACCTAAAAAAATTGGAATTCAATACCATAATCGAAAGCAAAAGATTAACTTGTGCCAAATCATTTAAATGTTCTTACGTTTTAATTGACAAAATCATTGTGATAATTTTACAGATTTGCAAAAAAAATTACAAAATCGAAAGGTCAAACATTAAATTTACCATTTGTAGAAGTTTTAAAACTCTGGCTTATTTCAATGAACTTATATTCATTGTAAAATTTCCAATAATAAATAAATATGCGAATCCATTAATATTTTCTATTCGAGATCATCTTTAAATTTGATTTCGATCATCTTTTTATTTAGATTAAAAACTTTTTTCTGATCAAATTTTGATATACATAGATTTTAACCTATCCTTTAAAAATGCATGGTTTTTGTTTCGTCATCGATAAGTGCTAAAACATGCCGTCCATAATACTTGCATAAATAAATTGAATTTATTTGTTTGTAGTATGTTAAATAAAAATGAAATTATGGGTATAATTGAAAAGTGAACATTGAAATAAATAATTCAAAGCTATCACAAGTTAAGCGATCATGGGTAATTGAATAATTTTTGTAAGCTAACAACTCATTTTTTCAAATAACTGTGTGGCAGCGTTGAAATCATTGTGAGGTATCAATTTCAGGAATTTATTTAATGTTAATTGTTTATTTAATGTATTAAGTGTGGGAAATAAAATCAAGGAACAATAATAAACTAAATTTATAAGCGAGTAACCGATGTAAGGAGCTTTTTAACTCATCATTTTTAAATATTCTATCTAAAATTTTGTTTTTAAATAAATAAGCAATCGTATTAGTATCTATTTAACTGGAAAATTCCATACGATCTACTTTTATAAGATATCAATCATTTTGTGCATTTGAAAGAGATTAGTCGTTTATTTTGACAGTAAGGTTGCCACTTCTCATGCTTTAATTATAAATAATAATGAAAGTGAGGGAAACATACTAATTATTATTATTAATACTATATCATATATAAATATTCAAATACAACCTTCTTATTGATAACCTTCCCATAGAGATACGTGTTAAAAATCTTTTCTGTTTTTTTTTTTTGCCATCAAATATCTCAAAACATGTGAACGTGTGAGTGGATAGATTTTAAACTTGAGATTTCATCATAAAATGTCATTCTGGACATTCTATGATTATTTCATAAAAATCTTATCAGAAGTTTCTATATCAGGTGAATTCTCTTAACCCCTAACCACTGACCACTGATGTGGTAAGTCACCCAAACGATGTTTCGTTCAAAACGTTTTGCGTCGACATTTGTTCGTATCCATCATTGATGATAGCCTGTCTTTTATTTTATGTACTGTCAATGTTATTGTCAGTTATATTCTACAGAATTTCGACTGTTGCTGCTACCAATTCTTTCATAATGCCAAATTACAACTTTTCGAGTTATCTGATATTCATGAAAAAACTTGGAAAAATATTTAACGCCGCACAGTCATGACAACAATCACACTCGATGGATACATTTCCAGGGTTTCGAAATACAGGCGTCATTATGCGTACGGCGGTGGTTGTGTCATAAAGGGAAATTCATAGAAAAAAACATAGAAATTCATAAAAAAAAAAAAGATAAATTTAAAAAGAATATGAAAGGAATGATCGCCTAGTAAAATGTTTCACAAAATATTAGACGGATTGCATTTTATATTGTTCTACAGCATTTGTGTCTTCAGTAGGTGAAACAGGTTTGTGTTTCGGTTACTCGCTTATTAAGGTAAAATATATGTGCTTGAATCAATAGAATAATCACTGCTTAATTTTGCATTTTAATTAAATAATTGAATATCAAATAGTGGGATTACGTCTTATATTTGCTGTTTATTTATTTATTTGTGCGGATTTTAAAGATATATTAAATTTAAAATTATCATTATATTGATGACCACAATTTTTCTACGTGATCATTAATAAATTTTATTAAATACCCCGAGTGGCGTATTAATACCAACTCGTTTGCATTGGTGTAAATTATCAATGTTCAAAAATTTCTAAATTAATCATAAATTTTCATTTTTCTATGTCCAAAAAAGGAACAATTTTGAACACTTAGTAATAAAATTATCTTTTTATACACAAATAACTTTTTATTGCTGTCGTAAATTTTTCTAATTTGTTAACTAAAAATTTACTTATCACTCCAATACACAGATCGTTCTAAATTAATTGCACATATTTTGTTTTCACGAGTTTTACTATAGAAAATTATATGCTTTGATACTTCAAGATCGAAAATATTCTACATGTCCAAAGAAAAGGTACTATAGTATTCAATGAGATTCATGAGAAGCAAGACAACGTTCGGGAGATTCAAGCAGAAAAAACTGAATCAGTTTGTTTATTTAAGATTAAGTCCGACGATGAGAGGCAAATCAGCCAGTACATAATAACAATTTTCTCTTTTTAATTGACAGTATTCGGTTTTTTAATTTCAATGCCGTTTCTAGATTCCAAATACAATTCGCACACTAAGTCTTTGTCGGTGAAATTTAATAAATAATAAATAATATTAAACTTTAGTTATGGTCATCTAAATCGATCACACATATTCGCGTTATTTTCAGATCTTAAGTATGCTATTAAAAAAACTCACAAGCATAAAATATGTTCGGTTATTTTAGAACAAGTCAAAATAATGGTATAGAACTAAAATAAGTGTAAATCAAACATATTCATATTAAACCGTATTTTTCATTACTTTTTAGTGACCCTTATGAAAAAATAAAGGAAAAAATGAGGAATTTAAAAAATTTGCATCTTGTCAAAGGGCTTATCAGAGTACGGTTTTTAAAGACTCAGATTGCATAATATCTTTTTTATAATTAATTGTCAAGAGTAAATGTAGAGACTAACGTCAAATTTTCTGAATTTTATGCAATTTGAAAGAACTGCAATTGAATGAATTTTTTGAATGCAATTAATCTTTGCCTGATAAATTCCAATTTTTTTCCTTTTTAGTTATTATAGTTATGGAGCTGTTAGAAATACAATATCATATTCTAATCTGTCCTTAAATAATATTATGAGTATAAAAATCGATATATTTCTATAAAAAATTGAAATTGAAAGTTTTTTTATGCCATTTGTATAGGATGAACGGTACTATTTGGAATTACACTATACAAGTTTAATTGCATGTATTCTAACACAAATTTATCAAACAACTTCATATAAATATTTCCCTTTAATTTGAATATTTATTAAATGGCCATCAATATTTCCTGTTTTAACACCGTTAAATTAATTTCTGTAACTTTGAATTTAGCTTGTAGTTTATTCAATATGTATTGTCAAGTAAAAAGAACTTATGAATCGGATTTTAAAGATCGCAGTAACTATAAATTTTCGTTCTATTTCTGTCAACATGATTTTTTTTTTTAATTGAACGTTTTCTAAGTGGTACGGTTTCTTAAAATCCCTTCAATTGGCATAGAAAATCCTCCTGTTGAATATTGTATTCGATAATAATGTGGCCATTTTGAACAGGTACTCTGAATATTGTCAAATAATATGCTTACGACACAATATTTTGATAATAAATTAATTTCAGACAAATGCTTACATGAAATTTTTTGTTTATTTTATGCTTTGAAAAAATAGTGTCGTACAATTCCGAATCACCCAATATTTAAAAATAATATATCGTTCAAATGTCAATCAAGATTATTTTACCCAATCATTTTGAATTTGAATGTCGAAAACTTTTAAAGCGCAAGTCGCATTGATTTTTTAACTAAAGCCCACTTATTAATTAAAGTGAAAAAAAAAATTAAAATGAAAGTTGTGATGATAAGAATTGTTAATTGACACAATATTATTTTTTATGCATACATTGCATAGAATTATCTTTCGTTTGCATATAAAATCTCGAGATTTTTTCCTAAAAATTTAATTATTATACGATATTTAATTTCTAACGTCTTCATGACCATTGATAGCAGCTTTTAATTCCTATAAACATTAAAAAGAAAATATACAATAAATGAATATACACACAGGATCGTTGTGGCGTTATGTGAGAGCTTCAATGTCACTCTCAGGATACATGCCACCATTGTGCGATCCTTCAGATGGCCACCTATTACTCGATGGAGGATACGTCAACAATTTACCAGGTAAATAAATAATACATTTGTAGATGTTTTTTTTTTTTTAAATTTTCTTTTAATATAATATTTAGTAAGTACCTTGTAAGTAGTAAATTTGTATTTTGTTAACTAATTGGCGGGTGTACCATGGACTACAAAATATATATAAGGTAAAGTAAATGAATGCCTCAATCTAACAAATATTATTAAATTTTTGTATTTAAAAATTGTTGCAAATAAAATTATCATGCTCATTTTGAAATTAATAATATTAGTTTAATATACATATAAATAGTCTAAAGAAATTTACAGAATCCTTTTGAGAAATGGCTTTCAGATAAATTGACTGAAAATTAGGCTAAATACTTCTTGACATACTGGTCAAAAGCATTAATGGGCAAGTGTTGTAATGAACAGTTTTTAAGATATTTTGATTTAAATATGTTAAGATTTCATGAGTTGATTCCCGCATATAAAGTAAAAAAATATAAAAGAAAACATTGGAATTTATATCAGTCATATATTATATAAAATATGTAAGAGTATATTTAATTTAGTCTACAGTTTGTAACGTTAAAATATATTGAAGAGATTAACAAAAGTTTGGAATGGGTGTTCATGGAATCACTTAATTAGTTGTTTTTCGCATGTCTGTCTGTCTTGTCTGTCCATTCGTCATTAATTTAAAGTTAATGTTAATAACTAAGGAGAAATTTTAGAATTTTTTCCCCCTAAAATATGAGTATAAATTAAAAAATGAGCAAAATGGTTTCACTGGAACCCATCTTTTAATCTGTTTAGTTTCCCCACAATTTCATGTAAAATTCAAATAATTAACACATAAAATTATAAATATACAATGTCACTATAACAGTATTTGTGTATATATTTTGTTTATTCATTTGTTTTTTATAGTTATGTATTTATAATTGTAGTTTTTTTTTTAATACTTAAAAATAGTTCAAACATTTAAAGAATTAACTCCGTTAGTAGTTATCATGTTTTATTTTAAATTCAATGTTACTTAATCTACGAAAAAATATATATATTTTTCAAATTGTAATTTTTAAAATGAATTTATCTAATTTGAACCCTTAGAATTTTTGCTTGTATTTCAACCTTTTTAAAAAAATTATAAAATCATTTAGCCTAAAGCCTTTATGAAAGAATTTTTATTTATTTATTTGTGATAAAATCATTAAATCAAATCAGTCCTTGGTCATCCAAAATTTATTTGTCAAATTTATGGTTGCTGTTTCTAAAATTTAAGAACTTAGATAAATTCAAGAGAAAAATTAATAAGCTTGAGATTTAAAATTATGTAATTTTACTTAAATGTGATTTTCTACATTGATAAAATATTAATATCCTTCATATCTGCTGAGTTAATGGGTCAATGAAATTAGTCGTTTAAGTTTTATGTTTAATATAACTTTATTAAATTTAAGAACTTATATTAAATCAAATCAGTCAGTCCTTGGTCATCCAAAATTTATTAGTCAAATTTATGGTTGCTGTTTCTAAAATTTAAGAACTTAGATAAATTCAAGAGAAAAATTAAAAAGCTTGAGATTTAAAATTATGTAATTTTACTTAAATGTGATTTTCTACATTGATAAAATATTAATATCCTTCATATCTGCTGAGTTACTGGGTCAATGAAATTTATCGTTTAAGTTTTATGTTTTAATATAACTTTATTAATTTATAGAGGTTTTAACGTTCTCAAGATTTAATTTTCATTTAATTGACCCAATCAATGTCTAATAGACCCATAATTGATGAAATGACTTATTGGATTTAAATTGTAATACATTCAAATACAATTAATGCCACCCTTAAGTTTTCGTCACTGTCATTTCGACTAAACTTAATTTTTCCCTCCTTATATTTTTCAATAATATTAGAAGGGTAAGAAAAGGTTAAAAATCATTACTAAAAATGAGCTGATTATAAAGAGGAATAGAAAATTATGATTAACTTGATGGAATCTTTAGGTACTATCTAAATTTTCGTTATTCTGGATCTTACTTTTCAAAAATAAAAAAATTTCGAAGCTATACGTCTCCCAAGGTATTAAGGGACATAAGTCAAGTAAGTCAAAACCTTCTGTAGTTGAATGTTAAATATTTCTCTATATTTTAAAAGTGTAATATTTACGTCAAATCTTTGAAAAGATCAATACAAAATATTTTTTGGTCCGTGATATAAAAGTCCTATTCAGTCTTATAGAAATTGAATAGGAATTGAAAATAATAGGACTGAATAGGAAATGAACTTTCCTATTCATTCCTATTCAATTCTTATAGGATTTTATGTGATGAATATATTTTATTTCAATTATTTTATAAATCATTCAATTCTCTTACTTAGGTTTATAATTCTCCTTGTTGCCTTTGTCGTCAAAAGTAAGAAAATGAATCTTCATTTCAAATTATTATTATTTTTAAATAATATATTCTTTTAACTTGACTATTTCTAATTCAAATTAATATAAACAAGTTTCTTAGGCATGAGAATGTCAAACATTAAAAAACAATGACTTGGGTTAGAAGGTTAGTTAATTATGGGAAAATGCTTTATTTTAGAAAATAGTATGCGCATGGTTCTTTATGCTAGTTTGATGGGAGATAAAATTCTTAATAGTCTATACAAAAATTTAAAATTTATTTGAAATAAAGCAATTATTAACATTTTAATAATGAAAAATATTGACATATTTTTAACTATACTTATAAAATCCAACCAATCACAAGCAAAATAAAAATGGCTTTGATTTAAATAAATTGAATGCTCAATTTTCTGTTACAAATTTTCTTTTTGGCTTTTACACTTTTTTAATGCTTTTTTCATTTCTAAAATTGACATAAAAAATTTTTACATGTAGAGCGGGCACACACCAACAGATTTTCTGACTAAATAACATGTATTTTATATAGATCCCACACACGGTAAGATTTTCTGATCAGAAATTCTGAATAGAAAATTTTATGGTGTGCGCGTACAAATAATGCTGTTGATCAGAAAATCTGATGTTACATCAGACAACATCATAAGATTTTCTGAAGTAGGCCAAAAAAGTAATTAATTAATTTAAAGTAACCGTTATTCACAGTCATTTATATTTACGAACGTCATTGTGACTATTTTTAGTGGTTTAAAAATTTTATTTCATTTTATTGAAATCATAATATTTTATTTACTCTTATTTACTAACAAGAAATATAAAATGGAAGACATTGAACATTTAATAAATGAATAAAGCGATTAACAATAAGTCATCATCATCCATTTTAATATTCCCGCAAAAAGTATAAAATAAATATTCAATCAATGTTCATTGAATGCGCTACAAGAACATAGATCGGATTGGCACGAATACGATCATATCCAATGGTATGTATGCGCGCACATGCTTAATCTTTTCTGATCAGAATTTCTTATAGGACTGTCCGATAATGTGCGTAGACCATCAGATTTTCTCATCAGAAAATCTGATTGTGTGCCCACTCTTAATGTATTTAATTTTTGTACAAATTAACATGCAAATTTATATTATAGATATTTAAATAACTAATACATTTAAATTATACGTTAAAAAATTTGCTTGGGAAATACTAGATCAGTTTAAATTCAATCATTTTTACGTTTCCAAGTCTTGTACAAAAATTTGTGCCTCAAATCTCATATAGTGGTTCGCGAATATTTGAATAGGTACTTTTATAATTGGTAACAAACACTTTTCATTATGTACACTCTAGAGCTCAAATAGAAACGGATAAGAAAAATAATTATATCTCATTCCACCTGTCCGTCCGCCATCAAGATAACTTAAAAACGAAAAGAGATCGCAAGCTGAAAAATTTTTTGGCAAATCACTTTTGCTTGAATAATTTTTTCGTAAACTATTTTAATTCGCCACAATTTCAGCTCAAATTTATTTAATAAACACATATATAATTATAATTCATGTTATTATTGTATTTTTTAGTATACCTATAAAGATTGGATATTTAGAGTATTTTAAGAATGCTAATGATTCAAAATAGTTTAAACATTGATAGTCAACCATATGTAGAATATCTAAACAATTAACACTATAGTTGTTATTTTCACTTGTTCTTATTTAAAGTAGGTATATATTTATTAAAATTTTTTTTTTTTTAAATCACACCTTCCATTCAAGTTCCATATACAAGGCTCCAGAATAATCAAAATGTCTATTCATTATAACCATATTTTCATTTAGACTTCTTCAGAATTGTGTTTTTTTGCGACCGTTAAAATATATGTACAAAAAATTAGGCATACAATAAATGTTTTTCTAATTTTACTTGGAAAATGAAAGTGGTTTGATTCTGAAAATAATTTTAGCATAAGACATATGTTTTAGTAGTATAAAAAAAGTTAGAGATGTACACAATGCAGATTTTTGAACTTAAAAAATTTAACCTTTAATAAGAAGGGGGGTTGAACTTTTCTAAAACATTTTATTTAAATAATAATTAGGAGAAATGTGGCGATATATACGTGCCAGTATGTCAATAGTAGGAATATTTCCCCCTGTATGTGATCCAATCGATGGACATCTTCTTGTAGATGGATGCTATACAAATAATGTGCCAGGTAAATTTAATTAATCATACTTTTCTACCACTTTATTGGAAAAGGTAAGTCATTAATTTTTGTTTTTGTTCATCGTTTCCCAGTTATCGACAATCTATGAAAAATAAAAAGCATTTTTTTTAGTTTTATTCAACCGGAAAATACCATTGATACAAAAGGTTAATTAGTATTCACATTTTGATTCATCAAGAAAAGGTTGTCGTATGCCTCTAATGTAAAATTTAATGTACCCAAAAATTACAAAATCTTATACCATGTGGATTTTTCCATAATTCTGAAAAAAATATTAGTATCTGCACTTTTTCAGTCCTCATTTTCAGTTAAATGATATTAGTTTCATGGTATTATCTACTCAAATATTGGGAAATCTTCATAAATACACCAATTACCGAATTAAATAATAACCCGAAAATAATAGCGACTAATATATTGTTGCAACTCTTAATAAAATATTAAAATGAGTAATTTTATTTTAAAACCATGCAAAACATGAAAATAATTATAATTAGTTCAAAAATATAGTCTTCGACAAAAAACATGCGACTATATTAATATTTCGTAACATAATTGACTTCTGGCAGCTTTTTATCCCCGGCCTAGATTTCTGGAAATAATTTTCTGCAATTTCTAAACTTCGGAGATGCACTCAAAAAACTTGCTTTTAAATTTTGATAATTTAGGCTTTTGCTGCCATTGCATATGTAGTTTACTAAGAGTATATAAAATAAAAAAAGGCTCAATGACAGAACTGCACCGTTTTGTTCAATTTTAAAGAATTGCACTTCTATTTACCATCTTACGACGATATTATCATTTTCGACATACTTAGGCACCAGTTTGCCTTGTGGCAATTGCTATTATGATTTTTTAAGCTATTCATGATATGACAACGAAATCGCCAGGATTGTGTGTTATCATTAAAATTTGAACAATTTGTTTGGACAACATGCTTGACTTCTGTCAGCTTTTTATCCACGACCTAGACTTCTGACAATAATTGTATGTGGTTTCTATAGTTAAAAACTACAAGTACACAAAATTTCAGGGCTGCACCTAATGGTTTTATTTTGATAAAAAAAATGAAGAGTATGATCGACCATTCACTCTTCTGGCACAAAGAGTAACTTCTGGTTGTAGAGCTATGGATTTGGCATCTAGGAAGGAGTGTTTTTGGATAAAAATGTTTACTGCACCTTACCATTTCTTATTTTGGTAGCCAGCTATTAGACAACAATAATATATCTATGCCTTAAGATAAAATCACGTGTTTGAAAAATTTCCCATTTCCCCCTCCCGTCTGTTGTTCAGTTACGAAATTAGATTAGTGTATATTTTACGCAATTCTATCTCGATTTATGTAAATGCAATATAATTTTTTTATTGACCTAATTTTATGAAATTGAATTAACCAAATGAAATAATTTTTAATTATGACCAAAGATTAACACCAATTAAATTCCTTAATTCCTGTTAACAAAACTTAGCTACATTTTTTAAAAGCTTTAACTGATTTTAGCTGATGTAATGCGAAGCCAAGGTGCTTGTCATATATTGGCAATAGATGTCGGCTCCGTTGATGATACTGATCTAACCAACTATGGAGATGATTTATCTGGATGGTGGTTATTATGGAAACGATGGAATCCATTCACTAGCAATGTGAAAGTTCCAAATTTACCAGATATTCAATCACGATTAGCGTATGTCAGTTGTGTTAGACAATTAGAAGTAAGTTTTTTTGTAAAGTAATATATTTTTCCTATTCAAGAAACTTTTAAATTATATATTTAAAAAAAAAAAAATTTTAATTGATCACATAAGCTAATAATCATAGTTAAGTAACAAATTAGCTGTGGTTACATATCAAACCGAAAATTTGAAGTTCCTGGACTTGACACCCACTGAATGTGTAACTTTCACTTATTTATATCATTTATCTTAAAATATACATAATACATGCAAATAGGTGCAAATTTGTATCTGTACTTGATATAATGTGATTAGTACAACACAATTTGTCAAAATATCAAAGTTTGTAGATATCTGACAACAGTACACGGGAAATGAAAGATTACTTGTCTTTATAATAAAAATAATAAATATTTTACTTTTTAAAAGAAAAACGACAACACATATTATTTAAAGATCAAATCGGAGTTATTTAGCATAAAAATTAAATTTAGTTTATATTTATATTTCAAGAAACTCCTTGCATATAAGAACGGTAAAACAAACCGTAATATCTATATTATGCATATATGTGTGCTCCATACACATAATTTAAGTGTAAACAAAATTAAATTTTTAGATTTAGTTTCTTAAAGAGTAAAAGCGTATCGGTGAATGATACAATTGAAAGGACGACGAAAAATTTTTTTTCTCGCATTTTTAGATTAAATTGAATAACGCATACGTATTTGATATTCGCTTTTTTAATAATAAATATGTGTAAATTCTTTTTTAAGGAAGTGAAACAATCAGATTATTGCGATTATATCCGACCACCTATAGACAAGTATAGAACACTTCAGTTTGGTAGCTTTGATGAAATTAAAGATGTTGGCTATCAACACGGTAAAACATATTTTGATGGGCAATTACGTGCTGGTGCATTACCATTGTTTAAAACCCATCAAGCTAGTCAGGCAACAACGTCACAACAACATTTAAGTGGTTATACATTCACTGATTTAGCACAAATGGTTTGCAAAGTACCTCGGTAAGTAGGATGTCAAGGTTTTATACTTTGTTCATTAATTCATTAAATAATTAAACATAAAATCTCTTTTTTTCAATTCGCAATTGAAAACAAATTTACACGACAACAGTGAAAACGTTTAAGCTAGGCTTAACCAGTTGCATTTAAAAATGAAATAACAACTTGAATCGATTGAAGATAGTAGCAATTTAAAAATTCGTCTAATGTACAATTTTTAAAGTTAGTGAAGTTAGACCTTAGTTCAGTTAGTGAAGTTAGTTACACTAGATGCCACCTATTTTGCTTTTAATTGCGAATAGTCTACACGTTTATTTTAGTTTAATGCACGTAACGTAAAAATTATTAACGGTAGAAAGAAAATATAATTAAAGGTGTAAGGGAAATGTATAAGGTACGAGACGAATGAAAATTTAGTCAAAACATTCATCATTCGATCCTAAACCACCTCTATAAATTACAAACCGATTCACTTAACAGTTAAAATGTTATTGCAATTATAAAAAACGGTTTTCGAGAAAAAAATTTAAAACTAGCCGATAATGTCGTTTTTATTGGAAAAAAGATTAGCACATAAGAAAGCCCGGCAACACTGTCGTTAGCTAATATCTATAGTCACAAGCAGTTGTTCATTATAACTCATATTGAAATTCACATCTAAAATCCCCGCTGATGGCAATCAATCATATCGCGTTCAAGTTCCAATTTAAACATTACACGTCGTGCTACGAGAAATAAATATGATCCTTTCTATGAAACTCATAACCGCTTACGAGTTTTATGAAGACATTTAAACTATTTATGTTTGTAAAAGTTGTAACTAAAACTATCATGTCATGTAGACAAATGACGTAGAAGATTTCAATTTTTATAGGCTCAAGCTACATCACATTATAGGCTCAAGCTACATCCCGTTGCGAGTGCCACTGTCGAGTTCTTTTAGTATTAAATTGATAATATCAAAAATATTAAATAAGAGGGGACTATCGGATTTCTCTCAGACAATGCTTAAGCCTACCACGAAGGGCTTCGTTAGTAATAGACACAATATGGATGTGCTTTTCATCTATCACCGTGTAGAACACTTTCTCATCGAGATTTTTTAGGACTGTACCATCTATAAAATGCAGGTTAACACTGTAATACGGACACAATACTGCGTACAATTTATGATAACACTTATCGAATAATTTTGCTACAAAAAAATCACCCGTGAATATCATAAGAGTTAAAGACGTTGCATTTACTTTAATTAAAATAGATATCCCTTAAGAAAATTAGAAAATACTAACAGCAAAAAATTTCATAACCATTTAAAATTTAAGTATTAATACCATATATCATATCCATTCAGTATTTTAATATGTAAGTCACAGTTATGTAGATCAAATATCTTCATCCGAGGAGGAAGATGAATTAGAAGAACAACAGGAAGTTGGATATGCGTCCGAACCATCAGCGGGGATTTTAGATGTGAGTATTTATGTATTTTATTTAGTAGCCTAAAATATATCAGACTTAAACTGGCACATTTATAATTTTTATTTTGTAGGTATCCCAATTATATGTTTAAATTTTAATTTTTAAAAAAATTGCGACTTTAAATGTTAAAATGTTTTTTGTATAATGTTAAATTATCCTTTTTTATTGCAACTCATTTAGATTATCTTTTAGCAATTCGTTTATAAACTACCTTAACTCCCTTGCGCTTCTTGCTTCTAATTTGTCTTTGAAGAATAAAGCATTGCTTTCCTTAGCTTCTATATCATATTTATTTAGATTTAGATTTCAAATTTGTGTGTAAGTTGTTCATTTTATTGGTAAACTGCAATGTTTCTATTTATGGCGAACGCCTTAACTAATCAATTTACAGTTTTTATACTTAACATATATGGAATACATCATATATATTAATTTAAGTCTAAAGTTTGTAACGCTAGAAAATATTGGACCCACTAACGAAATTCTACTATCGGTGATCATAGATTAATTTAATTACTTCATTTCCGTATACCTGTCCGTTCATTTGACCGTCGTCAAGATAATTCAAAAACGAAAAAAGCGAGTTGAAATTTTGGTGACATATTTTAGACATTAAAAGTCAATTCACATATATCAGTCACGTCACAGTTCAGTCAACAACCAGTCTCAGTCAGAAATAACTAGTCTATCTACACATGTCCGTTGTGTGTCAAATCAGTCTTCGTGCTATCCTTGTTCCTTCAATGGTTTGTGTATTTCCACACTTAACACACAACAAAAATTTCTGTCAAATTATAAAATTATCGTTGGTGACGAATTTAAATATGAGATAACTGTGTCTGATGCTGCACTGAATCACTGAGATTGAACTGTGACGGGCAAATGTAGATACCCTCTATTGGATTTCTCAGAAGATATTATTTCTGACTGAGATTGAATGACTGAAGTGTGACGTGACTGATATGTGTTAATATACCTAAAAAGTGAATTTAAGTTCGTGAATGAGCAAAATCGTCCAATTGGGTCCAACTTTTAAACCATAAATATGGAATAAATTCAATTACAAAAAAATTTTTGTTTTTTTTAAGACAACTGAAAATTTGAAACATTTTTTCGTAAACTGTTTTCATTCGCCACAATTTAGCTAATTAAAACATATTATTAGAATATATATATATTTTTAACTGTATGGAATGCATATGTAGACTATTTTATGAATGTTAATGATTAAAGTAGCTTATACCTTGATATTCATCCATATGTCGAACATCTAAATAACTAATATTGTTAGTTGTGATTTTCATTTGTTTACTGATAATATATAATTTTATTATTTAGGAGGAAGATAAATTAAGAAAAAAAAAATATTTGTTAGAATCTCGATCTGTTAGCATTGATTTTTCCGATGAAGCACTACACGAACTATTACGTGAAATACAGGCAAAATATTTTTTATTTGATTGATGATTTTTTTTTTTTTTTTAATAATACTTATCAAATTTTGTTTGTTTGTTTTTTTTAAACTTTAAAAAAATATTGTTTAGTGTGGTTTAAAATAAGTTTTCAAATATCCATAATACGATAAGAAACTAATTTTTAAATTTTAACCGACGATTTTTTAGTTCGACCGAAAATTTTAAGATATTTCTTCAAATTATTTGAATAATTTTAAAATAATTACATTCTTTAAGATTTACTATGTGTAAATACTCGAAAGATATTGAATTTTTACAATACATTTCAAAATTAATTGCATGATTATTTATTTTAATTTATATGAAAATTTGTTTTAAGTAATTTAAGTCTATACTAATTCGAATTATTAATCCTGTTAATCCGAAAATAGTTTTGAATATATAAAATAACAATACTAACATATTTTGGTTACGATTAGCTAATTTATACATTTTAGTCGAAATACATATTTATAATACAAAAAAATTTATGACATCTAGAAAATTCAAAATTTTATAATATTAACCAGAACGACCTTAAATTTAATATTTTCCTTTGGTTAATTTTTTATTTATTTATTTTTTTTTTTTGTATAAATTTGTGTGTTTTTATCTGTGTATATTTGCTATTTGTACTGTTTTGTAAAACGCAATATCATAATTATATCAATGTTATGATCAAAAAGGAAATTATTTATTCACTTTTTTGTACACTAATAGCATAAATGATAGATAATTTACGTTGAAACAATGTAACTTTGGAATTTATATTTTCATTATAATGTTTTAATCCAAATCCACTGCAATTATTTTATATAATGAACCAATTGTATATAAGCTATAACAATTTAATTTCATTTCAACTAAATAGAAACACTTAAGAGAAAATCCAAACTAGGGGGTAACGATAATAAATAACATCATTAGTTAAAAATACGAATTAAATTCTACTAAATACTTCTTGATATATACTTCATCCTTTATTATTTAACTAGTGGTTACCCATCCTTCATTAGACAATTTTAACATTTCGTGAAAGCGGTTTACAATCTTAAAATTCAGATACTTTTTTTGACACATATAGGTAATATATGAGGAAAATATTGTGTAAAAAAGTATTTCCGGGAGTTAAATTCAAACATTGCTAAATTCGATTTAAAATTAGTTTAATATAATTAATTCAGAAAAATTTGCGGATTGATATAACATATTACCAAATTGACAGTGATAATCCTAAAATGGTGGTTTAGTTTTGCTCTTTGATTTTAAATGACAAACCATTATTATTGAAGTGGTTGACTGAATGAAGTGAGGTCTATGGTATAACAACGATAATGCATTGCGATTGCTTGTATCTATTTATCTATGTTTGTTCCGCTGTAACTTTCGAACGCCTTGTTAAATTTTGGAGAAATTTGATAGACCCATTGATCACACTCAGAAAATTGTTTTTGGAAAATTGTCATTTTCCCTTCGGGAAAAATCACTTTTTTAAGAAAACAAAATTAACCGTTTTCGAACACCCGATTTTCTGTTTTTAAAGCAGGTTATTTCATCACTAGGCTACTGTATTATGTATTTATATACTATTTTTCTTTTTATTTTATACATATATTCAATTTTTGATATAATATTTTATTGGTCTAACTGAGATCATGTTTAGATTGTGTCAGAAATGTTCTAAATTTTGTGTACGTATTATTTATATATTTTTCATTCACTTCTGAGTGAGGTCTGCAATTCACTGAACTACTAGTATAATTTGTTTGGTGTAGCAATGTCAAACATAAAGATTAATTTGATATAGAACTAACAATGATGCAGGCAATTCCATTTGTTTCAAGTTAAGCATATACCGTAGGAGCATTTTTTTTCACAAGTACTATGTGAGTGTTGTTTGGGAGTCGGGAATCATTAAAAAGTATTAAATGATTCTAAGATGTCTATAATAATTAGGCATATCTTTCATATCCATTCGGATGTCAACCGATCCTCGCTAACAAAATGGCACGATATTTGTTTTAAATTGGTTAAGTCTTATATTATTTGTATTTGACAGTATTCGTCTGACATAAAGATATTTTCGTCAAGTTTATATGGAATTTCATAAGACAGTTACACACACTCAAGCATGATTGCATAAAATGCTTGAACTTGTGTACTAGACATAATGCGAAATGTCAAATCTTTTATTTACATTTTATGTATATATTTTATTTTATTTACACTTATTAGCGATGGATGATGTACATCAAAGTATATCATTGTGATGGGCATTATTACATACGGATGGATGAACAAATATATTTAGATCTATTGACGCTTGTTACACCGTTGATTAAATGCATTAATTTTTTGTAATCAGTTGATTTTTTTCGTTAAATACATTATTCGTACATTTTCGTAATACTTGCATAAAATGCCTGAACATAGGCACCCGGATTTATCATTAAAACGGGCTGTGTTTCAGTATATTTAATTAATTTCAACTGATTTTCTAAACCATTCACGTTCACGTTTTATAAACGATTTTTCGTGTGTGATAGCTAGAATCAAATTAATTAAGGAACGTTTATATGTATTAGTTGGATTCAAATTAAACTAAAGTGTTTTAATTAAAGGAATAGTGAATCAAGATTACTTTTTATGTTTTCAATGGTTCAAACTATAAAAATTGCATTGGATTAAAAGTAAGGTAAAAATCCATTTTAATAATATAATAAAATTTGCAGAAATTATCTGGTGTGCATTTGCATTCCAGTGGTACTGGCCAGTCTTCGTCTGATCCCATTGTAAGTTGTGTTTAGCTATTGTTTGACATTTTTCTGCATGTTATTTTTCAGAAAGGCGAATCACATCAAAATAATGATTTAATGTCAACATCATGTCAACTATAATAATTTTTCATCATTTTCACATTAAAAAATTATTTTTTAATAATTTTAACGGTCGCATGAATTTTTTGCGTTCCATTATTAAAATATGTCAATGAATTAATAATAAGTTCATAAACTATCCATCATATTGAAATCTTGAATCATTTATAAATACGTCAATTTTTAATTTATTACACAATTTTTCAAATTTTTTACTTAACATAAATTATGTTTAAAATTGACTCTTACTGAGAATAAAGTAACTAAAAAGAATTTACTAAATTTTGTTTTTAAATATAGAAATCCAAAATATGATTATTCACTTGTGTATCTCACAAAAGATCCTCGGTGATTTCACAAATATTATATTAATAAATGATTGCAGATTAGTTAGTAAATTTACTAAGGAATCTCCATTAAGCACCTTAAAACCATTAAAAATAAATTTAAAAATTCACTTCCATTTACTTAATAGGCTACTGAATCAATGTTTAAATTTGATTTTAATTATAACAATATATATAATAATTAGGTTTCGTTAGTAATAAATTTCGAAAAGGAAACCTTTCACATTACATATTATCACTATATGTAAATATTTAATTTTAAATATACAATATTTCGGACCTTTATACTAGAGATTAATAATCCCGACATCACTGCTGTGAATTAAAACAGGAATTACGAGTGAGGATTTAATTTTTGCGAATGTAATAATGCCAGATAAGGCCATTTCTGATAATTGAAGTGTAGTCAATGAACGCTTTAATGAATTATCTTACACAACGTTTCAATACCACTAATTAGAATTATTAACGCCAAATGATGAATGTTGAAAAATAATTTTATCGAATTTCGAACTAATAATTCTAGTTTCAAAGAAATCAAAATCGAAGTCTAGTGAACAAAGACAGTCAAATATTCATTTGTTAGATCAGCTACTATAATTTACAGATTTTTTATTGAATTTTTGTAAATATTCTAAAAACAATCCATATTAGTTTTCTTCAACAAAAATCTACGCAAATCAAAATCTACCGATTTGAATTCATCACCACCATTTTGCCGTTTTTTTTTTTTTTTTTTTTTTTTAAATTGTATTTAACGTTATGGTTAGCTCTTGTCTTTTATCACTGTAAATGTTTAATTTTAATTGTTTTAATCACAGGTATAGAATATGATATCATTTTTTAAAAATTTTAGTTATTAACAAAAAAATTATTTATTTTTAGTCTATTATGGAATATGAAGTGAATTTTTTTATAAAAACAAAATTTTAATGATCTGAAATTACTTTGCCAAAAGTTTTGCATGCAAAATAATTTAAAACGTTAAGTTTTAATTTTGATTTTATTTTTTTTTGTATAATATTTTGAATATTTTCTTTTTTGTTAAATCATGTTTTTTTTTTCTTTTCTTTTTTTAAATTTAAGTTTAATAATTTTATATATGTTTTAATTTATTTAGGAAAAATGTATTTTTTGAGATAGTTATAATTTTACTCTTAAAATATAGCAAGGCTTACAAAATTCTAGTCAATTTTCGCCAAAATACTATTGTTTTATAAAATACAATCTAATGTCTAAAATTTAATATTATTCTCAAAAAATTCGTTAATTTTCTTTCTTACTTTTTATGTTTTAAGCTTCATTTTGTGTGTTTTTTTTTTTTTAATCAATATGCACGAATAAAAATGTTTATATATCTTTGGGTGTATTTGTTTTAAACACTATTTCAAATATGTTACACGCTTTCAACCTTGCTTTTCACGCTTCGATTATGGATTGTAGACGAGAAGGATCATAATCTGTTAAAAAAGAATATAGAAAGGAACACATTATGTATATAAATTATAGCCCGTTCTGACTGTTCTAAAAAAAAAGTCGAAGTACCAAGTCGTAAGAGTTACACGTAAGCGCAATGAAAAACATTTTTGACATTAATAAAACGCTTTATATCTGAATGTCAAATAAGTGTAATCTTTTTTTAAAATCAAGCTTTCATTTAAATGTTCTTAAAAAAAAAACAATACATTTGTATGATAAAAACTTCTCGCGTTTAAGAGGTGTGTATAAAAATTTCAGATATACTTGGAGTTTTTATGATAATTGGTGAAGTATCGTATATACCACAAATCTATGCCCCTTATTATTTCCAATAGGAAAAATAATATATTCAAGAAATACTGTTTTTCATCATAGTAAGAACTTTCATAAAACGAGCTGAAAAATTATGCATTAAATTTTTTCACAAATTAAACCAATTTTTTAAATACATTGGATTGATTAAAAAATGCCATGTGTTATCATTTCAAGGTGCTTAAAATTAAAAAAAAAAGCGTTGGTTTCGAAATTTCTGATTGTTATTAAGAGTAGTAAGTTATTTGAATAATTGTTTCTTCTTCAAAATATGAGAAATATTATTGGAACGAAGTTCCTTACGGCAGGCTTGGAGGGGATAGGGATTTTGCTGTTCGAGCGAACTGAAAAAAATGTGATAGTAAAACCGTAAGAAAAAGTGCGTGGAATAAAACCGTGCGCAGGCGTGACAGTCGCATACACAAGCGAGTAGTGTATAATACCTTTCTCTTTCTCCCTCTTTCTTTTCGTTCTCTCATCCCTTCTCTTTCTATTACCACTCCACCCCGCCAATGCATAGTATATACTCATGAATTCATGAACAAGCACATGGCGAATACTCACATTATAGATACACACACATTTAGTTGATAATTTGAATTACGATGTTTTTTTATTTTAAGTAATTTATTATTTCCTAAAATACTGAATTTCCTAAATACTTTCTTGTACTTAAATAAAAATTAATCAGCAAAATTTAAGAGAAAAATCAAGAAAACCTACATAAAATTGAGCACGATTTTTTTTGCAATTTGTGTCGATTCTACATTAGCCGAAGGAACTTCGTTCCTACCTGGTGTCCCACGACAATACATCATTTTTTTTTCTAAAAGCAGGATACACTACATAAAAGTACTACTTCAAATTTGTTTTTTAATATTAACTAGAACTAAAATAATTTTGTTTCGCATAGGACATAAAAAATAACGATCAACGTGTATGTACAGAAATGAGATACGCACAAGATATTTTTTGTATTTTATTCACTTTTAGCAGAGTTAAGTATACTTCTCTCCTACTATCCATATTTATGATCGAACATTCGGGTCTAAATCTGATACATATATATTTATATATTGATTGAATTTTGAGCATATTTTTTAGAAATAATATAAAATATTTTTTAACACAAAATGCCTAATATATACTCAAAAAGAAAAATCAGTCAATTTACATTCAGCTAGCTTGTATATTTTTTGTTCATGCTTCGAAATTAAAAGAGTTAGTAGACATTAATACCTATGGGTAATTATTTTGCTTATCTCAATAAATAAATCGTAGCGATATTTTAAGAGTGAAAAACTCGAAATATTTTCGTAAAGGATACTTTGCTTAATCTGTCGAAACAATAATATATTCGATAAATGATATGTATACCAATGCCATAACAGTATTATAGTAACATTTATAAGCTGTCATTAATTACAAATGTCGCTTGCCGTAGCACTATAAAATCTTTTATATTGTCAATTTGTTTTTATTAAGTATTAATCACGTTAAATTTGTAAGAATATTATTTGATTTTTCGTTGGTTTCTATTTTTATATATGCAATATTCGTATTTAAGTACACCTATAATTGTCAAATTTTCCTACAAAGTGTTCTGAATTACGGTGGATCGATTTATTTTTTTTATAAATGGGATGGATAATTCGTCTTTTAGGTATTTTCGGCCTTTCTGAATTGTAACAACTTTTACAGTTTTTTAAATATGGGAAGATGAATAAGGTTTTATCATCTTTTCAGTGAAAATCGCGTGAAAGTGCACAAATAAACAATCCAGTAAAAACAAAATCGTGGTCTAGGATATAAATATCTCTCAAATGTGTTTAGATGTTTCATAAATTTCTCTATTATGCAAATTGTCAAATTCAGTAATAGCGTAGAACTATTCTATTGATTCTATGCCTATGATATCAATAGACAGTTCGTTTCAATTAAAATTTATTTTTATCTCGAACAAACAGCCCAGTATAGACAAAAGAGATAATAATTGTTATTCATTTTATGGCATTGGTTATTTGCAAACTTAGAAAATTATAAAAAATTGTAAATTTTTTATTAAGACATTATTTGATTATTTAGGTTGCATAAAATACAACATTAAATAAATATTATAATACAAATAAACTTTGTTTATTTATAGACAAAAACTGGTAAAATACGACGAAGAGCTGGTTCATTATCATTGTCGGAGAATGAACTGGAGTCAGATAATGAATTTGTACAATAAATTCTTTAATGACTGAAATAAATTATTATGTATAGTTTATTATTTATATATTTGTATATTGTAGTGAATTCTAATTTTTTAAATATATGTTCTAAATTTTTCAGAACATGTTATTTTTTTTGTGAATATTCTATGAAATAAATAATTTTTTCATATAAAATTTGTTTACTTTTTCTCTTAACTGGATTTTTAGCAAATCAAATTATTATGTTAATAAAAATATAACTAATAGTTTGATATCTTTAATCGATAATGTTGATATTTTGTGAATTGAATGTATATATACTTTTATAATATTTGATTTTGAACGATATAAGTAACCTATATATACAAATTTTTATGTTCTTTTGTTTGTAATGGTAAAACTTGAGAATATTGGACCTATTTGGCTAGTTTTTTTGCCCTGCTGAACTCCCACAAATACCTAAACCCATCTACTTCCACAATATAAGCATAGTTCGATTCGAGCGCAATATATTGTCGATATTAACAAATTGTACGAAAAACTAATAAAATATCAATAAATGAATTATTTTCACCTTGAAAACAGAATGAACAAACCAAAAAAGTTAAATTTGCGCTTCGATCGCAATATACTGTCGATATTAATAAATAGTATGCAAAACTAATAATAAATAATGCGCGCCCACGATCCCATAAAAGCGACATGGTGCAGTTGGCTACAGAATAGAATTAATAATATATATTTCTTTAAATGACTAAGTTAAATTAAATGAAAATACATACATTCACACATAACATACACTATGCGTATGTATGTACATAGACACAGTGTATGATGACGTTCAGTATTTCAGTAAATAAATTTTACAATTAATGATTGTTTATTTTGACTGTATATCTATTTTTACTGAAATCAAACCATTTTGATTAATTTTAATATTTTTCTTCGATCTTTACTGCAGTTTTGTTTTTAAATTTTTTTTTCAGATGCCAAAGGAGTATAACTTCTAATGCGTGTACATAAGTACATACACGCATTTGTTTTTGAAAATTGTTTTCCTTTAAATTTCCCTTGGAACCTTATGAATTAAACAAACAAAAATAATTAAAGTGCAAATTTAACTTTTTTGGTTTGTTCATTCTCCTTTTAAGTTAAAATTAATTCATTTGTTGGTATTTTATTAGTTTTGCATACAATTTATTAATATCGACAGTATATTGCGATCGAAGCGAACTGTGTATACTCATATTGTGAAAGTAGATAGATGAGGGCCGTGGATAGATGGAAAAATTTGAGTTGCAGAATTTTTTATATCCATGTTATACAATTTTAATTGGGTATATAAAATTACAATACATTTTATAATATATGTATATATAATTAATTGTATGAACTGAATATTTTGAGTAATTTATGAATGATAATCATAAAAATATTTCAAAGATTGATTCCCAATCATGCCGAGTATCTAAACAATTAATTAACTCTGTCGAGTCAGTCCATACCAAATTATTAAATGTGGGGAACTGGCAAATTTTCGATTTTGATGAAAATACAGCACAAATTATGGGCTTTTCGTCAAAAGAAAGGAAATGATATTATTATTTTTCATTACGTAATAACCGAATGGCACCCTCTACAAATAAAAAAGAAAATATTTTTCATAGCCTCATTTATTCTTGTTCATCCAAGTTATTGAAATGCAGTATATGGTATTTGAAAGATTTCTTAAAAAGAGATCTTCAGAATGCATTTTAAACCTTCTAAGTTGTTTCGTTATCGAATGCGAGCTTTTAGAAAAAGTTATTTTTTCATAATTAGTATGTTTTTTTCCATAGCTATTAACTGATTCCATAATTAAGCCATATAACTGACTCCATAATCAATGGATATAACTGACTCCATAATTAATGCATCGAGCTGACATTGTATTTCTCATAAAGCCTACTTATCCTGCAGTAATTTTCAGATTTCTAGATCATTATATTAGAATTCAAGTTTGCTTATCTCTTATAAATCTACACGATTTTGCTAATTTACTACTAGCATTCATAATCCGGTAAAAAAGGTGGTATTATTTGGAGTCCTTGAGATTTTATAGCCTTTTAAGAAATAAGTAATTTATGTGTATACAAATTTAATGTTCTTTTGTTTGTAATGGCAAAACTTGAGAAATTTAATTCTTGAATATTAAATTTTTTAATGATATTTAACAATGACATGTATGCAAAGTGAAAATATCTAGCATAAAATTACATGGAAAATTTGCAAATTTTACCAGCTAACATAATCCGGTAAAATAAAAGTGTTATTTGCATTTTAAATGTCCTTAAAAAATAATAATTATTGTGTTTGGCAAATATATGCAAAAAATGTCGATAAGTGAAAATTTCTGATCTTTATTTTTACAATTTTCCATATATTGTTGAATAAATTCATAAAATTGAAGTTTCAAGGATTTTTAGCAGGCTGCAAAATCTCAAGAAGTGAATATATAACAAAGTTTTGAAAGGAGAAGCAGATCTGAAAGCTGGTTAGATGAGCAAACTTTTAATTTTAGACCAGATATTTTCACTTCCTTATCCACATTTTTTGTATGTATTATACTAGATATTTTCACTTTCTCATCTTTATTTTTTACATTTTTCGCATATAGTGTCGAATAAAGTAATAAATTTGAATTTTCAAGAATATAATATATAACAGGCCAAAATCTTGCCGAATGAAAATAACAATTTATTTAAAACTTTTATAAAAACTGGTAAAATGAGCCAACTTTTCATCTACTTTGTATTAAATTTTTTCACTTTCTTATCTACATTTTTTTCATATGTCTCTTTGTTAAATAACAAAAAATTTTAATTTTTCGAGGCTACTATGAGAATACTATGAATACAATTTTAGCTCGATGCATTAATCGAGTTCATAGTTATAGCTAAGGGAAGCAAGTGCAAATTATGAAAAAAGTGATTTATTCAAAAAGATCGTATTCGCTCACGAAACAATGTAAACTCTTTAAAATGCTTTCTAAAAAGCGCTTTTTAAGAAAGCTTCCAAATACCATTTACATTTTAAACCAGGAATAAATGTGGCTATAAAAAATGATTTCTTTTTCATTTGTTGAAGGTGCCATCCGGTTATTACGTAACGAACAATAAAAAGATCATTTCCTTTTTCTGACGACAAGCTCAATATTTGTGCTTATTTTCATCAAACGCATCCCACAGATAATTTGTTACAGAATGACACTATCTTTAATTAGTTTAGTAAATTTTTTTACTAATAGAATCGACTTAGGGATTAAATTTGTTTTTCATTTGATAATTTCTTAACTATTAGTAGTTCTTAAGGGATGAAAGATTGGGATTAAGGAAATTCAACTGAATACAAAATAATTGTTATGATTTTTAATATATTATACTTTTTTTAGAAACATTTCAATTCAAACATTAAGTTTCTTTGTATACGAATTTTGAAATTAAACATCTATAATTTCATTTTTAATAAAAATTTAATAAATATAGTGTATAAATAAAATTATACAAAATAATATATATATACTTGATTTTTCATTGATTTTTTATAAATTAAAAACAAAAATGTTTTCTTAAAACACGTTGAATAAAACGTATTTCTATACTGTAATTCAAATAATAATTAATAATTTATTGAGTATAGTAAACTTAATAATTAACTAAAAAATTTTTTCCATTCCTTTTCTTGTCAATTCGCAAACATTTGTAAAAGTTTCAACGGATTATTTTAAAAATGGAATTTTTAATTTAGTTCGTTAATAACGATGAATTTTTTATTTCCCAATTAAATTCGAACAATACCCAACAGTATTTGTTCTATCGTCAAACCTTTGGTGGAAGAATTTTAAATATTTCAGTTCACAACTATTTTAATATTTATACATTTAATAAATATGTACATTTTTTCAAAAAGCTGAATAGTCGAGAAAAATTTTTTTTTTTGCAAATTAGAAGTGTGGTATGCGAAAATTTTTTCCAAATTGTTATCGTTATTTTAGAAATTCTATAAAAGTGATAAGTATAAATTTTTATTTGAAAGCCTGCCTGAGCTCTTTCTTTCTATAACCAGAATTAACTTCTCGTTAAACACAATTATAAAAAAAATTATGTTTTCTTTATTTAAAACTGTTTCTTAATTTTGCGGGCCTAACCAATTCTTAAGCATATTTTTCGTCTAGCAAATACGTTAATAATAAGTCGAACATCTTTGTTAAGTCATTATTGTTATACTGTATTATTTTGCAAAAATCAATCGATGTGAACAGTTAGAAATAAATTACCGAAGCCTTCTAAATAATTCAAATCAGCTAGGTTTGTCAGAGTCTATAGTTTTTAATAACCAAAAACCACATTTTTCAATGTTCTAGAGTGTGAATGTATTATTTATTGCTTCTCACATTTCTTTATACTTCTGTCGCTCTAAATTCTTAAACTCTCCCTTAACCACGTTTGATTCGGTAACAGTTTGAAGAGTCATTATTTTACAATTTTATATTCAAATTTATCACTATTTTCTATTCATTATTTTACAATTTTATATTCAAATTTATCACTATTTTCTATACAATTATTCCTACGCTTTTATAATACAAATAATATTATTTATTCGTTTATATACACATTCAAGGATGGAAATTTGTTTAAAAAAATACCATTAAATCACTTAACAATGTTATTTTCAAAAAAAAAAAAATTGATGACTCACAAAAATATGAGATCGAATTATTTGAATTACAGTATGAGATATACTGCGATGATAAATGAAGATATTTTACAAAAATATGAGAAAATATTTACATTAAATTATAAAATTTAAACTTTATTGTATGTTGTTTATCTCATGCTTTCTTATCGAATTCCTGTGTATAAACTTAACACTGATCTTGTTTCCTTTTGTGATCGTACCTTTGAAAATACATTCCAAAATCGTAATGTTTCATCACCTGCACCAGTAACTATTGCTTCACCATCTGGTGATAATGCTAAATATAAAACACGATACGAATGTCCTGTTAATTTTGCTACTTGTGCTAAACTTGGATATTTCCAAACAAGTATTTGATTTTGTGAATAACCATGTGTTGACACTAATTCTGAACTATGTTTTGACCATGCTAAATTACATACTTGGGAACCTAAAACATAGAAAAAAATTAACAAATCTAATTTTAAGAAGTATAACCAAAAATTAATTTCTTGAGCTCAGGTTCTTAGGTGTAAAAAATTTCTGATTCCGTACACATGTGATTCAGATTAATTTACATTTAAAAAAATTAATTTAAAACTTGAAAAATAACTAAGATTTGTTTTTAAATTATTACTTTATTGAGCTCGGTCTCACACATCCTGTGTGATTTAATTTCACATAGAGCTAAATCGATTATACTACATATTGCAAAACTTGCATTAATAGGCTTGATAAAATGAAGTTAGACGAAACACATAACTTTAGAATTTAATTAAACCATGGATTGCTCAAGGAATCGTTGGAGTAAAGTTTATTTATAGTGGCCATAATATAGATCAGTGACATTAAATAACGTTATCCAGGATCAAAATTAACAGTTTCTTAATGAGTGATGATAAATATCGGAATATCAAATAACTGTGCCATCATATTCATGATGGCCTACAAAGCGTTGACAGTCAATTTAAAAAGTATTAATATTGATTTTAAACGTCATTTACAAAAAATATGCAATATTGATTCATTTTGCAAAAATTTTATACAATTTGAAAGGTACCGAATATTCGAAGTTGGCAAATTTGGTATTCGTTACGGTATCCGTCTTTTTACTTCTGCTTAGGCATTTTACGATAGATATGTAACGCCTTCGCTTGTTTAGAAAACCCAAAAAATTTTTTTACTTCGGATCCAATTTATCAATATTTATGAACTCTCTAAATTTTATAAATATAAACTTTACCTGTATCGACACATTGCATAGGCTGACCAGTTAAAGTATTCCAAAATCTTATACAACGATCAGCAGTTCCTCCACCGGATGCCAATAAACCATGATGATGAGGTGACCATGCAATAGCTTTTACAGCAGCCAAATGATCTGTGTATGTTTGAACGGGCGATAATGATTGCATGTTCCAGACATACAACCGATTATCATTACCGCCCGATGCTAAGTATTGGTTATCTGGTGACCATTTTAACCCACACACCTCTTGACGATGTCCAACTAGTCGTCTCTCCGTTATCGTACCTAAACAACATATAATAATATTAATAAATGAATCTAAGAATGTAAAATAATTTTTAAGATATTCTTAACATTTTTAGGAAAAACCTACTTGGTGTTCGTGTATCTCGTTGTAAAATAAGTCGATCGCGACTGCCGGAAGATAATACATCTCCGTTCCATGCTAATGCACCAACACGTGCTGAATGACCCTGTAGTTTATTAACCTGTTTATTTACAGCTACATCCCAAACGGTAACATAACCATGGTGAGTTCCAACAGCTACTAAATGTCCACGTTCACTCCATGCAACTGATGTAACCGCATTTCCGTCACTAGATAAATCACATAAACGGGTTACCTGTACAAAAGAAAATTAATTTAAAATAAATTTGAAAATCTTTTATTGTAAATACGTAGAGATATTCAAAAGGAACAGAAAATAGGTTGTGTTGCTATAAAAGGTGAAAAAATGTACAATAAAAGAAATAAAAAACAAAACAGTGTTTAATAAGAAAATTTCTTTCTATTGGAAAATTTTGTTGTTTATTGGAAACTACTGTTATGGAACGAATGTATTGTGTTGTGTCATAGAAGGCGAAAAAATGTACAATAAAAGAACTAAAAAACTAAAACAGTAAGTAAATATTTCTTTCTACTGGAAAATATTGTTGTTTTTTGGAAACTACTGTTATGGAACGAATGTATTTATATTCTCAAAGCCACTTAATATAATCGGCCATGGTCGAAATGTAAATTTGCGACCTTTATCTTTTACAATTTGGAGAAAAACTGTTTAAATAGAAACATTAATTATATTATTGGAATCTATAAAAAGTAGAAGTATAAAAGCTTTTACGTATTTTTAGAAAATATAATACTTACTTGACTAGTACATGCTGACCATAAATATACACAACTTCCTAGACCAACACTTAATACATTTTGCATTGACCAATCTACTAAATTTAAATAGAAATCATCTTGAAGTTCTGGTGCATCCAGCACTTTAAATGGTATTCGAGATATTTTTCTTGTGGCTTTGTGTGGTGATCGAAGTAATCGTTGACTGGACACACTAAGCGGGGATAAGGAATATGGCGTACACGCATCTTTTATATATGAGTCCTGAAACAAAATAACAGAAATATTATTAATAAGGTTAATAAGATTCCTTAATTTAATATTATTTATCAAATTGATGTTTTTTTATCAAAATAAATGTAAATATATGAGAAGATAATTCATTAACTTAAAATAAAGAAGAAAAATTATTCGCAGTTACGCATCGAAAATATATATTTCTAAAAATTTCTCTTAATAAAATACAAGCGCAACTATCAAAATAATTAAGCGATAATTACTTCCGCTTCAGAAGGGAATGAGAACAAGAGAAGCAATTTTCACAGGAACTGTTGTAGAATCAATGCTTTAGTGTAAAAGAAGACATTTATAAGTATTTTGACTATGAAAAGACTTTTGAAATAATATAAGCCAAAATCAACTTTTAAAATTATCAAGGGTAATGAAATCAATATTAACATAATAAATATAATCGTACAAGTATACAAAAAATTAATATCGAATGTAGTCAAAAAAGAAGGGAATACAACAAGTTGGGTTAAAATAGGGAAAGGTATTAGGCAAGAATGCATATTATAACCCCTTTTATATAATATTTATAGTGAATGGGTAAAACTGTTATGGAGGAAGCTACGCGGAGAGAAAAGTGGAACCTAAAAATCAATAATAATAATACTAAAATAATGGTTTTTATCCTACAAAATTTGACTGAAAATGTTAAAATATGGTTCAATTATGTACTATACATAAAACAAGTTAGCTAATTTCGATATTTGGGCAAAATAAACAAAAATTTTACGTGTGGTTAGTTTGTCTTTATGCCTGCGAAACTTTGATTTCCATAACCAGTTTAATAAAAAAATAGATGTCTTTAAAATATGGTGCAACAGAAGGAAATTAAAAATTTCATGAAAAACATACATCGAACAGTAAAGTGAATGGAATTATTGGACATTCAATTAAACTACTTTGGATCTTTTATTCAGTCAAACTAATTTAAAATTATCAAAGAAGCTTTATTTGGTTAAATCACAGTAAAAAAATAGTTGGATAGCAAAAAACTGAAACTGAATAGATAATTTAAAAGCTTGGACTCAAATTGAAAGAAATATGCATAGTGTCAAGAAATGAAAAATGTGAATTAAAATAGCAACATCTCTAAATACAATATATGTTGAGGGACTACGGGTATTCTATCAATTCCATTATTATCATTATTTGCCGTCTATATGTATGCAGTTTTCCACAAAACTGATCTTTCTAACAATTTGACGATGATCAAAAAGTTATTTTAACATTAAAAACATAAAATTAAATATATAATTAATAAACACGTACCGTTTTGGATTTCACAAAAACAGTAACTAAATGAACAGTAACAATTTATTATTTCCAATAGTGGAAACACCTTGTAAAATATACAACAATATTCTGTAATTATTGATTTAATTGTCCTGTTATCATTGTAATTAAAACCACGTTCAAAATCAATTAACTGATATTATTTAAGGCGTAATATTTAAGTGTAAAATAACTATACATAATACATGTTTATATAATCACATACTTGTATTATTAATAATTATCCTATTCAGTATTTTACATTTGGTTTCAAAGTCGCCAAAAATGACTAAAAGCAATTATTAGTTTTAAATTTTGCGAGAAAATTTATTTTTTAAATATATTTTCATTTAATACCAATAATTAAATCTCTGCCCCCTTATGGAGATAATCTAAATAAAGTTAATAATATTTTTTAATGTAGTATACTTATTTATTTAATTATAATTAAACCCTTTATTTTCATATTCCATTTTATAGACCCTTAAGGAAGAAAAAAATTTTAAAAACATACATTCTTGTTTATTTTTTGGTTGAGCCGAAAACCTACCATTTTGATTTTTTATAATATTAATATACCCAGTAACACTCACACAATAAATAAGAATATAACGACATAACATTCATCAAAATCAGTTCATCTTTTTAGTAGTGATGGGGGACTTATAGAGGAATGCACAAAAAAATTAAAAAAAAATTACAAATTACATGATTTTTATGGTGTTTTATGGCCTTATTTAGATTCAATATTGTTTATCTAAGTTAAACTTCTATTTTAAACCTTAATTTTAAACTTAATTTTAAAATACACCATAAAAATCGTGTATTATGTTATTTAAAATAACAGAAAAGATTCAAGTCGGGGTTTTTTGAATGAACACAAACATATGCAGATTTGGTCTAATTTTACAAAGCAAAACATAGCTTAAATTTTACGGAAAATGGTAGTTTTAATTGTGGTAAAAAAATGGTAGTAATTGTATCCAAAGATATATTTTTTTTAAATGTATCCGGAAACCAGTTTTAAACAGTTAAATTTTCATAACTTTTGATGAAATTTTTTTGAAAACAATTAAAATAAACTCATAAAAGCACTGTTAAAGAACCAATTTATTTGGCATATCTAACTTAATTTTCGGTTTTCAAGCATAAAACAATATGAATTGATTACAACTAACGATATTTCTTATTTAAATATCCCGTATATACTAAACTGTATAATAGATTCACACTCTTTTGAATTAAAATGTCGTATATTGTATACCACGGTGCCCTTGACTGAGGGTCCCCCATATTCTAAATAATATTGTAAATATAGAATTATTTAGTTTTCACGTGGTAGAAGTCATAGATTATCCAAGTACATAAATTATAATAAAATTGCGTTGAAAAAAAGAAAAAGGGATACTTAATTAGGGTAAATAAATTATTCAATACTCATTCACCGTGAGCCCTTAAGAATTATGGGCTATTAAAAGATTTGATGATAATCTTTACAATTTTGCATTGATATTTTTTTTTGCATTTAATTTATAAAAATTCATTTTGATTTTTATCATACTATAAAAATTCATGCAATATACTTTTAAAATTATTGGTTATTTCCGCATTCTTTAACAGGGAATTTGCACAATTTTTGTATTTTATTAAAAATGAAAATTTTACAATTATTCATAGTATCAGGAGTTTTATTATAATATATCACACATTTATTTATCAAGAAATTATTCACTTTAAAAATGAACTTGGCGAACAACATTAATAACAAAGGAGAGTTTAGAATAGGTAAACGTGACCTTGGTCGCCAATGTATTTCTCAATTTTATTGAAGTCTTAAATATTTGTTTAAAGTACATTAAATATAAACCATTCGTTTATTTACGACTTGAAAGGAATCGAATAATAATACAATGATCTTGACGAAAGATGATAGCTAAAATGTCTTCTAGTAGATAGATTTGATGACGCGTCTTCGAAAAAACAAAAGTATATAGTTTCTCGCACAGACCTTCTATTACTACTATATTATGGGAATGGAGATATCATGAAATTTGGATTTGATATGTACCTAAACAATCTAGTCTATAGGCAGATAGTTATTGAAAAAAAATTATCTGTAATAAATCACAAGTGCCAAGTGGATTAAATTTGTAGGATAACGATTTTTATTTTTATAGGCAGCACCGTTTTATACTATTTGTATATTATAAGCTTTTTAAACAATTTGTACGTATACTATTTGTATATAATAACCTCTCAAAGTTTTTAAACAAGCTCCACTTCATCACTCCTAATTAACGGTTCTAAGTTAAACTGCAGTTAGAATTGAAACTATAACAATGACAATAATCTATTGGGCTAAATTACTTCAATAGAAGTATCTTTATGATTCGAACATGGACTTGAAGTTCCCTTTTAAAAATCTTTCAAAATAACAAGTCATGATATTCATAGTTCGTGGGTAAATATAGCAGTTAATACTGACTTGTAAGTATTTCCATATAAATTACATGTTTTCAAAAAAAGAGTTGGGAAATAATATATTATATTGAGATGAAATACTGCAAATTTAGAATAAGTTCGATACGATCAAATACCAATAAACATTTTTCTTTTAATAGGTTAAAATCTAATTATAAATGTAGACAAGAAATAATAATGTTGAAATAATAGGAGAAGTGTTTTTTTTACATATTCTTAATATACTCCCCTACTATTATTTCATTCAGTCCAGAGTTTCTTGTGATATTATAATAGAAAATAGTTGGGAAAACATTAAGACTTACATGATTTGAATGGGAATTGTGCCTCGTGCCACTTCGGTTTCGCATACATAGATTAAGTTATAAAAAAAAAAACAGGTAAAATCTGTCGAAAAATGGTTTCATGCTGGAACAACTTTAAATAATAATTTAAGTCATATACAAGTGTTCTAAAAAGGGTATTTTAATAGATTTTTCTTATATACATGAATAAAATGTAATTGAAATTATGTTAAAACTAACAAATTGATGCCGTAGAATATTTGAATTTCAAGTATCTGTTACAATAAAATGTTTCTGGCAGACAACTTTACTAATTACATAAACATTAACAAGAAAACCATTCATTAAAATATTAAATATTTTGAAAAAACAATTATTTTAGCTAAATCCATTAAAATAAAATAAATTATTTATAATTTATTTTACAATGATACATATATAAAAAAAATGGTGCCATAGTAAATATATTTGTCGCCTGATAATAATATTAATAATTATCTTATCATACTTAAAAATAAATTATTATATTATTAGTTGAAAAAGGTATACAAAATATAATATTGGATGGAAATTATTTTATAATATTCATAATTCTAAATAT
This sequence comes from Chrysopa pallens, assembly GCA_020423425.1. NCBI lineage: Eukaryota > Metazoa > Arthropoda > Insecta > Neuroptera > Chrysopidae > Chrysopa > Chrysopa pallens. The sequence goes on along the minus strand of CM035592.1, from coordinate 82,377,994 downwards.
ATATAATGTATTCAAAATAATTCATAAAAATGTTAAGTTTATGAATTACCATCAGCTGTAGACAGTGTAGACACCCCTGAAATCTCTACTAATATTATGCCTAGTTAATGATATTATTTTTGTAAATTAGCAATTTTAACTTCATACATAGTGTGTCCTTGCCTACTTCTACTATAAACCCTGTAATTTGGAATAGATACGTTTCGATTCGAATCTAATTACATTGTAAACGCTTTCACCTTTTAACTTCTTCTACTACTATAAGGGACCTAGATGCTAAATGGGGATTAACCCGAGTGTCTTGAAAATTTATAGAATTTAGTAGAATCGTATGGGAATGCGAATAATTTACTCGAGTGTGTCAGATACGGAGTATTTTTCGAAAAATACAAGGGTTCAAAAGTGTTTATTTTTACAATTATTTCAATAACTTTATAACATATAATCATTTGAATGAGTCTGGGGAAGGTTTGTGAAAAGAAAGTGAAACAAAAATTGATCTTGTAAACTCTTAACCAAAACATTTCAGCAACTCTTAGCACAAATATATTAACAGAATGCGTTCCACGAATTTTGCACAATTACAAATTAAAATTTTTGTAAAAAGATACTTCCATTGCAATATATTACATATAAACTTTATAAAATGCGAATAAACATATAAAATATCACGTTATAAATAACAAAATTTTTTGGAAATAACAAAGATATTAGAGAAATACAAACTGAAAACTTTTAAAGGACAAATTTTTAATTTTTGATATTGTAGTATAGCATAAATACGAATTTATTAAAAAAAGATAATTTTCTATTATTCAGGATTAAATTTTTACACAAGGATCTCCAGGAACTTATAATATAGTACAAAACTTTTGTAGACCAATGTAATAATTTATAATGAGGTTGCCAATGATATATTAAAAATGTGTCAATTGTTTTATTAAAAACTGTACAAACCAAATGTAATTTTTTTTTTTTTTAAATAAATAATATAATAAAAATTTTTATTATTTTATTAATTATGTAAATTCAGCATTAACAATATTATTTATTATAATTTTAAGTTGAATATTTGCATAAGAATCGAAATAAATTGATGAGGTTTGCAACCTGACTAAAAAACAATTGACATAATAATTAAAATATATTGAATATTTATAAAGAATTTTTTTACAATGTAAAAAAGAAATTAAAATAAAACATATTATGATAATATATGAATTACAAAATAATTAATTAATCATTGCCGCGCTAGTTCATTGCTAATATTATTAATGCAAGAAATAATATCGTGCATACTAGAATTTAATTTTAGAATTGTTAACGATATTCGATTTACACAAAGGCACAACTAGCAAAGGCCCCTAGGGCACTAACCTATAGCAAAAAAGATGTTACTATAATGATAACAATTTAAAAAAAATTTGTGGGTAATGAAATCTGTTAATGCCTGTTTTGCACTATCAAATATGTTATAGTGTAATACAGAAATTGAAGCAAAACTCAAATAAATTTTCAAAATAAACAATTTTTGTTTGAATATATTTTTATATAATTTCAGTGAAGATATTTTATCAGTTGTTTTCAAACAGTTATTTAAGATATTTGCAAATCACATCAAATATAATAAATGAATTTCAACAAACTTTTCGAAAAGTTTTACAAACACCCAATTTATATAAGAAATAATATCGAAATTATCCATTGAATATTAAAAACTTGTCTCCGTTTTCTTACCATTATAATTTTTAAGCGACAGCAATATAAATACCTTTTAATATTTATTAAAACAATTCATAAAGACGTTATCAGATTACTATAATTTTTAAAAGTTTGTAATTGTCGCTTAGTTTACGTGATAGGAACGTTAATTAAAATAAAATATTAAAACTGTAACTGTTTAATATAATATTGAACTTTTGATACTCGACCACCTAGGAAGATAATGCATAATTTTAAAAATTTCAAATCCCAAACCCACATAGTCAAAACTTTTCTCTTCTTATAGTCTAAAAACTTATGGGAGATTTGAATTTGAATAAAGTTCTTTCTGTAAGGTTGTAGTTTTTGTCAGTGATAAATCATACATAGTATGCGAAGTACAGAATCTGCGTACTGGCAGGAATCAGCTCTACACATCATCAGATTTTATCTATTTGAAAGGGCGGGAAAGGTAATTTGGGTGGAAAGGGTAAGTACTAGAAAAAAAAAGTTTCAAATAAAAATTGTAGAGCGTAAAATTTGTCACAAAAAGGAATAATCTTTTTTTATAAATATTTTTTAAAAATACTTTTCTAACACTTATCCTTTTCACCCAACCAACTCAACTATCTCCCTTTCAAATAGATACAAGCTGGTTTCTTCGAGGCTGTTTCCTGACAGAATGTAGTTTCCGTACTTTGCATACTATGAATTCATCACTGAACCTTACTCAAATCCCACACGAGCTCTAAGTCTATTACAATATATCTTTCACATTTTCTTCGCTACACCAAATGTGCAATAAATGGTAAAAAGGTTGTTTTTTGTTTTTATACTCTCATATTTATCATCATAAAATGTTTCTAATAATATTAGTATAGGAAACGTAATAGATACGCTCTTCACTCTTTCACATCTGTTTACCGGATTGTTTAAAAAAATTTGTCCATGGCCACGCTTAATCTATACTAATATAACAAAGCTAAAAAATTATTTTGTTCGAGGACGAATTTGTGTACAGCTTCCAAAAATTATATTTGATTTTTTTACTTAAAGAAAGGCCTAAGCTATCGAGCAATACGTAAAGAACATTAGGTGTCCAGTAATAAAGATAAAGATCATCACATTGAGAAGACGGTAGTATAAGGTTGCCTACAAAATACTGTTTATAAATAACGGTCGCAAAGCATTGAAATTGAAAACATGTTTACCCTAAGAAAAACCATTACTAAAACCGCCCGGGAACTTCCATTAAGTAAAGTAAAAAAACAATAGATTTTAATTGCATAGTAGTTTTTACGGACGCTATGAAACATTATTTGCATTCAAGTTCGACAGAGAGGGGGGTTCTTTCATTTTAAAAATAAAATAATTGTAAGAGTGCGTAATCAAATTTTGATTTGTAAAAAAATTGAGCGATGATTTAATTTCTGATCTAATTCTTTTTTTAAATTTCATTTATATAATAATATTTACTAAATTAACCAAGTATCTATAGAAAAAAATGTAAAAAGATTATACTTTAAAAAAAAAAAACTAAAAAAACACGCAAACTAGCTCTATGCTCTCATTCAAAGGATACGATTAGAAAATTTTAAATCCTGGCGAATCAAATCAGGATATTCGACTATTTTGATTGAATAATTGCATTGCCATGAGCCTTTGACGAGTGTAGTACAAAATTTGAATAAAATCTGTTCGTTCAAACTGGGTCAAAATGAAATCTTCTATTGATTCTGGTAAGCGGCTACAATACGTTACTTATCCGTAATGATGCCAAGGACAAAATTGAATACTTTGAAACCACCCGCAAATTTGAAAATTTATGTATAAAATTTTATTATCGCGAACACTTCATTGTATGGGGTCTTCACAAATAATATATTAAACATAGAGTAGCTTCCGCTGACTATTTTAAGACAATATTTTATTAGCTATTATCGTAACAATAATACGCACACATTATCATCTATTTTAAAACTTTTGAGCAAATTTATAAATAAATTATTTATTCTATTTGGGCTGGTTTGATAATGTTCAACTGTTCTAGATATTCTAGGACTTATTGTAGATGTTTAAGCACCCGAAGAACATCAATCACGTTCAACATGATTGATATTTTATAATATTTTTATTAACTGGATTTTCTGTTTTACATTTCCAACGCTTCCACTATATTTGAATTTACAAACATCTAAATTTTAAATAAAAAATTGAGTACCACTTTGTAAGATATAATCTTTTATATAATTTTTTTTCTTAAATTTGATTTTTTTTGTAAGAAATACTTCACTCGGCTTCTGCTGAAGATTTTTTATATTACTTTATTTACCCATGCTAACGAAACCCACCCCCCAGATCGCAAAATTATTCTAAACTATTTAGGAGAAAACGACATTTTATTTAATTAGGAGAGAGGGTTCAATACATAGAACTTAATTTTTTGATAGGTTTCGAATAATTTTGGATTATTTTTGATAGGTTTCGAATAATTTTGGATTGTTTATTATTTTTTATTTAAATAGTCGTAAAAAATATTTGTATGTTTTATTCTTTTAATTCCGGATAAAATGAATTGTTTATTTATTATTATTTTTTATTTAAATAGTCGTAAAAAATGTTTGTATGCTTTGTTCTTTTAATTCCGGCAAAATTTTCTCCTCTTTACACAATTTCGGTTTTTAGGTTTTTCCAACTTAAATGTTTAGGTTAAGAAGTACTTTTCGAATAAAAAACAGAAGAATTCAAAAGTCTTTTTTTACGTATATTGAACAAAAACAAACAGTTTTGTTGTTTTATAAAAATGCTACGTTTTTTTCTATAAGCGATTTAAATTCCGACAACACACATAGGTGATGTTTTCAACCAAAGTTCGATGAGTCAAAAAATGGGACTAAAAGTTATTATGGCAACATTCGGATCCTTAATATTTTAACATTTAATTTAATTTTTTAATATTTAATCCAAATCTATTGAAAGAATGAAATCCTCGAAATTGTTGTACACTCAAGTACCTCTAGTTTCAGCTCTACATACAGAAAAGCTTGAGACGCTTGTCTATCTAAAGTACACCAAAAGTTTTAATCTGAAGAAGCAAATTATTTTTTCGCACTTTTATTTCCCAGATTACATTTAAGACATGCAATAATTTTTATGTGTTGTTTTAAAAATCAGCAAATCTATATATATTTTTGGATCATATAAAGGTCATAAATTAATAAATGTTTAGGCAAAAAATAACATTGCTATGCAAGCGTTTCTAAAAAAAATGTGATAATTGAAATGATAATTAATAATGATTTATTGTGTACTTTGTTTTTGCAAAGACTAAAATTTGCAATTTTTTGTTAACATAAGATAAGACATATAATATATACGTATAACCTAGTCTAAAATAGAACATTTTAACTGATAATTTTTTTCTAAATGTTTACAATTTTCGCATAAAATTTTTGTTATCAATTGCATTTTATGATACATTGCCAAAAAAAAACATAAATTAATTTATTTTTATTGACTAACTTAGATTAAAAAAAATTGACATAAAGAATAAAATATTATACTTATAAGGCGATTCCTCAACGTAATATAGTCAACTGTTTTCTGTCGAGTATTGCCGAGTAGGAACAGTTGTAAATAACACTTTATTAAGTGTTACAGCTATAATTTACTTAACTGCTTAAAGGACGAAAAGGATATTCCTTTTTAATAAATATTTTGTAAGAAAAAGCTCGATGTTTTGTTTACACTCGAATTGACTCAAAATATTAATAAAAAGTTAGTTGTTTGTATCCGTTTATACTGTGCGAAAATGATCACGGTAAGTAAAGTTGTGAAGAGCAAATTCGGATTTGGTTTTTCAATCTTGATCATGGTCATCCGAAATTGCAAGCCCAAGATTTAGATCATTGATACATTACCAAGGCAAGTGAACAAAACCAAAACCAAATACTGAGGAAGATTAACCAGTTAAATTAATCAACAATAATACTCTTGAAGTAACTTTTCTTTTTTCTAAGCTATACATAATCAACGAAAAAGTTAAGAACGAAAAACTTCATTATAAGACTCTCACCTTAACTATAAGTACATTAGCAAGATCAAAACCTAAATTAATATTTTAGAAAGACCAGCATCAATATCGAAACCGATACTACGAATGTCTTGATCTTGCTTTCCGCATCAATAAAAGCAAGGCGCAGTGGTTGAAACGGAAAGCACTATGAGCTGATTCGATATGGTCAAACATTAAATTCGCATCTCCATAGTCAATAATTCTATCGTTTGATTGTTTTGCTCTACAATTTGAATAATAGAAGTTGTTACCCTTTCTATGTTTAATCCTTCTATCAGTCCTTTGGTAATGTTTCTATTACAAAGTAGAATCGTAACAAAGTAGATATTTCTTGATATATATTATATTCCTCCAGAATTCAAATAATTGATTATCATGAAACTAAAAGTAAATATAGATACCTAATTGATAAAAATGATTCATTGCAATAAAAATAATAGCAAAAATAAATCATTTTTATTTGATTTATTAAAGTTAAAATGTCAATGAAATGCAAATGATTTTATTTATTTTAGATTTAATATTTTTATCAAATATATGTGATTACCGGAAATTATGAAGTTGTTCAAATACATTTCTATTTAAGATAATATTACCAAAATATAAAAATAGAGACTTACAATCAAAAAATTCAAATTTACATATATATATATATATATTTTATTAAAGTTTGGGAATGCCTTTTAGGAAATTTCTTTTAATATATCCTTTTAATGATGTCTTAAAAATTAATAATTGAAAAAAGTAAATTAAAAAAAAAATTTAATCCATTTATTTGGCTTTAATAAGGTTCTGCATGATGAAACAATCAATCATTTGGCATTTCCTTTGTTATTTAAATATTATTATAATTTACTAATGTTATAAATGTGGACAAACTTTCTTGTAATATAATGAGGGCAGTAATAATTTTTATAACTTTTGAATGTGAAGTGACCTTCGAAATCGCGTACTTTGAGTTTGATTATCTCACAATCGTTTTAGAGACAATCCGTGAATAAATAGGCAAAATCTGTCGAAAAGTGATTTCACACTGGAACAAAATAAGTTAAGAAAACATCATTTAACACATTTGAATTTCTAAGTGTAGAAAAAGATTATGATTTTTATTAAAAGTTATGGAATATTACGTTTTTCTACTCGACATAATAGATCTCGTGGTCGTGCAACGATAAGCGTCATTTGTAACATATGAATATACTAATGGTGCTCTTCTTTAGGAGAAATTCAAATTGTTTCATGTACAAAAACTGTTTATTTCATTATATTGCGTTTCACTAGTTATTGTTTGTGTTAATCATCATTATCATTTTATTAATTATTTCATACTCATTATCATTAAAAATTATGAAAAATTGCTCGATATTTTAGTTTGATCCATAATTTTACATGTTATTATACTGTTATTTCCATTTGGATCTTTACAATTCAATATTCCACTTTTTATGCCATTCTGATCACAAATTTTATTATTAATGATAGATAAAAATCCAAATTTAATAATATTGTCCATTTTGTATTTTACATTTACTCTATTCTATTTTCAAAACTATGTATTAAACATTGTAATTTTGATGTAGCTAGTATATAAGATGATGTATTATAGAATAAGCTTAGGCTAGGTGCTATAGTTTTTAAATTGACTTAAAAAGTATTAGTATTATTATTATGATGTAAAAGACTTATTAATTTGAAGAAAAAGTATTTTTAGTCTGTTCAAATATTCACCTATTTAATCTATTTCCATTTGTATGTCAGTCATTAAGATAACTCAAAACCGAAAAGAGATATCGATTTGAAATTTTGGTGGTGTGTTCTAAATCTTAAAAGTAAACTCGATCCAAATGGGTTCAATGAATTCATGATCTAACTTTTGAACCATAATAGAAGAAAAATTCAAGAAGAAAGAGTGTTTTTTAATTTAAAATAGCATATCCATTTGACTTTCAAGTAAGTATTGATTTATATAATTCTTAACACATATTCGATATGAATTCTTGTCGTGATTAAAGATAATTTATAATTTAATAAATATGGTAAAACTTTCAATATTTGTACATACATAACTGTATATTGTAACAATACTAAGTTATTTTTATCTAATTAATAATAATAATAATAAAATATGTGTGATTGCACCCGTCCGTTCGTTTATTGACAATAAAACGATTTTTAGGTAATAGTACAAATATATTTCAAAAGTTTCTTAGTACATCATTTCTACATCAAACTTATTTACACTAATTTTAATAAAGTGTTAATTATATTTTATTTGTGAAATCATAGCTCACTCACAGCTGATAATAGAAAATACAAAAAAAAAAAAAAATGAAATATTCTTATGATCTCTATATATTCATATTATTAATAATTATTATAACATATTTATTTTAAGGCTTGAGAAAGTAAAAATTGCTTTCAAACAATTTTATGGTTTCATATGTCAGTTGGGCACCTAAATATGTCTATAACATGAATATCTAAGTTTTTTTTTTTAACTATTTATAATTTATATATTCATGAAATATACACTAAATAGAATAATGTCAACATTTGTTAAATATTTAACTTTCGGGCGGGAATCTAGATGAATCTGAACAGTAGATTTTTTTGACAAACAATTTTTACATTTAAGCTTTTCTTCTTATGGTTTAAAGTTGGACATGAATGCGTAGGACTCAACCGTATCATTAAACTAAATTTTAATTCTATAATACGCCCTGAAAATTTCAACACACTATAATTTTAACTTTCCAGTGAGAAGTTTTTGCAATTGGGTGGATTTTGTGAATTCCGAACTTTCACATATTTTTACGTCTCAAGTTCACTAGAACCCAAATCCAACGGTTTTAGAGAGATATCTGCGTGTGTGAATCTACGTATGAATGTATGTTCATTCGTTTATTTTCATTTGACGCATAATTACGTAACTTTAAACTAAATGACTTTTCAGCAAAATTGGTCCAGCAATTTTTCGTTAAGGATAAAAAAAAATTCATAATCGTAAATAATGAAATTATTATTTTATATTCTTCTCATTGTTCGTTGTGTGGACCTTGAGGGTCACACCTAGACCATTTGTATAATTTTTAAATTATTAGATCAGGTCAGGCAGACGAAAATGGATTAATTTATTGTATAAACATCTATACCAATATTTTGGTTCTCTCAATATTTAATAGCGTTACAAACTTAATTTAATATATCTGTATATATTAATATAGTTTTTTTCAGTATTTGCATGTGTATGTAATTCGTATATCTATAGGAATATACGAGTATATAGAGGTAATGATTATAAATAATGTGAAATAAGGCAGACATTAGTATAAATATTTAAAATAAATTTACATTAAATAGTTAATTAGAATATAATATTACTTAGCATCTGATTTTTGTTTTGAAAGGTTTATTATTTACCTCTGCCCTACCGAATCCACATTTATCGTTATTTCAACAATATAGTGCTAATTTGCTGATTTTTAGTGTGTAAAATATTCACGGTTTGGAATATTTGTGCTTTGAACTTTATATTAGAGTGGATTGTACTCAAATTTATTTTATTTTTGTATTTATGTATATAAATGGAAATTTTGTTAACTTTTTTTTATTTATCCACAAAACTAAAAAATTTTAAGGAATAATAGATTTATTATGCAATACATTCTCTTAAGGGGGTTTATCTACAGTTGTTATAAACATTCAATTTTCCAGCACAAATAACTCAAAAAATACTTATGAAATTTGGTATGCATAATATTGACATAAAAACCTAGTGCTTGTCGAAGAGTTTTTGTTAAAAAAACATTTCTAAATATAATATGCCATCGCGATGACCGAGCTTACCAAAATGCAGCTGTTCTTGACACATGAATTGAACGAAGAAGTATCATGAATACCCCGAGCATTCCCCAGGCCTCACACCTATAGATTTCTTTTTGTGGAAATATCACAAAGACATAGTTTACCGCACCAGATTAAGAACAATTGATGCATTGAAATTGAAAAACAATGTGGCGATATTCTTCATGGTGTATTTCGTGATGTTTGCGAATCTCTTGGTACGTGTTATCAGCGTTGTCTGAACAATAATTATGATAAATGTCACTGAGTTCACCCCCACCCCCCAGTTAATAAAAACTTCGGGAAGGTTGTATTAATTTAGTTTTAAATTTTTGCTTTTTAGATACGTTTACAGGTTCAGAAACTTTTAACCACCGCAAAACAAACTATTGATTATCGCAGTTTAAATTTAAAACTATCGAATATAGATTCCTATAAGTCTATTCTTTTATCCCGAAGCCTAAGTAATCAAATTTTCGTAATTAAAATGAACCAACCAAGTGTCATAAAAAAAATATGACAAAATTCTTTACAATCATGGTTTTCGGTAATGACCATAAAAAATTCCCTGAATGTAGTTTATTTGTGGTATTATGCAATTTCCGTTTACTTATTATGTCCACAACTGATAATTAATAATTTTTTAAAAATTAATAGACTGAGTACCCATTATCATATCATTTATATATATACTTCTTATTTATGATTAGTGAAACTTTATTCCTCTACAATAATTCTTAAAAGTGGGCTTGTAAAATTTTCGATTATACCGATAAGCATCAAATTGACAGACTTCTGTTTTGTTATTGTATTAGGAAGATCATTCAATAATAAATGTAAAAATCATTCTGTCCGCACCCGATAAAACCAGATGACGGTGTCTGATAACCTGAAAATGATTTCCTATTCAATGTTATTCTTCAATATTTGAATAGAATTGAATAGGAAATGATTTCCTATTCAATCCTATAGAAATTGAATTGGATTTTTTTTAACAGGGCTCCTATAACAAAAACAAAAAAATTAATGTCCGTATACTTTAAGTTTGTGAAGGCAATCGAATATGATATAGGCTCCGAAAAAGTAAAGGCCCATTTTTCAAAATTTACGAAGAGGAAAAATTGTTACACCCTTCATACTAGGGGACTGAACTGATTCTTAATTTGCTGTATTTCACATCAAAATGTAAAACTAGACTCAACACCATCACAAACCATAGAAACAAAGAAGGTATAAGCAATAAAATATTTTTATCTCTTTCTTGAAAACGATGTTTAACATATAATTTATATGGAGATACCAACGGTGACGTCATACGTTAATATTTCCCTGTTTGTTTAATTAGGAATTTTGAATGTCCATATCTTGTTTACTTTTAACAATAATAAATAAAGTAGCGTAATATAAATTATTTATGGCAAAATTGGCATGTTTAAATGGGACACGAATTCTAACTTTTCCCATTAAGTGTCTTATTTTATTCATAACAGTTTGGAAATGGTTCCGGGAGGGGGGGGTGTCTGTTAATTATGTACTACGAATTCATTTTGATAATTATAGTGTATTTTATACATTTCGTAAGCCTTAGAATCATTTTTAATATATTTTGTCAAAAATAAACAAAAATTTTTTTTATTAAAAACCGTTCGTTTGAACGTTCGGAACATCAGCTACATGATTTAAAAACAATAAAAGAAGTAAAACGCTACAATTGAATCTATATACAAATTTTTATAGATATATTCATCAATGATGGTATGAAATGCTTATGGGCCCTGGTACTATTGTACATCAGTTTGATATAAACATACTTGATTAAATTATATTTTAAACTTATTAAAGTATCCAATAAAGTGTAAATGACATTCTACAATCGTAGATACCTTAATACTTTATTTGGAATAAAGATAACAGCAAATTGATAAGCGAAGCAATATTTACTTAAACACTTGTTAATAGAAATAAGTACACAATGTTCGCAAAAGTAAAACCTTACTTGAATTACTCATAATTTTATTTGTATAATACATTGGTGAGAGTTAAATCATAATAAATCTAGTTTTTATGAAGTTTGGTATTTTTTCTGGTATTTGAGAACACCAGCCATTTACTAAATGTGTAAATTTTAAACTTAATATAATTTTAAAATAATAAGCAATCAGACAGATTTTGCAATTTTAAAGTAGTGCACTCTCGAAATCATTTAATTGGGTTTTCAAAAAAAAAAAAAGTTTTCTCTCTCAATTTTCGGTTACCCGAAAACATAATTTGAAAATTAAAAATTATAAGCTATGGTTGATTTATTTATTGGAAAAGATTTTTTAAATTTAAAGAAAAATTAGAATAATTTTCAAAGAGACAAAGTATTACGTTAGAATTACAGTGGTTATTTTAATCGGACACGTTTTGATCATTAGATCTATTGCGCTACTTATTTAAACTGATTATTACCGCTTCTCATTTATTTTGAGAGGCTTCTGCCTTGAATATCTCCCTTCACAATATTGTGGGTAGTTTGCGGATTTGATTCTCGTTATCATCATAAAAATTTACTCTTTCGAAGTGCTGATGTAGAGCAAGACTCTACCTCGGATGACATATACATGAAACAAGTACAAGTCCTCGACTGCAAAATTTGGGGTAGGGGTGGCATAATTAGCGAGCCATTATATGGGTCAATAGTTCTAGAAAGCTTATTTGTATGCATATGACACCGCCCCACTATACCAACTCAAGGAATTTTACGGTTCATTTTGGTCACATTACTTAGCATTTTTTCATTTCGTTGTGTTTGATTTTTATATTTCGTCTGGAAGCCACCAAAAAGGGCAGAAACGTAACCAAAATTTCTGCTTGGTTATGTGTGAGGGGAGAGAGTCTAATATAACAAAAATGGATATCACAAAATAATTTTTGCAAAATACATAATTTTGTTGTATACAAAGTATTTACATCAATAAAAAATTTTTAAAATAAGTTTATTAAAATTTTCAATTTCTTATTTAATATTCAATAAAATTAAAGTAGTCAGGATTAAGTAAATGGTTGGAATATTTAATGTAGGTATTTATTATCATTATTTTCTATAAATTATTTTGATCAATATTTAATTTTTAAATAAAAATAATACATAATTTTTTAAAAAGACCTCGAAATTTTCTAAGGATTCATAAAATCTTCAAAATCTTATTTAATATTAAACAAAATTGTCGTGGTCGGAACAATGTTTACATTTATTAACATTATTTTTATGGAAATTATTTAGAACTTTTAGAACTTTCATTGAAGTAAAAAACAATAGAAATAGTCTAGAGTATAATATTTTATAATCAAATTGCATTAATCTCTGCAATTAATTAAGGTTTTATTTAATATTGAATAGAAAAATAATATAATAATTAGGTCGGAATTAGGAACAAAATTGATTAGAATTAGGACAAATTAGATTTAGTGGTCGTTATTAGGAACATATGCTGATTTACCACAATCTTTTCTTTTAGACAAATTTTTTTTAACATCGATAATGTGATAATTGATTTATAATCAGCAAAGGTTTTAGCAAGGACAATTCAATTTATTTAGTAAATTTATTCATGAGTAGCTTATACAAATATACTATGGCTTAGGTGGTCGGAAATAGGACAGTTTCCTTAGGCCAATTTTTATTGAAAAATAGATTAAAGTTGTGACTCAGATGCTTCTCACATTACTTATTGAAATTTCTTCAAACATTTTAGTTTACTTTGTAAATTTTCATTCACGTTTCGAAATATAACTATTTCCTTGCCCAGAGTAATTAATTTTTCTTATCAATTTGCAATTTAAATACATATTGGATATTTGAATAAAAAATGTATATACCTTCATCAATTGAAGTTCCTTTACTTCACGAACAGAGGAGAACTGAAGTTACTTTTAAACAAATTTTTTCAATAAGCATATCATAGGAGTTCTGATATTTGTATTAGATAAAGATAGTGATGTTCTGTAGAGACGTAATCATTTTAATCCCCATAGAGATTGAATATAAAATAAACATTGGTTTCTAGAGAGAGATGAAAACAATTTTAGAAAGCTTATCGTCTTTTTCGTTTTTGGTTCAATTTCAGTTTTTTGACCAATTTTATAAAACAAGTCGAAATGACTGTTTTCTGCTATGAAGGAAGATAAGGTATATATGTTTATTGTTTCCTTATATTTCAAATAAAAAGGATATAATCCAAGTTTTTTAAAAATAAAATCTAACAATATTCCTTAAAAACAAACATACGCACTTTAATTATACACCGGAAATCGCATAATATGATAATATACCATCAATCAAAAATTAATTAATTAATCCCAGCATAAAGATTAAACAATTGAATTGTTTAGCTGTGTATATAAAAGTAGTTCTAAATCAAATATTATTTTATATTAAGTTAAACAATATATTGTTTGTTCAGAGCATCATTAAGTGATTTGTTTTCTAAACGTTTTTATTATACTCATTAGTGTGAATTACATATATTAATTAATTATTAACATTTATTAATAAATTTATTTAAAAACATGGATATTTTAGAAATGGTAACAAACATTTATGTATTAAATATTACTATTTTATTAAGCAACTTTATAAAAATTTACATGAATTAATTTTTATTTAAATAATATTTATAACATCATAATATTAATAACAACATCACATTTAATTTTTCGTCGTCAGTGCAAAAATAAATTTTTTATTATTCTGTATGAACCAAAAAAATTGTATTCCTAGCGCTCATTAAAAAAAATTTGTATATTAGACCTGAGTATAAGTCTATACAAATTGGAAAAAGTTAAAAAATGTATAGTAGGATGAAACCCATTGGAAGCGATATAGAATATAACAAAAATGAAAGGAAAATTTATTTACTTAAATAGTTAATATCCGGTAGTTCCAACCACTTGATATAATGTAGTCAGAGCATTTACTAATATTGTAAATGTAGACACGTTATGAGATTGACAAATATAGAATAAGAAAAACTTCTCAGTACATTTTCGAAATTATGGGTAAGATGTGAAAAGTGACCTAGAGTCATTGCATTAGGGAGATACAAATTAATATTTTTGATTGTAATATCTCACGAACAAAACGAAGTGGTACTAAATTTTTTTGTAATATAATAGGAAATAGTAGCTAGGACTGTAAGTTTAACATGCTTTCAATGGTAACTAGCACTTGAAATCGCGAACTTTGAGCTTGATTATCATGCGCTAAACGGACGAAAATTCTGATAGTTCAGCATCGCATAGATAACGTTATTGTGGGTCTGTGGACATAGGCATAGTCTGTAGAAAAGTATTTTCACGCTAGAGTAACCTTAATGTACATGTTCTCACATAACATTTTACGTAGTCGTAAGAGATAGGGTAAAGCAAATTTGTTAGTGATATATCTCTAAAAGTAAAAAATAAAAATATTTCGTAAAAAATACAACAATCGTGTTAAAACAGCTTAAAAAGTTAAAATTATTAAATCTGTGGAGTTTCGCATGACGTTCAATAGGTTTTATTTTGTTTGTAATCTATTTTATAAAATCCACAGATCATAATATTTAGTTTTTCATTTTTTATTAAGTCATAAAATAACCATTTTTTATAAAAACGTATAATTCAAAAATTTTAAATGTCAACAAATAATTCGGAGTAATGTACCAAATTTATGACTCAAAGGTTTTCAAGATCGATTCAACGTTGCTGACATACCATTAAAAGTGAAAATTTTTATTCCAAAAATTCTCAAATTTGTCACTTGGAGGTATTCGAGGTCACTGATCATGTTTCTATTGTAAAAATTACTAAACTAGAAAAGCTGGAGTCAATATGGCTGGCATTTCGAAAACTATTTTAACCAAAATTAATAAAATTTTACAGCCCTGATTATAAATTTAAAGAATATTAAAAGCGTTTTATTTATAATGTTTTATTAAAATAGACATTTTATCAAATAATACAGTACGTAATCCGCCTTTGACATTTCTTTTTAACATTTTCAATTTGTTAATACTGAAGAGTACATTGCCGCATGTTTACATGTTTTAGATAAATGTTAGCACCCTCTAGGTTACAATAATAATGATATCGACAGTGCGATCGTGTATCGACAAGCTATTTTGTTATCAAAAAAGCAACTTTAAAAAAAATGAATTAGAGATAGCTACTTATATTCGAATTATTTAACAAAATTTATTTTCCGTTATAATGGTTTAGTAACCTATTCGTAATATTGTTTTTCCAGTGTCTATACTCTATAAACTTGGAACAGTCTAGCAAACAGCTCGTAACAGCCTTTTCAAACAAAATCAATTGTTAATTTCACTTGTTTAAACAAAATAGTGATATTATTATAATTATAAAGATGCATTTATAAATAATTTAAATTTATTTCAAACAGTATTTTAACTATTTACGTATAATAAATGTTTGTTTTATTCTACATTTATATCTAGCAGTTTTGTCATTCATTATGCAAGAGGTTAACTGAAAGTTTATAAAAAAAAAAAGTTTATTGTAGATGAAAATAGGTCGCCATATTATTTGATTAAATTAAACCTTTTTGTGATGCATTTAAGTATACTACAGTCAAACCTTTATAACTTTTCTTAATTATCGAATCTTGATCCTAATTCCAGTAAACTAAGACCCTGCATCATAGTTTTGAACATCATTTTGTGGTAAATAGGATGTTTACTAAAAGTTGATTTCAGCATTTAACTACAGATTTGTTATGTAAGAGATCATTTCATTTCGCCGTTCCCCAAAAGTCATTTTCTGGCAAAAATTATGATACTGAACACGTGATTTACAAAAAAGTAAATAATTCAGCACTCAGTGGTAACCATCTGAATTGGATGGGAAGTTATCCTGAAGACGTAATTTAAAATTGTCGATTTTGCGATATCCAAAGGTCTTTTTCTGAGAAATGGGAATTGATGCATCTTTGGGTGTTTTCCGACATAAGTTAAAAATTTAATTTCCATTTCATTTGGTTTGGTAATTTTTGGGTTACCTTCCTTCAAAATTATACCAGGTCTACAGTTGTAGCCCAAAATCTAACAAATTTGAATTAAGCTAAGCCGAGATTCGCCCAACCAAATGAGATGGTAATTAAACTGTAAATATATTTCGAAAAAAAAATTTAATGCGCCAACTGCTATCTCCTTGAAATTTTTTTTTGGCTACCAATAGTTCTACAATTTTATATACCGTCCCACAAGGAGCAATCCATCCAATAAGGTATGTTAGATGACTGAATTTGCTATATTTCACATCTAAATGTGAAACTACACAGTTTGGAGCTTATAAATAGTTATCCAGGTGACACTTTCAATAGTACGCAGCAATTTTACGACCGAACGAAATGATATCTTATTTAATAAATATGTAGTTAAATGCTCAATTTAACTCTTAATAAGCATCCTATCTTGCAGAAAATTAAATTCAAAATTATGATGTAGGTTCTCAGTCGTCTTCAAGTCCAGAATAGAAATAAGTCCAACACGCGTAGATTTTGCATATTTAAACCTTGTTCGAATTAAGCGACATTAATGACTTAAGTAATGGGTAATTTAATAGATGCGTGTCTGAACAAAGTTAAGTAGTTTAGCATAACGTATTGAAGAAATAATAGAAAAAAAATGCAACAATTACAAAAAAGAAGATATGATTATATGAATAAATTATATTGAGATTCAACTGTAACTATACGAATTAATTTTACATATTATCAATTCCATAAAGTAATTTAATATGAACTTTAGGATTTTGTATTTTGAATGATGGGAGATTACGATATCCGTGGTGCCACGATTTCACAATTGATTTTGATAAAACAAGCCAAAATAAGACGAAAATGAAGAAAACTATTTTTCGAGTTACCGACACTTTTTTTTTTTTAGAAATTATCGTGTTTAAGTCACATAAATACCACAATTTAAAACCTTTTACAAGATTTAGTTATTATTTTTTGTAAAATGACTATAATTTAACACAATTCAAGCACAAATAATCGAAATTTAATTCGTTTAAAAAAAATCAACACTTGTCATATTTAATAAACTATTAAAAATATATGTGCACCATTTTCAACTGTTTTTGGATAACTGGAAAATTGGTATTTTTCATTTTCATGTTATTTTGGCTGGTTTTACCAAAATTCATCAAAAAAACGAGGCGCCAAGGGTGAATAATGACCATCAATTTGTACATTTAAGAAATGATTCTTCAATTACATTTGTCTTCTGTATTCGAAGGTATAATTTCATTTTAATTTATGCTAATAAATAATATTTTTGTGGTAATACGAAAAAATTGAAATTTCAAAAATTTTTCGATTAAAATTTTATGGAAGATTCCCACAGGTGACCCGAGTTTTCAAAAAAACAACATGGTGATAGTTTTATGTCCCGTTCAAAATGACTTTAAAAAAATTGGCTAATTTGTTATCAAAAACTAGAATAACTTTTGAAAATGCTTATTAATCTAACGTGAAATTTTTTTTGGAATTTCAAGTTAATTGTGGGATTGTTGTTGAAAATTTTCTATGAATGTTTGGAAAATTTTCATATGAAAAAAGTGAACGCGGATTGTAAGTTTGCTATTTTAACCATATTTAATCCACATACTTTATTTATAATTGCGGTTTATTTATAAATGAAATGAGATTCAAAAGGGCATCGGGTTTGATATGAGTTCATTTACTGTCCACCGTTATATATAATAAGGAAATTTTATGGGCCACTGCCCAAGAGTATAAAATTGACAACTTGAAAGGATATTAAACTTAAGCCGTATTTAATTATTTTTAATTGTTATTTCAAAAAATTCACTTTAAGGTTCCGTCAAAAATAAAACATAATAAGAAGCAAGGTTGATTTTTATATATAATTTTGCAATTGCAAATTTTTATTTTTTGGTGTAACTATCATAATTTTTGAATATAAATTTGCATAAAATATCAATAAACAAAATACGGTAAAAATAATTAATGAATTAATTGTTAGAAAAAGAAACGGACGTATTTTTTACATTGTAACTAAAAATTTTAACTAAATATTATTATATATTAATCATAATTTTTGATATGACACAATCCTTGTAAAAAAAATGTTATTTATTAAATAATTGAATAACATGAACAGCAAAAATAATGTAATAAATTTTGCGAATCACGCAAATATTTTTAATATACAAAACTTATTTTATATGAATGCCACACAGCTGTTATTTTATACAACAGTATAAATTGTTTAAATACTTATGTAGCAAATATTATGTTATTTTATCAACTTGTTTACTTGAATTTTTAAGAATAGTAGAGAATTTTAACTAAGAATTCTACTTAAGTACTCGTATATTTTGTGTACTTTCTTTTTCGCACCCCACCGTGCCCGATCTGGATGATGAAATTTACAAAATTGAAAATAATAAACGTAATCAATAACGCAACAAATTTCTACAATGTTTTCGAAAAGTCAATATTTTTTTAGATTATCGTTATAAAAATTGTCAATATTTATTAAAAAAATGAATATATTTTATAATGAATTTATAAACGAATAATATAAAAACATCACATTTTAACGAAAATAGTCTAAAAAAATAAATCTTATAAAAAACAAAATAGAAAGATTTATTTTAAATTTCTGTACATACAATAATAAACCAATTATAGTTCATAAAAAATGAGCACATTCTTTAAATGAATTGAAATTGTGCTGAAATTGTGGCAAATCAAAAATATAAAAAATATGTTTAAAAATTCATTCGTTTCACAAAATTTAACACATTTTTTAGATCTAAAATACAAAATCAAAATTTTAGCACTTTTATTTTCGAGGTATCTTTTTGTCTGATGGACAGACAGGTGTAGACGACCAGGCTGGTATACAGATAATAATGGACTAATTAATTAATTATATGAACTCGTATAAGTTTTCCTGGTAGTTTAAATTTTTTCTTATGTTAATCTCTATAATGATATCAGAGTGAAACCACTTTCCTCCGACACGTAATTACGTAACTTAAAGCTGAATGACTTTTCAGAAAATCAGCCTAGCCATTTTATGTTGAGGGTAAAAAAACTCTAAAAAAAGAGAAAAAATATTCGTAATAAAAAACAAATTTTTTTTTCTTCTCCTCATTGGGAAGTTCATTGTGTGGACCTTGCGGGTCGCACCTAGGTTTATTAAGTGCCTACTTAATTCAAATTATATATACATTATCATGAGAATTGATAAAAGTTAAAGATAAGATGAACATGGTAATGGGCATCTGGAGGTGGTCGACGCTAATATTTTTATGCCACTCGACATATTATAGAACTTATAAAAATAAGAAATATTCGTAGATATTAGTCCGAAAACAATTGTTATCGAAATTTAGCAATGATGAGTATTAAGTTTTTTATGTTGGATATTAGTTTACGAAGTGCTATACTTATCGTCAGTGTTGGACTGATAACAAGGCAATAAAATAAGGCTCCATAAAAATGAACAAAATTTGAATAGATTTCTTGATTAAACCTGAGAAAATTTATCAAAATAGATAGAATTCTTTATATATTATTAACATTACTTATTTATGATTAACATACAATTCATAGAATACTAGGCTATATAGCCTAAGATTACGTTTACAATTTGGGGAGATTACGATATCCGTGGCGCTTCGATTTGACGATTAATTATGATAAAACAAAATAAAATAAGACGAAAATAAAGAATACCAAATTTCGAGTTTTCGTTTTTTTTTTTGAGTTATCGACACTGTTTTTTAGAAATTATCGTGCTGATGTCACATAAATATCACAATTTAAAACATTTTACAAGATTTAATTATTATTTTTTGTTAAATGGCCATAATTTAAACACAATTCGAGCACAAATAACCGAAATTTAATTCGTTTAAAAAAAAAATCAACATTTGTATATTTAATACAACTATTAAAAATACATGTACGTCATTTTCGACTGTTATCAATCCATGGATTTGTTGGATGTAGTTTGCACGGGTCGGGTTGGTTTATGGCCCCTACGTTCAACCTGTGATTAAACTACCCATGTATTTATGGGGTATAGTTTTCACGGGTCGGGTTGGTTTTTGGCCCTTACGTTCAGCCTGTGATTAAACATACATCGGCAAGTGAGAAAAATAGGCTGTGGCTTTTTCCTCTTTTTTGCAAAATAAAAAATTTAAGAATAATAAAATATATAAACGTCAAAATTTTTTTTTATTTTGACAACGAAAATTATGTAATAATAACGGCTTAAATAATCTGACGATTAACTAACCGAAGATTTAACTACAGAACTCAAGAATAAAAAAATTCTTAATTCATTACACATAAATAAATACAAAATTACCTTTTTCGAAGGTGTTCCATATTTATATAAATTTTTAACTGGAGTTAACGCTTGTCGATCTTCACATTGTGTTTTTACATCTTCAATATCATCACCTAATATTTCATTTTTTAATAAACATCCATAAACTGAATTGTCTCTAGTATTGTCACCATTTTCACGAACTTTTTTCGATCCCGAATTTTTATTGCAATCAATTGACGATGCAAAACTTGTTTCCCAAGAATTATTCGCCCTGGATGGTATAAATCGATCATATGTACCAGAATTATTATAAGCACCCGATTCAAATAAACATCGAGCAACACGACTTTTAGTTTGGCGTAATATTCGACTATCAATATCTTGATTATTCATTTTATTGGGTTCCCCTTTTATTGTTTTGAAATTTTATTTTTCACTTATTTTAACACATTTTTGTTCTTATTTATATTTGCACAGAATTATGTGTAATATTGCTTATTATTTATTATAAAATTTTACATACTTTCTGTTTTTGACAAATACTAGAAAATTTCTTTAACCTAACAACCATGCAATTTCACTGTAAAACTAAATTGAATTCGTGCTATCACTACACTAAATGTATAATCTAAAAAATGTCAATAAATTGAAGTATATAAATATGTATAATATTGTAGATATAAAATACAAAAAAAAAAATTACACTTTTGTTGATAACAGTTTTTAAATTAAATACCAGTGAAATGGCGTTTAATATACAAAATCAAGTTATCCAATGACGCTCAAGTATACATTTTACCGTCTGATTTGGTTTTTAAACCAGGCAACCAGCTATTTTATCAACATAAATTCAGTCGGTTTTATTCTTTTGTACTTGTATGTATCATTTTTTATGGTTCCGTATGCAAGGGTTGAATTATTTAATGGGTAGCATTTTTAAATTAATGTAAGTGAAATTAATAAGAAATGATAAAATTAATTTTTAAGCTTAGGTACAAATTCTACTAAAAGTAAAATGATTTTGTTTTTAATTTTTCGTCAAATAGATAGTTTTCGTATAATAAAAAAAAATCGTGAACCATGACGGTACGCCTGGCAGATGTGAAACAACGAAATTATTTTGTACAAGTAATAGGGACAAAATGACAGATTATGACTGGAACTAAATATGGCATGACAAAAAAATACAATATTACGAATTTTCTCCAGAAAATGATGATGGTTTTTTTAATATATATTTAATTCTTCATTTAAAAAATTTTGATTTCGATTATTTTTTACGTAAAACACAGGTTATCGCGTCACCAAGTCTAACACGCTATTACCTATAGACTACGTATAGAACATATTTTCCATCATATAGTATGGCGATGGCGAATAAATTTGTTTTGCAAATTAATGTATTAATAGGGTACAGACTAAAGATAATTAAAATATGTAAAATATTAATTATTTATAAATATATTAAGTAAAAGATTTTTACAATTTATTAAATTTATGAATATTTAATTTTTTCCATTTAACGATTTTCCATTCAAGGAATTTGTAATTTCCGCTACTTTTGTTTATCATTATTTGGTTTTGTTTTATTTACATTTTTTCTAAGGAATTATTAGTTTTGAAAGCTATTAAAAAATTTAAAGACATGAAAACTTCAAATTTTGGTTGATTAAGGCTTCCCATAATGTGAAATTTGTGGCTGATAAATAATAAATGATGTTAATTTTTTACTAAACTGTTCAAATAATATTAACCCAAGTCTTAAAGTTCTAAAAATGCAGGAACACTTTTTAAATTTTTAATTCAATGGATGTCTTTAGCAATGAAAGTCTTAAAATTTTGATACAAGTATAGTTTTTTTATCAAATAGAGTATTTTTTAAATACTCTATACAATTGATTTTAATTTATTTACAAATAGCTCAGCTGTCATAGGTGTAAATATAATAATTATAATATAGAGAAATAATTCCAGATCGGAAATGAGTTGACCCAGTTGACATAGGTAAATAAAACTTGCAAAAAACTCAAATTTTTCCACAAAAATCTGGACAATAGTATACATATACCAAAGTTAAATATTATATTTTAAAATTTTTTTTCTCATTTACTACTTCCTATGAAAATTTATTAATAACACTTTCAACTCAATTTTCTATCTTAAATGTACGCAGTATCCTACTAATTCCTTCGAAAGCGCGCTATGATTCTATAATAACCTTTTCTTTCAATGATAAAACTTTTAATTCATTATCATAAAATAATGATTTATATGGTTTTTTTATCATTAAGCTTTGTTGAATTTAATATAAAAATATCGAACCTTTTAAGTAGTTGTCTTATCCCACATTTACTTTTATTAAAATTTAAATAATATTTTCTAATTAACTATTGTTTAAGATCAAATCTAAATTTGAGGCTTACACTAATTTTTACTCAGATTAATTAACTGTAATTTTTAAAAAATTCAAACATATGAATTCATATGTTTGAACTAATTGTTTGGTCAACTATAATTCTAGTTTAAGAGTAGGGGAGATTTTTAAATCATTTAAATTATAAAAAAAACTTTGTAATATAAATAGGGTCGAAGAAATTAATCAATAATATTATTTACTTTTAATAAAATTTTATTTACATGTTATCACTTATAAATATGGACTAAAAAAAATGCTTCGAATGACATAATTATGATATTTTATACAATTTAAAATTAAAAGAATAAAATTCAACCTATTAACTGATAAACTGTATTGATTATCTAAAATATTATCAATATCTTGTTTTGATTTTATTAATAAAATTTGAGTTGTATTTGTATACATAAAAAATTACTAGAACCTTAACCTAAAAGCAGTAAATCGTATTTTATTGTGTATTTTGTTTGCAAGATTTTATGCAGTTTTAAAATAAATATATTAAAAATATTTAAAACTATTAAAGTTATAAATTTATTATTGATTAAAACTTAGAAATCTAAATAGTTTTGAACTTATTGAATGTATAAGTTATATACACGTTTATTAATTTTTAAAAACATGTCTAAAGATATTAATGTTAAAATAAGTACTAATCAAAACAATGTTTTCGAAAATGATAAATATAAGGTAAATTGATTAAAAGAGTTTATTTTATTTTATTAGTTCATTCTTCATTTCATTTACTTAAAATTAAATAATTTACTTTACATCGATCAAGTAGGAAAAATTTAGTTATGGTGACATAACCATGAACCACGACCATGTGTAAATATAAAAGAGTGTATACACTGATTTTTTACTGAAAAACTACCATAACAAATTCTTTCTTTAAAAAATCTTTTATAGAATCAACAAAACTATCTTTATCTAGGTGTACGATTTTTTAAATCTTTTAGGCCTGTTTACATTGATCAACTATCAAGTCATTTATGTTAGTCAAGTAACAATTAGCTTAGTAACTAAAACAGACATTTGATTAAAAAGCGTTCACATTAGTCTGCTGATAATTTAGTAAAGTGATTTTTAACAGATATAAACTGGTTGTTAACAGTATACTGTAAACAGCCACAAGCACATAACTCTTTATATTATATAATTGAGACTGTAAAGCTATACTATTAAAAACTAGTGTATATAGGAACAACAACTAAATTTCAAATAGATTCATTTATTTGTTTATTATTTACTTTTAGAATCAGTAAAAGAAAGTATTTTAATTATGTCTAAACTTTTATATTGAGTTTCCATCGAAATCACATGTTTTGAGGTCCTTTGAATACAAAAAAGTGTTTTTCAGAAATTAGTCTGCGTATGTGTGTTTTTGTGACAGTCATATCGTATCGAACGCGTTACCCTAAATTGATTAAACTTGATATTCTTTATATTACAAAAAAAAAAAAAAATAGAATTTTATCAAACTACTTGACTAAATAACCTTATTAAACACTCGACTAAACTGTTTCTGTTCAAGCACATTAAGTTACTAACTACTTACCATCTGACTGAATTTCATGATCAATGTGAAGAAGTTTTTATATCAAAATTATATACTTACAAGGAGTACCCATAGCACAGGCAATTTGTTAACTTTTGTGTACTAAAAGAAACAAGTAATAATTGCTATTTCTTAAATTTGACACTGAAGTCATAGCACCTCTTCAGCGATATCAATTTATTGTTGTGAACATCAAGTGTTAAAAAAAATTAACCAATGTAAAAAAATATGCATCTACACACATATACTCTCGTATACGCAATATTGTAATCTTTTCTTTTGTGCATTAGTTGTCACGTTATTATATTTGTTCAAGTGTAACTGTTATATGGTTCTGGAGACCCTTGGAAGATGATAATTATAGTACTGACGCGGTCTTGGAGTCTTTTCGATTCTCTAGATATTTTGAGTGTTTTTAAACACTAAATGTCATTGGGAGTTTTGTCTTGAGCCTCTTTGGGAATACGAGGGTTGGAACGCTGATTTAATGTTCTAAGATAAATTAAAAATAATTTTTAAAACGAATTTGTTTCGGAATTTTTACACAATCGAATTGCATAATGAATTTTACATAATCTTTTTTGTTTCAAAAAGAGGCCCAACCACTCAAAAGATCTCAAAGTAGATCCGAATGACTCCAATGATCACCAACATTATAACGTAATTACACTATTTTCTTTTGTGTTAAACTTTCAACTTCAATTATCTTTTAGTTAATATTCTGTATTAGTTCACACGTTTCCAAAACGTGTCGAGTGATGTGAAGGTAAACCTTCCAGATATCAATCTTTATCATTGCATCTTTAAGTTTGCGATGGTGATTATCAATTATCGACAAGTAAAATATTTGTCTCTTTGTAAACAACATAAGAGTGGAATAAATCAGGAGAGGAATGAGCTAATTTATAATAATTACATTTTAAGTACCCATTTATATATTTATAATACATATAATTAGTCTAGGCATTGAATTTTTGAAATTTTATTTAATCTCCATTCCTATCTAAATTAAAAGAAGTAATTAGGAGAGAAAAAATTCTAAAAATGATATTTATGGATTATTACTTTCTAGACCTGCATAATGATAAAAAACATGTTTTGATAAAATACGACTTTTATCATTTTTTGAATTCTTTCATTTTGAAAAATGGCAGTTATATTTTTTAGATTCTTTCCATTCTCTAAAAACCAGGAATTTATAAATTAATTATATTTAATAATAGCCTAAAACGTACCAAACGTGTATAACATTATGAAATTTTTGTCTTCTCATCTATAATAATATTATAAAGACAAAACATTTCTATTTTTGTATGCATCTTTGTATGTAACGAATAAACTTAAAAACGACTGGACTAATTCTTTAAAAAATAAAAATTCTTTACAGTTAGGAAGCTACACTAACCCCAGGTGACATAGGATAATTATTATCTCTGTATTTTACGGGAACGGGATTTACGCAGGTCAAACCACGTCCACTTGTATACTATAAGTAGGAAAGTAACAGAAAATTAGTCGGAAAATGTATATTTGCAACGAAATTGCCAATGCGTCAATGTATTATTCAAAATATTAAAATCCTAAAAAATAAATAAGTATATTTTTTATTCAAAATGTTACGAGAATCGTACCGAGCATCGGAAAAAGAAAAAATTATAACTGAAATAAATTTTTTCCAAATACTCTTGATATACATGTTTTTTATCATTAGATAGATTAGACTACTAGTAGTCCTGTTGAGTAGTATACATCACGCACGGTGAAATTCAATTCTAAAAATAGTTATATATAAGTAACTCCTCTTTATCGTAATTGGTTTATTTATCTTTGCAAGTGAGAATAACAATAATTTTTGAAAATTAGATGTTACTAAGCTCCTGGTACCCTAATGGATACAGTGAATTTTATGAATGTGATAAACGTGTGTATACAATTTTTTATAAAGATCGAAAAACTCGCTCGCAAGTTACAACGTGAGAAAAATAGGAAGATTGATAGATACAAACAAAAATCAAAATCGTGTAGACGTTTCTTAGATCTCAACTCGTTCATATTGCCAGGAAGAAGGAAGAAAATATAGGCCACATCCCATTATCTCTTAATTTGTTTATATGTTTAATATATGAGAATAACAAGTTTAAAAATTTGTATTACGAAGCCACTGATAAACCCAATTAGGCTCAAGAATTATACAATAAATTTTCTGAATGTGGTAAACTTGTCTAGCAAATTTCATTAAAATAGTAACATGCAAAGTTATAGCGGAACAAGCATAGATACATAAATGTTGAATTATACAAAATTAATGCAAAATCGTCTAATTATATCATAGATCTCAGTCGTTCGGTCAAAAAACAGTATTGCAAAACAATATTCAGGTCTCAAAATTTTTCTTGATACATCTTTTTTTTTTTTTTTGTTTCAATTGCTTCCCTTTCATTAATTAATATTTTGGTATAGTATCATGCAAATTAGTATTTTGATATAGAACCATAAAAACTATTGGGCATCTTTAAAACTTTTACAATTCAGGAAACTTTAACAAGAAACTGTAATAACTATAATGTGCGACCCCGGACTGACGTAACGTAATGACATGCATAGACCAATTCATGAAGTTAAGCAACAGCAGTCACAATCTTTATTTGGATGGGTGACCACCTAGCAGTACTGTGTACTGTTGTTGTTTAATAATAATAATCCACTTTAGTTAATGGCTGTATAGCTGAAAGTAGTTGAAGCCAGAAATTAAAAAAAAAAAAAAAAAGAACTATAATGTGATATAGTTTTAATATAGCAGTGCAAATAAAGGCTTTATCAAACTGTGTTCCTACGTTCCACAGTCTAATAATAATAACCGTTTATTGTAATAATTACCTAGGAAACGAGAAATCAATTGAAAGATAGAAATGAAAACATTACACATCTACCGGAAGAGATCAGTATTTCAAACCTGAAATAAGAAACTTTTTATAGCGTAAAATTATCGCACATATAAAGCTGGAAATTTGCAGAATTATCGTAATTATCAAGTATGCCTTTTAATGAATAAATAAATTATAATAAACACATCATCTACTTTTGTGCAATAGTTTATAGCATTTAAGCTAACGTTTTACTATTATGAACACAGTCAGTTTCATTTTGTGTGCGATTGTCAGATTCTGCAACTTGGATATTTTTAAATACTTTGATGGATAGAATTGAAAACGTTACATAGCTGTCGGGAATCGAATCCAGGATCTATCAATTGCAAGTCGGACGTGCTATCAAACCTCTTTTTCTCCTTTGTTAATTAATCAATTTTTTTGTTTGTTTGTTTTGTAGCTATTGATGAGTTTAATGGGCCATTTACATTATAGCGAGGGTAACGGGCGATAAGCGATGGGCTCACTGAACTGTATAATATTTTGTTTACGACGTTTGTATTCATCGCGCGATTGAAACCATAACAAAAAAAACGATTTCAAAGATATTAACCCACTTATATTATTATTTATTTTAATAGTTTACAGTTTTAAAATTAACTTGCTGAATTTCTGAGATTGAAAGTATATAACATATTAACTTAAAATTTGCAAAAATGTCATCAGATGATTTATCACAAATCGTATGTAGCTAGCTCATCGCTATGGTTAATCGCGATTTAAAAATTTGTCGCGGATCGCATGTCGCTCATCGCGTGTTGGTTGTCGATGTAGAGTGCATGGATCTAGTGTTATTGAAACAACATTCATTGTTATTGAAAAATTTTCATATTATACTAAAATTTGTAAAATTATAAATTCCTAAAATTGTTTCTCTCACACGAGGTATGAAAGAGTTTATAGTCTTAAACTTAGTCATTGTTTTATAAGTCAATCATTTTAAAGAGGTAGGGCTTATATTTACTTCTACGTTTAATACAAAATGGTATAGAGATTTACTTCAGAGTGTGGCAAACATTAGTGCACATTCAACAAAGTAAAAGAAGTTTAAACAAAATTATATATAGATATTAAATGATATAATAATTGTTTCTATTAATAATTTTTTTATTTATTAGGATGCAATAATTGCCTTAAATCAGCTACAAAGTAATGCAGCTAGTTTGGAAAAAAGTCGTGAAACAAGAAAATTATCAAACAGCATATATAATTATAGACAGCGTGAAAAGGACTACAAGTATTGTTTAAGGTTTTATTTTAATTTTTATTATTTATTTTCAAACACTCTGTACAGAAAAAATTATTTTATTGTATATTTATTCTTTATTTAGTTTTCTGAAAATGTAATTTGAAACTTGCTTGCTTATTCATAATGGTTAAAAATTCCGAAGAGTGGCAGTTTTAGAGATTTTATTTTAGTATATGACCGGAAATTAAATGTCTTAATGTTATAAAAATATTTTTTACAAATCGGAAGTCAATGTAGTGAACCTAACGAGTTGTTGGAGCTAACGGCAGTACTCAACAACAATCTGCCTTCCTTTTAAAAGACAACTTTTCTAAAAACAAATATTAAATAAACAAAAAATTGAAAACATGATCGTTTTTTCAGACCTACAACATAACTCTAATAAATTCATCAAAACGTGTCTCGATTTTGAACACTCTTATAGGGTCATTCCATTCCAAATCATCAAATGTGAGGTGCTGACATATCTTGTAACAATTAACCTTAATTTTTTCATGTAACAAGTGAAAAAAAAACATTTTTCATATCTTCATTTAGTCTTGGTTTAAAATTTTCCCATTCAAGTTATTGAAATGTTACAAATGGTTTTTCCTTAAAAATCTTTCTTTGGAAACCATTTTACAGCTTTTGAGTTGTATTGTTAATGAATGTGAACTTTTTGAGTTAATCCCTTGTTTTCATAATTTTGATGTTTTTTCCCAATAAGTCTACTTATCCTGTGATAATTTAGATTTCTACATCATTATCTTCTATTCGAAAAAATGGAATTAAAAGTCGAAAATTTCGAAAACATCGTTTTTTGTAGTAAAATTTTTTCTATCGAAATGGTTTCAAATACCATATACAACCTTCGAATAACTTGAATAGAAAAATTTTAAATCAAGACTACATGAGGCTGTGCAAAATGATTTTTTTTTCACTTATGTAAAGAATATAAAAATAAGGTCATTTCCTTTCTTTTAACGAAAATCCCAACAATTGTGTCTATTTTCAACAAAATCGGTGATGTCTCATCGCCCCACAATTTGATAATTTAGAATGGAATACCCCTATAACTAAGGATCGGTTATAAGTCCAATGACCACTCTCCGGTATCCGCGCTTGAGTGGTCATAGGAGTTATGACCACCCACCCCAAACCAAATCTATTTTAACCAAATATTTTAAGAAGTATAATTAATTTTGACTTAAATCTCACATTGCAAGATTTATGTGAATAAAATCTAGAGTTTTTAGTAATTGAATAGATGGTGGATACCGATTCATTTCATAGTAGACTCAATATCGTATATTCTTTTTTTTATGGAATTTTATATGCATTTTCTATAGAGATACTGATTTGATGTTACACTTAAGTATGAATATATTTGTTTAATCAGGATATTTGAACGTTCCTATTTTGCTCACTTTTTAAGATTTAAAAACAAAAGCTTCAGTCCCCTGTTCGCGCAATAATACGCATAAAATGAAATAATAAAAATACATAGTCATCTTGCTTGGTGACGCCAATTTTTAATTCTGAAAAATTTAATTTATTTTTATTACAAATCAAATATTCTTCAAAAAAATTTCAAAGAACTTAACTTTTTTTTAAGGTAATTTAAAAAATGGTGGTATCTATCTATGTACGTTGGTTTTCTATAAATATCAAAGTGAATGATCCACAGAGCTCTAAACATTCCATTAAGTGATACAAATTTACCAAATTATAGATTCTCTCATCAATAAAAGTTTTAATGATTTCGAAAAAAAGCACTTTGTTCAATTAAGGTACAAAAATTCAACAAAACTAAAAAAAATGTATCTTACAGGTTCTACTTTATTCTCTAAATTATAGTCTTCATAATTTTTCTCCTAGTTGTATACCTATGACGAATGATATACATTACATAATGATTTTAATCTGTTTTTAACTTTTTAACTACTATTTAATCTATTTTTACCATGTTTATCGAAGGAGAGCCGCCTATTGATTTTTGAATCATTTAATTGTGTTTAATAATATTTTTCAACAATGCCATATGTTTGTCCATAAAATTATTGATTTACTGAACCTCTAGGATAATTATATAATTTCTTTAAATGTTATTCTCTTTGTTAATATTATTAGATCGATTTATCAAATAATTATTTTGCCATATCAGTGTTTAGTTTTAATCGTGTTAATAAATATCTTTAATATTACAAAGTTGATGAACAATTCTTAATCATTGTAATTTTACATTATGTTTAATTTTACATTGTGTTTTTATTTTAAAAAAAAAATCGCTTTATAAAATTGAAATGAAAAACACTAGAATATAATTAAAAACACAATTAATTGGCAAAGAAGAAAACATAATCAATTTAAGAATAATAAAAAATGAATAATCATTGTTAAGGTAATGCTTGAAATATTTTTCTAAAGATTTCAAAAAGATGATAGATGGCATTAAGTGTTACTATCATGAATATACATCTACGAGACGGGTTTTTTCCTAAAACTAAGAGAGTTCATTATCTATCTCAGGTATTATATATTCTCTGGACACCCACCCCTCGGGTGGGAGGTTTATTTAAGGGAATTGAGGTATCGGGTATCCCACACCCAAAGCCGTGTGTATATATACAAATTTAACGTTCTAAAATGAATGTCTTTACCTAATTTACGAAAATGGAATAAAAAGTTATTTAAAAAACTAAAGACTCTCGACTCATAAGAATCAACTGTTCAAGACCATACATGCATTCAATGTAAATAAGATATATGTCATATATGTACAATAAAGTAAAAATTCAGTATCACTCACCTACCCAATAATAATAAAGTTTTAAATTAATTGACTAAATTTACTAGTAAACCAGTACTCAGAAAAATAAAAATATTATGCTTATTTCATTATATAAGATCTATTACAATTTTAAAAAGAGTATTACTATATTTCTTATAGGGATTGTGCGGTGTTGTAGACCTATACGTCGCAATTTTAACTAGCCGTTTTTTTTCTCGCAGAACCAATAAAGATTCATAAAGATTGGCCTCACACAGAATACTAATTAAATATAAATACAATAAATTGAATACAATTAATATATTTTATTTTGTACAAAGCAACTAGGAACATAATGTTGCCTGCTTAAATGACAACAACTAGCTACATTTCTAAATATCACAAAAAATGGAATGAAAAAAGTCATAGCTTACATAATAATACAAAAAATTGTTTCTATGAAAACAAATTCTCATTAATAATGCTGCAGAATGACTCAACAGATATAAAAAATATATTAAGAGGGGAACCTTAACCGCGTCCCTTGTATCTAGACCTTTTTGGTCCTCTGTAGTCTCTTTAGAACTCATCACCTGAAGACATAAATGCCTTCTAGGTGGCAATTATATTGTTGGAGATGGTTTGTTCGTATTCAGGCGACGACAATGTCATTAATTAACCGTCCCTATTTATTATTATAATTGATCAAACTTCCGCTGCCAGTATTAAACCCGCAACCTCCAGTCTAAATAAGAAAATGGGTAGAGGTAATAATGTTTTATAGGCAGGTTTAAATGAACAATGTAATTAAAAATTTTGTAAAACATAAATTTTTGTAGCGGGCATATCCATTATTATTACGTCAATGCAATGCGCTTGCGTACGAATAATCACTATGTAGAACCGACCTATTAGAATACGGTACACATTTTATTGTAAAACAAAATATTGTGAAGAGTGTATTTATCACTACTAGTTTAGTTTAGAAGCTAATATTTGGTAATATTTTTTTTTAATTTAAGTTTTTACCAAAATAATTCAGTTATGCATACATAATCTGTATTATTAATTGAATTGAGCATTAATTTATGGAAAGCCATCTCAATAATCTGTAATATCTAGGATCGAAAAAAAAATTAATTATTCGTACTTTCGATATCTAGTTTTTTTGAAATCTGTTGATTAACTAGCCAATTAAAATTTCTAAATGTTACCAAAACCAAAGTTTTTTATATTGATGTGTTTATTATTAAACGGAAAATATACATATTTATGACTATAAACACAAAACTATTGTAATGATAATACCATTAAATCATCTAATTTAATATGCATAAAACAATATTGATACATTTTATTTATTTCCGGCTTCCATGTATTTATAATTATTTTGCAACTAATATTGTGTCCAAACGTAACGGCATAACTTAAATCTACTATACAAGAGTCATAGACACAGGATACACAATGCGAACCTTAAAATTATTACAAAATAAATTGTATAACACAATAAATATAATTTATTAATTAAGCATATATAACCCTTTTTAATAGTGAATGACTTTTTGTCATGCACAAGAAAGGCAATCACATTAATATCACAATAAAAGGAAGTGGTTATATTTACTTATTCATAAGATCTGTTTTTTTAAGTCACGTTTCTTTACTAATACCAACTACTATTGTGTTTATTTTTAAAACGAAAGTGAGACTTCAAACTCAAAATTGTTAGAATTAATATTGGGCAGATTGAGACAATTGAAATATTTATATTTTCTCTTACGAATATAGAAAAATTATTAGTATGTCATTTAAATCTTACAGAGTGTTTGCTTGATATTCTGAAAACAGTGATTTAAATATTTTTTATATCCAAATTGTACTACGTGATGTACTCTACCAGAAGGAAAATGTTAGAATTCAGTTTGAGCTGTCATTTTATATCCATATGGTATTAATATCATATCACAAAAATTAGGAAATTATTCCAGGCAATCATTTATTTCGAAAAATGATAGCGAATCCGGTTTGACCAATGCCTTTAATTTGCTTAACATTATATATAATGTTAGGCGTCCCTAAACCTGGACATCCAATTCAATAGATACCTTTCATACACTAGTTTATATAATTTTCCATAATATTTATATTTATAAAGAATTAAAATCCCGAGCTACTAAGAAGTGGGTCTTTGTGATTTGACAAATAAATATCATTTTAGAAATCACTTTTTCCTGGGATCAAAGTAATTGTAACTTTGAAAATTATATTAATTTTTTCAACGAGATATTGCTAATGTGATTATCATTTTGTTCTATAATTCCTATTATAAACAACCAAATCTAACAGAAATAACTGTAACAGAAATATATCACCGTTTTCTCTCCATGGAATTTTTTTAAGACCTCCGGATGATTAATATTTAAGTTATTGTTAACACAATTCTATTGAAGGAATTTGGTTTCATTTTAGTCTAAAGTTTGTAACGCTACTTAATATTGACCGCTTTAACAAAATTTTGGTATAGGTGACAAAAGAAAAATCTAATTAGTCCATTTCCGATTATCTGTCCGTCATCACGATAACTCAAAAACAAAAAGAGATAGCGAGCTGAAATTTTGGTGACGTATTCTAAACGTAAAAAGTGAGTTTAAGTTCTTGAACGAGTAAAATCGGTCCATTGAATCCAATGGATCTTTTAATGCATCGTTGACGCAACTTTTAACCTATAAAAGATAGAAGAAAAGTTCAAATACAAAAACTTTACTTTTTTTAATCAAACAGCATTTGTTTTAAACATTTTTTTGTAAAATGTTCTCCACAATTTTAGCTCAAATTTGACTTATAATATTAGCCCCTTCCAATTTTTGACTCCCCGTCTCTTATTAACCCTACATTTGAGCACACTTACCAACGAACGTAAACGCCTGGTAAAAGACCAAATCTAAACTTAATTCTTCTTATCTACCCTACACTCCTCTTTAGAAATGAAGATACTCTACAAACATATAATATTTTATCACTGCCTACTATTTATCAAGCAACAAAGTACAAAACTAAAATAGGTCAAGACATCCAACTAACAGTGTTAATTGTTCAGATACTCGATATATAGTTGAATATCAATGTTTGAACTATTATTAATCATAAATTATAAATATTAGTTATAAATTCATATATAATAACATGTATTATAATTATATTTGTGTTTATTAGCCAAATTTGAATAGAAAAAAGTGACGAATCTAAACATTTTACACACATTTTTTGGTCCTAAATTTTCTTCTATCGGTTCTATTTCTTTTATGGTTCAAAAGTTGGGTCATGAATTCCTTAGATGAAATGAACCGATTTTGCTCATTCGCGAATTTTAACTCCCTTTTTAAGTTCAGAATTATCCAAAAAAATTTCAGCTCGCTATCTCTTTTCGTTTTATATTGATAAACAGACGGACAGACCTACGTAAATGGGCTAATTATGCGATTGATCATAGAATGAAAAACCAAAATTTTGTTAGTGCATTCTAGCTTTATAAATTTTAGTCACAAGAAGCTAAAATTTGTAATAAAACATTCGCATTCTATAAAATTTTTCATTTATTTGTTCAACAGTTTGCATGTTAATTAAATCGGCACTGTGCATACCATATGATGGTAGCAGAATATCCACCGATTGACGCGACGCAAGTGGTCAAATGTGTAAAATAAAACATTTTGAACGTGTTTAAATCCTATTAAAATGCATGTAAATTGTATGTGTTGTGTCGGTAATTATTAAAAACTGAAAGAAATAAATGCAAATTTTAGTTTTCCAACAGGAAGTTAATATTTTGAGCAGTCCAGACAATTAATTAATATCATTAAACAGAAAGTTACTACTTACCTAATTATTTAATTTAATAGATATATGTTATGTGTTACATTAATTGCATATAACATTTTTTTAATTGTTGTAAATGACAATTAAATATTTATATTAAGATCACATTATGTTTGGACGTATGAAAATATTGTTTTATATTTCTGGTAGAATACCGTGAATCCTGAAATGTACCAATTATATTTTTTATTTATCAATTTGATGAAGGCGAAGCATCCGAAGAAGTTAAGATCACCGATATTATATTAAAACGATATCGTTCTCGGCAGTTTAATAAATCGAACATTAATGAATCAAAAGCTTTAAATAATTAATTATATATTATTAATTATTATCATATTATAAAATTAATGAAATTTATCTGTAATAAAACATTCACACAGGCAAGAAAATGGTTCATATCTAAGTCATAGAAAAATTCACATACATTTTTTTAATAATGCTTATATTATTGTTAAGAGGAAATGGTATTTAATTAAAAAAAATGCTTTTTATTCTTTTAAATAAAACTAAAAATATAATACTATTAAAAAAGCTGCGAATTAATTATTCAATATAATAATGTATCTTTTTTATATTGCAAAGCCCTTGATAAAATTATTGTCTAAAAATGTCGTTTCTAGTTTCACGGTGCCGATACAAAATATCAAACAAAATTAATGAATAATTTACAAAAAAAGACATTTAATTGTAGTTATTGGGTTTTAAAGTGTAAGAATGATCGAAGAAATAGCATTAGTAATTATTTTTAATTTCAAATACAATTGATGAGAGATTGAATGCTCTATACTATTGTCGTATAGTATATACTATAGTCACTAATGACCTTAGTAGGTATAAAGTGGCTTAAAATAAAAATTATTCATTTTGATAAATTTCGTATGTTTAATCATATGCCATTCATAGAATTTGATGCACGGTGACTAGTATTGACATATTCTACATATACCGATTATTTAAATAATACTATCACGCCAAGGATCTTATTGTTGGTCTTTTTGGGTAATAGTGTGAAGATTCAACCAACGAAGATACCTGACATATTTAACAGAATGTTTAAGTATCACTTTAACTACAGGATCATTTTTTATGAAATTATTTCTGTTGAAATGCAAGTTGATAATTAGATTTAAAAATTATTTTTAAGATTCGAAAATTAACCATTGGCATCGGTATATTAATAAATGTTCATGTTATTGGAAGTAATTATGTGGTGGTATTTGTTTATAAAATTGGCTTTACCCAACGAAGCGGACGAGTGTTCATCAACCTTTGTAGACAGTGTAGATGATTCATGAATTTTTTTTAATTTACTTTTTATAACTTGAAAAATTTATATTGTTTACTTATACAAATTATAGGACCTAAATGTACTGGGCCTATACTATAGAAAATTTGTATTCAGTAAAATATTTTGTGATTTCAATAGTTTTTAAGTCAAAATATGATAGGAAAATGAAAGATTTGAAAATGCATTTTTGGAGTCATTATTCTACACGAAATTTATAGTGATTAAATACCAGCATATTATTTCTTCTTTAATGAGTCTTCTTCGTTAATTGACCTATTACTGAAATCTCATTTTAGATCTGGAATCAGTTTAGATCAATTAGATACACTTTCTGTAATTCATATAGCCGGCACCAAAGGAAAAGGTACGACAAGTGCTTTTTGTGAGAGTATATTACGCCAACATGGCTATAAAACTGGATTTTTTTCATCGCCCCATTTAATATCAGTTCGCGAACGAATACGTTTGAATGGAAAGCCAATTGATAAAGTACATTTTATCAAATACTTCTGGTCTGTTTATGAAAAATTAGAGAATAATAAGGTTTGTTTAATTTTATTAAGGACGTTTCCAAAATAAGGTTTGTTTTTTCCTACAATTCAACTGAACTACTTTAAGTACACATATTAATAAGCGTACTAAAAACGTAAACGTAACTTGTCCAATAATCTTTGCGGTGCTAAATTTGTACATATTCGCTTCACTGATACTTTATAAATTATAAATATAAAAACCCTATACCAATTGATGTTGAGGAGAATGTGTTCTAATAAAAATAGTAATTATCTTACGATTATTTTGGAAAACTGGAAATGATTAATTAAAAATATAACAGATATATTTCTGTACAAAATAATTATAAAAAGTAGTTTATAACACAGTAAACGCGCAACAGATTTTAATAAATTTAAGTAGATTTCGTCATATACATTCTAACTATGGGTTTTACTGCAAATGAAAAGTCGACTTTTACAACAATTTAAAAATTTATTAATATTTAATTATAAATATTTAGCATTTATTAATATTATAAATATTTAATCATTTTAAACTTAAAAAAATTTCATAATCTAATTCTATTTTTAATATCAATTTTGGGAACGTCCATAAATAGATTATGTAGTTTATTTTGACGAATTTTAAAATAAAATTTCAGGAAAATGATAGTGATATGCCTGCATATTTTCAATTTTTAACAATTTTAGCATTTAATGTATTTTTGGGAGAAAATGTTGATGTTGCCATTGTTGAAGTTGGAATCGGTGGAGAATATGATTGTACTAATATGTTAAGGTAAAATATTATTTTTGCTCTTGTAACAACAACCAAATTCATAAACTGCAACATTATATAACAATGTAATTAAATCCTAAAAATGACCTTTAGGCTCAATTTTTCCCTAATTGTAACTATACGTCATCCAAACTTATAAAAAATGTAAAATTTTGGGTGGCTCCACTTAAAATTTTCAAATTTACTATAAAAATAGCATTAACATCGATTTCAAGGGCAATTCCAACGTAATCTATACATATAAAATGCTTTGTCTTCAATGACTGACTGATGGATCAACGCACAGCCTAAGCCCCTGATCCTAGAGATCTGAAACTTGCACGGTGTGTTCTTTGTATGACGTAGGCATCCGATAAGAAATGATTCTTCGAAATGCTACCCCTAAGCGGTTGAAAAACGGGGGCAGAGTTTGTATGGGTGTTTCCTTGGTGCAGTCTACTTCAAATTTTGCATGTAATCGATGTAATATCGTTTGATAAAATTAGAAAACGTGACCGTGTCTGTTATTCACTTAATACAATTCCTTAAAACATGCATATTTTATAAAATCTTAAATAGTTAGGATACGAGTAATTCTGAAGACGATCTAATTTTGTGCTAAATTTTCTTTTCACGAATTATTAAACTTCGAGTAATTCAGAGGGCAATATGTTTCTTACATCCAAGTATATCTAATATATATTGGAACTGTCTCCGTAACCATGGCGACAGCAACGAATATTTTCAAGTAATGATGCCGACACTGGCTGAATTAATTTTTGGATATAATAGCCGACGCCGGGCATTTTATTAATAACCGGTGTGTGCATACCGTTCTTACGGTATGTGCATACCGTAAGATTTTCTGATCAGAAAACCTGACGGCCAATGCACACCATCGGACAGTCCTATAAAAAAATCTGATCATACATCAGACAAAAATCTTCAGCAAGTACATATCATCGAATATGTACCATAATGAACCAATGAAATTTAAAATATTTCAATTTTATTAATACTTTTTCGACTATCAGATGGCCTACTTCAGATAACATCGTAATATATTCTGATGCTAGAAAATGTTAAATAAACTCTCACAAAACTAATTAAATTTTTTAAAATTTTATTTCATTAAAATTCTATTAATTTTATTTTTTACTTAATCATGTGCTTAATCTTCTTAACGTTTACTTTCATACATTACTAAATTATTTTAGAAAAATCATTTTTTTGGGTGAATTGCGGGAAATAAGATAAATGATTTTTTTTAACTTTAAACCATAAATATTTAAGGAAAGTACCAATAGTTGGAATTACATCATTGGGGAAGGATCATACTTCCTTGTTAGGTAATACTATAGAGGAAATTGCATGGCAAAAAAGTGGGATTATGAAGCCAAATTGCAAAGCGTTCACTGTCACCCAACCAAGCAATGCACTTAAAGTATTACAAAATAGAAGTATTGAAAAAAATGTAAGTTTATTGATTTTTATCTTTTAATTTTCATTTTTGCAAAACAATGAATATAGAAAACTGTTAGAATCCATTATGGCATCATTTGCAGATTTTGTTTGTTTTAGTGTTCACTTAAAATTATACCCGATTTCAATGAATACAAATTTGAAAACAACATTAACCAATTTCGATATAAATTTACTGAAGTTCAACAAATTAATGCATCATTAGCTATACAACTTTCATATGCTTGGATGAAGAAAATTGGTAATTTCTATTATTCTACCGCAGACAAAAAATTTATACTCCATGCTAGACGTACATTGTTGCAAATTTTTCACAAGCTTTATTTAATTTTAACTGACCTGATTTTTGTATAAATAAATCTAAAAATTTAAATTTGATCTATTGTTCCGTATTCGCTTGAGATGAAATTTTGAATATACACGTATATATATAAAAGTAAGTTAAATAATAATTGCATTATTATGACATCGAGGATAAATTTTATAACATGTAAAGTGGAATTATAGAATTTTAAAACAAAAATCACTAAAATTTCTATAAAATTATCAAACTATATTATTTTGTGTGCGATTGTCAGGGATTACAACTTACATATTTTTAACAACTTTTGTTGCATTGACTCATTTTATCAGCTTTAAAAAGTAGAAAACACATTTGCACCACTATAGATAGAACGTTTCTTCCACTATTAAATTAAATGAAATGTAAAAATTAAAACTTTCTTTATCTGCCGGGAATCACACATAAAATGAAACGTCATTGTTCATAATAATAATTAATATAAAATCGTTCACAGTTTGTGTATTACTGACACTTAATTTCGATTTTTTGCCCTAATTTCCTAGATCAAAATATTTTGTATTTCATAAATATCTATTTCAACTACAAAGTAATCATCATCAGTATGAATTAGCTAGTTGTAATGATTCTCAGAGATGTTACTATAATGCTAATTTGGTGACGGTTTGCACGCAGGTTTGATATTTTGATATACGATATTGGGGCAAAAAATCGAAATTTATTCGAAAAATCCTAGAGTTCTCATTAATAATACTCAAATTACTTACACTGTTAAGTATATGTGGTGTAGTTAGTAGCATATCCGCATTGTAATTGGAAGATTTTCGGTTCGATTCCTGACAGATGTGTATTGTTTTCAATTATATCTCTCTTTTGAAGCACAAATTTAATTTTTAGCTTTTCCTATGAATTTAATTAAACGGTAGAAGGTATAGTTTATACTTTATTTTACGTGCATACTTTAAGAAACTATCATCCGTGTTTACAATTAAATGTTCCAGCCAAAAGGATATATTTAATCAATTTTTTGTAGATAGTTTAAAAGTTGATGAAAAAACTGTGCTAGGTTTACTTAGCTGTCGTTGGCCAGGAAGAACACAAATCTTAGATTCATCAACTGCAAGGTATTTTAAATATATACTATCTACTAAATATACTGTCTAATAGCATTTCGTATAAATTAAATATTTGTAATGTTGGAAAATTTTAGATTTTTTTTGGATGGAGCACATACTTATGAAAGTCTAACTAAATGCATTGAGTGGTTTACAAAACAAATAAGGTAATTTTCTTGTCTTTTCTAGCCATGTCTCTGCTATTGTCAGATATTATCTGATAAAACAATTATTAATTCATTAGTTTAAATTAATAGAATAAGTATATAATAAACTATAAAATAAATTATATTTTTTAGTGACTCCAAAAATCAAAATATTTTAATCTTCAATGTAACCGGAGATAGAGATTCTCAGGAATTATTGAAATTGTTAAGTAACGTAAATTTCACAAATGTAATTTTTGTACCAAATAACGCCTATACTCAAATCGATGCTTATTTAGGTAAAGTAATAATAATATTTCCATTACAATAATTAGACATGATAAATAGTATATTTTTACAACACATCAATTATATATATATATATATATATATATATATATATATATATATATATATATATATATATATATATATATATATATCCTTATATATATATATATATATATATATATATATATATATATATGAAAATGGGCTGGTAAACAGTTCTGTCCCGTTCTGATACGGGTTATTACTGGTATATTTTTTATGCCCCCACACGATTTCACCCTGTTGGTGAAATTTTTTGTAAATATTCCACAGGTCTATATTTATATATGAAAATGGGCTGGTAAACAGTTCTGTCCCGTTCTGATACGGGTTATTACTGGTATATTTTTTATACCCCCACCCGATTTCACCCTGTTGGTGAAATTTTTTGTAAATATTCCACAGGTCTTGTGCATGTGGTGGGAATTTATCCTTTGCACCATTTTTAATTTAATTGCGTCCCTAGCCAACATATCAATAAATTCGTTTCCACGTATACCGATGTATCGGTGTGTGATGGACACCAAACAAAGGAAACACAGAAACAATATTGTATTAGTTTAAATACGGTGTTTTTAATCAGTATTACGTAAAAAAGAGTTTTGCAGGAAATAGAGTTTTGTTTAAGGAGGGATAAACAGCTTAATGATTCAGATATTATAACTGCTCTTTTGATATTACTTGATTCCACGTCCAAGTTTCGCACGAATACAGTAACGCGGACCACACATAGCACCTTAACATTTTAAACCGATTATTAAAACACAATTTTCTGTTAATTAAATAAGCTTTAAGTTTTATAAAATTATTTTTAACGATGGCTATACGTTTTTTAATTTCGTTTATTTGGTTATTATTGCAGGTGAATAGTTTTCCCAAGTAGTTCATTTGGTTAACTTGCTTTAATTTTATGCCATTACATTTTATATTAAGTGTAGGTTGAACAGATTCTTTACTGAATATCATGCACACCGTTTTTTTTTATATTGATTTTTAATCCATATTGTTCACTTACGCTGGTTATTTTGTCCACGATAGTTTGTAAATCACTTTCACTTAATGCTAGTAGTACTGTATCGTCTTCATATTTTAAATTATTAATTAGTTAAATTATTAATTAAAAAGTGAATGTGAAGCCAGACTGAATGCATTTGAAACGTGGTGCATTAGAAAAATGCTAAAAATAAAGTGGGCGGAGAAATTAAGTAACGTTGAAGTATTCCGTAAGGTTAAATATGACAGGTGTTTGG
Source organism: Chrysopa pallens (assembly GCA_020423425.1). Classification (NCBI taxonomy): domain Eukaryota; kingdom Metazoa; phylum Arthropoda; class Insecta; order Neuroptera; family Chrysopidae; genus Chrysopa; species Chrysopa pallens. The sequence continues at coordinate 82,335,053 of CM035592.1, read as the reverse complement.
TTACATTGATTAAAAGGAGAATATTGGGATACTTCGGCCATATTTATAGAGAAAAAAGATACGAACTTAAAAGACTGATTATGTACGGTAAAATGGATGGCTTTGTATCTAGGGGCAGAAAGCGGATAACCTGGATCTCGAATATTAAAAAATATTCAAACTTAAAGTCGGCCGCAATGGACCGAATTCAATGGAATCGAGTGGTCTCCAAAATCCTGTAATAGGATATGGAACCCTATGATGATGATGATTCCACGTATGAGAGTACTTCCAAAATGACGATAAACTCTGCTGAAAAATTAGAAAATTTTCAGATATATTTGAAAATCAGTGCGTCTGCTAGAAGAAAATTAGTACGTGAAGTTTGGTAGAACGGAGTTAAGCTTACTATTGAATTTGGAATTAACAAAATTCGAACTACAGTCGGCATGCTCTTTGACAAGTCCACAGTCGATGAATTCGAAGGCGTAGATCGAAGGTAGAAGCGATTGGTAAATGGGAATCTGCACAAACACACGATAAGCCAAAAGTAGAGAAAGTTTCTGTTTTCTCCAATAAAAGGAATGTATGCAGTTGAATTGGATGAGTTTTGGAATTAAAGGGTGTAATGAAGAGGAATATTGGTTTAGAAATAAAATGGGTATTTGGGCAAAGTTAGGGATCAGTTTTTCTAAAAAGTACGGGATCAAATTTATATTGGCTGTTGAAGGCGAAAAAGGGCTAATAGTCCTTCTAAACATCCTAAGATCGTACTTCTAGATAGGCGCTCACTGAACTCTTAAAAGTCGAGGATTATAATATTAACAAAAACAAAAAATAAAAAAAATAAAATTTAATAACAAGTAAAATAAAATTAAATATATATATCCTCGAGAAATGGGAGATAGAAAGCCAGACATCGCAATGTAGTTCAGCAGAAAACAAGGAGAGGTTGACTTCTATATCACGCAGCTGCTAACCGGGCATGAAAACTATCGAGTCTACCTTGCCAGATTCGGACTGGACTTCGATCCAGAGTATCCGAGTTATCCAAATGAAGAGGAAACGGCGGAGCACATATTCTTCTCGTGCCCCCGTTCTGCAGAAAGAGAGGAACTGGATGCAATTCGCCAGTGCCATGGTACTCCAGAAAACCTCGTGGCCCTGATGGTCCGCTGTGAGAAAAATTGGGAGGCTGTGGCCGATGCAACGGCCAAGATGATGAAGATTCTCCAGGGAGATCGACCAAAGAGACACCCACAGCGACAACAATGAAGTAGGCCAGTCTTCCTCTGAAGGCCTATTTTTGTGTTTCATTTCCTGGGTTATTAATAAAAATGAGTTATCGTTTAATTGTTATCGTTTGAGTGTATATAATACGTTTGCACTCTTTAATAGCTATAACAAAGAAGAATCTCTATACTCACTTTATGCATAAGTTACCAGGGTATAAGTATCTTTCCACACTGTGGGAGATAAATTCATATACTAGATAAATGCAATATCAACTATACTCAATTATAACTCAAAAATTTATTAAACAATTTCAAATAAATACAGGTTTAAAAACTATTACAATTTATAGTTTACTTCACTAATTAATATGCAAATTAATTGTTACTCATTCGTATTTCAGATCAAGTCAACCATAACAGTCCCACAAATTTGCAATTGAAACGATGTGAAGACCATAGGAAAATTTGGGAAAATATAAATAAAAATAAGTCAATTGTAAATGTGTATCCAAGTGTATCACAAGCTTTAGAAACATTAAAGTTTCATGAGAAAAAACTTAATGTATTAGTTACAGGCAGTTTGCATTTAATTGGTGCAGTATTAAGTTTAATCGATCCTGATTTACGATTATCTACATCAATAAATTAATTTTGGAATTTAATTTGAAATTTTATTCAACATAAATTGAAATGGGGCAATGTAGGCAGACTATTTTTGAAACATAATTCATTTTAAAATATTTATTAAAATTTTAAATACAGAACTGGATAAGTATTTAAGGATCTGCTATATCTTTTTCGCTTATGGAGGTCTTTTAATAAACCAAGTGTTTTTATTACATATACGTACAGGACACGGTTGCCAGATGTGGCGATTTATCGCCATTTTAGATTCTAAACAGCCAGCCCAGGCGATATAGTTTTATCGTTTAGCCAATGTGGCGATATTTGACTATGTTTTTTTATTACTTATTCATTTCAGTAACAAATTTATTTTAGTATGCGCATACTGTGTTTTTTTGTATGTGTATATAAGGACCATAGATCTCACATAGGCCTGCTCACTACTGTGCTCTCTAACATGTGATATACTCTATACATACTATCTCTGATATGCTTGGACTGTTTGGAGTCATCACATACATTCGTTCATACATTGCACTCACTGAGTTATTCGTGTGCAAAAATTGAAAGATACTACATAAAAGGGTACAGTACTTGGCAATGAATCTCTCATACGATGCCTTATTACATTGAAAATTGAAAGATACTACATAAAACTACATACTTAGGTAGCAATCTCCCTTAACACCATCAATTTAAAATCATATCACTCATAAATTTGAAATCATTTGTTAGCCTACTGCCTCATTAATCACAATATCTATTTTGTTTGTATTTTATATTTTTTAAAATTAACAGTAGATTATATTCTTTCAATGTTGTTTATAAAAAAAAAAGGTAACAAATCAATCGAGACTGCCCATGGAAGTTTAAACTTAAAATTTTATTTTTATGAAATTTTGGATTCTCATGCTAAAAAACTCTCTAGCTACTGATAAAATTAAGAACTCTTTAGAATTACACGCCATACATATGATAGAGTTTCATAATAGACCATAGTGTATAATATATTACAGTAATTCGCATATTTGTAATCTATAGAAAATAGTCAACTGAGTGTAATTATGAGTGGTTTATATTTTTGATAGTATGCCGCTAAAAACTTTGCATTAATCTCCCATACCATAACCTTATGTTTAAACACGTAAGATTTTTCAAGAACATATTTTAATTAGCTATTTAAAACTACTGTGGGCAGATCTGTTAACTATAAAGAAAAAAAAAACTTGAATCACTATTAGTTTATAAAAACGTAGGTTTATATTTTATTACATCATTTTTGTTTAAATATTATTTGAAGAATTTGTTTACAGGGTATAATAAAAATACTAAACTCATTTCTGATCTAGCTTTTATTTTTTTTCCTTCTTTTTTATTTCAGGCATTTTTATTTCATTCATTTTATTTCGAAAAATAAAATACTTTTAGGCATCCTTATTGTTCCCAGTAATACTCAGCATTGATATACGAAAATTTGGAAAAGTATTTTTCATAATAACGCCCAAACTAAAATCTTGTGTGTGCCTTCAATATTTTCTAGCTTTACAAACTTGAGACTAAATTTAACTAGCAAAAAAGCTATTAGGTTGAAGGAAAAACTTCGAAAATATAGACTTTACTCGCTGTGCTTAACTCCTGAGATGACCTTTCGGTGTTGGCTCCGCATCACAGAAACATAATATATATGATACGATTGTAGTTTGTTTGCCCAATTTGTGTTGTTGTCATATCCTGGCCGAATATTTATTGAAGATAAGATGAGTCTGGTGTTTTATGTTGCATCATTTTGTTAACAAGGATGTTAAGATAGTTTTGGTCTTTATACAATTAATTTATTTCTATAAATGGTAAGAATTCGATTATATATAATATTTTAAAAAACAATTTCTAGAATAAATAATAACAAATCGACCGACCTGAGTCTTCCATGTTTATTTAAAATTACATAATAAGTACACGATTTTATGGTGCATTTATAATTTATTGAATTGAAAATTAATGTTTTATTTACATAATCCAAATGCTTTCTATCTGACAAATGGTTTAAAATAGAACAAAAAACATTGTGTATTGTGTAATTTTAAATAATTATTAATTTTCCATTTCCTCGAATCATTTCACATCGTTTGTAAAAGATTAGCATCTTTCTGACATTTACGAATAAAAAATGGAAAATAAGAGGAGTGAGTTGGTGTAAGAAGATTGTGATCTACTAAAAACTTCTCAAAATTTGCATTTTACTCGAATAATTTCATACCGATTACAAAAAAAAACATCTTTGTAGCATGTAGGAAAAAAAGTTGGAAAAAACGATGAGTGGTAATAGGAAGAATATGAGTTTATTAAAAAGTTTTCAAATTGTGTATTCCTCATATTGTTTCATATCGTTTTTAAAAAAAACAGTATCTTTTTAACAAATATGAGTACAAAGTTGGAATAATAAGGAAAGTGGAGTGAAAAGGTTTAATAAAAAATTCTCAAGTTTTCAGTTTCTTCAATGATTTTACATCGATTGCAAAAAATCACACCTTTGTTATATGTTTGAAAAGAGAAGCTGCAAAAAACGAATAGGGGTACGAAGGAGGTGGGATTATTAAAAAGGTTTCAAATCGTCCAATCATTTTACATCAATTGTAAAAAACCGCATTCTTATAGCATTTATGGGTAGAGATTTCAAAAATTGAGGGAAGTGGGATAAGATTGGTTTCCTTTTTCCTCTCCAACTTTTTAGCATGTATAAACAAAAAGTTGGTTAAAATGAACATTCGAAAATTCTCTATATATTTTCTATTTCCTCCAATCATTGTAGATAGTATGCATAAAACCTTCTTCTTTCTAGTATTTATAAAATCAAAGTTTTAGAAATGAGGATTTTGGAGTAAGGTAAGAAGGAGATGGGTTTAATAAAACATTATCAAATTTTCCGTTTTCTTCGCAATGATTTGTGTAGCATGTGTGAAAAAAAAGTTGCTAAAAATGGACGAATTGGTGGACGTAGGAAGTAAGTTTATTAAAAAGATTTCAAATATCCCATTCCTGAAATCATTTCACACCACAAAAATGGTGGGTAAGAAGAAGGTGAGTTTAATAAGAAGTTTATTAATAAATTATCAAATTTTCCATTTCATTCAATGCGATTACACATTGTTTGGAACATAAAGCGTCTTTCTAGTATTTATAGAAACAAAATTATAAAAAAGGTGTGTGCGTCGAGTAATAGAAAATAGTTGAAGTAAAACTGTATATATATCCTCCTTTTTCTTGTAATTCAACATCGATTGTAAATCCGTATCTTTTATCTATCGAATGCAAAAAACCACATCTTACTACTAGAATGTATAGAAAAAAATGGGAAAATAGGATTTGGGGTAGAAAAAATTAAATTTTTTTAGTGGTTGTTGTATGAGGAACTCAACTGGCTTTTTAAGGTATGTGCTTAGTGACTGAACAGCCACTAAAGTTGAACTAAAATCAGGGTAATAAACCTTAAATTAATAGATGTAATATATATATATATATATATATATATATATATATATATATATATATATATATATATATATATATATATATATATATATATATATATATATATATATATATTAGTACATCTATTAATTTAAGGTTTATAACCTTGATTTTACTTTCAATTTGACTATCGATCCATCCCCAAGTAGATCCGTATAATCCGTATCCGTATCCGCTAGAGATAGTTTTATGCTCTTCAAATGAACCTAATTACATGGAGTCTGAGTTTCCACCATCGTGGGTGGTGAGCTTAATTTTTAGCAGCTGAACTCAACTCTTATAACTTAAAAGTGTCGGATCCAACAGAAATATCGAAGCATCTAACTTCGCTGTACGTTTACAATACTCAATTCAACTTCTATAACTCGAAATCGACGTATTCTACTGAAAAATTAGTATGTTTAAAAATAAAAGTAAATGCAATTTTAAGTCGGTCTACGAAAAATTGCCAAATTTTTAAATGAATGAGCATACAATTTTTCGTCAAATGAGTTCTAAATAGTTAAAATCAGTCCAAATGTTTGGCCGATATAAATTATCAAAGTTGACCGATGTATTCCAGCTTCGCTAATAAGTTGGCAAATTTCAATTTTCAACTCTTTTAAAACGACGCATCTTACGGAAAAATAGGAAAATGTCAAAATAAAAGTACCTACATAAAATTCTGCGTCGAAGGAAATCTAAAAGTGATCTTAACTATTTTAAATAAGTCCAGTCGTTTGGCTATTGATTTTCAAAGTTAATCGATTTTTTTCAACTTCGCTTCGACAAACTACAATTTTCAACTCCTATACCCTTCTGTATACCATCTAAATTGCGATCAAAACCCGAGAAAACATTTACAAATAGTGACCAAGTGTGTAAAGCCTATTGGTTTCCCTACTTTTATTCATTCATTTTTATGCCAACTGTCATTATAAAAAACTTATACACTTGGTTAGCGGATCAAGGTTACTTGGTCCAATACTTGTAAGAATATTTTTATACCTAAATCCCTCACTAAAATTTTTTGAGTAAATCTCTTCTATTTGCGCGCTAAACTTCTTCACATTACTCGCGCCAAATTTTTGCTTTTTTCAGCACAAAGACATCCGTAATAGGACATGGGTAATATCGACGACTGCAAATGCAAATCAAATAGATTATATTTTAATAGAAAGTAAACACTTAAAACTCGTTATCAATTTAAGGAGCTATGGAAGAGTCGATGCAAATAGCAACCACATAATGATGGCAGTTAAAAATAAACACATAGAAAAAATTAGACAAAAAGAACATTTAACACGAAACAACTGAAAAATAGAAATAAAAACCTCGAATTTCAAAATTTAATTAATGAAAAGCTACAACACAGTAACATATTTAATAGAATTGAGTAGACTTGGTAGAGCCTGGAAAAAATACTAGAAACAGCAGGGCATACCTTACAGAGCCAAACAAAATCGGAAAGTAAATCTTGGTATGATTAAAAATGCGAAACTGCAATATTAAAGAAAAAAAGCTAGTAGACTGAAATGGATTGATAGAGAATATTTTTCGATAACAAAACAAAAGATATAGAGAATCGCTATTCCAAAAATAATTCAAGATAATTTTTCAGTGAAATCAAATGTTAAATGACAACAAAAAAAAAAGAACTCAATATTTATTAGGAATAAGGAAGGCGATCCAGGCGAAGAATCCACCGAACAAGTTCACCCAGAAGATCAAGAAATTTCGAAAGAAACTCTTAGTCTAATGGAAGTTGAAAACATTATTAAGATATTTAAAAATAATAATTCACCAGGTGAGAACGATATAATGGTGGAAATGCTTAAAGAAGGAGGACATAAAATTTGAGAGTTTAAATGCGAAGTATGGAATGCAGAAAAAATGATATCGAGATGGAATGAAGCACTGATATTACATTTGTTCAAAAGAGGGGACCATACAATGTGCGAGACCTACATAGGAATTGCACCGTTAGATATAACCTACAAACTCTTGACAATAACAATAAAGGGAAGTATAGAATAGATAATCGAGTATGAAATAGGATACTATTAGTGTAGTTTCCGCAGAAATTAACCAAATATTGACCAAATTTGTATTATAAAGCAGATACAAGACAGTAGTTACGATCAAAATCCCCAAATCCACATATTATTTATTGATTTTAAACAGGCATATGACTCCGTGAGTAAGAAAAACCTTTATGAAGTGATGGAAGTTCTAAATATACCATCAACGTTGATAAAGTTGATGAAAATGTCACTTAATGGAACCAAAAATAAAATTCTCGCTGAGGGCCACATGTCAGGAGCGCTTTTTCAAAAAAAGGGCTTAGTAAAGAAGATCCCTAATCTTCCACTCTATTTAACATACTTTTAGAAGTCGTAATTCGAGAGAGTTGTATAAACACCAAACGGGCTTTATATGACTATCGGAATCAATGCCTGGCCTACGCCAACGACATCACGGTTCTTAGAAAAACGTAAGAAAATTTTGTAAGTACATTTAAAAACCTCGAGCGGGCAGCAAGAAGGCTTGACAATTAATAAAAATAAATCAAAGTATATGAGGTTTCGATCAACCAACAATACTGCGGATAATAACAAAACGCTAAAAGTATCAATAGAAAAGTTTAATTAGACAAGAGTGATGTATAATTCTGAATATTGGAAATTTAACCAAAAAGAGAAGAATATCCTGATTATATGGGAAAGGTAAATGTTAAAAAACCTTTGTGGAGGTTGGCAATTAATGGATTTCTGGGAAAGAAGAGCATTACAAACTTTTTAAAGAACCAAGTATACCAAACGTCATAATAGTACAAAGCCTTAGATGGTTGAGACATATGTTCATAAACTACCACTTGGTACAGCGGCAAGGCAAGTGTTTCCCAGAGGGATTTCTGGTAAAAGGAGTGGGAGACCCAGAACCAGCTGGATAAAATTGGCAAGGATATGAAAGAACTTAGCATTTAAAACTGGTAGCAGGTAGGTCAAATAGGAGCAAGTGGAGACAAGTATGCTTCAAAGCCCGGGGTCTGAAATGTTGATAACAATGACATAAACCCATAATTTGTTCTTGGTCTTGTGGTTAGTAAAAATAACATTTCGAAATTTTTATGGACTGCTACACATGTTAAAAGTGTTTAATAATTGTTAAATGTGAAGTATTTTACGGTTCTGTTATTTTTGTTTTTATATTTTATTAAGTGTTCATAAACCGATGATTTTTAAAAATTTGTGAAGTTTTGACTGCGGCAATGTTCAAAGTTTGTTATTCCTGAAAAGATTAAAATTTCTTAAATTATTGTTTTTTTAAATTTCTAAACTGAAAATTGTTTAACCTCATTACTTGTTCATTATTTGAAAATGGAATGAACACTAAAGTTTTTTTAATTAATAGCCCAATTATCTATTAAGTACTAAAAATTCACACATTTTTTTTATTTTCAAAACTCAAATTATAAATACTTAAAGACGGTTAATTTTTAGTTTAAAGTTTACCAGTTTTGTTCCTTACTATTTTGTGAGGGATTTTTAAGTGATATAAGCAATTATGATTTGGGTTTTGGAAATAAAAAAAATAAATGTAATAATAGTTTTAATCTTTCAAAATAAAACTATTATTAAATTTATTGTTTAACTTCCCGCTTAGAAAATCGAAGATTTTCAAAAATCGGGAAGTTATTGGTTTTACCCCGTTTTAAAAAAATCGAATCGTTTTAAAAAAAGCTTCCCTGACTACCTCTGCGAGGTTGTCACTATGCCTGCGTGTGTGTGTGTGTGTGAATCGATTACACTTTTGAACGGCCGATTTCATCATGGTTGGTGCCTTTCGAAAGGGCTTGACCAAACTTTTGATTTTGAATACGAATTTGGATCGATTCGTACTGGTAGATTTTGAGAAATCTCAAAAAAATTAAGGAAAAAAGTGCTTATAGATGGTTAATTTTTAGTTTAAAGTTTATCAGTTTTATTCCTTATTAATTTGTGGAGTATCAGGGATTTTTAAGTGATATGATACATATATATATATATATATATATATATATATATATATATATATATATATATAAAAATTGGTAATCTTTATTTTGGTTTGTTTTGCCAAAATAAAACGCAAATGAAGAATACCAATTTTCGAGTTTTCGTCTATTTCTCTAGTTATTAATGGGTATTTTAGTCACAGGTTGAGCGTAGGGACCAAAACCAACCCCACTCGTGCAAACTACACACCACAAATCCATGGGTTAAGGAAGTACGAGCGGCAGGCATGGTGGGGATAGGCTGCTCTGAGCGCACGGCGAAGGGATGATGATCATCACGTGATCGCGGCAATACGTATAGCAACACTGTGATTACTATGATTATTATTTTTGTTGTTATTTGTCAATTCAAAATATACATTGCGTATTATATATACAGTTGTAGGTTAGGTTACTTTACTATTATGATTATTGCTTTGCTTCTATCTCTTTCCAATATATTTTATCTCTTTTTAATGGTCTACAGTGTTGCCGGTTAGTACCAAAGATAATCGACGCTACCGAATTTACTGAAAAAGTTCATCTTTTTAATTAAATATCTTTTTAATTAGTCGGGCAAAACGGGTTTTTTTCAATTATTTATAAAGGTTTTAACTTTAATTTAAATAGTTTTTTTTTAATTTCTACCGGCTAGTTTCGGAGATATTTACGAAAACGTATCACCCGTCTACCGTTTTGCCATAAAGCCAATGTTAAATATGCCTACTTTTGAAGTTATTTATTTATTTAAATAATCGGGCAACCCCCCCTAAAATTTTTAGGATCGGTTTAGATTTAGTTCAACTGCATATAAAAAAAATTCAAGCCTTTTATTAAAAATTGCTTTGGTGCTCGTACTTCCTTAATAAGAGTCGAAAATGGCGTACATGTATTTTTAATAGTACTATAAAAAAATACAATCGTGTTTATGTCACATAAATACCATAAATAGTCGAAATTTAATTCGTTTAATGAAATCAACACTTGTATATTTAATATAACTATTAAAAATACATGTACTTCATTTTCAACTGTTATTAACCCATGAATTTGTGCTTAGTAGTGTGCACGAGCCGGGTTGGTTTGTGAACCCCACGATCAAGCTGTAATTAATCTACCCATGAATTTGTGGGGTATAGTTTGTACGGGTCGAGTTGGTTTTTGGCTCCTACGTTCAAACTGTGATTAACCTACCCATGGATAACTTGAAAAATAGGCAAATCTTGAAAATGGTTATTTTGCATTTTCGTCATATTTTGGCTTGTTTTGCCAAAATTCTGAAGCTTTTAGCATTATGAACATATTTATGTTCACTAAAAAATATAAATATGTTGGAAGCATTTAGAGAAATTTTTTAACAATATATTTTTCTAAAATTTAAGATTGCCATAGACTTTGTCAACCACTTATGATAAGATTTATTAAATTTAGTTTGCTTATCTCATCCCAGAAAACAATAAAAATGAATAATAAACATTTACGTGACAAAAATGAAATTAATTGACTGTATATATGATGCATTAACTATTATGTTAAATAAAATTTGTACATATTTTCAGTGTAAAATAAATTTAGACCCCGGACTGACGTAACGTAATGACATGCATAGACCAATCAATGAAGTTAAGCAACAGCAGTCACAATCTGTATTTGGATGGGTGACCAACTAGCAGAACTGTGTGTGTACTGTTGTTGTATAAAAAAATAATAATCCTCTTTAGTTAATGGTTGTATAGCTAAAAGTAGCTGAAGCCAGAAAAAAAAAAAAAAAATTAATAAATTTATTTATAAAGTTAATATTCATTTATTTGAATTCTCTCGTATATGCTTGTATAAAACAATTATAAAAAAGGATTAACATGAGCGTCGTTTGCTATACGTTCAGGCTTTTATAATTAAGTCTCTACAGGCGACGTAAGCGACTTTTTTACAGCCTATAATAGAGAATAGCGATTGTGCTATGAACTATAAAAAATTGTAATGATGCACTATCCGTACCGTGGAAGGGACTTATTAATGTATTACAAATATCTAAAATTTGCGTTAAAATATAATTTGCAATAAAACATTCACATTCTAGAAAATATCTTTGTAAAACAATCAAAGTCAATCAATCAAAAAGCCATCACTTAAACCAGGATAATATGGCGGTGATTTATTGATTCACTAAGGGGGGTTATGGGGGCGAATACGATTACAAGGGCCCCTCGGTTTGACTTTTAATTATGATAAAACAAGCTAAAATAAGACGAAAATGAAGAATACTAACTTTCTTGTTTTCACCTATTTTTCGAGTTATCGAACTTTTTTTTCGAAAATATACTCCAAAATAACCTAATATTTTTTTTGTTTATTTCACAAAATAATCACAATTTAACACATTTCACAAGATTTAATTACAATTTGTTGTTACAATTAATAAAATTTCAGTCATTAACAACCAAAATTTCAATTTATTTAAACGAAATAAACATTTTTATTTTAATCACTCTTTTGGCATATTGACGCCATTTTATATACTTATATTTTACTTAAAAAAGTAACTAAAAAACATTGTTTTGAAATATTATGAGCCAACATTAAAAAAAAAAAAGTTTCTTAAAATGCGGTGTTGTACAATCAATATCAAAATGTTTTAAATATTAATTAACAGTAAATGTCAAAATGTTTTAAAAATTAATTTTTTGTTATAATTATTGTGGATTATTATTCATGATATTTTTTATTATTATGAAATATTAACATTCAACTGTACGTTCAACCTGTGATTAAACTACCCATAGATTTGTGGGGTATCATTTGCACGGGTCGAGTTGGTTTTTGGCCCCTACGTTCAACCTGTGATTAAACTACCCATAGATTTGTGGGGTATCATTTGCACGGGTCGAGTTGGTTTTTGGCCCCTACGTTCAACCTGTGATTAAACTACCCATAGATTTGTGGGGTATCGTTTGCACGGGTCGAGTTGGTTTTTGGCCCCTACGTTCAACCTGTGATTAAACTACCCATAGATTTGTGGGGTATCATTTGCACGGGTCGAGTTGGTTTTTGGCCCCTACGTTCAACCTGTGATTAAACTACCCATAGATTTGTGGGGTATCATTTGCACGGGTCGAGTTGGTTTTTGGCCCCTACGTTCAACCTGTGATTAAACTACCCATAGATTTGTGGGGTATCATTTGCACGGGTCGAGTTGGTTTTTGGCCCCTACGTTCAACCTGTGATTAAACTACCCATAGATTTGTGGGGTATCGTTTGCACGGGTCGAGTTGGTTTTTGGCCCCTACGTTCAACCTGTGATTAAACTACCCATAGATTTGTGGGGTATCGTTTGCACGGGTCAAGTTGGTTTTTGGCCCCTACGTTCAACCTGTGATTAAACTACCCATAGATTTGTGGGGTATAGTTTGCACGGGTCGAGTTGGTTTTTGGCCCCTACGTTCAACCTGTGATTAAACTACCCATAGATTTGTGGGGTATAGTTTGCACGGGTCGAGTTGGTTTTTGGCCCCTACGTTCAACCTGTGATTAAACTACCCATAGATTTGTGGGGTATCGTTTGCACGGGTCGAGTTGGTTTTTGGCCCCTACGTATAACCTGTGATTAAACTACCCATGGATTTGTGGGGTGTAGTTTTTTTAAATTTAGCAGATTTAAATTAAAAATGTTTGATTTGGCGATGAAATCTTAGCATGAATGTTTTATATAAAATTAAACAATAAAATCTTCATTATATTCATTTAGGAATTTTTTTTTTTATGTTGGCTATAATATTTCAAAAGAATACTTTTTTTCAGTAAAATATAAGTATATAAAATGGCGTCAATATGCCAAAAGAGTGATTAAAATAAAAATGTTTATTTCGTTTAAATAAATTGAAATTTTGGTTGTTAATGACTGAAATTTTATTAATTGTAACAACAAATTGTAATTAAATCTTGTGAAATGTGTTAAATTGTGATTATTTTGTGAAATAAACAAAAAAAATATTTGGTTATTTTGGAGTATATTTTCGAAAAAAAAGTTCGATAACTCGAAAAATAGGCGAAAACAAGAAAGTTAGTATTCTTCATTTTCGTCTTATTTTGGCTTGTTTTGCCAAAATTCATCAAAAAACCGAGGGGCCCTTGTAATCGTATTCGAACCCACTAAGGTTACAAAGAATAATAGCCAGTTTTGTTGCTTTATATAATAAAATTTGATCTGGTATAATTTTACTGTTCCAGTGGTATAAAATAAGTGTAATATAAAACCGAGTTGGCAGCGAACGTGGCAGGTGAACGCATCCAAATTTTGACAACAGTAGTTGTTGAATGTTGACGTTTTATGATGTTTTTAAGCGGGTAAATAAATTATATCATACTAATCTCTTCATGTAGCGAGTATAATTATGGAAAATTCTGAAAATAACAATTTTTTATCGAACTATCAACCTATTGAGTTTTTAAGCACACCAAATGAATGGGTTAAAGTAAAAAGGCAAAGAAAATGTATGGCAATAAAAGCGTTTGCAGCTACACAACTGTAAATTACTTAATCTTTTATCTTATTTGAATGTAATTTTATAAGTTCCTAATGTAAATTTAATGTTCTAGTGTTGATAATCAAACCAAATTAAATAATTTGGAACAAAATGCAAAAGTATATTCGAATACAGTCGATAAAAAACAGAATAATTGTATTAATAACTTTGCACCAGCAATGAAGTGTTTAACTTCTGATAAAAAATTATTATCTCAAACATCTTCCTGGAGTAGTAATTTAAGTGTTAATGAAGAAAAATTTAAAGCGCTACTAGAATCAATCTCTAGCAAACCAATTTCTAATGTAATTTCACACGATTTAACCATATTAAAAAAATCAAATTTAAAGTCATTTGAAACTATGCAGAATTCTGTTGGATACACGAATGGAATTCATGAAATTAAAATAAATGAGAATCAATTAAATCAAAATTATAGTATTAATTCAATCCAAAGTAATTCAAATAGTTTTAAATCTATTGGTAACTGCCAATATAAACGAATGGAAACTCAAAATATTAGCCCTAAATTACCAGAAAATAATTCATTTAAATTTGGTAATAATCGAAATGTTTCAAAACCCAATTACAACGAGCAAGTTCCACATTCAACAAATGGTTTTGTAACAGCACGTCAAGAACTAACTGTACAAAATATTAAACAAAATAAACATGCAAACTACACGAATATTGATGGTGCAAACTTTGGAGGAGCTAAGAAAAAATCACTTGGGCTACGTGGAAATATCAGCAGTAAATTTATTCCACCAACAATTGATCCGTAAGCTGAATACTATATCTTTTTATTTATTTATTTTTTTTAAATAAGCATTTTATAATTACAATTTGATTAACAAATAATTAATCTATATATTAATCTATAGTATAAAAACTGTGTCGCAGTTAAGAAGATTTTTTGTTTTAATTGTAAAACTGTTTTGAAAAAAAATAATATTCTTCCCAAAAAGTACTGTAATTATAACATTTCTGGTTTCAATCAAAATTACGAAATGTTTGAATTTTTCATAAAATTTTATAAACAATTCAAACATTTGTGTTTGTGTTACATTTATAATACATTTTACGATGAACGACCATATCAATACGGAATTACAAAAATTCTCTGCAATTAAATTCTCTACAATGTTCGGTGAATTATTTACCAAATATTTAAGTCATTTTAAAAATTTTAGTTATAATCAATAATTTAGTAATTTACTTACATTAATAATTAATAATTTTCAGGGAAAGTAAGCCTGGAATACTTCAAAAATGTAATGCCCCTGAAGATGAAGATATCGATCCCCGATTAAAAAATATTGATCCGAAAATGATTGAGCTAATCAAATCAGAAATTATGGATACTGGCACACCGATAACATGGAATGATATAGCTGGTTTGGAATTTGCAAAAAAAACTATACAAGAAATTGTTGTATGGCCATTATTACGGCCAGATATTTTCACTGGATTGCGCAGGCCACCAAAAGGTATATTATTATTTGGTCCACCGGGAACTGGCAAAACACTTATTGGAAAATGTATAGCTTCGCAAAGTCAGTCGACATTCTTTAGCATAAGTGCATCATCGTTAACATCTAAGTGGATTGGAGATGGTGAAAAAATGGTTCGCGCATTATTTGCAGTTGCACGTTGTTACCAACCTGCGGTAAATTATAGGATCTTATATAATCATTTAAAATATTCATACCTGTTTGCGTTTATCCTAGTTAAATTTCGTACATATATAATGCTTATTCTAAACTTTAAAAAATTGACTGCCATGCCCTATATTGTATGAAATATTTTGGAATGTTTTCACCTAAAGTAATAACAGGTTGATAAAAAGTTTGAAAATATTAAAAATATCAGTAGTTACGAGTTTAAAAAAAAACCAAACCCAATTAAAATATTCTTATTTATTTTAAAATAAAATTTCTGGAAATACGATGAAACATTAAAATTAATCAATAAATGTCTAAACTCAAAAATTATAAAATATTACTTCTATATATATATATATATTAAACATACTTTTTTCTGATTGAGTATATATCTTATAATTGTATACTATATCAATATTTAGTTCTGAATTATAAGATATATACTCAATCAGAAAAAAGTATGTTTTATATATATATATATATGTATATATATATATATATATATATATATATATATATATATATATATATATATATATATATATATATATATATATATATATATATATATATATATATATATATATATATATATATATATATACATATATATATATATATAACATACTTTTTTCTGATAATAATAACTATATATATATATATATATATATATATATATATATATATATATATATATATATATATATATATATATATATATATATATATATATATATATAATTATTATTATGTAAATATTGTTTCTTATTTAATGATCGTTAGGTTGTGTATTCTATGATGTATACTAACAAGAGAGTCTGCCATAAAATCATAATTATTATATCTAAAGAAAAAGACCATTTTAAATACATATATTTTAACAAATCATAATCTAAAAATACCATCTAATTTTCAATAAAACATAAAAGACGACAGGCGTATATTTTAACAAATCAGAACTAAATATTGATATAGTATACAATTATAAGAAATCAATCAGAAAAAAGTATGTTTTTTATAATTTCGAATGGATATGATTATGTTGTGTTTTTTGTTTGGTATAGTATATATTATAATTTATTCAGTTTAAAATCAATATTTTATTTAAATAAAAAAGTTAAATATGGAAAACAACTTAACACGTCTTAAAATCGTGCTTTATATAATTTTAAATAGGTATGAACTGAGTATACACAAATCCTCGAATATCTTAGCAGAATTTAATGTTATCGAAATAAGGATTATTCTTTTAGTTCTCATTTTTACTATTAAATAACAATAAAAAATGGGTATATTCGAAAATTTGAAATTTTTTAATTATTCTATTCTTTTAGGTAATATTTATCGATGAAATTGACTCGTTACTTACTCAACGTAGCGACACCGAGCATGAATCATCTAGGCGAATGAAAACAGAATTTTTAGTACAATTGGATGGTGCCGCTACGACTGACGATGATCGAATTTTAATTATTGGTGCCACTAATCGTCCACAAGAATTGGATGAAGCTGCACGACGACGGCTTGTTAAACGACTTTATATTCCATTACCTGAAGATAAGGTAATTAATTTAAATGTAATCCATATCTTTTGATCCAACCTTCCTTATTTCTGTGTTTGTTTTAGGCACGAAAACAAATTGTTGAACGTCTTATGTCGTCAGAGAAAAATAGTTTAACAGAAAATGATATTGAAGAAATTTCTAAATTAACAGATGGATACTCCGGAGCTGATATGAAAAATTTGTGTTCCGAAGCATCATTAGGACCAATAAGATCAATACATCATTCTATGATGCATAACATAAACTTGGAACAAGTAATGGTTTTTAATATATTGCAAATTTATAATGTTATGTTTTAAAGTTTGTTTTTTTATTAATTACAAACTGTTAAATGACACACCAGAATTTAGTTTCCGATTTCAACATAGAATTTATTTTATGTACGGACGTAAGTCACATTAAAACTAAACATAAATTTAATGTAAGAATTTTTCATTTTAATTCCTAAAAAGAAGCACATGTAAATACTTGTGGCGTGCTATAAGACACCGTAATAGTTATCTGTGATGTTTGCTGGAAAACTGAAAGTTTTCATGAAAGGCCTAAATAAACAGGAACTAACAGCTTTATTATTTTTTAACTTCTTATTAATTTTATTTACAGGTTAGGCCAATCAATTTTGAAGACTTCAAATTGGCACTAAATAGAGTTCGAACCAGTGTATCGTCAAAGGATTTAGAACAGTATGTTATATGGGATAATACATATGGTTCTGGTATATACTAAAAAAAAGTGAGCAGTAATATGCATACAATTAATAAGGAAATTAAACTTGTGTCGTCCTACTAGTCCAATAATAATTCTGAAAGTTTCGAATAAATTTTTGTATGAAATAGCCTTATTTATGTAAAAATATACATATTTATTAATTGAGAGATTAATTACGAGCTTTTATTTAGTTTCACCTGCCGGTGTTTTCTGTTATAAAATCTTTCAAGATAAATTTGATTCACTTCCCGATTACAGATTCAGCTGAAATTGGGCATACATATGTAAATCAGATAACAATACAATGTTATGACATAATATAATACACAAATAATATGGTAAAGCTGAAAAACAACGTTTTATTGCGCTACCACCATTTGATAATAAATACGCATTATTTTTTATACTAAAAATTCAAGAAATAAACTTTTTTTAATAGCTCTTTTATCTTTTCATAGTATAAAAGCTTGTATTTATAAAAATATTTTTTACTTAATAACTTGTTTTTACCTTAGATACCTTAGATACATATGTGAGCAATTAATCTTCCTTAGTGCGTTACACTACAAATGAACATTAAGGTAGTTTGATAGCCAAATGACTTTAAGTTAACCCAATATTTTTTTGTTTATTCGAAAGATTATATTTAAAGGCAATTATTGAAAAAAAAAAAACAAACAAATTTTTTTTACCACACCGTTTAAGAGATATAATTAATTAAAGTTTATCAAAAATACACGAGCTCTTATGAGTGTCCTTGTTCAATAATACCGGAAATGGAAAGTGTGTAGAAAATTGGCAAAGTTAAACCCCGCAAAAAAACCTTTAAATTGATAGGACTATATTCCAAATATACACAGAAAAAAATTCAGAATAATTTACACGTACATTCGATATAATTAATTTTTCAATATTGACATGTGGCTTCTATCTGTGTCGTTTATCGGAGACACTCTCTCCTCCATATTAATTAGGGGAATAATGGTGGCTCCATTAAGCGCACTAATTTCAAATAGTAACTAATGTTTTTAAGGGTATATAACAACAAAAGGATATTGAACATTATAAATATAAAAAATATTTTAAAATAAAATTTAAAAAAAAATAAAGAATTCACGATATAAAAAATAAAGTTGACAGTTCAGGGTTATGTTTTGAAAATCATTTAAAGTTGGTATTATCAGGTGACAGTTGAGTACTAGTCAAATAATATTTTATTTATTACATTATTTTAATATAATCCGTGCTAAATTATATCAATTAAATAATTATGTGAATTTTTATCAATTATTATAGCATGCTTCGTATATTTATTAGTAAAAAAAAAAGTTGAAAAAAGTCTTTTATTTGATTTGGAATTGCGGCTACCAAACTACCTTAAAATAAAACTTAAAAATATATTAAGTACTCTCATACACTAACTATAATTTTCAAAAAACGAGATGTGGTATAAATATGCATATAATCAACAAAGGTATATCATTTAGCCTAAACAAATTTTAATTCAAATATCTAATTCTTGCATGTTTTTTCTGCACACACTAGTTTGTTAATCACAAATTAGTTGACCAGATACACAATTGTAATTAGTTGTAAATAGATTTAAAAAATGTTGAATTTATCCAAGAAGTTAACTGATTAACATGGTTAATTTTTATGTATTTATCTCATACTTTACTTTTTAATCTATTTTTTGTGTAATATATCGTATTTTTTTCACTACTAATTTCATCTTGCGAAAATTCGAATACACAAAATTTCTTTTTAATTCATCTTGGGTTTATAATAAAATAACTTAATGTTTTGAAGAAAAAAGGATGCTTCAACGCACACCATCCAAGTGCTATTTCCTATGTGTTAATTGTTTCGTTGCTCCTGTACAGAAAATAAGTCTGTAGTAGAACTGCTTATGCAAATATGGCTGCATCGATCAAAAGCATCCCTTTGTTAGGTGTTTAAAGTAACTTATAATTTTCTAATAAAAAATAATTTCCCAATCCGTCAACTCTCTGGTATATGATAATGGCCATTTATAAACCCGACATATACATAATGTATGAGAGTATATTAAATTAAGACTAAAGCTTGTAACGCTAGAAAATATTGAAGGCAATAATAATAATACTTGAATATAACTCAAAATCGAAAAGAGATAGAGAAATAGAGAGTGCTGGAATATTTATATCGTATATTTTTCCTAAAATGTGAGTTCAAGTTCGTGAATGAGAAAATCGATTAATTTGATCCATACATGGCCCAACTCTTTTAAACATTAATAAATAGAAGGAAAGTGCAAAAAATGTTTATATCTTAAAAACAAACAACTTTTCTTTAAACATTTTTTTTAAAACTTTTTAGATTCGTCACAATTTAAACTCAAATTCTGCTAATTAAAGTCATTTATACCTCGTGTTCTAAATCACTATTTATCTTAAAAGTTGCTTTCTCTTGGATGACGTAATAGATATTTATGTTATCTAACTGATATCGGTAAGTGGTTGATAACAAAAGCTACTACTACTATTGCTGAATGATATCGGTAATATATTCCAGTTTTGAAATTCAACAACTTTGATAAGCTTTTTTTTAAACCTAATCGCCACAATGCATAGATTTGTTTTATATAAATGCATCAGACTTTAGTCAAAAATATTTAAGAACTATGTAGTTTTAAAAAGCAATATTTTTATAATAATATTATAAAAATCCAAGAAAGATGGATTAACTTAAATCATACACAAATTTTTTGGTGCTTTTGTCTAGTTTGTGTTAATACGAATTCGGCGATTATTTAATGACTCCATTAGTAGTAATCTAAGAATGTATTTTATTTTTGTATTTTTTTTATTAAAAATTGTATATATTTATTTTGAATAGAATAAAAATTTTCTGTAAAATCTATCATTTTAATTACGTTATTGAACAAAAAATTATTTTATAAATAATGTAAATTTTTTAACAAAACTTTTATAATAACCGAAAATAATTAACAATTTTGTACTTACACTGACCACCAGTTAGCTATAATGGTTCAATGTTGGTTTTTAATGTGATTACCAACAGTGACCTAGAGATGGCTATAGTTTTTGAATATCGGCAAATGATTTGATCATAATAAAAGTTATGGACACAGTGGAGAAGAGAACTAATCTGATATGGCTATTTGTTTCAAAAAAATGGCTAAAAAAATCAATAAAGACGGCACTGATACATAACAGGATATAGAATGACGTATACCATTTAAGAGGCTCTGTGCCGATAGCGAACAAAATTGGTGACTATACAATTTTATTGTTTGTTGGTAATTATTTGATTTGTTATAAATAATTTAAATTTTGTGTACGAATACAATTTTCATTTCATTTTTTTTCAAAATATAATTATCCTTCCCAATTTTTTTTTTACTTTATTGGATTGTTGATCGTTTTTTGATGCAATTTTATTGTTTGTTGATAATTATTTGATTTGTTATAAGCAATTTAAATGTTGTACATTCATGCTAATGAAGGCTAACTACGGCTATTTAGAACTACCAATTAATAAAAACCATAGACATAAATGGGAGTAAATATATATTTCATAATAATGATAGAACTTTATCTAATTTTCATTTTTTTTTTTAATTAAGAGTGTAATAAAGTCATTATCAAGTAATGAATAATTAAGGAATTTATTTTTGAAATGTATAGGGAAAGTAGGTAAGATTATTGTGAATGAAGAAGAAACTATGAATGGAGTTGATAAATATTTAAAAAAAGATTAAGCGTATTCGATGAAAAATAACAATAGTTTAATATTTTTGTATAAACATTATTTATTTAACATCAAAGAATAATTTGTGTTTTTGCAAATTGGAGTTTTCCTTCTTATCTATTAAATAGTATAATTATATGAAGTGGTAAGAGGAAAATTAAGATTAATTATATAGTGCTAATGTACTAGCATTCAATTTGTAACGTTTTGCTGCTTATTATTTCAGCTTCATAAGTATTTGTACACGAAACCTATATAAAAAATGACACACACACATATAATTTTCTCCTGACAATAACAAACACAAAAACATCAAAAATAGTGAAATCGATCGTGACCAAGGGAAATAGGAATTCATTTATTATATATTTATATACATATATATCTTCTTAATATATATAAATTACATGTCACATTGTTTGTTCGCGATGGACTCCGAAACTACTGAACCGATTCGAACGTTTTTTTTCTTAAATGAGTGCTATGCTTCAACTTAAGAGATAGGATAGTTTATTTCTTAATTTGGGGTTGCAATTTTATTTTATTGCGAATTAATTGTTTTTTATGACAAAGAGATATAGTTCGATAATACTTTAACAGATGGTAGTCTAAATCTAACAAAAAGACATAGTTTGATAAGATTCTGACAGATGACGGTATAATGTAGTCAGTTGACTTGATTTAGTAAGTATCGAATAAATGGCACTGTATAAAGTAGTCAGTTCACTTGATTGAGTATCCAATAAATGTTCAGTTAAAAGTACTAACGCTTTTATTAATAAGCTACAATTCATCAATATAACCGACGTCGTTTTGCTGATCAGCACCGGTTAGTGCTAAATTAAATTGAAATTTATAATTCAAAGTCATAAATATTATTGTTAAAAATTTAAGACTATCTGCTCTACCTACCTCATTCATATATTTAGGTGTCACGTGTTATTTACAACTTTGTTACAAAATTGAATAAAAATCATAATAAATATACTCTTTTGTTACAAAATTGAAAAATAATAATAAATTTAAAAAATAAATTCTTTTGTATTGATTTTTGCTTAATATCATTTTACATTTCATTTTACTAAGGGGTTACAGTAGTAGAAAATTTGTCATGGAGGTCGCCATATTTTTTTACAAATGGTATCTATGTAAAAAGCATGTTGGTCCCAGTGACTGATGTTCTACTACCGTTCCTCTTAAATTGTTTACTACAATGTAATATAACAAAAATCATAGCCACAGCAACGCGTGGCCGGGTCTGCTAGTATATATATATATGGTTAAGTCAGAGTATATTAGTATTAACCTATCTCAGTCTCCCGTTCGTCATCAAGATAACTGAAAAACGACAAGAGACAGGTAGTTGAACTTTTGGTGTTATATTCTGGAATGTAACCTTATGAAGTTTGACATAGATTTGACAGAATACGTGCTTCAAATATCATCAAAGAGGATGTAAAAAAAATGAATATCGTTTAAAACAAATTCTTCGCTCGGAGTTATTTTATTGATAAAATACATGTAAAATTTATTATTTCCCACAAAAAGAATGTAATAAAAGTGAATTTCTTAGTGTACATCACGGTTAGTTCAGAGCCATTACGCCTAATATTAAAAGTTAAATTTAATATGGAGTTTTGTTAAATTTGGATAGCCTAACACGATGGCCATAGTGTTGGAGTAGAACAGATTAATAGTTTGGGATGAGTGTACGATGGCATACAAAAAATCTGGAAGCATTAGATCGCACGTTGCAAGATTTACGAAAGAACCAAAACCGGTTTGGTGGTACAATGATTTTATTGGCAGGTGATTTTCGCCAAACACTCCCAGTAATACCACGATCAACGCCAGCTGACTTAACGCATGTTTAAAGTCATCCATTTTATGGAAAGACGTTAAAATTAAATATGAACATGCGAGTCGAATTGCAGAACGACCAATCTGAAGAAGTTTTTTCCAAACAATTGCTCGGTATTGCTAATGGCAAAACACCTGTTGACTCATCGTCTGGATACATCAAATTTTCTACCAATTTTTGTCATTTTACTGAAACTTATCGAGGTTCGATTACGATTACAAGGGCCCCTCGGTTTTTTGATGAATTTTGGCAAAACAAGCCAAAATAAGACGAAAATGAAGAATACTAACTTTCTTGTTTTCGCCTATTTTTCGAGTTATCGAACTTTTTTTTCGAAAATATACTCCAAAATAACCAAATATTTTTTACGTTTATTTTACAAAATAATCACAATTTAACACATTTCACAAGATTTAATTACAATTTGTTGTTACAATTAATAAAATTTCAGTCATTAACAACCAAAATTTCAATTTATTTAAACGAAATAAACATTTTTTTTTTAATCACTTTTTTGGCATATTGACGCCATTTTATATACTTATATTTGACTGAAAAAAAGTAACATTCTTTTGAAATATTATAGCCAACATAAAAAAAAAAATTCCTAAATGAATATAATGAAGATTTTATTGTTTAATTTTATATAAAACATTCATGCTAACATTTCATCGCCAAATCAATCATTTTTAATTTAAATCTGCTAAATTTAATAGAAATACAATTAATTATAAACAAAAATTATCTCTAAAACATAATGTCGATGAAATGTGTAAAATCTGTAATTATTTACCCCACAAATCTATGGGTAGTTTAATCACAGGTTGAACGTAGGGGCCAAAAACCAACTCGACCCGTGCAAACGATACCCCACAAATCTATGGGTAGTTTAATCACAGGTTGAACGTAGGGGCCAAAAACCAACTCGACCCGTGCAAACGATACCCCACAAATCTATGGGTAGTTTAATCACAGGTTGAACGTACAGTTGAATGTTAATATTTCATAATAATAAAAAATATCATGAATAATAATCCACAATAATTTAAACAAAAAATTAATTTTTAAAACATTTTGACATTTACTGTTAATTAATATTTAAAACATTTTGATATTGTACAGCACCGCATTTTAAGAAACTTTTTTTTTTTTTAATGTTGGCTATAATATTTCAAAAGAATGTTTCTTAGTTACTTTTTTTCAGTCAAATATAAGTATATAAAATGGCGTCAATATGCCAAAAAAGTGATTAAAATAAAAATGTTTATTTCGTTTAAATAAATTGAAATTTTGGTTGTTAATGACTGAAATTTTATTAATTGTAACAACAAATTGTAAATAAATATTGTGAAATGTGTTAAATTGTGATTATTTTGTGAAATAAACGTAAAAAATATTTGGTTATTTTGGAGTATATTTTCGAAAAAAAAGTTCGATAACTCGAAAAATAGGTGAAAACAAGAAAGTTAGTATTCTTCATTTTCGTCTTATTTTAGCTTGTTTTATCATAATTAAAAGTCAAACCGAGGGGCCCTTGTAATCGTAATCGCCCCCTTATCGAGAAGACCGAACTTATCGAGAAGGTTTTCCCAAACATTGCTCAAAATTACAAATATCATGTATAGTTGAGCGAAATAATTATGTTGGCTGCAAAAAACGTTGATGTCAGCGAAATGAATTTTCACATTCAAAATAAGATAGCTGGATTAATGATAATACAAATCGATTGATTCCGTTACTAAGCAAAATGATGTTGTCAACTATCCAATAGAATTTTTAAATTCGCTGGAATTGTCCGGATTACCACCAAAAATGGGATCAGTAATCATTATGTTGGAGAATATAAACCAGCCACGACTTTGTAATGGCATCCGGCTTGCAGTGAATAAACTAATGAACAACGTCGTCGAAGCCACAACTTTGAAGGGAAGTAAAAAGACGAAGATGTTTTGATTCCACGGATTTTTTTTAATATTCCGAACGACATGCTATTCGACTTTAAACGGTTGCAATTTCTAGTGCGGCTAGCATTTGCAATGTCGATAAATAAATCTCAAGGGCAGTCGCTAAGTGTTTGTGGCATCAATCTTGAAAATTTATGTTTTTGACATGGCGAGTTATATGTCGCCTGTTCCCGTGTCGGAATAACAAGAAAACTATCTATACGCGCAAGAAAAAAATACTAAGAATATTGTATATCATAAAGCATTAAAATAATAAATATTTTTTTTTTTAAATTAAATTTATCAATTCGAATTCAATATTCATCGTTTAGACAGGTCAACGTCTGCCGGGTCAGCTAGTTATTACTAAATAGAGCAGAAGGAATCGGCGCACGAGTACCGAAAACTATTCCACCTCAATTTTTTTATGCGATCCTCTTCAAATTGCCCTCCTAATGATATAAATGCATGTTGCCATGGCGCAACCCGGTGCCATATTGTTTAAACCGAAATTGTTTAAACAATTGCAAGGCATTGTTATTTTTCAACCGGACAAATTTTTTTTATATTCTTTATTGAAATACCAATAAAAAAGGTCCTATGACTTTTAACGATAAAGTTAATATTTTTAAAGATATGAATTTTTAAAGGTTCGAAAAATCTCAAATTTGGGTACTTTCAACCCATGATAAATATATTTAAAAAAAACATAATGTCTAAGTAATATTTTTTTTTTAATTCTCTATACAATTGTTAATAATATTGTAAAAAGAGATTTTAAAAAATTTCATTGTTTATACCTTTTTTTAATTGTTAATAAGTATGCGTCGCTTACCTTTAAGTATCGCCGTCTCTCTCTGACTCATGGTTTTTTAGGTATCGCTGTCTCTCTCTGACTCATTGGTTTATAGTTAAAAATATTTATTAATATTTTTATTAGAGACCACTTTTTATTCCTTAATAAATATTTCTTAGTACTTAAAGTGATTTGTTTGTATTTAATAAATCTGATATTCATTTATTAAATATTAATAAATCTTTTTAAATACTAAGAAATACTTATTAAGGACTAAAAAGTGGTCTCTAATAAAAATATTAATAAATATTTTTAACTATAAGCCAATGAGTCAGAGAGAGACAGCGATACTTAAAAAACCATGAGTCAGAGAGAGACAGCGATACTTAAAGGTAAGCGACGCATACTTATTAACAATTGAAAAAAGGTATAAGCAATGAAATTTTTTAAAATCTCTTTTTACAATATTATTAACAATTGTATAGAGAATTAAAAAAAAAATATTACTTAGACATTATGTTTTTTTTAAATATATTTATCATGGGTTGAAAGTACCCAAATTTGAGATTTTTCGAACCTTTAAAAATTCATATCTTTAAAAATATTAACTTTATCGTTAAAAGTCATAGGACCTTTTTTATTGGTATTTCAATAAAGAATATAAAAAAAATTTGTCCGGTTGAAAAATAACAATGCCTTGCAATTGTTTAAACAATTTCGGTTTAAACAATATGGCACCGGGTTGCGCCATGGCAACATGCATTTATATCATTAGGAGGGCAATTTGAAGAGGATCGTATAAAAAAATTGAGGTGGAATAGTTTTCGGTACTCGTGCGCCGATTCCTTCTGCTCTAAAAAGCACATGATATATATTAATAACAACGTAAAACAAAACAACGTCACTAAGAAAGTTCTCCAGATGTCAAAAACGTTATAGTTAAAACAAGAAGCACAATCATGATACAGAAAAAGAAATTGTATTTTCTGTTTTTTAAAAGTATTACACGATGAACTAACATTTATATTACATTATTTAGAGTTTGAATCCTTTATTGAACAAGTTAGACAAAATGTAAATAAAATCATTGAAATAAAATACCAGAAACAACAGAAAAAGTTGAATAATTTAATTAAAATTGAAAGTAAATAAATAGTGGTTTCATCTACGATGAAGATTGATAAAAGAAAATTAATTTTACACAAGTGGAATTTGAAAATAAAAAATGCAACTCTTAGGCAAAGAATTAAAATATGTTCCGAAATTAAAATTTAACAATGTTAAAAAAATTTTATTTCCTGACTTGTAAATAGCAATTCAAAAGACTAATCTTCCAAAGGAATTAATAAGAGAAATCTCTCCAGAACTTCTTCGTATTAAACCCCCAACCAACGATTTCAAAGGTTATCAAATCCATTAAACAGAAAATTGAAGATAATAACTTAATTTTAACAAAGGCATGATGAAAGTAATTCCGCAATTATCTTGAAGAAACAATACCACGTAAATAAAATATCTGACTTCATATACAAATTCAACGTCTGTAAAAGTATTCAACCTTCAAATATCAAATGGATATGAAAAATTATGTAAATAATTCCACCTCTGTTTTCAGATTATGAAAAATACAAAATTATCGAAATGAACCCCAGGGCCCCTATGTTATATGGTTTCTTGAAAATACATAAAGATGCACCAATTAAACCAGTGGTGCCCTACGCAGAATTTAACCAAAAATTTAATTCAAATTATAATTGCTGAAATAAAGATTGAAGGTAAATACGGCGTAAAAAATTCGTTAGAATTGTAAAATAAACCATTAAACTTTAAAATGGAAAATAATAACAAGATTGCATCCTTGGATATTTTAACTCAGAAATTAGTTAATCCTATAATAAAAAATGAAAAAATCAACTGCTTCGAACCGTTTTAGCACGGAACTATTTTGAATTTACCAATAAGTTTTTCAAACAAGCGGTTTGGCTATTGATTTACCAATAAGGATCATCTGTTGGCAGATATATTTATATCGGATTTTTATGAAAACATTTTAAATTCACAACAGGGCAAACAGTTCATCAAGTTTTGGATATATATTGTTTGTTTTGATGGATCTTATAGACAATTTGTGGATTTTATTAATTTAGTATACCCAACAATTCAATTTATAATGGAAAAAGTATTAGGAAACGTAATAACTTTTTGGGCTTGATTATAAGAAAAAGACAATAAACTGGAGTTAGATATATATAAAAATCAACTTTGAGAGAGACGATAATTCCAAATGACTCATTACACCCTTCTAACTCATTACAATCTTATATTTTTTTATAAGTTTAATATTTTTTATTTTTAATAAATGATACAATTTGAATTATTTAATGTTATTTTTATTGTAACAAATATATGTACATGTGCCGCATTGCGTAGCTAATAATGCACTTCTTTTGTTTGTGTATTGTGCCTTTTTGTGTTGTATATATAATCTGTGCGTCTATTAGTCCGGTCTATTTACACATTCAAGTTTA
Source organism: Chrysopa pallens (assembly GCA_020423425.1). Lineage (NCBI taxonomy): Eukaryota > Metazoa > Arthropoda > Insecta > Neuroptera > Chrysopidae > Chrysopa > Chrysopa pallens. Next base: position 82,306,331 of record CM035592.1, on the reverse strand, counting down.
CATAAATTCCCATAAAGCTGAATATTGGCATAGTTGTTCAAAACATCATTATAAAGAAAATCTCAAAAGTCCTCATCGTTCCGAGGTGTGCTAAAAATTTGGCACGGGGTCAAAGGTCAAAAAAATGAGTTTTTTGCGCTTTTTAGCGAAACGGTGAGTTTTTTCGCAAAATTACCCCAGTACAAAATTGTAGATCACAAAATTCTCTACAAAAAATATATCAATAATTTTTTTCCTAAAAGCCACCATTTTGGAGATATAACGTTCCGAAAAGTTGGATCAGTCGTAATCCCTCTATTTTGCACACGTTTCCACGCCACCTATGAGGTAGTGTACAAAGCGCGTTTTTTTTAACGTGGTTTCCCCAGTAGGCCTATTCCACGGGTCTGCTGAGATTTTATATGTTTTAAAACTATTGCAAAATAATATTATATATTATAGTGGGCAAAAACAACGGCGGTGTAATTAAATAAAATACTTAAAATAAAAAGTTAGTCGTCTGATTCATAACTGTCCAAGATTTCTGTTTCTTCTTCTTCTTGATCTTCTTCTCCTTCTTCTTCCTGTTCATCCTCTTGTTCTTCTTCTTCTTCTTGTTCTATTTCACACGTAAACTGCCCCAATAGCGATTCCTGATCGGTATCAAACGAATCTTCAAGAGTTGGTGACTCAACATTCGAGCATGATCGGCCTTGACAGTGTGTGCATGCCAGGGAACAAAACAGTCCAACTTTTCTGCAACCACATTTTGCACTACACCCTTTCTTGCAGTTGCAAAATATTGTGTTGAGAAGTTTCTCAGGTGCTGGTGGAAGTAAAGTTTGAACTGGCTCTAGTGTATTGTCGATCAACTTCCAACCCCAGTCTTTAGGGTCCAGCTGATTACCAAGCCACACTTGAACTTGATAATATACCCGAAACAGATGTTGATGAGCAGCTACTGAGGTTGGAGGAAGAGAAGCTAAGTTGACTTGTTTTTTATTACGCGTATTTTTCACGAAAGATGTGTATCGCAACTTATCTAAGCAAGTGGTTTTTTTGGGGGCTCCGTACATAGCAAGAAGAAATTGAACTCCGTTGGTGATAACATGTTGTTGAGTTGAATTACTATTTTTAAAAACTTCAGCACATTGTAGTAAATCTTTTTTTTCAAACATTTTGAAAACTGTTGTTTTTCCTCTCCTGTAAAAAGCAGATGTCGTATCGCAGCCAGTTATTGCGTGTAGAAACAATACATGATTTTGACATTTAGGAAAATTGGATAAACTGTTTGATGAATATATTTCCGATTGATTTTGGGCTTTTCCGGGTTTAAAAAAATAAATAATTTTTTCAGTTGGAGTTCGAGCAGTAAGCAAGACGAGTAAATCAACATCCTCACCAACAACAACAGTTGTATTTGTCACACTGAATTTCTTTATCGCTGTTTCAATAATCAATACATCAGCATCATCATTAGCTTGTTCAACGGATATATTCTCAGCAGTAAATTTTGCTTTCAACATCGAAATAAACCTAGATTTATTGTGATTATTTGCAAAGAATTTCTGTTGACTGGTAGGAACTGTCATTGATTCATCGAATATAATATCAGAAGAAGTTGATGAAGCAGCATTTCGACGGCGTTGCTCTGCTGCTTTAATATTTCTCGTATAATCATCATATCCGTCAAATACGACAGTAACTCTGGAACCAAAATGTCGACGTACATATTGAACGTATTTATCTAAGATAACGTTAAATGTTTCCTCGCTATCCCACACCACTCGATGTAATAAGAATCCTCCGTCAATTATGTACGTTGAATTAGTGTTATTAATATCAACATTTATAGTCTGAAAACAATCGTAAATAGCCGACTTCTGGGTCTTGCGCATTCCAATGTCATCAAATAATGTTAACGGATAAGGAGCTAATTCATACTCGAAATATTTCTCAATTTCATCTTGAAAAGCCGCAGTAACACTCATACGTTGGAATAATAACACTTGGTCAACAGGTACTTTTTCTTCGTGAACTTTTACGGTGCTACTCATAGCTAAAAGAGGAACAACTTTGTCAGCGCGTTTAAGTTTAATATCTTTAAATGTCAGTCCAGTTATTTTAGCAATAGAGATAAGCCCAAGTTCACGTGCTTTATAGCAATTAATTGTATTATCACCAACGACACCACTTGCAATCGAGATGACTTTGTTAACCTCTGGGAAAGGATCATGAATCGAGAACCACTCAAGAAGCATTCGTATGTCTTTAGCGTCTTTTTTTACACGTGAATCACTGGCATCAACATGCTGTTCAGTCGTATCCATCCTAACATTAGCAAGATCTTCTAATTTCTCACAAACTGTGTTCATTGCATGCATGCTGTAAACCCATTTACTGATTACACTTTGTTTTGTACTTCTTCCTCGAGCAATACCTCCATCTGTCTTCATGGCTTTCATCATAGACTGTTCGATAACCATGCCTGTAGAAGTTCCACAACTCAATTGATCTGAGCGTCTCACGGTGAAAAATCCTTCGGTAAATTTTTCGTAAACTTCAGGATCCATCGAGTCCTGTAATTGCATCATGTCTTGTAAATACAAGTGTGCAGATTTAGCATATGGAAAATGTCCTGACGAGTGGAAATAAGGTAACATTTCTTTTACACAACTTAAATGAGCTTTCCAGTCCCCCATACGCTCAGGTCTCAAAAATTCTTTTGCAAGTGAAACCATATTAAAATATTGTATCCAAAGTTGCGCTGTTGGTCCTCGTTCCTCAAAATCTTTCAATTTCATATTAAATTTATGAAGTAAAGCACCTGATACTTCATTATCATTTTCAATATCTGAATATGAACGTTATATCTCCAAAATGGTGGCTTTTAGGAAAAAAATTATTAATATATTTTTTGTAGAGAATTTCGTGATCTACAATTTTGTACTGGGGTAATTTTGCGAAAAAACTCACCGTTTCGCTAAAAATCGCAAAAAATTTTTTTGACCTTTGACCCCGTGCCAAATTTTTAGCACACCTCGGAACGATGAGGACTTTTGAGATTTTCTTTATAATGATGTTTTGAACAACTATGCCAATATTCAGCTTTATGGGAATTTATGTAACCTTCCTCCTGATTTTAGGCTTAAATAGACCGGATTATATACGAAGTTTACCGACGTGTCGAGCGAACTGGTCGACCAATGAAATTGCGTTCTGAATTGAATCTTCGATGGTGGTGCCATCTGACCTTATATTTTTTAGTTTGATTATAAAGGTCAGATGTCTCTACATTACACTCCCCTTTCAGTGCAAACGACGTTCAATTCCATGATCCATCGAGCTCCTAATTTTTCACATTCAAAAGATTTGGTGTAAAAAGAAATACAAACAATAGAAAATATAGCAGAATAGAACGGATTAAAAAATATAACGGACTTAAAAAGGGTCCATTCAAAAACTGGTTATAAAGAAAAATGGCTATGAACACAATATATGCTACATGGGAAAAAATATCAAATGTATATATTTGATATTTTACATCTCATACTATGGCAATATTTCAAAAACAATAGGTAAAATTTTAAAAAATCATGACACTAAAGTTTTCTTCCACTCCCTAAATTAGGCAACTAAGGCACATCGCACATGAGGTGATTTGGGTGAAATCGCCGATATCAGATATCAGCGATATCACAGCATTTTAGTCGAACACGAAGCAACAGAAGTTGCTCCGACTTTGTTGAAGAAGGGGTAATACATAGTTTGTTATTAATAACAAAATATAAATATGTATATACAGTGTCTTAAAGGATGAAATACATGAAGTAATGAATAATATAGATTATAATAGATTATACTTTAAGCCATTTGAAATTCGCATTTCGTCTTACAAATTATATGTATATATATATATATATAAATAAGGTTAGGTCAGAGTATATTAGTATTTACCCATTTCAGTCTCCCGTTCGTCGATAGATAACTAAAAAACGATAAGAGATAGCTAGTTGAACTTTTGGTGTCATATTCTGGATCTTAAAAGTGAGTCTAGGTTCGTAAATGAGCAAAATCGGTATAATGGGATAATTAGATCCATGACCCAACTTAACCATAAAAAAACGAACTTAAAGTCACTTTTAAGTTCGTAAATTGGTAAAATCGGTATAATGGGCTAATTAGATCTATGATCCAACTTAACCATAAAAACAGATGCAAAACAAACACAAAAAACTTGTATGAACATTTTTCGGATATAATAAGAATCTGTTAATTATATTCTGTTAATTAGCTTAAACTGTGGCGAATAAAACATTCCGAAAAATGTTCATACATTTTTTTTAATCAATTATCGTTTTGAATCTTTTTTTATGGTTAAGTTGGGTAATGGATCTAATTATCCCATTATACCGATTATGCTCATTTACGATCCAGAATATAACACCACAACTACCTGTCTCTTGTCGTTTTTCAGTTATCTTGATGACGAACGGGAGACTGAGATAGGTTAATACTAATATACTCTGACTTAACTATATATATATATATATATATATATATATATATATATATATATATATATATATATATATATATATATATATATATATATATATATATATATATATATATATATATATATATATATATATTTATATATTTATATATATATATATATTTATAACTGTATAGATATTAGAGTGTCTTATGAATGCTAATGATTAAAGTAGTTCGAACGTTGATGCTCAATCTTAAATCGAATATCTAAAAAATTAACTCTGTTATTTGTTACCTTAACTTGTTTTATTTGTTTAATGTGATTAGAATAGATACAGATTATAGCCACTGTACAATTACTGTATTTCTACAGTTCATTTTGTAAACATATAAAATAATAATAATCTATATATATTATATTTTTGAGTAATAGTATAAGATGTATTGGCTTAATTTTATAAAATAAGTCTAAAGTTCATTTCTGTTTATTTACTCTGTTATTGAAATGAATTAATATTAACGCTTGAAAAGTGTTATAAGAAAATAAGTTTATAAACTCTTGCAGAACGTCATTACGGCCAAAATGAAGAAATGTTGTATCTATTGCAACGTTGCTACAACAATTAAGAGACGTATACCTAGAGAAAGAGATTTTTCCCTTTTTGCTATCCACAAATTATAAATATGTCTAGAAGTTTTTTAGGTTGAGCATTTAACTGAGTAATACTATAGGTGAAATCTCTTATGTATTTGACAACGTTGCTTACGAATGTAAAATTAAATACGATTGTTGTCGCATCGTTATGGGATTCTTACGATTTCAGTATTTGATTATGCATATCTTACACAGTGCGATTTCGTACATGTAATTTTCTTATGGAAAGTAATGTCTATCCGTATACGACACAACAGTTGCAACAATACCATATATGTGATAAAAGTATAGCATGTATTCTAAGATATAAATATTGCGGGATATTATAAGCATTTACTTAATACTCGCTACTCCTCATTCCTTTTCTTTTAAGCATATGTATGTATTTAAAAAGATTTATGATCTGCTTTATAAGATGCACCAATTAAGCCTGTTCTATATGGTTCAGGACATGAATCTAACCTTTTTTTGTTTGTATATAAACAAGCATTGACATGTTTTTATTTTTAAATATTAAAAATAACATTATTTAACTCTCTATCTTTGTCATAAACAATGATTTATATGACTGTATAAACAAGAATAAAAAAAAATTGCCCATGTGATTTTATGAACGAAGGATTTTTACAACGATTTTTTTATCACATGTATGATTTCAAATTACGAAAATAAGGCTGTGTGCGACTATACATTGGTTTCCATAAGCAAATCATATGTATGATATCGCCGATTTCACGCAAATCGCGTCGTGTGCGATGTGCCTTATTGGTTAACAACAAAACCAAACTTGATAAAAATAAGAATTCGGGAAATTATAAATTGTCATGTGAGTGCAATAGTGTGTATTTTGGCTAAACAGGAAGAAATAATAGAACGAGAACAACTTAGTACATATAGAAATAAAAAGGGCAATTCCACATTTGCTAAACATTTATTGGAAACAGAACATATCAAAAGATGAAATGAAAATAATCCACATAGCACAGAAAGGTTTTAAACTAAATCGTCTTGGAATCATTGGAAATTTTTTTAATTTGTCAATCAGATAATTCGGTACAAAACGATTAAACAGCTTGTTTTATTCTCCATTGTTTTTAACTATTTTAGGAGCAATTTTAATGTTTTTATACAAAAATAAAAACAATAAAATTTTAACTTGTTTCAAATTTATCTTTATTATGTCTCAACACGCGGAGTACCATGATTTATCAAACACAAAAGAGAGACAAATTATCTGCTTTATAACGCCAAGCAAAATATAATCATAAGGCACATCGCACACGACGCGATTTGCGTGAAATCGGCGATATCATACATATGATTTGCATATGGAAACCAATGTATAGTCGCACACGACGTGATTTTCGTGATTTGAAATCATACATGTGATAAAAAAATCGTTGTTAAAATCCTTCGTTCTTAAAATCATATGGGCAACTTTTCTTTATTCTTGTTTATACAGTCATATAAATCAATGTTTATGACAAAGATAGAGAGTTAAATAATGTTTTTTTAATATTTAAAAATAAAAACATGTCAATGCTTGTTTATATACAAACAAAAAAAGGTTACATTCATGTTCTGAACCATATAGAACAGGCTTAATAGGTGCATCTTATAAAGCAGATCATAAATTTTTTTAAATACATATATATGCTTTAAAGAAAAGGAACGAAGAGTAGCAAGTATTAAGTAAATGCTTATAATATCCTGCAATATTTATATCTTTGAATACATGCTATACTTTTATCACATATGTGGTATTGTTGCAACTGTTGTGTCGTATACGGATAGACATTACTTTCCATAAGAAAATTACATGTACGAAATCGCACTGTGTAAGATATGCATAATCAAATACTGAAATCGTAAGAATTCCATCATGATGCGACAACAATCGTATGTAATTTTACATTCGTAAGCAACGTTGTCAAATACATAAGAGATTTCACCTATAGTATTACTCCGTTAAATGGTCAACCTAAAAATTTCTAGACATATTTATTATTTGTCGATAGCAAAAAGAGAAAAACCTCTTTCTCTAGGTATACTTCTCCTAATTGTTGTAGCAACGTTGCAATAGATACAACATTTCTTCATTATGGCAGTAATGACGTTCTGCAAGAGTTTATAATTTTATTTTCTTATAACACTTTTCAAGCGTCAATATTAATTTCATTAATTTCAATGACAGGGTAAATAAACAGAAATGAACTTTAGACTTATTTTATAAAATTAAGCCAATACATCTTATACTTTAAATACTGATACTTATTATTATTTTATGTTTACAAAATGAACTGTAGAAATATAGTAATTGTACAGTGGCTATAATATATATCTATTCTAATCACATTAAACAAATAAAACAAGTTAAGGTAACTAATAACAGAGTTAATTTTTTAGATATTCGATATAAGATTGAGCATCAATGTTTGAACTACTTTAATCATTAGCATTCATAAAACACTCGTAATATCTTATAATTATAAATATATATATATATATATATATTTATATTTATATTTATAATTATAAGATATTACGAGTGTTTTATGAATATATATTTTTTTTATGAATAGTTATATATATATATATATATATATATATATATATATATATATATATATATATATATATATATATATATATATATATATATATATATATATATATATATGGTATAGTCATATAATTTGTAAGACGAAATGCGAATTTCAAATGGCTTAAAGTATAATCTATTATAATCTATATTATTTATTACTTGATGTATTTCATACTTTAAGACACTGTATATACATATTTTGTTATTAGTAAACAAACTATGTATTACCCCTTCTTCAAAAAACCTTACAAAGTCGGAGCAACTTCTGTTGCTCCGTGTGCGACTAAAATGTTGTGATATCGGCGATTTCGCCGATTTCACCTAAATCACCTCATGTGCGATGTGCCTTAAGATCCAGAATATGACACCAAAAGTTCAACTAGCTGTCTCTTGTCGTTTTTTAGTTATCTTCATGACGAACGGGAGACTGAAATGGGTAAATACTAATATACTCTGACTTAACCTTATCATATATATATATATATATATATATATATATATATATATATATATATATATATATATATATATATATATATATATATATATATATATCATATATATATATATATATATATAAGATTTGTAAGACAGAATGCGAATTTCAAATGGCTTAAAGTATAATCTATTATAATATATATTATTTATTACTTGATGTATTTCATCCTTTAAGACACTGCATATACATATTTTGTTATTAGTAAACAAACTATGTATTACCCCTTCTTCAAAAAACGTTACAAAGTCGGAGCAACTTCTGTTGCTCCGTGTGCGACTAAAATGCTGTGATATCGGCGATATCACATGTGCGATGTGCCTAACAATGAATTTCATGACAATCCGCAAAGCGACGAACGATTTACATTTCCAGATTATATAATTTCTAAAAATAAATAAATACTTTTTAAGTTGGCTACACTATGCATTTGTATTTTTAACTAGTTCAGTTGGTTGTATGTAAATAACGAACTGCGGCAAGGTTGTATTTTTACCGGCATAAGTGTTTAGTGTTTGACAAATCAAAATACTTTTTAAATAAATAAATACTTTAATATACTTATTTTTATGTTTAATTTTTAATTAGCCTAAATTAGTTTACACTTTAAAGTTTAAATTTGTTTAAATGGCACCTCGAAAAAATACTAAAGTAAGATATTTTTGAATATTTACTACTAAAATATTGGGCGCCAAAATATAAATAATTTCTACTTCTTATAGTCAACTCATATAATGTTGTTAAAATAATTATTCCATATAATGTGACAAAATTTTAGGCTTCCCCAAATTTTATATTCTCAAAACAAAAACTTAGGCATTAGCTATAAAATAGGTATAAGATCTTTAACTAAAATCTGTTTATACTTTTAAACTTTATTTTACAAATAGGTAAAATCTTACTAGAGATTATATCTAATGGTTACATGCTTCAAAAATTATATAAACCGGCTTTGCGAAATTTCCAGTGACGTTGTTTTAATCAGTGAGGCAAAATTTTTGACGTTGTTTTTATTTCAAAGGAGTTTATAAGACCTTGGTTAAATGTGTGTGTGATAACTTTTTTCAACATTTTTCAAGAACAAGAATTAAGAGACATGACAATCATACATTTGAAAGTACCTTACATAAAATTTTATTAGTGTATTAAATATCGATATTTTGAAATCTAAATTTGAAAAACTGGAGTCCTTAACAATTTTGTATGTTTTACTCAAGTTATCAGATATAAGGATATCTAATATTTAAGAATGCATATCTATTCTACTAAATGTTTATTTCATTACAGAAAGATAATGGAGTAGTTACAGAAAATGAACCTACTTTAACAGAATCGGCACCGGCGAAACGTAGTACGCGCACAAAGAATGTCGTTAATTATAATGAAGAAAAAATTAGTAATTCAAATAACATTACCGAGGGTAATGTAATAGGTAGTAAAAAAACAAAAGGTGGAAAATTAAAAAATATTGACGAGTTATCAAGCTCTAGCTTGAGACAAGAAAATGCAACCAAAACGAAAGCTAAATCTAAAGGTACTAAAGAAAAAGGCGATATATCTAGTGAACCAATTAAGGAAAGTGCAACTAAAACAAAAGCTAAGTCTAAAAGTACTAAAGAAAAAGACGATGAGCCATCTAGTGAACCAATAAAGAAAAATGTAGTCAAAACAAAAGCTAAATCTAAAGACGAGTCGGCTAAGAAAAATGTATCAAATGCAAAATCAACAGAGAAAGATTTCAAGAAGAAATCAACAAAGGATAAAGAACCAATTGATGATGCTAGTAAAAAGAAAACAACCAAACGTAAAGAAAAAGTTACAGAAGATAGTTCGTCAAAAAAAGCTAAAAGAAATGCCTCTCCGATAAGTGTGAGTTCTAAAAGTGAGGAAAGTGCGAAACAACAGGTGGGAAAGAAAACATCTAGGAGAAAATGTATCTCTCCGGAGCAGGTAAAATCTCCCAAAGCTAAGCTCTCAAAGGAATCTAAAAGAAATTTGTCTCCCATAACTATAAGTTCAGAAAGTGAGGAAACAGCAACAGTAAAAAAAAAATCTATGACAAAACGCAGTATCTCTCCAGAAAGAGCTTCTACAAGTTCTAAAACTGATGCCAAAAAACTTAAAAACAACACAGAAAATGATTGGAAGAGCATCGACTATTCCTGTAGTCGGTTAAGTGCAAGTAATAAAGATGCAAATTTCAAGATAGCCAGTTGGAATGTCGATGGAATTAGAGCATGGCATTCTAAAGGTAAAATTTTAATTATTAACAATTTTCTAAGGCAGTGGCTTACAAACTTCATTCTCTAACATCTCCTTTACAAAACATATCTTTGGCGACTTATCCTTAAAAATTGTTAAATTAGGATGACATTGTTTCTTCTGTTAAATTATAAAATGTTAATAATGTACTTATATCCAAGCGCGTATTTAAGAGCAGAGTCATGAAATCCTCTTATTTCGTTTTGTACTATTAAGTTGCGCTCAATTTTGTTTTAATAAAATCTTAGAGGAAAACTTCGTTTCACAAAAATTCTCACGATTTCTTTATAAATCTTGCACGTCATCTCTATTTTTGAAATCATTGTTTTAAAATTATGAACTATTTATGCATTGAATATTTTTAAATAGCTTCACATTTTCAAATTTTATTTCGAATACCTATTTTGGCGATATTAATCTTTAAACCCTAAATGACGTTCATTTATGTTCTTACTTTATATGTTTGACGGATTCTTTATTTTCTTTCCAAGGTTATAATTATAATAAAAATAAAATTTTTTTATAAAATTTATAACTTTTTAGGAAATTGAGGTACGAAATTTGGTGTACGAAGAACGCTTTAACGCTTGTTTAAAATCGATTTTCAGTTATTAACATTTTAAATAAAAATTTCCTCCATTTCTTATCAGTTATGATTTGATTATTAAACAAACTTGAAAATCAAATGAAAGTGTAAATCTATAGTTCATTTTTGAACTTTAGAAATATAGTATATGAAGATGCCTTACTTTGGGTTAATTTTTCACACTTGATTAAAGACAATCGCCAAAAGTATCCAACGTAGTTTTACAACTAGTCTTTGTCCAATTAAACTATCTTATCTTCTATTCGTAGACAATTAAGTCTTCTTTTCAAACTCAGAGTGTCAAATGTGAAAATATTAAGATAGAACTAATAAAATTAATAATAGTATGATAGAACTGATCAATAAATTTTTTGGTAAGCGAAAAATCGTTGAGCAAAATCATGTACAATGTGTATACCATACCCGAGTGGTCTCATTTGGGGAAGACCTTTGTCCAATCATTGGAACAGGAATAGGCTCTATTATTATTATTATTATTAATCCCGTAAACACTTTTTTCATGTTTTCGAATTATATATGAAATATTAGGATTTGGTACTATTCTGAAACTTAACTATTGAACGAATTTTCTTGCGATCAATTTGTTTAATGCCATTACGGAGGCTGTGGTCAGTCTGAAATTTTATACTCTAACTCCACTTAGATTAAGATTAAATTATACTCCACTTAGAGTATATTCATTTTAGTCTAGTGTTTGTAACGCTTGAAAATATTGACCACTCACAAATTTCAAGAAGAAAAATATTGCATTTTGTGAAAACAAACAACTTTTTTGAAACTTTTTTTCGTAAAATGTATGGATTTGCCAAAATTTTAGTTAAAATTTAGCTGATAAACACATAAATACAATACCTTTTATTATATGTGTATTTATAACTGTAAAGACTGGATATTTATAGTATTTTATGAATGCTGATTAAAACATTGATATTCAATCATCTAGTATCCAAGCGATTAACTTAGTTGTTATCTTCACTAGTTTATTTTCCTTTTTTTTTATTAATTACTTTTTTTATCGATAAAAGCTATTGTTTTATATTAATGAAGATTTTAATAAAATTTTATTTCATTGAATTATCTTACGAATAAAAAAAAAATTTATAATTATTCGGTTTTTTTCTTCGTGGTTTTAATTATATATTTTTAAATTTTCGCATACACTCTTTTTGCAATAAAATATTACATATAGTATTTTAATTTTTATTCATACATCTCGTCATAATTAGAATATGTCAAATTAGTTTTAGTCTAAAGTTTACAACGCAAGATAATGAAGATACGAACATAATTTTGTTATAAGTGTGAATAGAATCATTTAATTACATATTTTTCCGTCCGCCCGTCAAAGTCGTTCCGTCTTCAAAATAACTCAAAAAACGGAAAGAAATATTGTTTGAAATTTTGATGGCGTAATATTGACCTAAAAAATAAGTTCGAATTGGAAGAGTTTTGTTCATCTACGAAGAGTTCCAATGGATTTTTCAAATACATTTGTTTGAAACATTTTTTCATAAACAAATTTAAAAACACATAATTATAATACATATTATATATTTATAACTGTATGGACTATGTATTGAATGTATTTTATAAATTCTTATGATTTAAAAATAGTTTAAACATTGATATTCAAACATATATCGAGTTTTTAAACAAATACCAGTGTTAGTTATCTTCACTTGTAATTTGTAGATTGTGTTTATAACTGTTTATAACTAGTAGTTCTGTGAACTATAGACCTCACTCAGAAGTAAATAAAAGTATATAAATAATGCGTACACAAAATTTAGAAGATACGTATATGACACAATTCAAAACATGATCTTAGTTAGACAAATTAAATATTATGTCAAAAAATTGAATATTAGGTATATGTATTAAATTAAAAGAAAATTAGTATACAAATAAATAATACAATAGACAAGTGATCCTGCATTCGAAAAATGAAGTCCCGTGTTCGAAACCGGTTATTAATTTTTTATTTAAAAGTTTTTATAAAAAATACTTTATTTTATAAAAAAATTGTTTCTGAGTGTGACCAATATATGCCTAACAAATTTCGCCCACATCGAACAAGGCGTTCGTAAGTTACAGCGGAACAAACATAGATATGGACAAACGAAATGAAAAAAATCGTCTAGTTTTACTATAAGCCTCCCTTTGTTCGGTCAATAAAATTTTTATTTGATTTTACTTATTTATTTTATTTTTTTATACGAAATCTATCTTTATGGATGTTTAATAAAAGTTTATAGTTGATCGATTTTTTTAAATATTATACGTCGTATTCAATGAACCACAAAACCATTTCTGTGATTACATTACATCATTATTGTAATGAATTTGTTTTAAATATTATTTAATATTTAAATTTTATTAATTCACAGTAAGTTAAATTCCAATTAATCAAATATATTTACCACAAAAAGTTAGGAAACTATTACAAAACTAAATCAGAGAAAAATTTCTGTGAGTTTTATTGTAGCTGTTATTAGGGTGGTCGAGATGTACGTAATTTCTTACCTCCTCTCGGATCATCAGCCGAATAGATCAATGTATGCTATTCTAACAAACTAAAAAGCATTTACTCTAGACAAAATTTTTTGCTTAGAATTTAAAAGCGGGTTAAAGTTAATTCGTGCAAAAAAAGCACATTTTTGTCTTTTTTTTGACCACTCAGTTAAAATATATATATTAAAGTCAATGATACATTTAAAGTATAATAATCGAAGAATATTGTGTAAAATTTTCAAGAAGAAATATTAAAAATTAAGACAATAGCAACAATAATTCCGAAATGTCCTGGAAAAAAGTATGATTGCGGTGTTCCTCATAACTCGGTGCTCGGTGCATCGGAAATCAAAAAATCGAATATCTTTCGTTAGATAATCGTTTTCTTCAATAAATTTGAAAAAAAAAAACATTCCAGCGTTACTTCGTAAATTATGTACTAAAATATTGTTCAAAACTTCGAAAGGATTGTTGCAGTAGTTTTGTAGTTATGAGGGGTACCGATATCGACTTCTTCTCAACTTTTATCCTTTTTTAACTTCTAAAAAAAAATCCGCCATGATTCACTTCATTATCTCTTTGAAGGAATGAAATATTTAAGTTGTTAAATAATATTATTACATTAGTTAACAATACCTCTAAACTTTGTGTTTTAAGTGTATAAAAATTTTGCAACTTAATGGTGATGTATTCAAATAATCATATTTAAATGATTGATTTTTTTATAAGCATATCAATAATAATTAATTATTTACGCTTTTACTTTTGTTTGGTTTATGGATTCAGTAAATAAATTATAGCATTTTTTATAAGTAAAAAAAATAAGACATTGATTGTTGGTTAAGTTTGTCAAAATTGTTTCAAATTAGTGTCAATCGATCCGACTAAACAAACCATGAATGCTGTAACGTGATTACGTATGGAAATTCTTTATGAAATTTTTTCTGTAAAATCTGGATAACTAGGCTCAGATAAATGTGAAATCTGTAATATTGATAATTACAATAATAGTCTAAGGTTTTGGCACTATTACGTTTAAGTTTTTGAGAACAATGAGAATAATTAACCGTTTATTTCGTTTTTTCGATTTTTTTCAATATTTACCTGTACAATGACTTTTGGATTTATTATTGGATTGAACAGATTGGATCAGATTGCTATTTGCGTTAAGCGGGACTGTCTGTAAATGAGATGTCAGTCATTTTCGATCCGATAATTTGGGAAACTGAATAAACCTCTCTAAGTGATACAAAATGCATATTTAAAATGTCATATTTTGAAGCCGTCGGTAGTTTTTACATGGTTAGACACAGTAATGAATACAAATTTATTCATATATATGTATATTTTTTTCTAGGATGTTTTAAATATATTGAGCATGAAAAACCTGATATATTATGTATTCAAGAGACGAAAAGTACCTACGATAAACTACCAGATGATATTAAATCATTTAAAGGATACCATCAATATTGGTGTTCGGCATCGAAAGAAGGCTATTCTGGAGTTGGCTTATTCACGAAGAAAATGCCATTAAACGTAATAAATGGTATTAATGATGATGAACATGATGCTGAAGGTCGTGTAATTACAGCAGAATTTGAATATTTTTTTATAATAAGTGTGTACGTACCAAATTCCGGACGTGGATTAGTTACATTACCAAAACGATTAGATTGGAATAAAAAATTTTTAAATTTCTGTAATGATTTGAACAAAAAAAAACCAATCATTATTTGTGGGGATATGAACGTCGCACATCAAGAAATAGGTAAGATTCTAAATTATATTATTATCTCATTAAAAAACCCGACTATACCTCGCTATTTGAAAGAAATAATAATTACTCCTCTGGAGGATGCGTACTTTTAGTTTTTTGAGTTGGCATCTTCAATATAAATTTAATTTCCCGTAAAAAAATATTTCACCATCAACTTATGGTATGCATTTATTTCCACAATCATTACAAAAAAAAAAAAACTAAAAACATTCTCTTATAGATTTAAAAAACCCAAAATCCAATAAAAAAACTGCTGGATTCACTCAAGAAGAAAGAGATGATATGAGTGAGTTTTTAGCAAATGGATACTTGGATACTTTTAGGAAATTGTATCCAAAAAAAACAGACGCTTATTCATTTTGGTCATATATGTCAAACAGTAGAGCGAAAAATACTGGATGGTAAGTTAATAGTAAACATTTGAATAATCAAAACTTACTTTTTTTGTTTATGTTAATTAATTTCTTTTCAGGCGTCTGGACTATTTTTTAATGTCTGAAAAGTTGGAGAATAAATTATGTGACAGTGTGATACGTTCATCAATATTTGGAAGTGATCACTGTCCGATAGTGTTATATATGAGCTTCTAATATTGATTCAATTATTATACATGCAATTTTAATAATGTTTTATTGTTTTTAAAAATAAATTGTACTTAATTAATATGAAAACATTTTAATTATTTTTAATTTTTTATCGTATTATATATATTTTCAGCGATAGACTAATCAAGAGGGATAAAGAAAATTTTTATATTATATTCACTACAGAAATCATTCTTAATGAAAATTTTGGTTTGTTGAGAAAATAACAGTACTATACACGAATTTTTAATCAGGCAGCATGTTGCCCAAAAATTAAAAAAAATAATGCGATTTGAAAAGACGAATAGATAATAATATTTTTCATTTTACTAATTTTCGTTTTTGGATCAGCCATGTTTGTGTATATACATGCGGTAATTATATATATACACGATTAATTCAACTTTTTTTTACAAATCTAAAAACTGTATTTAAAAAATTATACATTTACAAAAAGAAATCGAAAGGTTTATTTAACTTATTTCTTTTAAACAGTTTATCCTTTAATATTTAATTAATTTAGTATAAAATTAATAGTTTATTAATTAAAAAGTCGATTTTATTCTTATTGAAGCATTTCATTAAATTTAGAGAGAAATAATTTTCATTCGAGAAATTTCAAAAAAACTTTTCTACACAAACAAAACATTCGTTTTTAAATTGAAAAAGAAAGAACAAACTGAATGTGAGGAGATTTAATTTTATCTTGTTTCTTTTAAATAAATATTCTATTAATATTAAATTTATTAATTTAGTATTGTTGGAATATTACTAGACAGAATACATTACACATAATATCATAACAATAGTTGACTACCAAGTATCTGTGGTGTAGCTGGTACAATTAAAATAATATAGAAGTAAGGTATTCTAATCCTGAAATGCATGAGTATTGTGTCAAGACAAGGAAGGATCGCATCTTGGCACGTTACTACAGTGACCACTACATATTATTTTTTGAAATTTTAATTAAAAATTTTACATGCGACATCCTGACACATCTTCCATCATACATTAGGATAAGAATGTCTTTTATATTACCTTAGGTAGCGTACCACGGCCGGTTAGTAATTGGTTAGGTCTTTGACTCGATTTTCGACTGATGTGTAAGGTTTTCAATTCTATCCATCTTTCAAATTAAATAGTTAACTGAGCGTCTTCTAGCTTTACTATTTAACGGTGTGTACAGCCACTTGGCAATCAACATTTAAGCATGTGATTCAAAAGCGTTTTTCAAGGAAAGGGCTACCCTTATAATTAAACATGTATTCATACCATTTGCGACACATAATGACAAATTAAATGATTAATCAATGAACCATTACATATTTTTTTATAAAGTAATAATTCTTTAGTTATGTAGATATTCTTTTTAAGGTGTGAATATCACAAGTAAATTTATTTTAGAAAGTAATTTTTCAATTAAATAATGATTCGATTTGACTAAAAGTACGTTTTTATTTGTAGTTAAACACAGGCGTTTGAAAAAAAAAATTAATTTTACAAATAAATTTAAAAAAAATCTTCAATAACATTTCTAGAGACAGATATAGACTAAGAACTAAATTCGCTTTGTCGGTGAACCTACCGTAAAAAATGACAAATGTAGACAAATTTTTGTTTCGATAACTGACATAATTCTATTCGATTTAAAAAAAAAAAGTCCAACGAAAGGATTTAGTGTTTTATAACCAAATTACTAGTTTAAAATTAGTATTATTCTATAGTAGGAATCTCTACCAGTTACGAGCATGAGTTAATTTTTAAATAATCTCGGGAGCTCAGGTTATAAATTGTTCGCTTAGTTAGTTTTTTTTTAAAATATACAACGTTTATTTAGTTAATGCTTTCTCATAGAAATATTCATGTCTATTCTCGGGCTAAGGTATTAAATTGCATATATGGGTTATATAGCAAATGATTAATATTGAAATTGAAATATGAGCCAAATATATTTTCATTTTAAAATATTCAATAAATCGGCTAAAATTTCTGCAAAATATAAAGAAATTGCTTGATAACGTTTTTTAAATCCGAAATAGATTTCCTAATGGATAATATAAAGTAGTCAAAGAGATAAAATTTTAAAGCAAAAAAAGTTTGTTTTTTTAATTCTATATTCTTTGAAACAAATTAAGGACAATTTTTTTACTGTCAGTATACATTTCCTACAATATTCACTTGACGAGAAAGAAAATTTACTTTTTATTTGTTTTCTTTTTCAAATACTACGCATAATTATTACGCTTGGATGACTCCAAAAATCTTTAGCTAGCTACCACCACTTTTAATAAACGTACATTAAAATAATTTTATTTGAGCCATAAACGAGTAGTTCAACTATTTATTTCCAGATTCATAAATCGTATGGTTTTAAAGTTAAGACAGGCGGGAGATTTTAATTCCATTTTAAAAATCTATTCAACCATAACTCAAATGTTCCAATAAACAGGCGACCAAAGTTTGTCGTTAAGATCTAATTGCCATATTATATTCGAAATAATTTTCCCCTGACAAATATACTGTAAATTGATTTTAATGAAAGAACTGTCAATCAATTTTTATTTTTTTAATTATGATTTGGGTCATAATTTTTGTTAATCGAAACCACCCAAATCAGTATATTGCCCATTTATTTTCCAGTATGTTTATACTCGGGATATAGAATAGAGTGTATTCATTTTAGTCTAAAGTTTGTTTTTCTAGCAAATATTGACCATACAAACAAAAATTTGGTATATGTGTTCGTAGAGTAATTTAATTAGTCCATTTCCAATTTAATTTGTCCGACGTTCTGCCCATCATCAAGATAGCTCTAAAACGAAAAAAATTGCAAGCTGAATTTTGGTAGCGTATTCTGGGCATAAAAAGTGAGTTTAATTTATTCATTGTGTACAATGGATCCATGACCCAACTGTCAAACCATGAAAGGTGGAAGAAAAATTTAAAAACAAAAATTCTTTGGATTATCCCAAACTTTAGCTCATCACAATATATATTATGTATTTATAACTGTATAAACCGGATATTTATAGTATTTTAAAATGATTAAAATAGATCAAACATTGATATTCAATTATATGCTGAATACCTAAACAATTGACTCAATTAGTTTTTTTCTTTTTTTTTTTAATTTCTGGCTTCAGCTACTTTCAGCTATATAGCCATTAACCAAAGGGGATTATTATTTTTATACAACAACAGTACTGCTAGGTGGTCACCCATCCAAATACAGATTGTGACTGCTGTTGCTTAACTTTATTGATTGATCAAAGCCTGTCATTACGTTACATCAGTCCGGGGTCACTCAATTAGTTGTTATGTTCACCTGTTTTTTTTTATTAATTTTTGTTTATATATGATTGATAAATTTCATTACATGACCGCCATTGTTTTGTAGATAGGAAGAATATTATGATGATATTAAATAAAATATATGATTGGAATTTTACACTTGATTGAATTACTGAATATTATACCTCCAACAAAGTTTGTATATAAATAATGATATAATTTAAGAAAAATGTTTAGTTAGTTAAAAAACCAACCACATGTTGGGTCTACAAACGGTTTTAATCCAAATATTATAATGTTTGTTATAAATAATAAACAAATAAATAATTATTTTTATATTATTTATACCATATCTATATCAATAAACAGTGTTCATTTGCATAATCATACTAATGCAATAATTGAAGAAACAAGTATTTTAAATTTGACAAAAGAGATTATTGTAACGAGCGAAGCGCCAAATACGAATAAATATATAATTATTGAAAATGAAGATCAAGTTTTGAATAATTCGGATCAAATTAGTTTATCATTATCGACAAATACGGATAAAATCAATATAGCTATTAAAACTGAAGATCAAGTTGTGGATAATTCGGATCATATTGACACACCAGTATTATCGGATAAAGCAGATATAAAAGTGGAAAATGAAGATCAAGTTGTAGATAATTCGGATCAAATAGCTATACCAGTAGTGTATTCAATACAAAACCATCATGTATGGCGTAAGCCACAACCCTTTGAATCAAAACAAATTATTAATACAACTTTTCCACTGAATTCAAATCTTCTTTTGTATAAAATTCGACCAGATCAAAGTTCAGCACCCACGTTACAATATTTTGGTACCAAAGAATATTATGCTGATTTATTAAAAAATGCCACTAATAACAATAAAAATTCATCTACAGTAGCTGATCATGAAGATGATTTACAAGATGTTGAATACCCGGATGCAGTTAGTGAGGACGATATTAGTGATGTAGTAATTACAAATGATGATAGTTTAGTTTCTTCTGCGAAAGATGAAGATGATGATGTGAAAGAGCAACAATATGCAAATGAAGAATCTATATCAAATGCAAGAACCTCTTCGGGTGATGGGGAAGATAATGAGCAAGAAGGCATAGAACAAGAGCGTGTTGAAAAAAATAAATCAGATAATATTGAAGATGAAGAAGAAGAAGAAGTATTATTTTCATCACAACAAGAAGATCTACTAGATGATGATTTAGCAAATAATATAACATTAATTAATGGAAGTTATCCACGTGATCATGGTGAATACGAACGATTATTAGAAGAAACACAAAAGTTACATAATGCATTGCTACAAAAGAATAAAAAACAATATCATAAGCATCATTTGCATGGTCCTGTAAGTGATTCTGATGATGATGATGTGGATGAATCTGAAGAAGACGTTGATAATGAACACCGTCCAAAAACATACCATCTACATAGTGCTGTTGAAGATATAGTTGATGACGAACTCCATGAATCACAAAAGACGAACAAATATCAAAATCAGCCTGGGTATGGTGAAGTTTTAAATCGAAAAAAGACAAATCAATATAAAAAATATAGTGGTCCCAGTGATACTAATGAAGATGTTGATTTTGAAAACCAACATCCAAAAAATTCATATAAGTATAAAAAAAACCATCAACCAGGTGATTTCGATGATGGTGTTGATGATGAAGTTGATCATTCAAAAAATAAAAATAAATATAAAAAATATCAACATGTAAGTACTAGAGAAGATTTACATCATCCAAAACATGCAAATAAATTTCAGAAATATCCTCTTTATCGTACTGCAAGTGATGCTGCTAATTATAGTGACGACTATGAAATTAATGAAGATCCTTATCGTCATCTTGAAACAGAACAAGAACAAAAATCATCACAAAATATTCCAAACAAACGTCGAAAGCCTAAATATCGAATAATACGAATTTATGACGATGAAGACGGAGATGACTATGATGAAACAATTTCAAAGAAAAATGATAGTGGACTACATGACGAATTACATTTTCATCCACATATCCATGAAGACGGCGTTTCACAAATACCAATAAAATCTGAAAATAAGAAAAACTATACAAATTTAGAACTTGGTGACTTTTATGAAACAGAAAATCATGAAATTGATTCACAAATTCATTCAAAATTTAGGAAATTTACTACTGCAATACCATTATTGAATTTGAAAGATTCAATAACACGTAATGGTGATGGATACGAAGAACAATTGGTACAAAAACAATATAAACCAAGGATGCATCAAAGACCATCAAGACAAGAGATTGCTTTACACGAAGAAGCTGAAAGTCGTGGACATCTTACAACAATTAAATTACCTCGAGGTATTAAATATGATCGAGCTACAACAATAAAACCAGTACCACTCGTGAGTGAAGATAATAAAGCACAGGATACTAAAAAACACGAAGAAAAAAAAGTACATAAGAAACCAGTTAATACAAAATTTAAAAAAGGTGGAGGTAAAGAACACGATGCTGAACATTATTCCAAACATGGTGAAAAAGGTGATAAAAGTTATAAAGGCTCGCATAAACACGTGAAAGGTCAAAAAGGTCATCACGATAAGGAGGAACATAAGGGTAGCTATGATGATAAAGGTGGAAGTGAAAAAAAGCATCATCATGAAGACGGTCATTTTTCTGGTCATAAAAAAGGCGAAAAAGGTGAAAAAGGGGCGAAGGTAATTATGAATTGTTATTAATGATATTAATGTGTCATGATTCCAGTACTTTAAATTTGGGTTATGTTTAAAGGTTTTGGCTAGAACATTGATATACATACTAGATAAGTAGGTGGTGATAATCCTCAGTGAGATTCTGATATACATATCGCCAATTTTTTATTGAAAAAACTAGGTCCTAATGTTTTAGACAGTCCACTCATTGAAACAGTAGATAATATACCACCACTCCCTCATGAATATCTGATTTGCTGTTCTAATTATTTTATCATATCCCTAAACAATTTGCCCTCTTCCCATACACCAATCTCTATGAGTCTCCACTCAAGCTAGTACTTATCTTTTATACCAAAATTTTTTAGTTTGCTGAACATGGAAAACACGAGAAAGGCCACAGTACAAAAGGCGAGCATAATATTCATAAAAAAGACGAATACGAAAAAAAACATGAATTCTTTGATGAATATAACGAAAGTGGGGAAAGTGAAAAACATGGTGCTTTTCATCAAGAACACGCAGGACATAAGGTAAACACTACTATTTATTTATTTAATAAATTCAAAAATCTTCAAATATTTTTTATCTACATCATTACAGTAGTTTATAGTAAAAGTACTGAGTATATTAGGAGTTAAGAAAACTTTCTGACTCCACACAATATATCAAAATTCATCATGAAATTATCATTTGTATCCATTATAAATAGTATTTACCCTACATACTGATTAGTAGATACCGGGAATTTAAATAATTAACTTCGTTTTTCACATTTTTTGTTTTGATAAAACTTTTAATAATTTTAATTTAAAGGGGGGATCCGCTAAAGGCGGTCATCATAAATCTGGTTATGAGCATAGTGAGCATGGTAAGAAAGGCAAAAAAGAAGAAAGTGGTCATTACCACGAAGAGGAAGGGCATAAAAATGCTGCAGGACATGATGAACTTGGCGAACATGAATCAAAATATGGTAAAAAATCTGGTCACGATGGTGGTAAAAAATGGAGCTACAAAAAAAAGGGTTGAATAAAATAAATGTTATAATATATACATTTTCTTTAATCTTTGTTAATTATTTATATGTTTTTTTGTTTATTATGTTAAATTTAAAACATCATTCTTTGAGTTTTTTTTTTCTAATAAATAAATCCTATTGACTAGAAGATAGCCTTAATGAAAGAGGTTTTTTTATAATAAAAACGTTAGAATTAAAAGCCCTTGCGATTGGATTATGTTTTGATAAAAATAGTATTAAACTATATCCACAATGCGTATAAATAAGCTTTATTTTTCATTCAGTTCAGAATCCAATTCCAATTTTTTATAGAAAATCTTGTATGAGAGTTAAAAAATAAACATCACTTAAAAATAATCTCAACCGCGAAAAAATTGTTTTAATAGAATAAAAACATAATATATGGTGGTAACATCTATAATAAAGACATTTTTGAGCACAAATAATTATCTAAATATAATGAAATATGAAATATATTATTATCAAAGTCAAAAAGAATCCGACTTGGAATGTCTTTAGGATAAATCCAACTCCTTTTCATAAATTTGTAACTATAATAGGCTATTGTAATTGAATAATCTACTACCGTCAGATTGTTGACGTTATTTTAAAAATGAAAAATTAAATTTTTTGTGTATACATTTTTTATGAGTGAACTTATGACATTGGCTCACAAAAAAGTCTAGTTAGTCAAATTTAACAAAGTTCTATAAATAATAAAAACCAAAATATAATTTTATCTCGGGCACTCTAGCAGCTATTCTCAAACTCGTTTTCAAATCAAAAGATCGCACTCTCATAGAAAATTTTGTGCTCTACATTTATTACTTTTACGTAGAATTCATATTTTAAATGTTAGAAGTAAAAGATAAAAAACTTCGTCATTTTAGAGTTTTATGTCTGAAATATACATTTTATGTGAAAAATGATATGGTTCAAATTTAGAACGAACAATTTTTTAAAAGAATATATTCCTTTTAACTGAAAAATTCGTTTAAAATTTGAAGCGCATAATAATAAATGGAAAATTATAAATTTTAGTGGCGAAAGAAGTAAAATTGGAAAATTTTGGTAAATACAAACTGATTGGAAACATATTTTCTACGTAAAGTTTTACTAGAACTAAATTATATAAAAATGCACTATTTTCATGGAAAATTCAAAAACCAGAAAAAATGCCCATATTTCCAAAAATGCTTTTTTTTAATTTTTGCATAGTGAGAGAGTTTGACTTGGATCTCAAAAGCTACCTTTTCCACTGGCTCGTTTAGCTGTAGTCGTAATTTCCTCCATTTTATTATCCAATTTCTGTAGAGCATTAGATAATATTTTAATGTTATATGGAAATATACATTACCATTACCAAGAAATCTAATGACCAAGATATCTAACAATTGTAAATACAATTGATAGATTTGATAATTTAGATATATGTCGTTGCAAGTTTGACTTTTTGATGCCAAAATTTCTGGACTTTATTCATATCATTCTTGTAATGTGAAATTTAAGTCAGAAGTAGATTCTTGTTATAGCTTAAAGAGTGTAGACGTATATTATGTATTCGCTCTGCTCGCAAGTGGGTTTCAACTTCTTGACCCCCGGAGCGGTCAATCAGACTTGGCTTCGCGTCACAAACACAAAACATACTAAACTATAATGAATATCACATCGGATTGAACTTTATTTGATTTTAAAATAGGTTAAATATTATTTAATTTCGAAATTGTAGCAATAGTACAGTCATTGGGTATTTTTACTTGGAATGTTTTCCGGGACTTTCGAAAATTGCCAATTTTATAGATTTTGACGTGCTCTTACCGAATTTTACCTTTGCCACCTCGTATCTTTGCCGCTTGCACCGCCATATTGGAAAAATGGCCCTTAAACGCAATTTTTTGATAATTCCTTTCCGACGCATTTTACAGGAAAATATTCATACAAAATAATTGTAGAGAAAATTTCCTTCAATTTATGCCATTTCTTTTTTTCCCCCTAAAATCAAAAAATTCGGCGAACGAGCGCCATAAAATATAGTTCAATACACGTTTCGGCAGAAATACTCGTTTCCACACCCCCATGAGGTAAAGAAAGCGTCTACCTCAATGAATTGTTTTAGAAGTATAACCCTCCGAAAATATTGTACCCATAATTTCGTAGTTCAAGTTTAATCAATTCATTCTCAAATTTATCACCAAGTTCTTTGCAGTGTAAGGTTTTTAGGTTTACTGGTTGTAGAATCTTGTATTTTTATTTAATTTAAATGAAATAACTTGAATTATTTAATATTATTTTATTGTAACAAATTATTTGTACTTGCGCCACGTGGCGTGGCTTAAAATGTACCCGTTGTACATTATGCTCTGCTGTGTAGCTACTCTGGTATATACTGTTCGTATTCGTGCCATGTTGTATGAAGGGCTATTTATGCATTTCTGCTGTCGCTTGTTCCTTGAACCCACTCCATCCAGGTATGTTAGGTAGATCAACCCATTTTCCATATTTTTTAACAGTTGTGTTTCTACTGTTTTTATGTGCTGGCGGTAATCACCTTCAATTTTGGTCATTAGTTCGTCCAGAGAAAACTGAGATTCTTCGGAATTTTCTTCGAGGTATGAATTCATGTACTGCACCGCAGAATCAATATCGCTTGTATACGGACCTCTTTTTTTTTCTTTCTTAAGTCGGGGGAGGGGCGTTTTGTACAATTTCTTCATGCAGGAATTGTAAAATCATTAACCTCTTCAAGACGTTCAACGATTTCTTGGTCCCAATCATCACTATACACAATATTTAACAGTCACATAAACGAGTCTGCTTTTGCTTAGATATAAACTCTGCTGTTATATCAGCAGCACATAAAAAACAATGATTCTTGAATGAGAACGTTGGACGCGTAGATCGCAGTTGTACTTGAGAAGTCGTACAATCGTTTCCTCTACGCAAAGCTGCAGCAATTAACTTCGCATTATTATATTGTTTTCGGCACACATTGTGAACCAGTATCGATTTTAATCCCACCAAAAGTTTGTATCTATTGTCTTTTCTTTTTACACTTGACTTACAAAAATTTTCCAGCCTTTTTTTCTTCACTTCAACTTCACTTTCTTGCAATATGTCACCACAAATAAAACAGTTTACTTCATTAGAAGCTATGGCTCTATAAATGCAAAGGAAACTGTGAAATAATAAACATGTACTGATGACTCAGACTAAATATTTTAATTGAGATCCACAAGGGCAAGATGTTTCTTAAAAAGGAGAGGAGGGATCTGACACAGATGGGGCGCAATCCTTTATACCTGCGGAGACAGACCGTAGTCAGCCGGGTTTTCAATCTACAGTACAATATTTAACCTTAGTATAATTTTTATATTTTACAATTCACAAATATGAGCAGTTTAAATTAAATATTACGCGTTAGCGTGCATGAATAATAGAATACGGCGCTCGTACGCCGAAACTATTGATTATAATAAAAAAAAGAGTTAAGACTCTACAACCAGTAAACCTAAAAACCATACACTGCAAAGAACTTGATGATAAATTTGAGAATGAATTGATTAAACTTGAACTACGTGGTGCTACAGCGAAATTATGGGTTCAATATCTTCGGATCGTTACACTTCTAAAACAATTCATTGAGGCAGACACTTTCTTTACCTCATGGGGTTGTGGAAATGCGTATTTCTGTCGAAACGTGTGTTGAACTACACTTTACGGTGCTCGTACGCCGAAACTATTGATTTTAGGGAAAAAAAAGAAATGCTATAAATTGTAGAAAATTTTCTCTAAAATTATTTTGTATGGATATGTTTTCCTGCAAAATGTGCCGGAAAGGAATTATTATCAAAAAACTGCTTTTAGGCGCCATTTTTCCTATATGGCAACATGAGTGGCAAAGATACGAGGTGGCAAAATTAAAATTCGGACAGAGCATGTACGGAAAACTTTCCAGGTAATCTCTATCATTTTCAATCAAATGACTGTAGTACAACAATTTTGCAGAAATTTAAAGAAAAACGTATTTAATGTAGACATAAAACAACGACGGTATAAGGCAAGGCTTTGAACTCTTTAATGACATTTAACTCATTTGTTTTGATTTATATTAGGTATTATGGATAATTGATGGATGCAATAATTTTAACAATCTTAATAGTCCCTGTTCGCAAAGAAGTAATTTTGAACTTTTCGGACAAAAGATATTTCATTTTGTCACATGTGGAATAAATTTTGCGTCTGTTACAGAATGATCTTTATGTAACAATAACAAAAAGGATAACGGCCCATTTTTAAGAATTTTCTTATATTAAAAAGTTAGTACCATAATCTATTCCCAAATATTTAGATGGATTTTTGTAAATGATATGCTTATATGTATTAAAATCCGGTTTCTAATTGCAATTATATATTTAAAAACCGGTTAATAAATGTGAAATATACTATTAAATTTAGTCTTAACGATGTAAATCTTAAAAATAATCCTGATGAAAACAGAGGAAAAAATTTTAATAGATTCATTTAACTTTCGAACCAATTAACTTAAAAACCAAAGATTAAAAAAATTATAAAATTTAAAAACTTAAATTTTATAACAAATATTCTGAAAAGCTATTTTGAACTTCATATTAATGATCATTGGGTAAAATTTGATTCTACATTTTAAAACTTATTATAATTTTTTTTTTTTTACTTTTTAATTTAATATTTACTAAAAACCTTTTATATCGGCACATCACACATGGAATGATTTGAGTGAAATCGCTGATTCGCATACTTAGAGGACATTCTGATAGCATCGTCCAGTGAAACTGAGCACTGCGAACATTTAAAAATCGTATTCAATCGGTTATGCGAATACGGTATTACCATCAACCTCAGCAAAAGCATCTTTGGTAAGATTGAAGTATCCTTTCTAGGTTATTTAGTTAATAATAAGGCTATCTCACCTCTTCCAGAACGCGTCAATTCTATCGAAACTTACCACTTACCTAATACAGCGATACCGCAATTGGAAGTGCAGTTGAAGAACGGCAAGGGGATATACACGTACCTTTAGCATTTTTTTCAAAAAAATTGAGCGATACAGTACTTACGATGGGGAATTATTAGCTATTTACGAATCAATCAAACATTTTAGATATATTTTAGTCAACAATTCGCAATACTTACTGACCACAAACCTATTACATTTGCATTCAAACGAAACTACCCAAACGCTTCACCACGACAAATTACACATTTAGATTTTATATCTCAATTTACCACTAACATTCAGCATATATCGGGAGAAGCAAACATAATAGCGGACGCGTTATCACGTATTTAAGAAATTGTAACACCCAGTACCATTCCATTTGAAGAGATAGCGCAAGCACAACAAAACGATATCGAACTATTTAATCTAATGGCATCTTCAAAAACTAAATTGCAATTTAAAAAAGTTACAACCGAATATAGCACAACTTCACTAGTGTACGACTTTGCTAACAACAGTTTACGCCCATACATACCTAAAGATTTTAGGAAAATCATATTTGATGCATTACATAATTTATCGCATCCAGGTGTCAAAAGTACAGTAAAATTGATAACTAATCGATTTGATACGCAAAGATTGCGCTAGATGGACACAAACATGCGAAGCTTGTCAAAGATAAAAAATCTGGAGACACAATAAAAGTCCGTTAGGTAAATTCGACATTCCAAACGAACGGTTTACACACTTAAATATTGACATAGTAGGATCGTTACCTCCGTCAAAAGGATTTACATACTGCGTAACCAAGATAGACCGTTTTTCAAGATGGCCGGAGGCTGTTCCAGTTACCGATATTATAGTAGAAACAGTCACACAAGCCATATACGAAGTTTTGATCAGCAGGCACGGGACACCCTGTAAAATTACCACAGATCATGGACGAAAATTCGAATCTTCAATATTCACATCATTAGCCAAAATACTTGGTATCAAATACCTACGAACTCGGCATCGATCGTTAAAAGCTGCAATTAAGTACCACATGACTGAACGGTGGGTAGACGTACTACCTACAGTATTATTAGGTTTACGTACAGCAATTATCAGCGATTTAAAAGTTTGCCCAGCAGAAATGTTATACGGACAAACAGTACGACTGCCAAGTGATTTTTTTCTGAAATCCACTAATGACAGTGAATGTGACCCCAATATATTTATTTCAAAAATCAAAAACATTATGCAAAGTTTTAAACAAATATCAACCCCACTACACGGTAATACAAAAGTGTTAGTGCAACCACAACTAAATAAAACTGATTTCGTGTTTGTGCGTTTCGACGGTGTGTGGAAATCACTACAAGCCCCATACAACGGCCCATACCGAGTTATTAAACGACACGGTAAAATTTTACAATCGAAAATAAAAACAAACACGAAAACGTCAGTATCAGACTTAAACCAGCATATCTTCTGAAAGCGGATTTAGATCAAAATGTTCTTACACCAACCCAGAATTGGCAACCAGACAACGAAACATTTACGTCAACGAAAAAGTGCACCCAAAACGAATCATCAAAAACAATACGTTCTGGTCGTAAATTGCATTTTCCTCAAAAATATTTAAATATAATTATAGCATAATATTGTATATCAATTTTCTTTTCAAATGTAAAATCATTATTCATTTTTTTTTTTTTTTTTTGTAACGGTTCGTGTGTTATTTGCACTGAAGGGGGAGTAATGTAGTGGCAAAGTGCCCTTATAATCAAGATAAGTAAAAAATATAAGGACAGATGGCACCACCATCCAAAGCGTCGACTCTAAAACGTGATTTCATTGGTTGGCCAGTTCGTCGACACGTCCGTAAACTTCGTGCAAGTCACACACGACAAAGAACAGTCGTTCTTAAACATTCGTTCATATTAGACGCCATGACGAACAGTGCATGTTAAATCACATGGCATATGTACAAATAATTTACTATAATAAAATAATATTAAAATATTTCAAGTTGTTTCATTTAAATTAAATAAAAATATACAACAAACAAGATTCCACAACAATTAAATCTATAAACACTACAAGGTATATAAGACATTATTGTTGCGCACCCATAAACTTACTACTAATATTAATAAAATAATTTTAAAAATATGATGACATGGTATAAGTTTTGTATAATATTTGAAGTATATGTTGTATTTCCCATATAATGTAAGGTACAACGCATTAATGATACGAAACCTGATTATTTTATATAGAGTGCCAATTTTAAATCGAAAAAATTGTTTGATATTAATTCCAATAAATTGATTTTTCATAGTAGTAATACTGTAAAATTTATTTTATTGTGTACATTCACTAATAGCCATGATGGCGTATTATATTTCCTAGAAATATACCTTAACAACGTTTTTAACTACACCAATTTACACTCATTATTATTCAAATTATCAGCCTTTTCGTTTTAAATTTTCTTTACGTTTTCGATAAAATGTTAATTAAAAATTAATGTAATATAATAAACAGCAAGTAAGTATTTGTTATGTTTGCCAAATTTGCTATTGTTAACAGTACAAATTGAAATTTAAATAAAGGCCCGTTTAAAGCGATTATTCAAGGAATGTTTAGGTAATGTCTAAAAGTTGTTTTCATTTTCAGGAATTATACCTAATTCATTCCAAAAGAACATTGTAAACATTTTTAAAAAATTTAAGTTATTACTAACATAATTTTTGGAATTAACATGATTGCAAATAATGCTCGATATTTGTTTAATAAATATGTATATTATACGTTATTTTATTTATAGGCTACCTCCGTATACAGACATATTTAAAAAATATAAAATATAAGACTAATAAACTCAATCCCTTTGAGGTTTGATAAATTATTTTAAAATGACCAATAAACTATAAGTAATAGCCAATTTTCAATTAAATTTTGTTTGTTAATGATAATTTGTTATTGAACATTTTAAAATTTATGATACACTCTTTTCTAGCAATTTTGCTCGTCGCTTCTACTTTAACTTCAAACCTGTAGCTTCAAAATATTTAGTACAAAGTTTAAATACAGAAAATTGCTGATATAGAAAAAAAAAACAAACAAAAATCATTTAATAACTACGTTTGAAATTATATTTTGTTTCTATATAATTAATTAGCTCCAGAAAACTTTTTTGAAAAAATCTACATATATTTAGAAATTGTTGGATTATATTTAAAAACGACATATGGCTGATTATTTTTATAAATATTTAGAATTATTAATATAAATAAAATGTACAGAATGCGTTATACAATATGTATTTTTTGTTTTAATTAGCTAAAAAATATGTACGATTATAAATTCTTTCAGAACATTTCTATATAATATCTTACCATGTACATGGGTCCTTTTTTATATGATTTATAATGAATTTCAATTAAACTGAAAATTTTATAATTTGAACTTCTAAGAATATAATATGTCAAAAATTGAGTATTTTGTTTCTTTATATAATGCGTTTGTGTCCATTCAATAGTAATATACTTAATATAACAACGTGTTACTGGTTGGTGTATATTCATGTCTTTGTTTAATGGTTATTTTTTTCCTTCGTTAAATGGTTATAGTTATTCCAATTTTCCTATAAGTTCACATAATTTGGAATCGATTTAAAAAAAAAAAAACCATATTTCTAGGACATCTAGAATTTTTATGATTATTTCTGCATGTGAGAGTATATTAATTAGAGACGGTCTCCAGCAAAAAGTAAGCATATTTTTATCAAATAATTATTTTATAACAATCATCGTAGACAGCTTTAATTTGTAGTATTCCATAGTATTAATTATGTTATTTGAATAAATAAATTTACGCACTTTACTTTTTTGTCTAACCACTTTATTATATTCTAATTATGCGACATGTTTTGGATGTTACTTCATAAGAAAACTGCGATCATGTACAACAGATTCGTCGTATTTATAGAAAAAATTTATTAAAAACAATTATGTTTTTAATTGTATAAGTATAAATATGATCATGCATCTGGCCTTGTGTTTTTGAACTTATTAAAAACAATTATGTAAAAAAATTAAAATAACAATAGGTATACAGCAAAATTAATGATTAAAATTTTAAAACTAATTTTATAGTAAAAAATTTATAGTTAAAATGTATTATAACAATGCTATACAAAAAGTTACAAGGTCAGGATTATAAAATTTTTTTCCTTTTATATTTTTAAAAAAAGAGGGAGGGGGTTAAATTATTTTGCACCCGTAGCGTCATATATATAAAATTATTCTAGGAGAGTAAATAGCTTTGAGTAGACCGTGCTTTCCGTTCGTTTAGGATAGGTATAAATTTCTAGGGCCTCTAAAACATCTAACTTATTCCCTGTATTTGAAATGTGTTATATTTCTAAATTTCTGTTTGGATTGTGGTTTTGTTTGATCTATAAGATCGGAGATGCCCATTTCTTCTACAATTAAAGATTTATTCGACGTAACAACTCCAACAATCTGATTATAAGGTGTTTTAATATGGTTGGTTTATATGCAATATTTATGCCTTGCTTTTGAAATATTTCACCAATCATTTTTGGCGCGATTATTATTGAATTACCTTTGTCAGCTAAAATAATAGTTAGGTTGTTATCTTGGATTTTCGTTTTAAGGTTTGGAATCTGACAAACGGTATTTGTTGACGTTGTTGATTGGCATTTCTGTTAAAACTTTTTTGACTAAATCGACTGTAAGACTACCATTATGATTTAAGTGACTTCTGAATCAACAATTAATGTTTCCAATTGATTTTTAAACTTTATCTTCGGTGTGTATTTGCATCCTTTATTCAATAATTACATTTCTTGATTGTTGAAAACAATGTCTGTCATGTTGAGGATACGTTTTCCAAATTTATTTGTATTTCGGACTCGGCACATAGTTTCTCTAATTTTTTATTTTGCAACAAATACTTTTTATGTATTCTTTCTCCTACTTGGTATCTCAATCAAAATTTGTACAGTTAAAATGTGTAGTAACTACAAAAACGATCAAAGGTGCAATAATTACATGGCTAAAACATATAAAACATAAAATATATATATATATATATATATATATATATATATATATATATATATATATATATATATATATATATATATATATATATATATATATATATATATATATATATATATATCCATGTTTCTGCTTGAAATATTCCAATCGAGCCTACGAATCTCTTTTTCAGTATTCATTTACAATAATTTGACCCATAATATTCTTACCTTTGTATTCTTCCATAATATTTCTGTACCTATAAATAACTGCTGGTGATTTAAATTATCTTCATCTTCTCTGGAGTTGCACTGCATCCAATAGAGGAGGTGATATACTAATGGAATTTATGGATTCCAAAAATTTGGTTTGCGTGAATGACTGATCACCGAAATTATCCATTCTCCTGTTGATATTACTTTTTGTTTCCCCATCTTAATCAAATTTAATCTAATTATTAATAACCAACTGGCACAACCTTAGTGATAGCTATGTAAGGGACCACTTCCACATTTTACTCTACCTAAATCACCGTCATACTTTAATGTTACCCAAACAAACCCCCCATCGTTAGTATGAAAGAGCAGATTGAAGTTTGTTTTCTAGCATTGTTGACAATTCCAAATCCCGTATCTAAAACTAATCTTTTGGAATGGTATTCGAAATTTTACGAATCGCTTTTTCTTGCAGGTAACCTAGTCATTCCAAATCGCCTAAGAAACCTATTACCCTACGCCGTGGTGGGATAACGAATGTAAACAATAAATACAAGCTAGGAATGAGACTCTGAGGACGCTCAGGTATAATTTTACCCCTGACAGTTTTTGCACTTTCAGAAGAGTTGAATCACCAACCACCTATTTAAGGATTGAGTTGAATCACCAACCACCAGGTGCCTATTTGAGGAGAAAAAGAATTTCGGAATTTCCGAAAGGTGTTCTGTGAGTGCTTGTCTATGAGTACTCTCGTCAAAGAAATCTGGGATAAAGTAAGGATGTTTAGAAGGAATATTAGTCCTTTTCGGCTTTCTCCAGCCAATCGAAAGTGAATTCCGGACTTTTTAGAAAACTAATTCCTGACTTTGCCTAAAGACCTTGAAATTCCATTCGACCGATATGACCATCCATTGGATTGCCCGTTTAAAACCTGTGAATATTTCCTGATTTGGTGAACCAATCCCTCGGCCCAGAAAATATTTCTATTGTATGTTGAAAAACTTATCTGAAAACGCAAAAAATTATTTCTGTCAATACTTAATAAACTGTTTATACATTCATCTGTTCCAGACGAATTCGATGGTCATTCCAATTCTTAAACATGATGAAGATCCCAATGTATATCAAACCTACCACCCCATTGTATTAGCCTCATGTGTATCTAAAATTACGGAACACTTAATTAAAATAGAGTGGAATGGTGGTATGAATACAGCAACATAATTCCTCCATACTCGCAGGTTTTTCGAATAAAATCCTCCACTATCGGATAATCTTTCTATTCTCCTTCCAGATTTCTTTCTCCGATTAGGTATTTGGCCTGAATTTTTTTGGCGTTAAGGGGGTATTCTGGTCTAGAAAATTGAAAAAATCAATTTTTTTTTGTGTGCATATTTTCAAAGCTTAGACTTTCAAAAATATGCTCTTAAAAGGATTTTTCAAAATTCGAATTATTTTGGGAGATACAGCGGATTTTGTGATGTGGCATCTAAGCCGGCCGAGCGGAGCGATGAAACTTCAAACTCGTTTTTGCTCAAAACTCCTTTTGTTGAGTTGGTTGACACGATATCTCAAGTTCTATTTGACCGATTGTTTTGAAATTTTGTGAGAATATTTTTTATACATTTCTTTATCACTTGGACCTTGGATTTTGGAAAATTTTAATTTGAAGTATTTTTAAAAAATTCGTAAATGTCGAAAAACAAGGGTAAAAAAAATTTTTTTTTTCAAGTGGACGCCATTTTGCGATTTTAATTTTTTTTTTTTTCGGTCAAGGTCCAAGATATAGCGACATCTTTACTTATTAAGAATTTTGTTTGTTTGTTCGATTTAAATCGCTACAAGGGTTGGAATCATGTCAACCAGGGAGCACCGTTTGACTGGCAATCCCCACTTCACCAGCCTGTCACTGGATGAATTTTTGACTTTTTTTTTCAAGTGGACGCCATTTTGCGAATTTAATTTTTTTTTTCGGCCAAGGTCCAAGATATAGCAACATCTTTACTGATTAAGAATTTTGTTTGTTTGTTCGATTTAAATCACTACAAGGGTTGGAATCATGTCAACCAGGGAGCACCGGCAATCCCCACTTCACCAGCCTGTCTGGATGAATTTTTGACTTTTTTTTGTTTTTAAATTTTTTTTATGTACTTTAAAAATCAATAAATATTGTATAAAAAAATGGATGCTAAAAATGTTTTTAATTTTTTATATCCTAGTTTGAAAAATACCCAAAAAGTAGAGCTCTAGACCATAATACCCCCTTAAAGGAGCATTTATTTGATAACGTTGATATAAATGTCCTCATCTCTCTTCACCCTCTCTTCCCTACTTCACCTAGAATAATATCTTATATATACAAATTTCTAAAAATTCGGCATTTCACTATTAAATTCCAAAAACATTTATCCAGCCTCAGAACTGCATTTATGGACCTGCCCCAAGGTGCAGTTTTGAATTGTCTCCTTCTATACAGCTGGTTTATATATCATAAACCAGCCTCCTATCCAACTACTATAATACGCAGATGACCCTGTCCTATATACTAATTATCAATCCCTACAAACAACTTTAGATAATGTTTCAAACGCTCTTACCACGATACACAACTATCTAATATCTATTAATTTGGAAATATTTGAAACGAAAACCTCCACTATTGTTTTCACTAGACCCAGGTACAATATTTAATATATTCCTTTTTTCAATACATCCATCCCTTGTCAAACGTACACAAAATTCATAATAATCATTTTTGATAAAAAAATTGCAAAGGAAGCTGCATGTTAACTATGAAGTAACTAAATGTACTCCACGTATCAACATTATCAGTGCCCTTGCCAAAGTTTGGTGGGGAGCGGACCAAAGTACTTTACTTATGATATATAGACTTGTCATTCGCAGTTTCATCGATTATAGATCTTTTCTATTATACCCATTATTTAACCTACAATCTTCCAGATTAGATAAATTCCAATTCTTACAAATTGCCCGTGGGCATATGCGCTCTTGTCCTACCAACTAACTACTGCTTGAGGCAGCGGATGCTCCATTAAAAGTTCGTCGTCTGTATCTAGCAAAAAAATTCTTTCTCAGCCAAAATTCCTCATCATCAGACCCTTTAATTCCAAAAATTATTCAATAAACCATACACTGTACAAATTTCCCAATCGTGTGTTTGCGCAGATTCCCATTTACCAATCGCTTCTGCCTTCGTTTTTCGCCTTAGATTTTTCATTCAACTATCCCAACATTCGTTGACTGTGGACTTGGCAAAGAGCATGCCGACTATGGTTCGGTATTTGCTAATTCCACATTCAATAGCTACCTTAACTCCATACTATCAAATTTTTCCTACATCTTAATAAATGCTTCCAAGTTGATGACTGATATACGTGTGGGAGTTGCTTTCCATTGCTCCTCTAGTGGACTCATCAGAATATTTTTCAATTCTTTCAGTGGAGTGTGTCGTCATTCTGGAAGCACTCTGATACGTGGAATCAAGTAATATCAAAAGAGTAGCTATAATATCTGACTTATTAAGCTGTCCACCCCTCCTTAAACAAAAATCCTTTTATCATAATACTGATTAAAAACACCGTATTTAAAATAATACAAGATCGTTTCTGCATTGCCTTTGTTTGATGTCCATCACACATCAGTATACGTGGAAACGAATTTGTTCATATATTGGCACCAATTCAAAATGGTGCAGAAGACAAATCACCACCACCTGCACAAGATTTTCAAAGGTCTATGCTACAAGAATGGGACCAAATGTGGAAGGCATCACCAAAAGGGCGCAACTTATACCAACTTCATCCTAACCCTGCGTTCCTAACGTGGTTCCACAAATGGGATGCTGGCAGGAAAAGTATATCTGTCTGTAATCAGCCTCATCTAAACAAGGTACACCAGCCTACCAGCCCATCGTCATAGAATACATGTTGTCCTTGACATTAGATATATATGTGGCTACCAATATTGTGATATAAATCATATTATTATCTTTGACATCTTACTATTTATGTTTAAAGTACGTCGCTAAAATTTCATCTCTTTTCGTTTATGAGTTATCTTGGTGGCGGACGGATGGACATATGGATTAACACCTATACTAACATTTTGTTTGTGCGGTCAATATTTACTAGCATTACAAACTTAAGACTAAAATGAATATATCCTAACATCTTGTGAAAATATATTTGGAATTTCTTTTTATTTTTACAAAAAAATTTTGTTTTGTTTTTACAAAAATAACAATATTTATAAAATTCTTATTTCTATTTAAAAAATTTTTAATTCTTAAATTATTTCTAATTTGTACCATAAATTATTTAAATTATTTCGTCAAATATGTTATATATGTTTAAAAAGACATCAGAACAACTTGAATTACAAAAAAAATTTAATACAATTGTTTAAGGATTAAAAAATTGTAGATCAAAGAACTTGAAAAATAATGTTTTAAAAAAAAAAAATTAATACAATAGTTTAAGGATTAAAAAATTGTACTACAGTGATTACCTTAAAGTCGATTTTCAATGTTATTTTAAATTTAATTTTTGAATAAATAGATCAGTTGATCGCTATTCATCGCAAAATAAGTTTCATATAAAAGTTGTATGGATAAAAGAGTTGTACTAAATTATAGCCTCGAAATTGATTTTTAGGTCTTTTTTAAATTAATCAAGAATAAAGTAAGGGCAATTTTATCCTAGGACATCTTACAACATAAAGTCGTACTTCCATTTGAAAATTTCAAGTTCGGTTTGACTTATTACCTTAAAAATCAACTTGATGGTGACCAATTATTGTAATTTAAAACCTTTCAAATTTTGTATTAAACTTCTTTCTAAAATAGTTCACCCCTGTATATGTTAAATTATGTTGACGTTGACAAGTTATATGAATATTAAAAATTTAAACCTTGTATTACTCTTTTTTTACTTCTTTGTTTCATCTTTCATCTTTTTAAATTTTATTTTGCAAAAAATTAACTGAGACATTATAAACGAAAGAAACACAAAATTTAGCTACGAATCATAAATATTATTTTATAATCAAAAACATAGGTACTTATTAAAGTTCGATTTGTTTTACCAAGAGAGCATAGTGCATAGTTAACATTTTACAGAATGGCTATATTTATGGATTTATTATTTATTATAAATACTTTAAAATGGTTTCTCAATTATTATTTCCAATATTAAGTATTGTAAACGGTTAGTTTGTCAAAAGAACTAGAGAAATAATGAGTATGATAAACGACGATAAATACAAAAATAGACTTATTATTTAGGACCTTAGGGCAACAACTGCCATTTAAGAATTTAAAAACGTAAAACTATTAAAATGCTAAAGTAAGCAAAGTGAAATTGTTTTTGATTCATTGATCATGACTGTCTAAAAATTGACCGAATTACTTTTTCCATCTGATAATGGGTAATCTGAATTCCAAGTAGACGTCAATTAATTTACTTTCTGGCTATTGCTAATTTCCAGATTTGGTGAATTCTGAAAAAATTGCACACCATTCTGTAAAATTACAGCGTTGTCTATCCACTAAATATTATTTCATAAACTTTGTCTTGGTAATTTTTTTTAAAATATTTATAAAATTAAAAATATTTTGATATTTTTACTCGCGAACAATATAAAAATATAACAAATTAGTTTAATTATCTCGTCGATGCAGTGGAATACAATTTATAACTCTAAGCACTCTAAGCACATATCACATCATTGATGTGGAGGACGTGGATTATTAGCTTGATGAGGATTATATAGAGGACCCGGTTGGTACACTGTATCTTTTTTCTTTGCTTTGGGTAATCCAGTTAGCGGATCATATTTCAATTGGACTGATGGATTTTTTTGTTTGATTTCTTGTTTTGCTTCTTCTCCAATTTTTCTAACAGCATCCAAGTGTAATTTTTCAGTATCACTATACAACGGACATCTGAAAATAAATCGAAATTTAAAATATGGAAACACAATTTAAATCTGAAGTGAACCAAAAAAAAATTTTTCATAAAAGTAGACTTTAAAAAATGGAC
Organism: Chrysopa pallens; assembly: GCA_020423425.1. Classification (NCBI taxonomy): domain Eukaryota; kingdom Metazoa; phylum Arthropoda; class Insecta; order Neuroptera; family Chrysopidae; genus Chrysopa; species Chrysopa pallens. The sequence goes on along the minus strand of CM035592.1, from coordinate 82,267,003 downwards.
TTATTAAAAATAAAAAATAATTTTGAACTAAATAAATATTTCAAGTAAAAAAGAGATCGTCGAAATCTTTATTATCGTATAATACATAGGCAAACATATAAGACATAAACATTTATAAAATTTTACATATTTGTTTAGAAAATCATATAGACTAACATTTACGAATATTGTACAATTTCAATAATTCTACATACATACAGGTCGAATTGATAATCTTTTTTGAAAGTTCGATAAAAAGAGACGTCATAATAACTTAAATATTTAGTAAACTAAAATTTTTTATCGAATTTAATAAGAATAATCATTGAAAGTGTAAATAGCCTGACCTTCAAATAAGAAGAATCTTTAATTGATTTATTAAAAAGTTTAAGTATTTAATTTAAATTTTACAACGCACTTCAAAGTAAAATAATTGTGCAGTTGGCAAATTAATGACTTTTAACTTTTGTATTACAAAAAAAAAAAATTTAATTTTTTAAATAGTGGAGTGTGCTGAAATTAATCGTACTGTGCAGTTTTTCTATAATTAATATGGCTACCATAGCGTCCTTAACCGAAATGTTTAACAAATTTGCGCAAGAATGCAGGAATGAGTTCGGAAGCCTAAAGAAAACGTGTAGCGAGACAAATAATAAAATCACGAAAATAGAGCAAAATATTCTGAATTTGCAAAAGGAAAATCAAGAGTTATGTCTAAGAGTGCAAACAATGGAATCGAAATTTTATAAATTCAAAGACAATTTAAAAAAGAACAACCTAATTTATTTTGAAATAGATGAAGGAAATGAAGAGACCGTTAAGAGTTAAGGAACAAAAAGCTTATCTTTAATAACTAATAAGCTACAAGTAAATATACTGCAAACGTACATAGTAGTATTGGAAATAGGAACGGTAGATCCTTAGCTTGTCTTCATTGCTTTGGCTTGCTATAAAAAGAAGGCGGAAATCATTTCAAACAGAAGTAAGGTAAGGGGTACCGATATCTTCGTAAATGATGATCTAATGCCAAAACGAGAGATTCCAAAAACTGCATGCTAAAAAATTGAGGGAGAAGGGTAAGAGTGTATAAATTAGAGGTGAGAGAGTTGTTGTTCATGAAGAAGATTCATCAATGAAGATTCTTATAATATTAATGAGTTAAATTAAATAAGTCGTATGATGATGTAAGAGCAGCTGATGACTTAGGGCTAACACCAACTGCAAGCACGACTATTGATTTAAGAATAGATGTTTTAGAGCTTACTCTCCCCTATAAAGTTAATAAAAACCAGTCATCAAAAGAGTAATTGACTTTAAGAAAGACCTAAGTATAGCTTTTGGGAATATAGAGGGTTAAATCTAAGGTGGATTAGCGGTGTTCTATAGGACGCACTTTAAACTTAAAGTGAATAAAAATGTTAGTAGTTTACAAGAGGTAATATGGGTTTTGTTTGAGGATAGTGCCATAGTTATTATATTAGTATTAGTTTATTTGCATCCAGAAAATTCAATTTTTGCCAACATTAATTTTTTCAACCAGTAGTAGATTTTTTCAAAGAGGAAGTAATAAACTTATCTCATAGGTATCCAAAGGCTGAAATAATTATGGGTGGGGATTGAAATGCTTGAACTGGGAATGCAGAAGGTTATGTTCGAACTGATGTGGATTTTTAATAAATATGGTAAAGAAATTTTGAAATTTGCACGCGAATTAGATTTTATAATTTTAAATGGTAGAAATAAAGGGATAAGGCGGGCAAATTCACTTCTGTAACAAGAAGAAAAATTGTTAATGTAAATTACGAATTAATAATGAGAAAAATCTAAATCCGGAAAGTATTACATGTGGAATGTCGTAAAGGTTAAAAAAAAATTATACAGGACGAAAAAAAGTGAGCAAGGGTCATAGTATATTCAAGAAATAAATATAGCTTTAAGAAAGGACTCTGGTTGTTGTTGAAAAATAATGAACATACAGCTAATAATTATAACTGTGACTATATTTGAGCCTCATGAATGAATTCAACACTATCGAAATATATAATTGTGAAGAAGTTAATTTGAGAGGCATTAATGATGAAGTAGAATATAATACTTACAGTGATGTTTTAGATGCAGAATGTCGGTATAATTTGTAATTTATTTAAGGGCTGAGGAAGTACGCTAGATCCTAATAATTATCGAAGATTGATTTTAATGTCGAGTATCAGTAAAAAAATATATTTCTGTGAATGAGAATTGAAGAATAGGTTGAGACGGAACATAAAATGTCTAAAAATCAAATACGATTTAGTGTGGAATATGAGGTACTCAAAAATTAACACATTATTATATTGCTGTTTCATTGATTTTGAGAAGGTATTCGATTCTTTTCATAGAAATTTATTGTGGAAAACGTTTCTAAAAATGGAGATGTCTGTAAATTTTAAATTAAATATATACCTGAAAGCTGTGTACATATTGATAAAGATCATGTGTCGGATATATTTTACACCATGAAGGGAGTAAGACAAGGCTGTCAATTTGTCTACTATGTTGTTTGTTTTATACAAAGGAGATATTGTTAATCGTATGGAATGTATTGAAACTATTTCTCCTTGTATTAAAGGAGATCAAATTAAAATAATATTATATGCTGATGATGCGGTTCTTTTGTCAAACTGAATTGGTGGAATAAGGAGAGTTTTAAAAGGGCTTGAAGATTATTGCACCAAATGGAAGTTAACGGTTAATGTGAAAAAAAAAACAAAAATGTTAACAATTCGAAATGGTAGTAAGCAGGACAGAAACAAAAATTAGGTTGATAACGGTAACAAAATTGAAGTCGTCGATAATTTTCAATATTTGGGACTTTTTATTTGTAACAACGGAAGATGGAGTCTACATCAAAGCAAAATGGTTGACAAAGGCAACAAGTCATTGAAGGTAATTTAAAGAAAAATTTACACTTATAAAAATTTCCCCCTTAAAATTCTGTTTAATTTTAAATGTTTAATGTGTTGGTATTACCTTATTATCTTATTATATTGGAAAAAAATATAGGGGCTAGAAAAATGTGAAATGTTAAGCAGTGTATTTGATCATAGTTTTTATAAAAAAAGTTTTATGGGTTGAAAAATCATCACCCAGCAGTACTGTTAAGTTAGAGTTAGGGGAAATCTCGATAGAGACTACTATATTGCAAAATCTTTTAAATTATTGTTGAACTAAATTAAGTAACAAAATATTGTAGAAAAATTGTTACGGCTTAAACAATACTACCACAATAATAAAGAATAAATTATTGGAATTAAATTTTAATCAAATAGATGTGGCTGATGAGAATTATTTGGAGATCAGAAAACATGTCAAAATTGGAGTGCATGAGTACTTTTTGAAAGGAATGCTATTAGATGTGAAAATAAAGTTTCATTGGATTTGCTTTCAAAATTTGATCACTATGAAGGTGGAGCAATATATATAAATTTAACATGCAGGGATGTAATGAGAACTATTGCAATTTTTTGAATAAACAGGTTTGCTTAGGAACCAAAAAAAAATCGAAACGGGGATAGAATTTGTGTTTTATGCGACAGAATCGAAACGGTTGAACATCTTATAGAGAAGTGCTACCGGACAGTAGGAAAATAAAGGAACAATCTTTACAGCCTCGGGTTAAATAATACAAAATTGATTCTGGATGTAAAGGATAATGAAGATCTTATGGTAGTTTATAAATACTTACGCTTCTTCTTTCTTTCATGATGTAATTTGCTATGTTTTCTTTTATTATCATTTTCTTTTTGTTGTTGTTGTGTGTATGTGTAAATTTATGTTATGCAATGCATTAATTTGATTAGCCAATTGGCATATCCATAATTCATTATTATAAAAAAAATATGTAACAAACTTTAATGCTATAAACTTTGCATTTCTTTCCATTTTCGCGCACTTAACTCAAAAAGTTATCATCTAATTTTATGAAAAGCATGCACAATCATGACGAAATAATTGTCAGTTTTTCTGAAAAAATATTTGTAATATAAAATTTATTTTATACTTAGAAATATAAAATAATTATTTTTTACTTATGTGTGCACAAAAATTGAAAGAAATACAAGGTATATTATATTACAGATTTGATTTTTTGGATCTTATTTCCTTTAAGGAAACATCTTTATGGTAAACAGTTTGTTTATAACTTTATTAACAAATAAAATTAATGTAGAATCATATTAAACGAGTTATATATGAACCATTTTTAGCATATTCTACGTTTTTTTCTAATTTTTTAGAAACATTTATAGGTTAGAATTTTATAATTCTCAATGTAAAAATTCTTGTATATTGAACTGAAAAACGTGGTGCTCAGAAATTTTGTAAAGGATTTTTCACTCATCTATATAAAAATAGGCAAACACAAAATAGTTCAAACTTTGAGTGTTAACTTTTTTGTTTTGCTTTTTTATTTTCGAAGTGTTATCAGTAAAGGAATTTTTGAAACATTATATACTTTCCTCAAATTCCAAAACATAAAATAACTTCTGAGTGATTATTATATTAAAAAATTAAAACAGTAAACATAACTGTCGAACTATTTTCTTGATATAATATTTATGCAAAATTTGGTTAAGATTAGTAGTAGTTTTCTTCTCTGAACAACCGAAATTCCTTTTCACACGATATCTTTTTATTGCATTACAGTAATTGAGATAGTATTAAAATATTGGGCGTTGTGGCCATAAAGTGGGGCATACCCTACAATGTTATCTATGAAATATTTACTTTTTTAGCATTTATAGTTATAAAAACCATATATATAAATTTTAAGAGTAAAAGAGCCTGATTAGTTATTTTGGTGACTTTAATTTTTAAATTCTAGAATTTAAAAATAAATTCAGAATAGATCATTTGAAACCAAATCCATTTATGTTCATGTTTTGGTTCACGCGAAGAAAACCAGAATTAAAATTTTTTTTTAATATCATTAATATATCAATAGTTTATTTTGACAATTATGTTTACTGTTTTGATTTTTTAATATGACAAAATGTAATATAATTTGAAACATCATCTGTATGTATGTGTTTTCATTTTTTCAATTGTCAGAAACAAATTAATAATACAAAAATGCAGTAAAATAATCACATAAAATAATTATTATGTTATAGTTACATTAAATTAGAATGAGTACCTTCCTTTATACATAAGGATGATTTTTATAAATTGGAGATTTTTCCATATTAAAAATCAAAACTTTCAAATTGAGTTTGATAGAATTGGGAATTTGTTTAGCGAATACCATTTTGGTTAAAAGCGCTTTTTTTTTTGCCAAACACACTCAAATATATAAAAAAAATAGAATAGTTCTATGGGTGTAGAATTACTAAATAATAACTTTTTTAAGATCATCGTAAGATTATACTTTTAATTTTTCTGAAATAAATTTATTTGTATATTAAGATAAAATCTTAACCACTTATTAAAACAATGTGTGAAATAAAGAGAATTTATTCCAACAGACAAGAGCAAGTATACAGAGAGGATGACGAATATACTTTTTAGTCTACTACGTTCATATTAGAGGTTATTAAAAATGAAAACTTACAATTCATAGTTTGTACCGCCTTGGCCATTAAAATGATTGTATCCATTGACTGGTTTACCACATACATAACACATCAATGCTCCACAACAACAGGTCATTTTATTACAACCATCTTCTTTAATAAATTTCATACCACATTTATAACATTTTCTAAATGAACAGAGAATTTAATTAGTTATGGTTTTATTTGAAAAATAAAATAAAATTTTGTGTATTCAAATGGAAACTTTCACTATATTTTTAAATATGTTCACTGTTTCTAGATTGTTTACTATCTAATTTCTTTTTAAAATATAAAAAATAATTACCAATAAATAAAATTACCTAAAAACTAAAAATAATATTTCTTTACGCGGTATAGTTTTGGCACATACAGAGTGGCTTCATGCGATTGTCTGAATATGAATCATATCGAAAGATCTACACATCGTAGGTTTAATGCCAAAAATCACATAAAATAGCCAACAAATACAAAGCAAAAGTATTTTTCGAATAGAGCAACATAAACGAGTAAATTCAATTTATCTTATTATGTAAGATCCTATTATATAAAAATTAATAGACCTGGAGATGCACATACAACATGCAGATTTTTGTTAAAACTATAAAAATTCAATCATACCGCTGGTCATCCATCATAAAAGTAATTGAAGAGTGATTAAACGAGTAAAATAATTATTAATGCAGTTCCCAAAGATCTTAAAATATGAAAAGGAAGGAAGAAATTCTACTATGGTGAACGTATGTGATGTGAAATTTTCTCAATTATGTTTTAAAAGTTAAATAGTATAATGTTTACCCATTTATTTAATGTCATTCCTTCCCCACCCTCTCGAGATGTTGATGTCAGAAAATTTCCTCCTATTAGGAGGTCTAGATAAGTGTATTCGTGGGACGGAGAAGGACAGTGTACAATCACTAAAGCCAAAGCCAAGATAGCGTTGTCGTTAGAATCACATTATATGTTCACATGAGAGAAGCCATAAAAGTTAAAGAAGTTTGGAATAAATTAAACCTTTATGAAAACAAAGCTTTTACGGAAAAATATCTATTATAATATAATTAAAAAATATCTATTATATACAATTTTATAGATCAGATCGAAGCAGCTGAAGACCTTAGCCAATATCGAATCTAGAAGAGAATATTAATTCCAGTTGTGATACAGATGATTCTAAGAGTGCAGAAGGATAGATACTCCAGAAAATGTGAGAAGATTACAAAGAATCGGGAAAAGGAAAGATTTATTCACGTACTTTGCACCTTTGCTTTATCAGAACTTATAGGTAATATGATGTACTTATCGGTGTTAACCAGGCCAGACATTACTTTTGCAGTAAATTTTCCTAATTTAATAACTATTATACATAGTCACTGGAAAAGGGTTCTTAGGTATTTGCAGAAAACTAAATTATTTTGCTTAAAATATCAAGCAACGGATTCGGATTGCATGAGATTTGTAGATTCTAAATATGCAAGCAATACTCATTATTGAGCATTTAAAACATAATGCAGAAGGTTTGATACCAAAAATTATTAGTATACTCTACCAAAAAAAAAAAAAAAATACAACAGCGCACTCTTTCGTACATATTTAAAATTATTAAATTATACAGTATTTATGTTTTGTTAAGTAATTTATCAGATTTAATTTTATTTATTTAAGTAAAACATTAATTTTAAACTGAATAAATTATGAAATATATTATAAATTCGTGTATTTTATAATTTTAAATAAGTATGGAAAAGTTCAGGTAGTCGTGTTTGTTTTTTGTTGCTTACTATACGTGTTTAGTCGGCTACAAATTTTGTGTCAATTTCATCCATAAATAGTATATCTTCATTCTATAATTGTAAGTAATATAATTACCTCAAAAGTGCTTCAGTCATTTTATCTTCAATGTAAGTACGAGCCTTAACTTCATCATTTTTCTCTATTTCATCACATCGATATGGTATATGCGAAAGTTCTTTACAGTAACGACATGATTCTTTTAAGCATTCATCATTTAAACATTTAAATATTTTATCACCAGGTGTCGGTATTGTAGAAAAATCACAAAATGGGCAGCCCTCTAAACCCTCAATACCAGCTGATTTGACTTCTTCAATTTGTCTACGTAGTACAATTTTTGAAAACATATTGGGTTTTAATAATTTCTGAAAATGAACAGTAATATAAAATTTAATTACACAAAAGCTTCTAATTGTTATAAGCACAATGACCAATGGTAAAAATAGGGTATTATCAAATAAGATAGATTCACGTAAAATCGATTTTACGTAATGGGTGATGGTTCCCATAAAAGATACAAAATAAAAAAAAACCACAGGAATCGATAAAACAAAAAATTTTAAACAAAAAATGTTCTGTTAAGCTCTGTAATTACTTTTTGAATTATCAGTCATATATTATTTATTTTTATTTTATTTAATTTTAATAGATTTATAGATCCTTTTACATTATAAAGTATAACAATATGAATTGAATATGAATTTAAGGCGTAAAATGTAATAAAAAAAATAATTTTTATTTATTTATTTTTTTATAAACATAGAAGAATAAACGAATTAATATATAAAATTAAAAAATTAAATTTTAAGAAAAGAAGTCAAATTAATTTTTTTTGTAAATATAAATATGAAATTTAGAGTAGATGATAGAGTATTATGATTATATTGATGGCATGGTATTAAAATAAAATAAATTAATTTAAAAATATTACAAACGGTTAAGATTATCATTTATCACACAGGCGACATGAATAAAATTTATTGAATAAAATAACTTCAAGTCATCCGCAAAAAGAGAAAATTGAATTTGGTAGAAAACACGATTTATATCATTGATAAATGATAAAATAAGAGATGTTTTGGTGCATTCATAAATGCTCATAATATGTACTCTTCAATTACTTTTTCAACTATAACTTCCGCTACTTTTCAGATATCTAATTAATTCAGTAACTATTTTGCAGAAAATTTTATGGAATACAAGTTCTTGCAAAGATAAACTGTTTTAAAGCCTTACTTTTTGGGGGGGAAAATCAAATTGAATATTCAGAAAATGTCTCCAAAGCGTCTCCATACACAATTGCTAACTTTATTTAAGTTAATTTTCAGTACAGAAATAATAAAGAAAAAAAGTATTTGCAAAAAAAACATCCAATTTTTATAAGGGTTGCGGTTTAAGTAGAAGCAACCAAGCATAGATACTAGAAAAAGATATTTTTCTTATAATAGAGAAAAGTACTAGTACAGTCTATGAACAATCTAGCGACTAGAATCGCGATACTGTTAAAAAATAAATAAAATTAATATGGCTTATATTATATTGACATATATTATAAATTATATTGACATTTAGGCCAAAAATGATAGTAATGTATTTTTGATTATGAAATTATTTGATTATATAATATGAGAAATTATAGACAATTTCATTTCCAATGAAATACATTAGAATAAAACACAGGAAAACCAAATTATTTTATAAATTTGGTATAAATAAATATATCTAAACTTTGTCCAGGTGATTCTTACGTTATATTTTTTAAAAGAATTATAAAAATTTGTGATTTTGAAGTAATAAAACATATTCCAAAAGACCATTTTAATGACAAAATTTTTTAGCCCCCAGTAAGGCTTTTTTAGCCCCCAGTAAGGCTTTTTTAGCTCACAGTAAGGATGATTATCCAACCTTAAGGTATAAACACACTAACACTAAATAGCTTTTGATTCTTGGATCATTTACTAGTTACTGTTAAAATTGAACGTAAATTGGACGTATTTGAAAGAATTCGGGGCTCAAAATCGAAAACCATTGGATTATTAATATAATATGTTGAAACAAATTTTTAGTCAATAATTATAAAATATCTGCCTGATATATAATTACTAATTGTATGTAGTCTACTTGATTATTAGACTTAAAAACAATTATTTAAAAATATTAGAATGGTGTCAGTACATATATTCAAATGCATTCAGTTATCTACACTCATTTCACAGTTATTGGCTCTTAACACAAGAGCTCAAATTTATTTATAATTCTGTATACGCTAGTGACACTTAACATTTTAATAAACACACATTCGAACTTTCAAATAGCAATTTATTAATACCCACGAATTATACTTCACGTGGTTATCGAAGGTGCAAGAAGGAACAAGCAAATCATGTATGTATACATTTAAATTTTGTTAAAAAATTTTCCATGACATTGTTATATTTTCATAGTATAAAAAATTCTGTGTTATTATCTGTCCTTACAATTATGTAAATAAATATCTAATTTTTTACAAATTAAAAATTCCAACAAACACGCATTTAACTAATAATATATACATACCTGTAATGTAATCAAAGGAAACTCTGCTTTACAATTTGTTAAACACGTAAATTGTAATTTATTTTCACCAAATGATATTTCAATTGAACGTATTATACAAGATTTACAAAATTTATGACCATAATCACATGTATACGTATCCTCTTCCATAATTTCATCATCATAGCAGCATTCACACGTAAATAATTTACCATTTGATTTAGCAATTTCAAATAAATTCTTTTTCTCCTGTTCTCGTTTCTGTAGCACATCATGTATTTCATCGTAATGTATGACGTATGCAATTTCTTGCATATATGGCACATCAATTTCTCCATACAATTGTTGTAAAGGTGTCTGTTTACGTGGGCGTTTCATGTCTTCTAATTTACCTATAAAAACAATAAAAAATTTTGATTTAATCATTAAAAGTGGAGTCAAAATTGTACATCTGAAATTAAACAAGGCTTAGTCATGAGATTAAATTAAATGTGCTATATGGAATTTTTTGGATTGAAAGCACTAATAAAATTTCAATAAAGCACTAATATTCCAAGGAAAATTTTATTGCTTAAAGGAGATACGTAATTGTGGCACTTCGAAGATTCGTTTCTTGTCAATTTCACAATGCTATACTTATAAAGAAATAACGATACACTCCTTTTACAATAAAATTAAAAGGTAATTTTATATGGAATGAATGAAAATTATTTAAAAAACCCTATGCATAACACACAATTAGTAATAATGAAAAATGAATTTGTGAAGGTTAATCAATCATTTATTTCGAATTTATTACCTACCATGTTTTAATTCATTGTATATTAATAAAACCTGTCTTTGATGCTTTGAAATTGCACGACTAATATCAGATAATTTTTTGTTTACGAATAAATTTTTGAACACATCTTTAATATGTGCTTCAATTGCTAGTAATTTTTCGAAATTAAACCTCGTTGAGATTTTGTAACTACATACACGTTTTGGATCGTTAAAATATTCAACAGGATTTGGTATTGATTCTAAAAATTTTTCCACGTTGAACTCTGTGGTATATTGTTTCATCTGAGCTGATAATTGTTGTTTTCTAAAAAAAAATAAAAGAATTTAATGTAAGAAAATTAGACAAAAAAGTGCGTTTCTGAACACGTCAAAACTACTCCGATTTTGATTACTTTTTTCTTATAATTGTAAGTAATTAAAAAATTAACTTTATAGTTTGACGCTCTAGGCGAGGGGGTGGGTGCCACCCCTTCAAAGAGATACAAATTTTATCATAAAAAATAACCATAGGAATCGATAAATTAGCAAATTTTTAAATAAAAAATGTACATAAAAATTTTTTCCGTAAAATCATTACTTTTTGAGTTATCTCTGATTAAAAATGCCCGTTTTTCTTTTAAAAAATTCATGTTTTTTATCAGTTTTTCATAAATAGCTCGAAAATCTCACACTTTAACGGAAAAAGTATAGCAACAAAAAAGAAGCTTATAGAAAAACAAGGAAAATATTTTATTTTTATAGAAATTATATGAACCAAATTATAGCTCATTAAAGGTGCCGATTTAACAGTCCCATTTAGTATAAAAACGAACAATATTTCATCAATGTAAAAGTACGTAAAAAATCTTCAAAATTAATTTTACTAGAAGTTATTTAAAGTTTTAATTTGTGGAAATTCTTTAGTATAATTTTAATGAAAATAAGAAGTTCAATAAGATTACCAAAATCAGATAATGCGTACGCCAACCATTTAATTGAACACAGCCACAAACCAAGTCTGAAAATACTGCATACCGTAAGCAAAGGATCCAGCCTATATATAGTATATATAGTTATAAAGTAGTAAATTGTTTGTATGTATTAATTATTGTTATATTTTTACTTATTGTTTTTAATCTTTTTTATCTGTTTGACATTGAAATTCCTAAATTGTTTTAAGATGATGACACCAACAAAATTCATTATTTTGTTGAAAAAAACTAGATATAAGAAATTAAAAAAACTGTAGTATCTTCAGTGCTTAAAAATGGATTCAAAATCCGAAACATGTAACATATTATTTTAATAATATAAAAAAGGGGATTAGCATATCAAATATTCGATTTACTAAATATTTATTCATTTTCATTAAAATTACTAGAAGTTGTTAGCTAGGGGAGTAATTTATGAAAAACCGATCAAAAACATGCATTTTTTAAAAGAAACATTTTGAATCAGGGATAACTCAAAAAGTATTGAAAAAACTTTAAAGTACACTTTTTGTTTAAAATTTTCTGTTTTATAGATTTCTGTGGTTAATTTTTATATTAAAATTTTCATACCTTTGAAGGAGTGATACCCAACCCATCGACTAGTCAATTATTAAACTTTAAAGGTTGAAGCATTTATAATTACCTACATTAATAAAAAAAAAAAATCAAAATCGGAGTAATTTTGACCTGTTTCGATATAATAATAATTTCCTAATTTCCGTCCACTAATTCGTGTTTAATAAATAAAAGTGAAAAATGATTTTGAGTTATTTCGTTGAGTTTCAAAATAATACTCTTTACCGTTTATAATCCTTAAGTGTTGGATAATTTTTGTATTCTATTGCCTCATCAATGAATTCCTTTAAATTATCTGGTTTATCATAAAGGTTACTGCAATGTATTCGTAAATAGTCGGGATCAGCATCAGGTAACAATTCTAACATTATTTGGTATTGCTTTTCTTCATCGACAATTTCTTGTTCAGCTAAATTGTCTCGTTGAACAATGGCTCGTTTCGGTAAGTCGCCCACTGTAATATAAAATATTATTTGGTAAAATGATGTGTTGATAATTTTAATGAACGTAAAAGATATGTAGCTTCCCTGACTTAACCAGCAAATGAGAATTCAATGACATTTCCAGAAATGTGGCCATCATGTAAACGAGAAAGTAAAAAGAGGGAGGAGAGAATCTTTGATCTCCAGATAAAATTAGGCCCTATTAATCCAATGACACAAAAGCTTGAAACAATATTTTCTAGCTTTGTGTAAAATAATGTTTTATATAAATCTCTGGAATTTATGCCTGGCACTGCGCCGCAGATTGCTGTAGATGAAAAGCACGCTTTTTAAAGTTGTTGCGACTAATCATTTTATGTTTTTGGTACAATAATTAAATAAGACAAAAAATACTTTATAACCTTGCCTATAGAGAGTAAATTTATACAGATTACAAATTAACTATTCTTACTTGAAATTAACTGCATGATAATTTCCTCTAGCTCAATGGCATTATCTCGACGTCCTTTACATAATCTTCGTAAATAATCAGGACAAGCATCTGGAAATATCGGTATGATTTTTAGAACCAATTTATCAGCATCAAAATCTTTTTCCATGTCACTCATTTTCTCTAATTTTTCCGTTTCAATTGACGATGTAATATTTTCATTACTTGGTATATTACTAACTGTTTCTTTAATTTTATGGTGTTCAAATATTGGTTTAATTTCTTCAATAGTTGATTTGGTTTCATCAATATTACTAACTGTTTCTTTAATTTTATGGTGTTCAAATATTGGTTTAATTTCTTCAATAGTTGATTTGGTTTCATCAATATTACGAACTGTTTCTTTAATTTTATGGTGTTCAAATATTGGTTTAATTTCTTCAATAGTTGATTTGGTTTCATCAATATTACTTTTCTGATTGAATGAATCTTGCACTGGTAATAATTTTTCTAATTCAGAAAACTTTTGTAAAAACTCATTTTCTATTTCGACATTTTCGTTTAACATATTATTAAAATCATTATCAGACAATTCTTCAAAATCGGTTGATATGCTCTCTACTGCCACTTCTGAAAGTAAATTATAATTTTATATTAGGAAAATAACACAGAGTAATATTTCAGGGTTAGTTGGATCTAGATATATTTTCTCTAACAAAAATTCTTATTGTCTACTTATCAAACAAAAAGAATTTGTTTTTTATTATGCAATGTAATTAACTTTCCTTCGTGTCCAGTCAATATTTCCAATATTTCACATATAGCACAATTTTGTCTTAAACTGCGTTTCGGTAAACATCGGTTAATGTTGGAAGTGTAATTTTAGAGAATATTTATTTGTTATCTGTTGTCATGGTATGGGCATGTTTCAAGTTACCTATGGAATGGATACATTTCGTTAAAGATTATGAAGGCATGTTGTCGTATTATATAAACATTTATTCAGTTGACGTTGGATATGGAACTAGATGATGTTTTTAGCTAGATTTAATTTATATTTGAGTTTATATACAGCTTTCACATGTAACGTTTAGAATAAATAATAGGAATTTTTATATAATTTTTGTGTTCAATTAAATTACATTATCTATGACCAAATATACACCCAACACTACTTTATGATACATTCAGACTCTGTTAAAAAAAAAGACAATACAAAAATTCTAAAATATAAACAAAATATTCGTTACTGTAGAAATGAAGAACATTTCAGTATGAACTATCTAGTATACACTGTACAATTTTCTAGAAGACGACAAATATAGTGTATAAGCAGCATGTACGACAGTAGTATGACAACAGTTTTCAACAGTAGCAGTTTTTAATAGTAGGTATAACAGTATAATAGTACAGTAGTAGTAAACAGTACAGTATTACACAGACCAAAGTAGAAGTCTTAAAAAATGATACAAAGTGGAAGAAAATTATAGTAGGATGAAACCCATTGGAAATGCAAAATAATATGATAAAAATGAAAGGAAAAATAAATTACGGGCGATCTGAAGGCGGGAAGTAGGAGGGGGTGAGTTTTTAAGGGTAAAACACGGTTTATTTCGAATTCCGGCAAAACTACAAGTCCTATGGAAAAAAATTAAATGGCAAAGTTGTAGGTAATAAAAAAACCTACAACTTTTGTATTAACACTTATTCCACATAACCTCAAAATTTTTCGATTGAAAATTAGGGTGCTTTTTCGATATTCATTCAAAATAAGGTGAAAAAATAAATATTTTAAATAAAAAAAATGACAGTGTATTTGGAACATAATAAAGTAAGTTTTCAAGGAAAAAAAATTTTTTTGTAAAAGTTCAAAATAAAAATCTAAAAACTTGGTTATTTGAATTTTCACATACATTTTGAGGTTATGTGAAAAAAGTATAAATACAAAAGCTGTAGATCTGTTTATTACCTACAACTTTGCCATTTAACTTTTTTCCATAGGACTTGTAGTTTTGCCGGAAATTCAGATAAACCGAATTTTACCCTTAAACGTCTCCTACTTCCCGAACTCAGATCGGCCGTAATTTATTTTTCCTTTCATTTTTATCATATTATCCTACGTTTCCAATTGGTTTCATCCTACTATAATTTTTTTTGTTTTCAAAAATTATATACCCTGGTACAACAGTGACAGTACAACAGTCGTATTTGAGCACCCCCTAAGGAGATGAAAAGTGGAGGCAAAGTTTGTATGGGACAACGGGATTCCTTTGCCCAATCTTCTTCAAATTTTGCATGCAATAGATGTAATATCAATTGTCACCGCAACGTGACCGTGCATGCTTTAAAATATAAATTTATATCATTATTTATTCTGATATGCCTTAACTTTCAGTATTAAAAAATAGAGGAAAAATGTTAAGAATATGTAATGGCAACGTGCCCTTATAATCATGAATATAAGGTCAGGTGTCACCACCATCCAAAGCGTCGACTCTAAAACGTGATGTCATTGGATGACCAGTTCGTCGACACATCGATAAACTTCGTGCAAGACACACGAACCCATATTTTCATGTTCAGTAACTAAACAGGTTCAGTCGTGCATGCGTAGCCATTCATCCAACATGGCACTCGCAGTAACACGACATGATGAACAGTGCATGTTAAACCACGTAGCATATTTATAAATTATTTAGTATATTGAAATAATATTAAAATATTTCAAATTGTTTCATTTAAATTAAATAAAAATATACAACATATAAAAAACAAGATTCCACAACAAGTAAATCTATAAACACCACATATTGGTGACTCCCAACGTGCAACATTTTGGTAACACCACATATTAGTTATAACCTTCGACATAAATAATAAAGCGATTAAAACCACATATTGGTGATCCGCTACTATATTTTTTCGTCGTACAAATAAGTGAAATAAATCAACCAAAGAAAATACTGACATTTTTGTTCACATACATTTTAATGAACACGTGTTTTTAAAAAAAAAATTTTTTGATGAAATGCAAAAATGTCAAACGAACCAGAAAATAACAATAAAATTACAAGAGTATCAATCAAAATTCCACCATTCTGGAAGAAAAATGTGAGTTTATAGTTTACTCAAGTGGAATCACAGTTCATCAATGCACATACAACGAATGAAACGACAAAATTTCACCACGTGATAGCAGCATCCAAAAGTGAAATATTGGACGAAGTCAGCGATTTTTTTACCAATCCACCAGAAGGGGATGTCATTTATTCGCAATTTAAACAAAAAATCATTCAACAATATTCCGATTTAGAAGCAAAGAAAATTAAAAAATTATTAACGGAAATAGAATTAGGAGACAACCGTCCATCAACAATGCTACGCCAAATGAAACAACTAGCTGGTACTCAACTTAATGAAGATTTTCTACTCATTATTCCTACAATGTATGCCATCCATCAAATATTCGATCGATATTAGCAACAAGCATCAAAAGTGTGTACAAATTAGCAACAATGGCCGACAAAATTATCGAAATCGCCGGACCACCATATACAGAGGTAAACGAAACTTCCGACTACTCAACACGATACATACAATCAGGTATCAAAGCTATTCGAACAAATAAACGCGCTAACCATACAAATTAACGAATTAAAGTCAAAACAAAACAAATTTATATCTCGTAGCCGATCGAGATCACGCGACGCGAATAAATACCCAAACTGCTGGTACCTTTTTAAATACGGGGCGAATGATCGAAAATGCATAAAACCATGCAATTTTAAAAATCCGCAAAACAACACAAACAGTACTAATAATTCGGGAAAATAAAAGATCCGTTGTTATACACGGCGAGCTACGGATCTATATCACGCCGTCTATTCATATACGACAAAAATTCTAACGCAGAATTTCTCGTAGATACAGGGGCGGACATTTCAGTTTTAAACGCAAAAAATTTTTCAAAACGAAAAAAATTAGAATATAAACTTTTCGCGGCAAATTCAACTCCAATCAATACCTACGGCGAAAAGGTACTGCAATTAAATTTCGGATTACGCCGAGATTTTAAATGGAATTTCGTCATAGCAGACGTTGGCAAAAACATTATTGGAGCCGATTTCCTTAAAAATTTTAATATACTCGTCGATATGAAACGTGGCAAAATAATCGACGCAACAACAGTCACTTCACTCAGTTTCACAAACATAGACAAAATATATTCAAATATTGTGAACGAATTCGTGGACATTACGAAATCACAAATGGTTACCAACGCAATTACTCACGATACTGAACATTTTATAATTACCAACGGGCCACCTGTTTCCGCGAAAGCACATGGTTTGGGCCCTCAGAAATTAGAAACAGCCAAGCGCGAATTCCAATTAATGATAGATCTTGGAATTTGTCGTCCGTCTATGAGCAACTGTGCGAGTCCTTTACATTTGGCTGAAAAAAGTGACGGTATATACAGACCCTGCGGTGATTACCGAGCACTTAACGCAATAACAATACCAGATAGATACCCAGTGCCACATATTCAAGATTTTAATCAGTCTTTATACAATAAAACAATATTTTCGAAAATCGATTTAGTACGAGCATACAACCAAATTCCGTCACGAAGATGACATACCGAAGTCAGCAGTCATCACATTTGGTTTACGAAATGCGGCCCAAACCTTTATGAGATTCATTCATTCAGTGTTACGCAACCTAAATTTTTGCTTCGCATACTTAGACGACATTCTGATCGACCAGTGAAACGGAGCACTGCGAACATTTAAAAATCGTATTCAATCGGTTTCGCGAATACGGTATTACCATCAACCTCAGCAAAAGCATCTTTGGTAAGAGTGAAGTACCCATTCTAGGTTATTTAGTTAATAATAAACCTATCTCACCTTTTCCAGAACGCGTCAATTTTATCGAAACTTACACCTTACCTAATACAGTAGCAGAACTAATGGCTACGTACAGTAGCAGAACTAATGGCTACGTATGCACGACTGAACCTGTTTAGTTGCTGAACATGAAAATATTGGTTCGTGTGTCTTGCACGAAGTTTATCGATATGTCGACGAATTGTAACAATAAAACACAAGGATATACAAATGTAAGACATATGTATTTTGTACGTTCGTAAATAAATCAAATATAAGTTTAATTAAATACTTTAAAATGAACATAAAATTGTTATTATTTTAAGCCCAAATTTTATCCCAGGTTATGGGCTCAGAACTTAAAATAAACTTAAAAAATAAATATTGTGAAATTGAAGTTTAGTTAATGACTTTTCTAAAAATCATTGTGGTAGACATTTTGACTTTAGTTTTTCGTTTTATTTTTATTCAAAGTTATTATTGTTTGTGACATAAACTATAATTATAATGGAAGAAAAACTAAATATTGAATTACTTGAAGGAGTAAATACTACAATAATTGGAAATTTAATGTGTATGTTAAAATTAAATGCAGATGGTCATCAACCACAACCAAATAAAACAGAGCAACAAACAAAAGTTTTGGCGAAGAAACTTGGAATAACCTACAAAAAGCATTTGAAGTAAGGGTTTAGTGAGGAGATTAATTTTTTTTGAGTATACCTTTTCGTTTAAAATTAGAAAAATTCAGTAATATGGAAAATTATGTTTCTAAAGTAATAACTGTTTCTCAACAAATAGCTGGGGGAGCCAATAGCTGGTATTAGTAAAGCCATAGAAGATTAATTTTTGACAGTAATTCTGTTAAATGGTCTGCCTAACAGTTATGACCCTATGGTTATGGTTTTAGAAAATTCAGGTGTTTCTCTAACCATTGATCCTATGAAATCGAAAGTACAAAGTAAAACATAAAATTTAAGTTGTATTTAAGTATTTTAAATGCTTTGAACCTGATCATAAAGCAAATGAGTGCCCTACAAAAAACTGCAACAAAGAGAAAAATTAAAAGACATAAATAATAAAAATGAAAATTATAATAACAAGAACGTTACAAATTTGGCTATTTTTTCTGCTATGACAACTAAAATTGATAGAAATGAATGGTATTTAGATTCTGGTATTTAGATATTGTAAACAACATATAAAAGAAGATATAAGTATGTTCACCACCTTTCAACGATAAATTAAATGGTTTAGAACTGTTGCATATAACCAAAAATTAAAAGTGCTGCTGAAGGGGATATTTTTAAGTTCATAAATCTAATTTAAGAATTACAAAAGTCGCTTTTATACCTGGTTTAGGATTAAATCTAATTTCAATTTTACAAATGATAGAAAAAGGATTTATAGTCATATTTTCAAAAGATGGTTGTAAATGATGATGATGAAATAAAATCGCATTCTGGAGAAACCTAAAACTCAGGATTTTGGAGTTTATTATCTTAATATAACCAATTCTATGAAAGAAAATGTTTAACCGGAAAATACAATTTAAAACGTGCGATGGCTGAACTAAAAGTAAATCAGTAAAAAAAAGAAGCTAAACATGAAGGTTTATGGCACCAATGTCTTGGACATTTGAATAGACAAGCTATGAAAGTTTTAAAAGAAAAAATGGCTGATGGAATAAATTATACAGATAGCGGTGAACCTTGTGTTATATGTTTAAAAATTAAACAAACTAGGATACCTTTTCCAAAATCGAAAGATATCAGAGCTTCAGTCAATTGTGTACTCTGATCTTTGCGGGCCAATGAGTGATTGTTCGTTCAGTTGGAAAAAATATATGCTCACGATAACTGATGATTATTCACGTAAAACATTTGGATAATTCTTAATAAAATAAGTTTTGTTTAAATTTAAAGAATGAAATACCTTGGTAGAAAATAAAACTGGAAAATCATTGAAATGCAGGCGTACCGATAATGGTACAGAATATGTCAATGAAGAATTCAATAATTTTTTAAGTCAGAAAAGAGTGAAACAAAAAAAAAATGCGCCTTATTCTCCACAACAAAATGGGGTCGCTGATAGAGCAAACAGAACTATAATGGAAAGAAACCTGTTATATTAGACTATGCCAATTTGGGTAAAGAACATTGGTAGCAAATACGGGTATATATTTAAAAAATCATTCTCCTGCAAAAATATTAAAGAATATGATACCTGAAGAGGCATGGTCAGGAATAAAACCAAATTAAGCCATCTTCGAGTTTTTGGTTGTAAAGCCTACGCGTATATTCCAGAGTAACAAAGATTCCAAAAATAAAGAACTAATTTTTGTAGGATATTGTTTAGATTCAAAAGCGCATATATTATTATGATACAAAAATGGATAAAATTTGCATTGTCACTTTATATGTGGACGATTTTTTGATATTTATTAATGATACTCAAGAAAAACAAAAGATTAAAAGAAGTTTGATGAATATATTCAAGATGAAATATTTAAGTCTCCTATAAAGCAAGTCCTTGGCTTTCAAATTTAAAGCACAAAAGACGCGATATATCTAAATCAGGGATCTTACATCGAAAATGTATTGGAGTGATTTAATATGAGTAATTGCAAATCTGCTTCAACTTCTCTAGAAACGGAAATTGTATTAGAAAAAGGGGAACAAATTGGAGAAAAGGATGAATAACATATTTCTTATCAAGCTCTAATTAGACGTCATGTACTTAGATATTTAAAGGTTACAATAAATCTATGTTTAGTTTATCGAAAAAATGAAGAGATTTAACTGCCTACATAGATGTTAATTGGGGGAATAATAAAGTGGATCGTCGATCATATAGTGAATTTTTATTCAAAGTAGCTGGTGGTTCTGTTGCATGGGAAAGCAAGAAACAACATACCATGGCTCCTTCCAGTACAGAAGCCTAATAGCTGACACTTATTGAATGTACCAAAGAAGCCAAATATCTGCAAAATTTGATGACGGAATTAATAGGATCAAAGTGTCAAATATTATTGTTTAATAACAACCAGTCAGCGTGATCAAACTATCATCAAATAATATATCACACAAACGTTCGAAACATATTGATATCAGATACCATTTTGTTAGAGATGCCGTAAAAAATGGACACATTAAACTGAAGTACATACCTAGTAGACAAATGCCAGCTGATGTATTAATGTAGGGTGTAACGAATTCAAATCATAGAACAATGGTGAAAGTTTTGGGGATGATATACGTAATGTAATTTTAAGAAATTTTTATTTTTTATATATAACCAAATATACAACCAACACTACTTTATGATACATATAAATTTTGACAAGGATATAAAAATGTCAGACATATGTTTTTTGTACGTTTGTGAATAAATCAAATGTAAGTTTAATTAAATACTTTAAAATGAACATCAAACTGTTATTATTTAAAGCCCAATTTTTATTAGTAAAACATAGCTACAAAGACAAAAGTTAAAGAAAATTTATTTTATAATGTATCGAGGTGTATCGGTCATTACCAGCTCTGTAAAATGTAAAGATTTTGTGTAGCAACTGAATTTAAAAATTAAACAATACATTACACTTTCTTTTTCTCTATATTCACTTGATAAATTTACATGAGTGTAGTTATTCCTTTTTTAAAAACCATTCTTTCATCTTATAATAATAAATGTACCACAAAGTAGAGCTCGAAAGAACCAATTAGGATTCCTTCTTACGCCTACGACCATTTTTCTATTCCCTTTTTATTGCTATGAGTAATCTAATGGTAACACAACTAGATATCTTCTTTTTATTTCACATATTGACTGCAGAATAGTCAGTCGGAATTAGCTATTGGGCAATAATATTATATTGGGATTGAATTACTAATATTATTGTAAAATATATTCATATTAATATTGAGCGTCTAGGAACCATTTTAGAAAATTAAAAATACAATGTTTTTAGTTTACTCAATTATTTTAGATAACTGATTAATAATAAAATCAGTATGACATAATACAAAAAAAAAAAACTATCTGGACGCGAATTTTCTGACTTGTCATTACCAGGACAAAACTTAAGCATATAAGATAATTACCTTGTTTTCTTTCATTTGGTGAATCATTATGTTGAATTACATATGAATTTTCTGCTTTTACCAAGTCAGGTACTGAAAATATTTTATTATTATCTACTATATCAGGAACTGATATCGTTTTGTTGTTATCATATTTTGGATAATTTTCACTTATTAATCTTGAAACAATATGATCGATTAATAAATTTTCATTTGTTATGGAATCTTTAGTCACGGTAATTAAAAATTCTATGTATAAAGGTGCACATTCGGGGAAAATTGAAATTAAATTCTCTTTAATTAAATTGATATCCATCGTATTATCATCTAAAATTACCGATTCTAAAATTGAATCTGTTGAATCTTCTGATGAACTAAGAACAATTACGTTATCATCCTTGGTTGATAGATCTAATAAAAAAAGAAAATTGATATTTAGTAGGTATTAATTGATGTTAAAAACATAAATTATTTTTCATTTTCAATTTGTTTTGAGCTCTGAATATGATTCAGGTAATTGATTCATAATCAGTATAAAACATTAAAATAAAAATTTTTAAACTTTTTACAAGTAATGCATGTATATTTATAAACTAATAGCTCGTGGGTGTCTTTCTGAATGGATGTAATGCATTTGAAAGTTGTATTGGGTTGGATCAAAGCGGTATGAGTTCGAAAAAAAAGGTTCAAATAAAAGTAGTAAAAGAAAATTTAGCAAAAAAAGATTGTTTGCCTTCTTTGGCTAAAATTACGAATCCGATCATCTAGAAGTTTTCACATATCCATGAATATATTTCATATTCATTTAATACACGTGCAAATTTTGAATGAGTGTGTCAGTGAAAACTTTCACACACCGGCCTCGTTATTTTTAATAATAACCAAAAATCAAAGTTCCTTTTTATGTAAAATATTATATTTTACAACTTTTATTTGAAACAATATGCAAAAACACTTATTTTTTACTTAATATTGAATCATATTCACAGATTTTAAGTAACTTTTGAATTTATTTTTATATTATAACAGTTAAGTAAAATATACACATACACTATTTAAAACATTGTATTTTAAAATTATGTTATGATATTTATTACAGTTAAAAAATTGTATACAAAAAACAATTAAAAAATATTTTTTTAAAAACTCTTTGTTTAGATCATATCCGATAGTATGAATTCACGCGCTTGCTTAAGATTTTTTATACGACTATCTCATAATGTACGGTGTACTTAAGAGGCTGCCTGAAGAATGATCAGATTTTCAAATACGAATTTCTTATAGGACTGTCCAATGGTGTGCATTGACCATGAGATTTTCTGATTTGAAAATCTTATCATGAGCGCCTACCTTAACACACTAACGTAATTTGGACTTAAATCCGAAAGCACGACTTAGTGATTAGACACTAGCATGGTGACAAATATAAATATGCAGTACGTTTGATAATTTAAATTTAAACAATATATTGATAAAATATTCAAAAATGTCAAACAAAAGGTGTTCTGAAAATTGGTGATTTTAAATATTTTTATGTTTCTGTCCGAACTTCTACTCTACCCGTTCATATCTTTTCCGTTCAAGTCGCCATATTTGAAAAATGGCGTCTAATACAGCTTTTTGACAATATTTCCTTTCCGACTCATTTTACGATAAAAACTAAAATAAATAAAACTTCAAAATAACATACTTTTCTCAATATGTGTATTTAATACTATAGTTCTGATTCGATAACCATATATATTTACCTTCTTCTGTTTTATTCAAAATAATAGTTTTCTCTTTTTTACATATATATGTTTTTAAAACAATGTTTACAAATACAAACACTTCTGCTCATCACCTTCATATTTCCCGCAATTAAGTTAACGTGGAAGTTTTTCTTCAAATTATATATTATATATATTAAATATTTTTAAATAACAATTTTGAATTAATGTTTTAAATAATCAAATAATTATTATTTTCAGTAATATGATTTTAAAATTTTATTATTAATAAATAATTTTTTGTTTATATTTTTTTTTTTTTTTTTTGTAATTGATCAATTTTTTAATGAATATGGTTGGTTATTTTCACAACAATAATATTTCATAATTTTAATCCTCGTATGGCAATTGGGATTGGTTTGATATTATTTTGATATCTTAGATGAAAAGAATTTTTGTTTGTTTTATTTTTACCGTTAATTTCTATCACAATCGTATATGGTAATATTTTTGATATAAATCAATCGATTTTTTTTATTCAAGCGATAACCTTAAGAGCAAATTGTAAAGCATATCTATTTATTATAAACTTAGAAAAATAGTTGAAATATAGAACTTCTGTTCAACTCTTTTATGAATGGCGGTTTGAAATTGAGAGTTTTTGACGCGGTTAAATTTTTCGCACATTAATCACTTCCATTACCAAAATATTTAATTACAAAGTTTAATGCTTTGCATAGTCTTACGATGGCTATTTAAATCGTAATTAATAATTTTAATTAATTATGCATAAATAACGGTAATTGCTGAATCAAATGGATTAATATCGAAAGAGCAAATCGAGAGCAATTGAATTAAAAAAATATAGAAGAAAGCATTAATTATCTGAGATAAAACAGTTTTTATAATTTTGATTGCAAAAAATTAATTAAATAATTACCTAATCACTGGAGCAATTACGGATCCTCGTAGAGCATTTTGGGAGCAATTTTTTGAAATTTGGTTCAATAAATTTTATTAAACTTCCACGCTAACTTAATTGCGGTATATTTTTTATTTAGAATATATAGAAAATGAATGAGTGCGATTTTTGCTTGTATAAAACTTAGATATGTACAAATATAAAGGTGGTAAGCAGAAGTGTTTGTATTTGTAAACATTGTTTTGAAAACAAAATACATGTAAAAAAGAGACAACTGTTATTTTGAATAAAACAGAAGGAGATAAATATATATGCTTATCGAATTAGAATTGTAGTATTAAATATACATATTGAGAAAAATATGTTATTTTTAAGTTTTAATGATTATAAAGTCATCATATCGTTGCATTTTTGTACAAGTATACATGTACACAAACACATGTTCGTATATTAACAAAAAATATGGCTTTACCTATAAAGAAGAAAATTGTTTTACTTGTGAAAATCTTTTGCAAGAAAATGGACTGATGAAAGTGAAAAAAAAAAAAATTGGAGACCTTTTTTAAGTGTTTAAAGAAAGAGCAACAAGCATAAACTGTTGTAGGGACTGAGATCGATAATGGTTCGCCGAAACCGATTTAATATAGAGAAATTAATCGCTATACCTTTGCATAGAGGAAGTGATGCCATGATTTCTCAGCCTCAACTGCGATCCACTTAAACAATATTTTTATCCAAAGATCATTATTGTTTTTGTGCGCTTCTGAGATAACAGCAGAGTATAAAGCGAAACAAAAATAGACACGCTTGTGCGATCGTGAGTGTATAGCGTACGTAAATTATCGACGAAAAACAGTATTTCAGACTTGCTTCATAATGATGTGTAATAATGATAATGATGATTGGGATCAAAGGATTGTTGAGCGTGTTTAACAGGGATGAAAAAAATCAAGAGGCTAATTCCTATCACCATACTGGAGCACCCACCTTTGAAACCTTGTTAAACTTTTTTTAAATATAATATTTTACGAGATCCGCAAAATCTACTTTAAAATGCTTTTTGACAAAAAAATCCATTTCCACACCATCAAGAACAGTAAAGCAAAGGAAAATGGGCTTAATTTTGGTATAGCAGATTACATGTGGATTAGGTTTACTGCGGATAGATACCACTATAAAAAAAACGACCTAATTACGGAGCTTGGGTAAGTAACTCGTTTATTTACCGTTGAAGATTCGAAATCTGGGTGTACTAGTGTGATAAAATCTCAATTTTACGCCAAACTAATTTTAAGCAATATTTTTTTGTTACTTTTGACATAAGTTTATAATTATTATTTGTAAATAATACCTACATTTAATTCTATATATTATATTGATAATAATCTAAATGCTGTTGACCGGTATGAAATTGTCTAACAGGATTGTGAAAAAATGCAAACATATTGCCATCGTTACAAATTTTATAAATTTTGATAAACTGAATCTGAAACAAGTCAGCATGGAATCTTTCTTCAGTATCAAGGGATAACAAATAATATCATTGATTTATGAGATACATTGTTTGTTTCATATGTATTTGTTGCAGCTGAATACTATCATATAAATTGTTTGATACTTTCGTTTCGCCAACGAAAAATTTAAATTTATACATAAAATTTCTTTCGATTAAAATGATCCAAATCAATATTTAAAAGACCTTTACATTTATATTGAATTGTCGTATGATAGATATACGGCATGGCGAGGAGTTTTAGATGTTTAACCACAAAAAAATAATTACTCCATTCTTGATTTATTAGTAGACTATTAAGGCATACCATATGAATTATAGAAAATATTTAATTAAAGAAATGATACAGGTTATATGAAATGATATATTAAAAATTTATTGTCAAACATATAAATTTAATTAATACGATTTACTGTTTTGATTCCTATTTTCCTATGTTTCAATAAATGTGGATTAAACCATATAATATGCATACAACCTGTTTAAACTCATTAACAATATACTTCAATTCAATCACAATATCACACATTTTAACAAATGGTTTGTTTGAACCATAACACTCTAACGTGATTTGAACTTATTAAATCTAGGGATAAAACGATACGAGTAAATACAAATACATACTCGATACTTTTCTCCGATACCAAGTATCGATACTTTGAAATTAAATATAGAGTAGGTATCGGTCAAAAGTACTCATATCTCATATGATATTTATAAACAAAAATGTATATTTTAAATTGTAGTTTTTGAACGCATCCATCTTTAGCTTCTCATTATTTTAGTTTTGTGTAGAATTATCAATAAAGTAATAGATATTGTTAAATGGGTTAAAAACAATGTTATACAATCAGGTAAACTAAGAAAAATTCGGAATGATAATGGAGTTCCTGGGGGATGTACTAAAAAGATTTATACTTGACATTAAGACGCGCTGGAATTCACTATATTATATGGTTCATAGATTTTTAGATATGTCGAAATTTGCTGCACAACTATTGACACAGATAGTCATGAATTGGTGACTGGGCAGGAAATTGAAATATTAAAACAGTTGATACCATTGTTACAACCATTCGAATTTGTTACAAGAGAATTATCAGGTCAGAATTACGTTACCTTATCCAAAATCTTACTCATGATTAATTGTCTTATATCGCAGGTAAAGAAATGTTCATCATTAATAAAATGTGTTACAGTTTCAAACAAAACTATTAGCTGATGGTAAGAAAACATTTGGTCTTATTGAATTTACTACACTTGCAGTGTTTGCAACAATTTTAGATCCACGGTTCAAAAACCTCCATTTTCAAGACGCAAATGCATTACAAAATTAAAAAATTGAAATACATTATTAAAGTTGAGATGACAATGTCAGCCAGTGGGTCTGAAGATGAAACGGCCAACGAAGATTTTGATTTTTGGCCACATCACAAATAACTCGCTAGAAACGAAGGCGTTCCTCGAAAGCTGATGAAGTGTCAATTTATTTGGCTAATCCAGCCTGCGCTTTACAATCTAACTTATTAGACGAATGGGAGGATTTAAAGCCTGTATGACCAGCGTTATATAAACAAGCACGAGTTTATTTGAATGTAGTAGGTAACTCTGTACCATCTGAAATGTTGTTTTCCAAAGCTGGCGCAACAGTCACTGCTTCCATAAATCGCCTAACAGACAAACATTTGGAAAAATTAACATTTTTAGGGAGCGTTACAAAAGCTGACTTTTTTTCATAAATTTTAATAATAATTTTGTTCCTGTAAAATAAAGAATACCAATACTATTTTGGGTGTTTTATTCTACATTTTCGAAAACTACTCGATACGAGTAAACATCGAAATATTTCAATTGATACCGAATAAGTATCGATACTTGACGGCCGATACAGTATCGAGTAACAGAATCGATACCTCAATGGTATTGTTTCATCCCAAATTAAATCCAAAAACATAACCTTAGTGTAAGGTAATATATAAATGAGGTGTTAATCTGTAAATGCAATGCAGGCTTGAAAAAGAGTCAATATATCGCGCCGCCACGAATGTGTCAAAAGTACTAACGAATATAAATGGTTCGCGTCCTTGATGACATGATGGAAAATGTACTTCATTCTTGAATGATTATAGTATACTGCCAAGGTATACCATATAAATTATAGAAAATATTTAATTAAAGAAATTATACAGTTTATTTGATATTAAATAAAAAAATGATTTGGTGTCGTGGGACACCAGGTAGGAACGAAGTTCCTTCGGCTAATGTAGAATCTACACAAATTGCAAAAAAAATTCAATTTTATGTAGGTTTTCTATTCATGAGTATATACTATGCATTGTCGTGGTGTAGTGGTAATAGAAAGAGAAGGGATGAGAGAACGAAAAGAAAGAGGGAGAAAGAGAAATGTATTATACACTACTCGCTTGTGTATGCGACTTTCGCGCCTGCGCACGTCTCATTTAACAGTTTTATTCCACGCACTTTTTCTTACGGTTTTACTATCACATTTTTTTCAGTTCGGTCGCGCAGCAAAATCCCTATCCCCTCCAAGCCTGCCGTAAGGAACTTCGTTCCAAAAAACTATTGTCACAAATATAAATTTAATTAATACGATTTATATATATTATATTTTCCTACGTTCCAATAAATTTGATGTAAATGAATATATTTAGTGTTTGAATTCGTATTACCTACTATCGAATATTATAAGTATTGCCAAAGAACTGAATCTTTGTTTTTCGATATTATAAAAAAGGACGAATATAACAAGGTCCAAATATTTCAATAACAAGTGAAAAAAACAACTAACAATGTTAATTATTTAGATACTCGACATAAAATTGAGTATCAATTATGAACTATTTTTATCGATTAGCATTTATTATAAAATACTCTAAATATATCCAGACAGTTATAAATACATATATAACAACAAAAATACGGGCATTAGGGTCATTACATTTCAAATCATCAAATGCTGGGCGCTGACATATTTCCGATTTTGATGAAAATAGGCACAAATGTTGGAATTTTCATCAAAAGAAAGTAAATGACCATTTTATCGTTCGTTACGCAGTTACTGGGTGGCACAAGTTATTGAAATAGAGTAAACGGAATTTGGAAGCTTTTATAAAAAGCTTTTCTTCGGAAGTATTTAAAAAGTTTTGGGTTGATTATGAAATGGCAGCTTTTTGAAAAAATTCGTGATTTTCCATGATTTCGACGTTTTTCCCTCATCTGTAGCTCGGGAATCGATTGATGAATCGTGTTAAAAGTATATTCATTATATTATTTCTCATAAAGTCTTCTTACCCTGTCATAATTTATTGTCAAATAACATAAAAATTTTTATTTTTCAAGAGCATTTAATAGACTATATAATCCCAAGAAATAAAAAGGCATCCTTTATTTTACCGTATTATGAAAGTTCGTAAAATGAGCAAACTTTTAATGTAGTTTTCGCTCAGCTGTAGCTCGGGACTCGATTGGTGAATCGTGTTAAAAGTATATTCATTATATATCTCATAAAGTTTTCTTACCCTGTTATAATTTATTGTCAAATAACTTTTATTTTTCAAGGGCATCTAATAGGTTATATAATCCCAAAGATTGAAAAAACATCCTTTATTTTACCGGATTATAAAAGCTCGTAAAATGAGCAAACTTTCAATGTAGTTTTATGGTAGATATTTCGACTTGCTTATGTTTATTTTTTATCTTTCAGCATATATTGTTAAATACAATATCTTTCTTTTGAGGAAAATTCCAACATTTGTGCCTATTTTTATTAAAATTAGACATTTGTCAGCGCCCAACATTTCATGGTTTGGAATGGAGTGATCAACTATACATGTGTTTATTACTTAAATTTGAGCTGAAATTGTGGCAAATCTAAAGAGTTTATAAAAAATTGTTTCAAATAAAAATCTTTTTTTAAAAACTAATATTTTTTGCATTTGAATTTTTATGGTTTAAAAGTTGGGTCATGGGTTCATCGGACCCAATAGGCCGATTTTGCTTACTTATGAACTTAAACTCACTTTTTATGTCTAGAATAAGTCACCAAAATTTCAGGTTGCTATCCTTTTTCGTTATCTTGATGACGGACAAACGGACGAGTGGACGGAAATGGACTAATTAGGTGATTGAACATCAAAACCAAAATTTTGTTTGTGCGGTCAATATTTTCTAGCGTTACAAACTTTAGACTACAACTAATAAACTTTGACATATTCTATATACGTCGAGTATAAAAATTAGAAATAAACTTAAAAATCAATCGTTAGGAAACAATAGATATAATCTCAGGAAACGCATATGTATAAACTAAAATATTTATCAATAATTAGAAACTATGCTTTTCAGGGTAAAGATTACTTCTACCGTTTACGCATCGCTTGAATAATGGCCAATATATATCAGAGCTATAAATGAACCACATTCCATTGAATAAAATTATAATTAATGTTAGGCAACAAATCAATGATATACATGTAATCGATGATAGATTACAAGCAGATAATTAGAATGTGGCTCTTTAATCTTTTATCGCCGCATGATTCGTCGATCAATGCTATGATATGAATTCTAAACACGATTAAAGCACAAAAAATAGCAACCATATGACTTAAAGCTACAGTGTAGATGAAATATTCATGGCAGATAACACGATATCTCTTTTCGTTTTAGAGATATATGATGACGATGGATGTACGGGTTTATGAGAATCGAATAATTAATTTTATAAGCATCAAGATTATGTTGATAATTAAATATATTTATTCTACATTTTTTGCGAAATTTTAATTCTAATTGGACTGTATTTATTATATTATGCTTACCGACTGTATTTGAGAGTGCCGTATTTGAATAATCTTGTACAGTGCAAATCTTTTTTCGTAAATCTTGATCATTGTTTGCATTCTTTCGCTTCTTTCTTATTATTGATTGGACTAAATTTTGAAATGAACTTGGTGAAAGCTCCGTTCGATTTAATTTTTGAACGATCGAAGTAAATTCCCAATCTGGAAACATCTTCTTTAATTTACAAGCTAGATCATACAATTCAGTACTCTAAAACAAAAAAGTTAAGTTGAACTAGGTATGTCATTGCATACCAAAACCAGTTATAAGTTACTGAATGAAGTCCGTTGAATAATGATAAATTATTCAATCTAAGATTATAATAAAACCATCTATTCTCACATTTCTTATACCGCACTCCCCCTTGTATTTTTTTAATAATTAGTGTCTGATCGAAGTTTTAAATAAATGACGACTAAACTTAATAGTTTGGAATGACCCTAAACTTAATACAAGTTTCGAATGATGACATCAACATAAATGATATACTGCGCTATTGACAAACACTAAAAATATTTTTTTAATTTAACATTTTCAACAAAAAAAAAAGTTGTTTTATATATATTATCCTTCTGTAAATAATGTTCTTATAACTTATTAAAAATCTGACAGTCTGCAATTAAACCAAGGTAAGTTACTAAGGTATGACCATTGTAACGCGAAGCGTTAATGGAAATCGTGTTCTCAAACGGTGTATTATAAAGGCATAGTATACTACTATACGAGAATAAGTTATTATAATGTAAGGCAATTATTATTATGAATCATAATTCTAAACGCTACTCAAAAGCTCGCATATCTTAATTTGCGTTAGTGCCAAGTGCCCAGTTATGATAAAACAGTACCCTGTTATGATAAAACAGTATTCTCCTCGGTATCTTTCCATTACAATAAATAAAGAACGAATATTCGTCAATTTAAATCTTGCAGACGCAATCGAATTTTCAGAATTTTCGAAGAGAAAAAATTTATTACACGTTACACTTATCATAATCACTTAAGTACATCACTTACAGATTTTTAGCTAGATGCTTACATCTCATCCCCAAACCAGGCGCTGGGCCCGCGGATCACAAATATTAATTAAGAAACGTAGTTTTTACTTATTAAATATACTTTAATTAATTATCTATTTCTCTTTTCACAGAAATTTTCACCATTTTATTACGACTATTACCCCATAATAAAAACAAATTCAACTTTTTTTTTCAAGTTTAAAGTAGCAAAAATTATACTAAACGATTCCTCCGTAACAAATATTTAATTTGATTAAATATATTCTAAACATCATATTTTGAAAATTTCAGAATTTTTAATTGGTTTAAAAGCCATTTTATAGACACATAGTAAATTATGATTATTTTTTTTATTAGATTATTTATAAACGAAATATTTCATGAAACATTTGTTAAATGGTATAAATGCTTTAATCGGGACTCTTCCAGGGACCTGAAGCTAACAGCCAAATTGTAAAAGTGGTATTTAAAGGGTTTGGTCCCTAATAATTCTTATTTAAATAAATTAAATATAAAAAACAAATATGTTTTGTAAACAAATTTTGAAAATCAGATCCGGTTAGTAGAGTTTATAATAAAACTTCTCTTAAAAACTAAGGTTCTTAATGATTTTTTTTTATGAATTATGTTATGTAAATAAATAAATATTTTATTATATTCTAATTATGGTACATGTTTCGGATGTTACTCCATATTCAACTGCGATCATGTACAACAGATTCGTCGTATTTATAGAAAAAATTTATTAAAAACAATTATGTTGTTTATTGTATAAATTTCGATTTTTTCCCCAATTTCCTAGATCAAATTATTTTGTATTTTATAAATACGTATTGCGACTACAAAGTAGTCATCATCAGTATGAATTAGCTAGTTGTAATGATTCTCTGAGGAGATGTTACTCGTAGCTAATTTGGTGGCGGTTTGCACACTTGTTCAAATTCCAAATTAATAATTCTTTATTTGCATCAAAAAAATATATATAAAAATACAAATCGGCTTATAACTATAGCACCTAGCCTAAGCTTTATCTATAATACATCATCTTATATACTAGTTACATCGAGATTACAATTTTTCATTACATCGTTTTAATAAAAATGGAAAATTAAAAAAAAACCATTTGAAAATACTTAACCTATGTGGATGGATAGGCCATCCCTATAACTAGCTTAACCTGTAAATTAAAAAAAAGATGTAAGAGACTATATACAATTAAGATTACACCGGAACTAGGTGCAATCGACATCGTGTGGCACACTTGTTCGTTCGTGTATGCGCAATTTATAGTATCCAAGTATCTATCAAATTGCTACGCCAACCAATCAATTTCGATCATGTGTTTAGTGTTCGGCCAATAATATTGGACCACCTGGTTTTTGTCAATTAAAAAATCTCAAACTAAAAATTGAACGTACAAAACTAAATAGAATTATGGAATTAAATAATTGCAAATACTGTTTCAATTCTAATAGTTCAACTTCCATTTTGAAATCTTTATTAAATCAGAATTTGAAATAGGTTCTTTATCTAAGTTAATCGTCCCTTTGTAATATTTTTGAATGTAGATGCTTTCATATGCATCTAGTTCGGTTGGATTGGATACCGATTCTAAGAGTTTTAAATTTAACAGTCATAAAATCGACAAATCAAATTTAAAACACTTAAAATCGGTGTCCAATCCAACCGAACTAGATGCATATGAAAGCATCTACATTCAAAAATCTGAAAAAGAGACGATGACCTTGATTAAAGGGCCTATTCCAAATTCTGATTTAATAAAGATTTCAAAATTGAAGTTGAACTATTAGAATTGAAACAGTATTTGAAATTATTTAATTCTATAATTCTTTTTTAGTTTTGTACGTTCAATTTTTAGTTTGAGATTTTTTAATTGACAAAAACCACGTGGTCCAATATCATTGGCCGAACACTAAACACGTGATCGATGTTGATTGGTTGACGTAGCCATTTGATAGATACTTGGATAGTATAAATTGCGCATATACGAACGAACAAGTGTGTATTTTCAATACACACACACATATAACTAGTATATAAAATGATGTATTATAGATAAAGCTTAGACTAGGTGCTATAGTTGTAAGCCGACTTGTATTTATATTTTGATGCAAATAAAGAATTATCAAACAAACAAGAACAAGTGTGCAAACCGTCAACAAATTAGCAACGACTAACATCTCCTCAGAGAATCATTACAACTAGCTAATTCATACTGATGATGACTACTTTGTAGTCGAAATACGTATTTATAAAATACAAAATAATTTGATCTAGGAAATTGAGGAAAAAATCGAAATTTATTCGAAAAATCTTAGAGTTCTCATTAATAATTATATAAAAAAAAAAAAAAAAAAGTTTCTTGTATAAGTTATATGATCATGCATCTGGCCTTGTGTTTTCGAACTTATTAAAAACAATTATGTAAAAAATTTAAAATAACAGGGGTAAAATCCGAAACATGTCACATAATTAGAATATAATAAAGTGGTTAAGAAAAAAAGTGAAGTGTGTACATTTATTTATTCGCATAATATAATTAATACTATTAAATACCACAAATTAAAGCTCTCTACCATAAATAGATATTTTTTTTCTTATTATTTACAAGTAGGAGAAAGTTGAAAATTTTCAAAATTTTAAACTGATGCAAACCCTTAAAGGGAGAAGGAAGCAAAGTCTATAGTTAAGTATAATTTTTACTACTTTAAACTTCGTTGAATTGTTTATATTATAGAAAATCGTATACAAAAATTCCGAGGAAAACAAAAATAATTGATAGTAATTAAAAACTACGTTTATTAAACAACATTTATGTTAAAGTAGAAATGAAGTTGATTTTTTTACTTACAATGAGTTTAGTGATATATGACAGGTGAATAAAATTGGCTACTAGTTTCTGATCACTGTTCATTGTCCGCCAAATTAAAAATTGTAATCAATAGCAATTTTCAAGTTGTTGCATAACAGGAATTTCGATTTGCCACGTGCGTGACACAATAGTTTTTGCGTTTCTTATGAAATCTCTTATTGCAATAACAAAAAAACGGATATCCGTCAAAGTGCGTCCATGACAGAATTTTCGTACAAGGAAAATTTGTTTCACTAGTCATAATTAATCCATATACAAATTTTAATATTTATATTTATAAATAATACAACATGCATATGTGCACGTAAACTATTACTGGTGTATTTATTTTAATACGAACTATACATATGTGATTCTAAATTAACCAGAAAATTATGCAATGGTATTTTAATTGATCTAAAAATATCTGAAAAGGGGGACAAGCATTTGGCAATATTAAAATGGACTTTATTTGCGTTTGTTTTAATACGAACTAAAGATATGTGATTCTAAATTAACCAGAAAATTACGCAATAGTTTTAATTGATCTAAAAAAATATGAAAAGGGGGGGGGCAGCATTTGGCAATATTAAAATAGACTTTTGTTTGTGTTTGGTTAGTAAGAATCGATGAACAAAAATTTTTCATATAATAAAGAAAATAACCTTTTCATGTAAATTTGACCGGCACATGATTAAGGATAAAATACTGTCAACTGTTTTAAAATAATAAAATAAATGCTACGAAAGTTAAAATTATATTGTTTTGTAATAAATATGTCACTAGGAATTTCCAATATCTATACCCAAATATGACCCTAAAATTTTTAATTCAAATATAATCAAAATGTATTAATCATTTTTAACATTAACATTCTTACCATTTTTAACAAAGAATAATCTTTTAACTTAAGCGAAGTACTCGGATGTGGAAGCAACAAATTATTATAATTAATTGAAGAACTCGCTCATTCAATCTTACATAAGACACTGAAATTTAAATAATATTTTTTATAAATAATGAGTCAAACTGTAAAACAATTGAAACATCCATCAATAACATACACAATTTCTTAACCTAATATCTAGATTTACGCAATATTATTGTTGTTAAATTATTTACTTATGCTCATTACATATTTTTGTAAAATAATTTTTAACTTTATGAAATTAATTTACTAATATTGCACTTGAAAATTTTACACATTAAATATTGATAACTCTTAAAACTTGATATAATATATAGTGGTTGATAAATAGTATTGAAATAATTGAAATAATCATCTTTGGTGACAAGATAGAGGGTATTGTTTTTGTTTTTTGAAATTTACAAATGCATAGGATGCGTTCGTTCTTTCAGTTTGTACATGAAATACTCGTAGAATATGTCTAATTAAGGGTGGATTAATAAAATTTTAAGATTAAACATTGAAATTAAAGTATATTAAAGAATAAATAACGCGCTTTCGAATGTAATAAAAAAATAAAATGTCATCGTCCATTTAAGATAGAAAATTGACTGAGAAATTACCATTCACTGTGTTATTTTTCAAGAAAACAATATCTCTTATTAAACTCATATAAACAAATACATATTTTAAAAAACTATTCATTTAAAAAAAATGAAATTATTTTCCTTTGAAGAAATTAATTTTATTTGGCTATTTTGACATTTCCCGCTATTCAACTGAATTGTATGAGTCAGTATTTCGAAAGCATTTAGTTATATATGCTATGATATAGATATAGTAAAATATATATTATATCCATGGATATATATAATCAGCGTGATCCTTGCAGAATGCATACTATTTAACATTTCAATGCTTTGACTGTTAGTAGCGCCCTCTAGTTATTTTAGTATGTAATTAATACCCATGTGCTGAAAAATATTTGTGTGTTTTTGGAAAATTTATAAAAACAAATAAATTACAAATATGACTTTAAATGATGAAAAACCGCGTGTTATATTACAAGAATATAAAGTTACCCATGTAAGTAAATGTTAATCAAAAGTATAGTCGAAATATTAAAATTTTGAAAGAAAATGTAAAATTTTTTAGAATGTTCCATCGGCAGAGACAATATTTGACGAAGAATTTAATATAGAAACATTTAAGAAAAGATTTCGAGTAGTCGTTGTTCGATATAATAGTTTAGAAATGGAAATTGATTTAATTGGTATTCACCCATTTATAGCAAATACATTCCGCCGTATAATGTTAAGTGATGTACCAACTATGGCTATTGATCAAGTAATAATCGCAAATAATACGTCAATATTACGCGATGAAGTTCTAGCTCATCGTATTGGTTTAATTCCATTGAAAGCAGATCCAAGACTATTTGAGTTTAGACCCGATGGTAATCTTTTTGTTGATTTTCTAAACATAACAGCATGTTAGAGTATACATTAAGGATTTATCCCGATTTATTTAAAGAGCTGAATTTATAAGCTCTAGTATTGAAAAATACGATATCGAAAAGTATTTATATACTTGGATATCCTAATTCAAGAGTATAAAATATGCGGCTCGATTACGATATCCGTGGCGCCATGAAATATCCAGTATTTAATCGTATTAATATCTATGCACAAAATAGTGGAATAAACCTAGCAAAACAAATTTGTTTTGCGAAAAATTTTGAGAGATTGAAACTAATATGATTATGTTTGTGGTTTAAAAAGTCATTCATAGTCTCAGTTTTCTAACTACAGATTTGACTGACACTCTTTCATAACCGCCCCCTCTCGATAAAAAAAGATCGTTTCTCATTTTAGTTTTTATTTTTCAGATTTAATTTATTTTTACCACTTCTAAGGTTTATGTACTTTAAGGGGTAATATTACTTAAATTTTATATAAACTGGACCTAATCGTTCCCAAAAAATATATATTTACGGTATTTGTACGCAGCAATATTTTCGTAAATTGTGGACCAATTTTCAAAAATCTTTGTAAGGATATGTATTTATATGCATGCATATATAAAGTTTTAAATATACATGTACCGTTAATAGCTCATTTTTCAACTACCAGAATTTTTGTAAAATTGAGTTGGAATACATAAAAGTACATATAAATTCCTACAACATTTTGTCTTTATTTATTTTTTCTTCGACCACCTGCGAAATTTTGGCAGCTATTTGAAATTTTTTTGTTTTTATTTAGTTTATATAGAATAATGGCGAAACTCTAATTTTTTGATAAATTTGGACTCACAATTTGAGGTGAATATGCACCAGTTTTACCTAAAACCTAAGTTCAATCCATCAAGATCTACCTAAGATATTCACAAATAAATTAATTTTTTACATATTTATAATTAAATACATAATATACTGCAATAAAGTTAGCCAATCATGACAAAATTTATATTGGAAGTTCCTTAAACATCGAAAATTAAAGAGTACCAATTGTGTATTTTAATTAGTATTAGAAGTGGTTAAAAATAAATTAAAACTGAAAAATTTTTCCTTAAAATGTGAAAAAGACGTGAAAAACCTTTTTGGAGTATAGAAATGGTGTCGGTCTAATCCGGAGCTTGAAAACTGAGACTATGGATCTTTACATCTAAACTAACACTTTTTTCAGATTAGATACATTCTCTCAAAGTTAGAAATGTTAGAATAAGCTAAAGTTAGTTGGGAAAATTGATTTTTGCATTTGTTGTTGAATGATCTTGCAATTAAAAGTCTGGAAAAAGTCAAATTGAGGCTCGAAAAAGAAAAGGGAATTTCGCCCTTGAGATATAGTAGACACCATGAATATTAAACGAATTGTAGCTCATTTAAGCTGCTGATTATTTCAAGGAAAATTGCAATAGTGAAATTTAGTCTGAATAACAGAAAAACGAACAGTAATACGAAGAAAACTTATTGAATCTGTATTAAAGAACGTAAAAAGACCTTCTTAAAGAACGTAAAAAGACCTTCATAATGAGTCTTTTTTGAAGTCGTTAGCTCAAAATCTAATAGAATTATACTAAGAATAAAATTTTTACTTACGTTTTTACCGAAAAAATCTTTTCTTAATAAATGACGTTTCCCCAACCAATAAATTTTTTTGTAACACATGGGTAGATTTTATTTTTATTTAAGTAGCAAAAATACATTCTAAAAGTTTAATGGGCAAAAAATGTTTCGTTTAGAAAAAAATTCGATTTTCAATAAAAAGAATTTTTTTTTCTAAAAAAATTTCTGTACTTTTACTACACCTCACTAGTTAAATCCACATTTTAAATTGCTGATAACTCAAAAGTTTCGGATTTTTAGAAAAAATCTTTAAAGAACATTTTTTGCTTTAAATATGCTACTTTATCGGTTATTTTTAATTTTACAACTATCACCCTCGCTTCGGAGAATGGGGATGATAGCACATTAAATAAATTGGTAAACATTTTAGTATTCAACTTATAAAGTATAATTTAAAATGTTTCACATCAATACATTTACTGTAGTATAATTCCTACATTTTCATGTTTTAAGCTTTATAGGAACTGCACTAATAAGAGAAGACTTTCAACACTTTTTTTATAATTCTAACTGGAAGGTTTAAAATAATAGACAAAGAGGCCATGAAACTGAAAATGTACTTAAAATAATTTTCAAATCTTTCATATAATTCTATATTAAATGGCCAAACAATATAAGTTCAATATGACAGGATGTTCTGTGCTCAATATGATACGACTGGTTCTAGTATTTTCTATAAACTTAATTATTATTGACTAATGTATGATATTTTTGTCATATTTCGGACTGTTATTATAAACTATATGTAAATATAAAACAAAGACTTACTATAAATTACTAAGTATAAGAAAGATGAAATGCCAACTTGAATCGATTGAAGAGAAATAGTATCAGAGAAGTAGAAGTATTTACACAATTTTTATATTCGGCATGTATAGAGTATAAAGTATAATAGTTTTAATCTAAAGTTTGTGACGCTAGCTAATATTGAACGCATAAACAAAATTTAGTATCTAAACAATTAACTCTGTTAGTTGTTATTTTCACTTTTAATGCTGCAGAATACTACACTTCATTATAACTGTATTTTTTGTTATTTCTAATACTTATTAACCATTTTTAAATATTTTTCCGCAACTTTCTACTATTGCAATAAGGTGCAATTGTCTGATTTTGAATTATATTCATACAAACGTTACCTCTAATTTGCACCCACATTCGATTTAACGTAAAGTTCACTGTCTTGAATAACATAGATTTAGTTATTGGAGTATCTTCAAAACATTAGATATAATATAACCGTTTAATTTAATTTTACAAATATGATTTGCAATAGGTGTTACTGAAGAAAATGAACAAAATACTTTAGCATTTGAACTTAAAATAAAGTGTACAAGCAACCCAGGAGCCCAAAAAGATTCAACATTACCAGAGGATGTTTATAAAAATTCAAATGGTATGATATTAATGACTTCATTTACCTTAAAGGAGCGCCATTGAACGGGCTATCAAGTAGTGTTACCATTTTGCTATTGAACAAAACAGGTAAAATTACAAAACTTCTCTAATTAATTTTTTCTATTTTTTAGTGTACTCAAAACATATCAAATGGTTACCAATTGGATCACAAGAAAGTATGTACAAGGAAAAAGATGTTGGTCCTGTTCATAACGATATTTTAATTAATAAACTTAGACCAGGTCAAGAAATTGATTTAAAAATGATCGCTGTGAAAGGTGTGGGTAAAGACCATGCAAAATTTTCTCCAGTTGGTAAGTTCTTAATCTTCGAAGAAAAAATTCTTTAAGTTAAAAGATTTTATAAGCCTTATTTGTTATTATGTAAATATTGGTTTTTACCATTTTAGAATTGTTTATTGAGATTTATCTCAAAATAAGGTACAACAAAAGCTCGGAAATTGTAAATTGTTGTTTTATTCTACTGTATCATCCAACATTATTTAGAGTAACTAAAATTGGTCACAGGGATTCAGGACAATAAATTACAAATTAATGTTCTGGCTCCCTGTGACCAATTTTAGTTATTTATTAATTTTCTGGACGTGAGCAAGATTTTAATATTTTATTATTTAGAGTGTTAAGCCCTTAGTGAAAAACTGTCCTTGGTTTAAAAATGATATAATATTATATTAATATAAAAGGGTCCAATTTTCAAGGTTTTAAAGGTTTCTCCAGAAATTTTGAGAATTTAAGTTCCAATAGATTGGTTTATCTTGCCTTATTTCATAGCAATATAATTGAGTAATAATATTAAGAAAATTAAAATGGGAGATAAAAACATTTTTCTAAGTAGAAAAAATAAAAATGTATCATTTTTTTATATAATTTTATGTCTAGACTTTTAGACTAGAATGTAAGTTACCTTTTAACTTACATTCTAGTCGAAAAATTGATGAAAATCTATTGCCTAAATTCTAAGTTTCTCTTTTGGAAATAAATTTATGTGTTCAATTTTTTATTATTAGCTTATAAGATTTTCCACTGCCAATCCAAATTTATTTGGTAAGATAATGTGCCATTTTGATAGAAACATCTATAATAAACACACTTTTTTCGCGGACAAATAACTCAAAAAATACTTCCAAAAGTAATGAAATTCAGTATGCATAATCTTGACAAGAAAATGAAGCGCAAGTCGAAGAGCTTTCCTCGAAAAAAAATTTTTAAGTAAAAATCAAAATTTGATTTAATATTTAGAAATGTTTTTCCGCATAAAACTCTTCGACTTGCTCTCCGTTTTTATTTCAAGATTGCGCATAATAAATTTCATAATATTTGGATAAATTTTTTATCCGCGGAATTTTCTTGAAAATATTTTGTTTTGCGTGAAATTTTAAATAATAAAACGTCTTGTATACCAAAATTTTTTGTCAGATATCGTTACATGTTTTAATTATAGATTTTAAATGATTAAATATTTTGATACAGTGCAGCCAATATTTAGATAATTTTTTTAAATCATTTTATAATAGTATTTTACAAATATAAATTTTTGCGTGTACTATATAGCTTCTATTCATTTCATTACTTAAATTTAAAATTATTATAATAATACAAATGCTAGA
The DNA here is from genome assembly GCA_020423425.1 of Chrysopa pallens. Taxonomy (NCBI): domain Eukaryota; kingdom Metazoa; phylum Arthropoda; class Insecta; order Neuroptera; family Chrysopidae; genus Chrysopa; species Chrysopa pallens. The sequence goes on along the minus strand of CM035592.1, from coordinate 82,224,979 downwards.
TAAATTGTGATTGGAATACCTGGAGTAGTAAATGCAAAATAATAAAAGTTTTTTTCTAATTATTTTTATTTACTTTAAAATAATAAATTTTATTAATTAATTTGCGTTTGTCAAGAATCAAATTAAATTTTTTTGTCATAAAATGAATTACACTCTAAATTGTTCATTTTTTGAATGAACAATAGTGCAGAAGTTGTCTGGCAATTGGATACATTGCGTATTTTGATGTAGTCTGATTGTACTCGCATATTTATAGTCAATCGAATTGTTTCAACGTTTTTCCATAAAAATGATTGTTTCAAACATGCGTTAATCTCCTCAGCAAAAGTGAAGCGAGGAATGACAGGTAATGTCTGCAGGAAATCACCAGATAGTAGTAAAACAGCACCACCGAAGAGTTGATTATTGCCGTTTATATCCTGCATCTGTGAAAAGCCTCAAGAGAATATTTATGCATACTACACTCATCCCAGACAATAATTGAACTTTTTTTAACACTGCAGCCATTCCGTTTTTTTTTAATATTACACATTGCGTTTGGTTTACTGTGAATGTCTAATTGGCAGCTTCAAAGCTGAATGCGCCGTTCGTCCACCATCTAACAAAAAAACAGCAATGCCTGTTGATGCAATTGCCAATGCAATCTTTTGTTGTAGCCGTATCTTTGCAAAGATTAATGACACTAAAAATGTCTTACCGGTACTATCAGGTGCGTCTAAGAAAAAAAACCCACCCTGTTTTGCATCAACAGTCAACATGATTCGATTGTAAATAATTCTTTGTTCAGCTGTCAATAATGGCTCATTATTTGCAATGAGTGTAGCTAAGTCAACGTCGTCGTATTGTTTTTCTCGTTGTATATCATTGTTCATTAAATCAGTTGCTGGACGATCAGGCGAAGGCATGCCATAGTGGTTGAGTGAAAAGTTTAAAATCAAAATACATAAGTTTTCGAGTAGTAGTAACGCTTTATTGTACATCTCTGGTGTGAAATATTTATTCGGACATGGTTCTGTTTGTCTCACTCGCTTCAAAAGTCTTATCATGCATTGACTTTTTTGAATATAAATTATAATAATTTTTTTGCACTGAAAGATTGATTTTCAATTATTTTTCAATTGCCATAATTCATAATAGAAACACGGATAACTAATTTCGTAATTGTGGTGACACTCTTTTAAATAATTGAATAGGTTGGTTATGATTTTCTAAAAAATTTGTAAACAACTCTAGCTATGATACAATAGCTATTTGTACTGCTATTTCGATAAAATTATACAGACATCGAGTTTTGTCACACATTCGCTATCGTGGTTTGATTTGTTGACATGGGGGCTCTCTCAGTACGTTTACGTCTTGCCTCACGGCTACGGGCATTATTGAGATTAGATTTTTTTGGTGGCATATCACTGAAAATGATAATTTAAATAATACAATACAATTAAATTAAAATCGTGATATAATTATCAATGACATAAAATAAAATTAAAATACAAATACAAACGATCGTTTAATATTATACACTAAGTCTTATCATTGACTTTTTTGAATATAAATTATAATAATTTTTTTGCATTGAAAGATTGATATTCAATCTGTATAGATAACTATAAAGAATTGCGGCTTAAAATATATTTTTTACTTTGATAAAGAACAATTATTAACTTAAATAAAGTATAATCAAAAAAATTTGCTAGAAATATAATTTATATGTCAAACAACGTTTGCCGTATCAGCTAGTGCAGTATAATAATATAACTATGTGATATGATAATACTTACATATATTTATTTTGATAAGAGAGATTTTTTATGTACATGCGCATATCAGAGAAAACAGACTTTTCTTTCTCATTTTGTTGGTGACACCTAAATTCAATACGATAAACACTATGTTAATGTTATTTTAAACCTATATTCCATTAGTTAGGTTTTAACATCAGATGTCACCCATTTTGCTTTTAATTGCAAATACAACTAATTCCAAAACAAACAAATCTTTAAGTGTTCTAATGAGCTATTAATATTTATTCATCAATATTGGAGAATCGTAAATATAATTTATGCGTATAGTATTTATTTCATGTTTGAGGTTGATTACATGTGTAACATCAGAGCTATTGAGGTTATGTCAAACCATTTGGAAACAATTATTAAAACAAACAAGTTATTACACGTACATTGATTTATTGTTTGTTTTTTATTATTAACGTACTATGAACTTAGTCTAAAAATGGGTCCTGATTCATAAAAATATTTTCAAGAAATCTGGACTTCATACTTATGTTGAAAATATTAATGATATCCTGAAGATGATAGATTGTAGTATGTAAAAAAAAAGAATCTGTTGGAATTCAGTCAGATTCTAAATATGGATCGGAATTAACTTGGTTTTAATCAAAAATTATTCATTCTATTAAAACTTATTCAAAATTTTATTCCAATTCAAGGATTTGAATAAATTTTAATCGGAATGAATCCAAATAATTTCTGATTCAATTAGATTTAAACCTACCTCTTTGTAACGTCTGTTTAAACTAGGTAGCTTAGACGTTTACATTGCTGACAACAACATTTGCTTTTAATTGTGAATAGATTCAACACTCATTGGTATTTTTATTTTTTTTTTGAAATTTACGTGTTCGATTTTCAAAAATTTTTTTAGTTTTGTACTAATTATTATCTAATTCCCAATTTGTTGTTTGCAGCAACCGTTTTGTACAGAATTTTACCAGATATTCGTTTAACACGCGAAGTGTCAGGTGAACAAGCTCAGCGTCTTCAACAATGTTTTGCACCCGGTGTTATAGAATTACGTTCAAATGGTCCTTCACCCGAGCAACGTGTTGCGTATGTGAAAAGTGCTCGTTACGACACATGTAGTCGTAATGTTTTCCGATATGATGATTTAAAAGACGCTGTTATCATGAGTCGAATAAAAGATCATTTTATTTGTAAGTATGTTTTTGATTTAAATCGTTTGATAATGCTTATGATTTAACGAATTTATGAACATTACAAAAAAAATTTTTATAATTAATTTTTATTTCTGAAATTTTTATCTATTTTACGTATGTATTAACTCAAATTGGTGTGTACAAAATTGGATGAGGATGTAATATTATAAAATAATATAATAGAAAAACCCCTTTCGTATCTATTTTAAATGACAATTTAAATTCTTTCGTATCTATTTTAAATGAGTATATGATAGTCTAAAAGCTCACAATACTGAACATATGAATGTAGTACGGCTACAATGAGACACTTTTGGCACGATTTTTTTGTTTCGTTTAATATTTATACATTCTAAATTTTCAGTTAATATTGAATCAACAGGAGCTTTGGCACCGGATGTAATATTTATTGAAGCTATAAAAATTTTAAAACAAAAAGCCACGGCGTTATTAGAAGCTTTAGAAAATAAGTAAGATATTTTTTGTAACAAAATATTATAACTAAAATAAAATATACTTTTTATATATTTTTTATATTCGATTTGTCAGATCCTCTATCAGCTTGAAACCTTAATATATGACAGTCAAGATTAAATCAGCTGTTGTTTCCTTTTTGATATAACTGAGTGCAATGTATGAAACTGATGAAATTTAGTAGATTTATTTAATTCGTAAAAAGTTCGTAATAATATACCTACAAACACAAAACTTATTTCAAATTACACCAAGTAAGATTTGATAGGAAAATATCTTACACTGGAATTGCGATCTGAGATAAATGCGGATATATATTTCAAACAACAAAGTCGCTGATAACTATCACAGACTATTTTAAAATTCAGATCTATCATTTGCTTCATCAGCTTAAGTAAAATTCAATGGTTAGTATGCTTCATAGAATCTATAAGAACAATCATAACGAGGGTGGTCGATGTGTTTAGAAATTTGAAACTCACGTAAGAATCCGAAACGAATGAAAAGATTCAGAAGGAATGTAGAATTTATTTCCCAGATTCTGCAAGCCGAGAGCAACGTTTGCCCTGCCAGCTTCTACTTTTTATAAGAATGATGAAAACCCAGAGTGAAATCTTTGATTAAATAAATATATGGGTGAACTTAAGATGAAATAATTAAAATATAATAAGGTTCGACAATGTTTTACATTACTACCACCTTTTCTTACCGAGCTAATTTAACACTAACTGTAAGTAGAAATATATGGTTAAAAAATGAATAAAAAAACATTTTTTTTTAAACTCCAAATTGTCGTTTTCTATAAAATATAATTTTATTAATATTTTTGTTTTATTATACAAAAAAACTGTACACCAAAAAAAAGTGCTAATACTAAAAAATAATAATATTTGCAGTGTGATAATTGGTCACAATAAGGTACATAAGTTCGTTAAAAAAAAAAAAAAAAAAAACATTTTATAAATATTAAACCTATTATGCATAATATGATGGAGGCACTGAAAGATCTGTAAGCACAGCCAATTGTTCTTCATTAAATTTTAGTTTATGTAATTCCCAATTGTCATGGTGTGTTCGCTTGAAATCGCCCAATGTTTTTCTTATCGTCGTCTAAAAAAACGATAATTTTTAAATTAATCAAACATCAAACAAACAATTAGTGAAGGTTTTGTGAAATTAGTTTTCTTAAAAATATTTAAAAAAAACGTTCAACTTCTTGGTATTCTGTTCAAAATCCTTTTTTTTCAATTTTCCGAGTTTCTCGTTTTTGAGATGAAAATTACTTTCGTCAAATTCTATAAAATTTCAATCGAATTTCACAATTTATAATACAACTCAACTTATAATACATGACGTCATTTCGTCAAAATTCACCGTCTTCGAGATATTTAAGAAAAACTAAAATATTTTAACAATTCTAAGCTAATTGAAATTTTTGTTTAAATTGTACATTTTTGAAATAGGCAAGATAATTATTAACATTGTGATTGGAAATACATCATTGATACAACTCTATAATTTTTTACTAAAAAAAATATGACAACTGTTCAAAAACAATCGGATAATATTAAGACAGCTTATTACAAAAAAGTATTACTAGAATTTGAAACTTGCCAGCAAAATTGTATTTAGATAACTATTTAAAATTTTTATTAAGAATTCTTTCGCTATGCTTCGAGCAGTTTGTTCAGTATAGACATTAATGGCGTATGATAGCCTTAATCGTTTTTCTCTAGGTATTTCGCAAAAAATCTTATTAAAGTGTAAAAGGAATCGCTTTACGCGATCCTACTTTTTGTTTAGACACTATCAAGTGTTTTCGTGAAAACGTAAATTGAATCTCGAATTTCGGGATTGATTTTTTTTTTATTAAATCCCTTGCAAAATTAATCTCGCCATGGATGTACTAGTAGCTCGATTCAAAACATCGCCTGGATTTTTTAATGACAGGCTAAACGAAATTAACGAAAAGAACAGAAAACCCGTACTAAGCAACCAAATACGCATACACGTGATAGCTCGACTGCATCATTTTCGTTGTTTAATCACGATTAATTAATTTTTTTTTTTTTTTTTTGTAATGGTATAATATGAATGACGTCATTTATAAGTTATTTATTGTAAATGGCGCAAGAATTTCCGATAGCAATAACTTTATAAATTTAATAATTTTTCTTTTATTTAATGAATTTGGCATTCCACTAAAGTAATCTGTGTTTCATGAAAACACGGTGAAAGCATCAGCCAATGTTTAGGTGTTAACCCCTTTTAACATCCTATATATATTGTACAAATTATTCAAAAACGGCAGTATATTTTTAAAATTTGAAGGCAGTATATTTTTAAAATTTGAAAAGAGAATATAATAAAAATGAATGGACAAGCAGTCATATCAACCCACAGAAAGAAACTCCCTGCAATCATACCAAATTATTATTGTATATTGTTTTTTGCAATGTTAATTATAATGCAATTTTTTGTGCTAAAAATGAAAATTAAATGTACTAATGAAAACAGAAAATTTAAGTATAATAAAATATTTTATACTATTTATCTATGAATAATAGATATTGTATACTATTATGAAACTAGACGATTTTGCATTTGTCTGTATTTATCTATGTATCTCGTGTTCCGCAGTACTTTTCTATCTCGTTTTCCAACTTTTTTTAAAAATGTTTTATTTATGTTTCTAATACAAGTATTATAATATACTGTTTTTTATATCAAGTCTTTGAATCTTATTATATTTCCTCATAAACCGTCAATAACTAGCAATGACATAAACCGCAGATCGTTGAAGCTGAAAAGCACCCACCGATTCTATGGATTGTTTGTTTTTACATGACATTTTTTGTTTCAAATTATTTTTTCATTACAACGAAATTTTTGAAATTCAAATATCTTTATTATTACTGCTCCAAAAAAATATTTATACTTCTGATAAATAGTTTCAAAATTTAAAAAAAATTGTTGTAGCACAACAAATTAATTAAAAACCTAGAGAACATATCATTTAAAATATTACGATTAAAAAGAAAAATTGAAATATCTTACTGGAATTGGTTGAGGATCATTTAAATGATTTCCTAATTCAGAAAATATATCTGGTATGTATGAAGGTACATCATATGGATGTGCATCAATAAACGCACACAAACCCAAAATAGCAGCATGCCGTAACCGCATCGTTTCAATCTGTTTAGTTTTTTTATCTAAACTACTAAGTGATTTCGAATTGTCTGTGTTTGCACTAATTTTTGAGCGTTTCTTCACTCTTGTTTTAGCTTTTAATAAAAATTCTTGCTGAAAAATAAAATAAAATAATTAGAATAAAAAGTTTAAAACAACTAAAACCCTACTACGGGAAATGTGCCCTTAGAAGTACGTGAAAAGGAAATATTAGTATCCGCAATAAGTTAAAGTGATGTTCAGAGGATAGACATGGGGTGACATGCCATCAATCGAGTTTAAAAGTATAAGTAATAGCAGATTGAATACGTTAAGACGCTTAGTGAGACACATCGCACACGACGCGATTTGTGTGAAATCAGCGATATTATGGATGTGATTTGTTTATGGAAAGCAATGTATAGTCGCACACGGTGTGATTTTCGTGATTTGAAATAATACATGTGATAAAAAAATCGCAGCACAAATCCTACGTTCATAACATCACATCGACAATTTTTTTTATTCTTAATTATACTGTCATATAAATCAATGTTTATGACAAAGATAGATAGTTAAATAATATTATTTTTCATATTTAAAAATAAAAACATGTCAATGCGCTTGTTTATGTAGAAACAAAAAAAAGGTTAGATTCATGTCCTGAAACCTATAGAACAGGCTTAATATGTGCATTTAATAAAGCAATTAATAAATTTTTTTTAAATACATAAATATGCTTAAAACAAAAGGAAGGAGGAGTAGCGAGTATTCAGTAAATGCTAATAATATTCCGCAATATTTTTATCTTAGAATACATGCTATACTTCTATCACAGGTATGGTATTGTTGCAACTGTTGTGTCGATTACGGATATTACTTTCCATAAGAAAATTACATGTACGAAATCGCACAGTGTGCGATATGCATAATCAAATACTGAAATCGTAAGAATTCCATCATGATGCGACAACAATCGTATGTAATTTCACATTCGTAAGCAACGTTGTCAAATACATAAGAGCTTTCACCTATAGTATTACTCAGTTAAACAAATGCTCAACCCAAAAAATTTCTAAACATATTTATTATGTGTGTTTATTCATTTAAATAACAAAGTAAATAAACAGAAAAGAACTTTAGATTTATTTTATAAAATTAAGTCTCAAAATATAATACTCAAAAATATATATATTGATTCTTATTATTATTCTATTTGTTTACAAAATGAACTGTATAAATACAGTGCTTGTACAGTGGCTGTATCTGTATCTGTTCTGATCACATAAAACAAATAAAACAAGGTAACATATAACAGAGTTAATATTTAGATATTCGATATAAGATTGAGCATCAATGTTTGAACTACTTTAATCATTCGTGTCTAGAATATGACACCAAAATTAGCTGTCTCGTTTCGTTTTTGAGTTATCATGATGACAAACGGGCTTTGAAATGGGCTAATGTATATATATTAGTATTAGCCCATTTCAAAGCCCGTTTGTCATCATGATAACTCAAAAACGAAACGAGACAGCTAATTTTGGTGTCATATTCTAGACACGAATGATTAAAGTAGTTCAAACATTGATGCTCAATCTTATATCGAATATCTAAATATTAATTAATTATTATTAATATTATATACATATATATAATAATAATAATATATCGTGTCTTAAAGGATGTAAAACATCAAGTAATCAGTAATATAAAATATAATTTAAGTCATTTTTTATAATTTAAGCCACACGATATATATATTAAATTAAATAATGCTTAAATTATAAAAAATGGCTTCAAATGGCTTAAATTATATTCTATATTACTTATTACTTGATGTATTACATCCTTATTATATATTTATATTATTCGTAAACAATGTATTACACCTTCTTCAAAAAATGTCAAAAAGTTGGAGCAACAGAAGTTGCTTCGTGTGCGAATAAAATGCTGTGATATGGCGGAAATCGGCGAAATCGCTGATATCGGTGATTCAAATCACTCCATGTGCGATGTGCCTTATTGTTAAAAACTATATAAAAATAATTTTTTTACTTTATTAAATGTTACAATATATTGTTGTAATACATTGTGTAACATAACATATATACAAGAAACGACAGTAAAAAAAATTTTGAACCGTCACGGGACGCCTGGCAGATGTGAAACATCGAAATTATTTTGTAGGTTACCCTCACATGTGTAACGTATAAATAACACACACAATCGCTTGCGCATTACTTATAGACTACGTATAAAACATATATTCCATCATATAGCGTGGGGATGCGTCGACACGGCCTATATCGCTACCCCAACAATCAGGTTAACCCTCGCCTATAGATGTTTCACATCAAAATTCGATACCCAAAATAATATATTTCAAAAAAATTAAATATTAGTCCAGTAATTATTCTATGAAAATAAACTTTTTTGATGCTACCCAGAACAAAAAATAGGATCGTGTAAATTGTAACATGCTTAAAAACGTTTGCATCTCCATTGCTCAACATAACCTAAAAAATTCATAAAAGTCAAAAATACGGTTATTTGTATTTTTTTTTTAAATGAAAAGAAAGTAGTTTCCTAGAGATAGTTAAATTATAAATTTGCAAATAAAAAATTATATCGAATGAGATTTATTGGATTAGGATTCATTGTATATTTTCAGAGAAAATGGACAAATAGTAAAAAATAGCGGTTTTTTATAAGTGTACTTTCGACGAATAAAGTCATTATCAAGCAATGGATAATTTTTTATTTTTATTTTGAAAATATATTGGGAAAGTAGGTAAGATTATTGTGAATGAAGAAACTGTGAGTGGAGGTAATAAATAATATTTTTTCCGACATTTATTTTAATAAAGAGGAGTTATTAAGATGACTATTTGATTATTGTAAAATTTGGGTTTTTATTTAGTTCATTTATATTTACAATTATAATCAACGAAACCTTAATAACTTCCCTTAATTAAATTTCAAATTATAAATACCGGAAAAAATATAATATTATATTACCAATGAAGAAAAAAACATTCATTACGTGATAATGACTTCTTAATAAGTCGCAAGTGCATTCATAATTTTAGTTTTTTTTTAGTGAAAACTAAAAGCTATTTTTTTATTTAAAATAATACCTTTTTTATTACAAAAAATTCAAGTAGAAATGATATTTAAAACTCATCAGTTGTAATTTTTTATCAAAATTTTCACAGTTCTCTGAGTCTTGTTTCAAACATTTGTACATTGAATCGTACACTCGCACGTATAAATCGATACTAAGATATCATTCCATATTTTCCACATCCCACTCTATTGAAACGACATCATCCTTACCATATTTGGCAAAGAAGGGGTAGAGATTGTAGCTGAAAGTGCTGCGACATGTTGATTTTTTTAAAATCATATCAGAAGTCGTTTAAAAAATTTGCTAACCTTTACAATATAATGCTGCTATTATCTTGCACATGTTTTCGGCTAGTTGATCCGGATTTAACTTATTGTAAAAAATATCTATTAATTTCAGGACACTTGAGTTTTTATCAAATAATTAGCTGGCCCGGCAAACGTCGTTTTGCCATATATTTGTAATCAACATCAACATTTTCTAAGTATAACAACATATTCTCAACACTCTATTTCTAAATAATAAAAGCTGAGATAAATCAGAATAAATAATGATATTAATTTATATTTTAAAGCAGACCCGCCCGGTTCATTGGTTGCTGTGTTAATTTTCCCATTTTATTGATATTACATCGATTACATGCGAATGCAATTCTACCTTTGAGGGAGAATTTCAGAAAATCCTTTTTTATCGAAATCCCAGTACATTATATGCACCCGATATTTACCTGGTATTTAGGGGGTACGCCCGGTACGGCGTTCACCCGATAATTTGTGCTGTGGTATTCATACACTTGATGAAAGATATATGGAACTCCTGAACCACGAATGATTCCGGTAATACTTGAACAATACGATATACACACTTTATATAGTTGATAATTCAACATACTGCTAGTGAGAATAGATAAAGAAGTTGTATTTTGAATTTCAAATTTAGATTTTGGTTTCTATGGAAATGATACTAATAGGATTTGTAACATGTGAGAAAAAAAAGACAAAAGATGTTTCACAGCTAGGAACATTTTGTATTCGAAAATTAAATTGTCGTTTAGTATTTTCCGTTACTTACTATTTATGTTTCTAACCGTTTAAACCTTCCCTGAACTTCCACAAATATTTCAAGATCAAAATTAGCAAAATCGGTCCAGCTATTCTCGAGTTTTAGCAAGACTAACGAACAGCAATTGACTTTTATATATATAGATTTTACTCTTTAAAGTTTACTCTTTCCCTGCTTGTAAAAGCAAGATGCAATGTGTCAGCCGGTCGTAGCATGACAAAATATTTTTTTGAACTTTGAAATAAAGTATGCTACTATACGCTATAGTATCATTTATCTTCTACAGAACCTCTACCTTGCTTTAATAAAAAGAGTTGGTTTTCTTCTGAAAATCGGAATCCTAAAAATGTAACAATTTTATTTCGATTTATTATATGACAGTACTAATTTAAACCCTGAATGGATTCTGTAGGCCGTGTCCAAGCTTATTAATGACCAATTTACAAAAAGACCTTTTTTCGTAATTTCACTATAAATCGGATAATTTTTAATTGTTTTTAATTTTTCAAAAAAACGTTTTTTCTACTCAATAAACGCTACCTTTTTTCACAAAATATGAAGTGATTTGCTTAATAATTGAAAGAAATACTTTAAAAATAAAAAAACCGCTATTTTTTACTGTCGATTGTCTCAGAAAATATACAATGAATTCGTATCCAACAAGTAAAATCTCATAGAATTTTTTTTATTTACAATTTTCTAATTAAACTTTTTTCTGTAGAAAGCTTCTTTTTTTTAAAGACAAAAAAACCGTATTTTTAATTTTTATGAATTTTTTAGGTTATGTTGTGCAATAGATACGGATGTGATGTCATGAAATACAAGTAGTTTGGGTTCGTTTATGCTATGTGATTGAATTGGTTTGGTTGTGGACATGCGTACATGTGAATAAATAAGTTCAGTGAAGTGACTGAGAAAAATGATTAACGAGTCAAACGATGCTTCTCTAAGTAAGAACACGTGTTTTGTGTTGAATACAATAAAATGGCTTCCACCGATCATCTTATGTTAATAATTAATTTGTAATCTGTTAAAAGAACAAAAATTAAAATAACCTATCGAACATAAAAACAGAAATGCAAACTAGACTACGTTTTTAAGCATGTTCCAATCTACACGACCCTATTTTTTATTTCTGGGTAGCATTAAATTCGATTGTATATCATTGGGTCGTTTGTAAAATAACTGAACTATATTTGAAACCTCACTTTTTTTATGTAATATCTACCTTATTAATTTTATTTCTCATAAAATATAGTCACCTGGACTATAATAACGAATCAATTGATACTGCATTCATAAAAATGGTTTTGTAGTTAAATCGCTACGGTGGAAAAAAAGGCTGCTAAAAATCAGAACCCATTCTTTTGGCCTTACCTTAGTTGGGTAAAAGTGGCAGATTTGTAATCAATAACGTTAATTTATTTAATCTGATAAATTAACTTATTTAATCTGATAATGTTTGTATTTAGGTGAGTGAATGTGATAGATAATAAAGGATAAAAGACCCGTTTTACATAGTGGATAAAGCTTATCAGCAGACGTACGCAAGATCATTACCAAAGAGAATCGAAGTATTTTTGCAAGAAATCTCACATCATTTGTAAAGAAATGCTCATTAAAAAGATATTGATATAAAAAATTACAATCCATTTTGTTATATTCTACATTATACTTCTGTAAATTATATTGTAATTCTTAATTCATGTGTAGTACATAAAATATATTTAACAATTTTTAAAATATTTAAAATTTTGTTTTAATTTTTTATAAGCACTACAAATTAATTTATATTTATTGCTTTAAAACTAAATAAGAAATTATGAATTCAAAAGAACCGCGTTTATTTTAGTTCAATTTTCTAAATATAAGTGGGCTAATTATTTTAAAGGATGGAAGCTTACTAACTGCGAAGGAATTTTGTTTGATTAAAGTGTCATTCCAAGAAAAAAAAGTTTCGCAGAAACTCAATGCGCAAAAATACATTGTTAATAAGCAGTTTCCACTCTACCGAATGCTCCTTGCTCATTACAAGCCATTTTTGAAATTTATACCCATATATGTCAAAAATACGCTAAAATGCGCTTCCGTACGTCTAGTCGACAACCGACTATTTAGATAACTAAACAATAACGTTAATTTAATCTAATGATTGCTTTCAATCACCTAATTTGGGTATTATTAATGCTTTCTTAATTCAATTTGGCGAAATTATATTTAGAGAATATGATTTCAGTAATGTAAATATTATAATAATCATTTAAACATAACTTTACAATAAGAATTTACATCTCTATTCTTCGCGAAAATAAATCAAGTCCTGAATACTGTTTTCTATTGTCTTATGACAGTCCAGGGACAAAAGTATTAGCTTAGTATCTACATTTTATGTGTTTATAACATACATGCAGTATCGAGACTATTGGCTATGTTTTTATAATGTATTGTCTATAGCTCATACTATATACTATTTTCACTAACGCTTAGCATAGTATATACATACAAGGAAATAATCTTTTAAATGTTTACTTATTGTAATTGTTTATCTAAACGGCGTGGTCAATTCATCTTATTTTTTTAGTTATTCAAAATATACTCTTCTAACAAATAGGATTTTCTCGAATTATGTTTCTGTATCAAAGTGAATTATTTTTAATGATAAGGATACATTAAATACACCAAAATTAATTACATACAGTTATAAATACATATATATGTATTGCAAATATATGTGTTTATTAGCTAAACTTGACCTGAAAATGCGGCGAATATAAATAGTTTACGAAAAAGTGTTTTAATCAAAAATTATTTGTTTTCAAAAAGGATCGATGAGACCAATGGATCGATTTGACACATTCTCGAACTTAAACTTAATTTTTATGTCTAAATTACGTCACCAAAATTTCAGCTCACTTCTTCTTCGGTTTTGAGTTATCTTGATGACGGACACACGGGCGAGCGAATTTGCGGAAATGGACCTAATTAGATGATTATATGAACACATACACCAAAATTTTAGTATAAAAATATCATTTTCCGACGCTTCTCTTTGATACATCTACAAAAATGTCATTTTTTATCGCAATTAATACCTCAGATTTGGGATGGTCAATCGTCTTTAAATTATGTTGATTATGCATTTAGTGATTTATATTCCAAATTTTAAAGACTTCTTAAAACATCGTGGAAGTACTACCTTAATACAATTTTATTCTGTGTACATATGTGTTATTTTTAATGCTTAAGCAAGTTACTGATTTCAAGATATTTTTTTACATCAGTTTTGAATTTCTTGCCTTTTTACATTCAAACCTTCTATCAGAGATAAAATTTTTTGAATCAAATAAATTTATATTGACGCCATAGCCAATTTAAAAAACCCAATATATAACTTCTATTCTAATAGAAATAGTAAATTCAACTTATGAAGTTAAATTCAACTTATGAAGTTTGGTTTTAAAAATAATGAAGACGAATAAATTTGTACTTACTAATGTTTCGTCTGGATTTGGTATAAAATTACAATGTAATAAACCACTTAAAACTTGCTCTGCAATTGTTCTAACTTCTAAGGCTTCATCTTTTAATAATGCAAGAACAATATCCTTTATCTACGAGTAGAAAACATTTTATTATATATTGACCACATTTCCAAAAAACATTAATTTATTTTAGATTCCACAAAATAAATTCAGTCTTTATTACAATTACACAATTTTAATAATATTTACCTCTAAAACGTAAAGTTTGTTACTTAATATAAGCGCCATATTATAGAACACAAACGATTGAATAAATCTAGTAACAGCCACACGAGCTGACCATGACGGACAAGGTAATGCAATATTACGAATATGTTGAATTGCAAAGCCAATTTCATTAATCGGATGTAACGCCTGAAATTTCAAATTATTCTTTAGAAAAATAATTAATGTAATTTTTTCTGTAAGCAAATTATAATTTGTATTACTTGTGCTAGCATTGCTAAAAATTGTGTACATGTTTTAGCTACATCTTCATCATTTTCATGACTCTGAAGAAAGCATGCCAATCCAAATAATTTATAAAACGGTGCTAATGAAGAATACTGCATCCTTGATAATACCGATACAATCCATTTAAACACTAACAAATAAAAATAATTGTCAGTTTAGCAAAATTAAAATTTTATGCTCATGCAATGAGAACACGATTGTAATAAAATCACGAAATATTTATCTCGTATTAGAATTTAAATTTTTGATAGGACACACCTTCTCCACGGTCTATCTTGGATTACTATGTCAGCGCTGTCTGAGTTTAGATTTCCAAATCAGAAACAATATAGAATATTAAAGAAATTGGTAGATAGAATAAATTGAATAAAATTGTTTCAATACTGAAGAATAATTTTTATCATTTTAGTATGAATGTCTGGATTTTTTTTATCTTTATATTATCTTATGAATATTTAAATCCACTATTTAAAGCTTGGTGAGATCAGGATTGGAGAGAGTCAAACCATCTATAAAAGTTTTTGGTTACTAACCTGTTTTCATTAATCTCAAGGCAGTATCTTTTTCATCATCGGTCAATTTCATATTGTCAATAGTTTTAAAATGCGAACTAGCACTACAGTTTTCACTTTCGACTAGATCACGAGATGTTGTTGCACTTGTCACATTTTCTGAATCTCCATTACCCAAATTAATTGCACCATCAATATATTGAAAATTTTTTAATCCAGAATTATATAATATCGTTAACCTTGGTTCAACTTCTTCAATAATTTGTTCAACACGTGGTGATATTGTACGATTACCACCAGGAAATTGTATATCAGCTTCAGTAATATTTGTCAATACACTACTCAAACGATCTCGTACATTTTGAAATGGATGTGTCAAATAATTTTTAAAATATACCCACAAACGGTGATGTAACTCAGCTACACGCCATTCTTGTTGATTCAATGCTCCTTGCAATGCATACAAACGTCCACATTCAATAAATGATGCTTCGTCACGTAATGGATTATCCATTAGTATCTCGTATAACCTTCAAAAAAATTATAAACTGCAATTATTACAATTAACTCATTTCGGATGTTTCGTCAAAAACATTACATGTTAAGTGTTTCTTTACGAACTTCCTACATAGCAGAGTCTCGTTAAATATATTCGACTCTTAGATTGGATAGTAGGTGGAAATTAGTAAGTCTTCGATTAACTCTTATTGGAGTTATATTTGGTTGAATATACATTGCACAAAAAAATTTGTTTCAGTAATTTTTAGCGCATTTTATAGTTTTTGTATAACAAATATCATTGGAGGTTTATTATGCTGAAATTTACTGATTTGAGAATAATTTTTTATTTATAATTCTCCACGTTATTTATTATTTATTAAATGAATTAATGGAGATTGTTCTTAGCTATGATTAAAAGAATCTGTTCAGCTGTTTGCAGATTACCAGTTCTTAAGGAAGTAAGAGCGGCAGGCATGGTGGGGATAGGCTGCTCTGAGCGCGCGGTGAAGGGGTGATGATGATCATGTGATCGCGGCAATACGTATGGCAACACTGTGATTACTATGATTATTATTTTTGTTGTTATTTGTCAATTCAAAATATACATTGCGTATTATATGTACAGTTGTAGGTTAGGTTACTTTACTATTATGATTATTGCTTTGCTTCTATCTCTTTCCAATATTTTTTATCTCTTTTTAATGGTCTACAGTGTTGCCGGTTAGTACCAAGGATAATCGACGCTACCGAATTTACTGAAAAAGTTCATCTTTTTAATTAAATATCTTTTTAATTAGTCGGGCAAAACGGGTTTTTTTTTTCAATTATTTATTAAGGTTTTAACTTTAATTTAAATAGTTTTTTTTTTTTAATTTCTACCGGCTAGTTTCGGAGATATTTACGAAAACGTATCACCCGTCTACCGTTTTGCCATAAAGCCAATGTTAAATATGCCTACTTTTGAAGTCATTTATTTATTTAAATAATCGGGCAACCCCCCTAAAATTTTTAGGATCGGTTTAGATTTAGTTCAACTGCATGTAAAAAAAAATTCAAGCCTTTTATTAAAAATTGCTTTGGTGCTCGTACTTCCTTAATGGTACTTAAGAAATTGAATATTAAAGAAATTTGTAGATAGTATATATGTAATAAAATTTCTTGAATACTGAAGAATAATTTTTATCATTTTAGGATGCATATCTGAATAATTATCTTTATATTATCTTATGAATATTTATATCCACTATTTAAAGCTTGGTTAGATCACGATTGGGGAGAGCCAAATCTGCTATAATAGTTAATTTTTTGTTACTTACCTGTTTTCA
This sequence comes from Chrysopa pallens, assembly GCA_020423425.1. NCBI lineage: Eukaryota > Metazoa > Arthropoda > Insecta > Neuroptera > Chrysopidae > Chrysopa > Chrysopa pallens. The sequence continues at coordinate 82,207,853 of CM035592.1, read as the reverse complement.
TTAATCTACAAATTAACTATTATAATGGTACTTAACAAATTAAATATTATATATTACAGGTTTGCTGTTTTTCGTTGGGGGTTTCTTAAATTTTTTATTATGTTGTATAAGATATACCAAAAATAAAAATAATTTGAAAACCTTACCAATGATATCTATTTGGATCTCTTCCTTCTGCTGCTGTTGCAAAACAAATTCCCCAATCATGTGTAGTTTCAACGGTCATATTAGCTAGGGCCGTTCGTATAATTGGATCTAATTCTTCCCATAAATTTTTAACTTTTTTAAAAGGCCAATGTTTGCATCCACGTATTAATGCTGCAATTAATTCAGCGGCACACCTTTGATGTTGTTCTTGTTTATCAGTAACTAAACGTCTAATGTGCGGTAAAAAAACTGGTAAAAATTGATCACCATAATTACGAAATAAATTCTAAAAAACCAATTCAACGATTATTTATTTATTCTGAACATGTTTCATGTAAAAAATGAATTTATGAAATTTTAAGCTAGAACTGACATGGGAGTGCGTAAATATACATACACGGTCTTTTGGCACAGATCTGTTATTATGTTAATCGTCGTAACTAAATTCATACATAAAATGTTGTAAAATAATCATACCACGTTGACCATTGGTAGTCGAACTTATTATAATCACAAAACGGAAAGACGTTTTATAATTTAAAAGAAAATGTATAATTAATATTTTAAGAATCAGTTGTCATAAACAACATACCCAATTCTCAATACAATCCACACCCACTTAAACGAGACGCAGCAAGTCATTTTTTCTTCCCAATCAAAGATCAGGTACGCATTTTTTCGGGCTGAATGCACCTAGACATGGCCTATATTTGTAAGATTTTCAACATGGTAGGCCTTGGAAGAAATTTCCATCACATCCCGAATCAAATAATTGTTAGAATCTGTTTTAAAGGCTCACCTTAAAAAATATAAATCTAAATCCACTAAATTTATCCTTTCCTTTTTTTTCTTCCATTGATAAATATTCAATTAATTTACTAACATTGTTTGCATCATTAAAGAAATTATATACTTCTAATTCTGGCTCATTTAATTCACTAACATCCCTGTCTAAATTTGGTTGTTCTGCCGTTGGTGAATACATTTCCAATACTTTTGGCCAAGTATAATAACCATAATATTCTTTATGTAAATAATGTGGTTTTTCCCAATCAGCTTCGTTTAATGGACGTTTTGCACTATTATATTGCAACCATTGATTATCATATCGATCACCAGGTTTGATTTCATTTAATTTATCTTTGGACAAAGTACATCTAATCTCATGTGGTAAAAAAGTATTTATTTTATCCGTTGAATCAATTTTATTGGCACTATTATGGGTATCATGTTTTTCATTGCATATACATGGTAAACATCGTACTTTTATCTTTTTATGAGGTCGCTTTTGTTGTTTTAAAACAAATAATGAAGTACGAATATTTAACTTGCGTAATTCAAGCGAATCATGTATTAATGTTTGAAAGAAACAGCGCACTACACGAGCGCTGTATTTTACATCTGGATGTACAAGATCCCGTAGAAAATTATATGCCATATATTTATACCTCCAATGTCTATAAAAAAAAAAAAAAACTACAACCCTAGCTTACATAAAAGAAATTAATGAGTGAGCCTCACAGACATAAGGTCACAATAGAAGTGAAACTTCTTTAAGCCGCTTTAAATAAATAAACAGATCAATATATATAAATATATATTGTAGCATTTCATTTATTCTCAAAAAAAATAAATGTATTGGATTAATTATTCGGTTTTTAAGAATTAAAACAATTACACATTTTTTAATAAATATTTTGTAAAGATTTTGTAAAAATACCAAATTATATAAAGAAATTAAACACTTTAATACTTCAAAGGCAAACGTTTAAGTGATTCTCCAACCGTTTCATTTATATTTATATGAAATTTATGAATTTCATATAAATATATTCATTGGTCAACTCTAAATATGTAAACCAATTAAATTTAAGAGGCGTGGGTTATATTTTATTCAATTCTTTATATAAATATATAAGGCTTGCTCGTCTGGCTATACAAGCGATTCCCCCACTCGCTTCTCCTCTAGCGCTACTTCCCCTTTTCCGCCTCAAATCCTTGAATTTTAACCTCCGTAAAGAAGTTTCACTTCAAAAAAAGTTATACCCATAAACAAAATTTATTCTGCGAGGGAGTTTAGTTTTGGAGCTTACATTTGCACAAAATATGTTTGTGAATCATTTAAAAAACATACACATAGGAAGATTGAAATTATATCTCAAATAAAATAAAACAAAAATTATTTCGCGTGCAATTTTCACGAATTTTCTTAAGATTGGTGTAAGTGATATGTAGTTGGTGAAACTTATTAGTAGTTGTTTTATTTTATATAAAATATTTCACAAAATAAATATCCAATCAATAGAAATGAAAATAATTTTGGTTAAAATTTTTAATCACTATATCTAAAACTTTATTTTATAAATTAGTTTTTAAAGATGGATTAGTAACGGATAATAGGATATTTGACATTAATATACTGTATTAATGCATAATATGTATTACCATACGAGTATATAAGGTAGTTTGGTAGCCGCAATCCGAAATCAAATAAAAGACTCAACTGTCACTAGATAATACCAAGTTTAAATGATTTTCAAAACATAACCGTCAACTTTATTTTTTATATCGTGAATTCTTTATTTTTTTTAAATTTTAATATAAATAAATTATTTTATTAGAAAATAAATTTAATATTATAAAAAATATTTTTTATATTTATTAATGTTCAATATTCTTTTGTTGTTATATACCATTAAAAACACTAGTTACTATTTGTAATTGATGCGCTTAATAGAGCCGCCATTATTCCCCTAGTTAATATGAAGTGTCTCCACTAAACGACAGAGATAGAAGCCACAAGTCAATATGGAAAAAGTAATTACATCAAAATTACGTGGTAAATAAATCTGAAATTTTTTCAGAGTGTATTTGAGATATAGATCTATCAATTTAAAAGTTTTTTTTTTGCGGGGTCAACTTTGCCAATTTTTGTCAAACCTTTCATTTCCAGTATTATTGAACAAGGACACACATAAAAGCTCGTGTATTTTTGCTAAACTTTAATTAATTATATCTCTTAAACGGTGTGGTTAAAAAATCTGTTTTTTTTTTCTATAATTGCCTTTAATTATAATCTTTCGAATAAACACAAAAAAATATTGGGTTAACTTTAAGTCATTTGGCTACCAAACTACCTAAACATACTTTTGTGGTCCTATAAAATTTTTAATATTAAGTTTTCTAATTTGGTGAGAAAAGTGAATTCATATAAAGTGAAGAGTTAAGAAAAATGTATTATTAATATATATTTATACTAAAACTCTTTTGAGATTCAAACAAAAGAAGAAAACATTCCAGCTAGTATATTACCAACTTAAAAAATGAATTCTTAAAATTTTCATACATTAAAAAAGAGCTAGAAAGTAATAAAAATTATTGCATAAAGTATATAAAAATTATACAATTTATTAAAGCGACCTTTACTTTTTGGAATTCCATTATTAGGCGAAGAAATTGTACGTATAAAATTTACTAAATACAAATTTTAGAAGGTTTGTTTTGTATTTAAATTTAATGTACCTTATAAATGCAATTTTTAAATAAAAATGTGGAATAGGACAAGAATAATAACCCAGTAGAAAACGTTTTTGAGATCAGAATTCTATCAAATAAGACCAATTAACCTGAAATTTTAACAGTGGCTGGAAAATAACTTAAAAATCAAAAGTTATATTATAGTACGAAAGTGTGCCTTTTCCTTAGGGTTTGAAGTGTGCTTTACCTTCGGGCACAATTTAAAAGCATTAACACTAAAGATAATCATATGAATCGATAGTAAAACAAGTTTTAAGCATAAAATGTTCTTTTCAAAAATTTTCCGAAAAAACATCCGTGATTGAAAATGATAAAAAAAACCATGTTTTAGAATAACTTTACACGAATAACTCAAAACCCTACATTTTACCGAAAAAAGTAAAACAAAAAAAAAAAAAAAATAAATAAATCTAATAAAAATCAAGGAAAATTTTTGTTTGTTTCTGTATATATTTAACTAACCGAATTATAATTTCTTGAAGGTACTGATCGTTCTGGGGACAATTGACATATTACCATTCAATAACACAAAAAAGAATAATTATTGTTAGTATTCCAGAAAACTCTTAGGATTTTTTCTCAAGTACATAGAAAAGTCTAGAACGTAATTTAACTTATCACATGTACATTTTAATTTATCTAAGTACCAATAATAAATTTTAAATGTTTAACCGATTCAAAATATTTAATTTAGATAAAAATTCGTAATATATTATTTTTATTTTTTTTTAAGTTCATGACCGAGTATACCGACCACCATTTCTTAACATTTAATTTGACTTTTTTCAAAAAGTAAGGATTTAAAAGTTTATGGTTTTACTTTTAGTGGTTAAAATTTTCTGAAAAGTACTGTTGAATCAATTGGGTATATGCGAAATTGCGAAAGTTATAGTTAAACAATCAATTGATGTTTTAAGGGTACATATTCTGAGAATTTAAGAATACATCAATACATGTTTCAAATGACCGATATAAGTCTTAAAGCATTGACTTTTCGAGAACACTTTACAGAGCAAAATGTTTGTGCTTGAAAAGTTTTTATCGATTTATGTAGTAACATTTTTAGTTTTTAGCCCCCTGAAGGAGTGTAATCCACCTCCAAGATAAAAGCACACTTCTGCACTATATAACTTTTAATCATCAGCTTATTTTACAGCTACTGTAAAAATTTTACGTAAATCGGTCTTATTTGATAGAATTCGAAAGTAATAGCCTATTTTTACTGTTGTCCATTGAATTAGAAAAACAATTCAATATTTTACACTTTTGATTGGTGATAAAAAGCCCGGGAAACGTTCTTTATTAAATTGTAACCGTAAAGACATTTATGCATCATCTATACTACAAAAGGCAAGTATTTAAAATAGTACATGCATTTTAAATACAAAACAAGCCTACCTTCGATGATTAATACTCACAAATTTCCAAACTCAATTGAATCTAAAATACTATTGACTGTGTCCAAATAAACACTTAAATTTTTATGTCCAGCTTTCTCTAATCCAATTATACCATCGATAATTTCTTCTTCACTGGCTATCGTTTGTTTGGGAATTGGATGATTTGTCCACATAATTTTTGCAACATCAACACAGCTCGATGGTATTTTTAAATGTATTGTAATTGTTGGAAAATGTTTATGGACTGTATCCACTAATAATTCAACTAAATTAATAACAGATGGTTTTTCTGATAATTTTGAATTCACTAACGTCGGCCATATTTGATTAATTAACGTCCAATCATGACGTGCAATTAATGGTACTGTTTTTGGCCCTAATAATATGTACAATGCACCTTTGAATTTTTCATGATTTTCATTTGAATCTAATTCTAATATTTTTTTTATTTCTGGTATTAGAATTGTATATGAGTATGGAAAATGACTTATTGCTGTTAGTAATTTACTTTGAGCCTGAGCTCGAACCTAAAAAATTGTTTAGGGTGAACTGAAAATACATTACAAAATAGTATGTTGAAAGAATAAATATTTAGAGGTAATATTATAATAATACCGCACTGAAAAATTCTTACTCTGATTCGAAAAATAACCACCAGCTGTTTAATCACTAACAAATTTTTAAAAATCAATAAAAAAAAAATATTGAGAAACTGCTAAACCAAAATGGGTAGAATAATATTATTTAGAAACGAATGTTTCAGATTGAAACATTTTTTTAATGAAGTTTTCATGATGAAATTACTCGGTTAAAAATGAAAACATTCATTTACGATACACATTAGTAAGTTTTAACGGAATAGTTTCTTGTTCAAATTATATACTATTAATATATTATTATGTATTACGCTTCTTTTAATATTTACTGCCTTTCTTTAAATACGTAAATTAATAATTTTCTTACTTCACTATACGAACTAATTGAAAGTTGAAATAAACGTTTTAAAATATCGACATGAGTTTGAGTTAGTTCTTGAACAGATGCTTCAATGCGTAATTCGTGTTGTAACATAACTCGATCCACTAATAGCCAACGTAAATGTCTTTTACATCCAGTTAAACGATTTTCCATAACACGTTTAATATTATGATAATGTTTCCAATGTGCTTCAAAACCTCGATCACCATTGCTTTTATTTAATAACAGCGTATTCCATATCTATAATAAAATTTAATTTTTATTTAAATTGAATTAACAAAAATCGTAATTGTACAATCAGTGTCCCGTAATTAAAGCTTTAAAGAGACCTATACTTTAGATGAATGTACATTGCAGCAAGCAGCAAGTACAGTTAATATTTTATTTTAATCAGTATTATATTTAAATGTTTCCACATTTGATATTTTTTGCTTCTTCAATATTTTATTTAAAAAAATTATTATAAAGAGCTAAATAACCTGGAATATTCTTATTATATAGCAATTATTTATCGAAAATTTGACCTTTAAATTCAGACTAAGAACTCTCTCTTGGTGATTTGAGTAACCGTCTATCTGTAAGACTAAAAAATTTTTCAGGAATCAGTTTTGCAAAAGTTCAATATATCAAAATAAAATTAAACATTTAATATCCTGAAACAGTGATATACTAACGTTGCTCCTGTTCATAGACAAAACAAAAATTATACTGACAACATAAAAATGTATCAGTGTAATGTGTAAACATAATTTTTCTATATTTCTAAATGAATTTTATTCACATTCACATTATGGTGACCAAAGAAAATCGAATTATAAAATATATTTAAACTTACTGTAATTAAATGAAAAAGTGACTTTGTATCACCTTCTGAAGAATCCAAAATTTTATCTTGTAATCGTCCAATTGTTTGAGCAACAGTTTTTCTAATATTACTACCATCTGGCATATTGATTACTCCTGGACATCCAATCTCTAATTCCATTGGAGATATATCAACTTTTGTATCCAACCTGAAAATAATAAGCAGATAACTTAATTATTAGTCTAAAGTTTGAAAATATTTAAGGCACTAACAAAACTTGATATAGATATATTCATAGAATCACCTAATTAGTCCAGTTTTGTCTATCTGCCCATCATCAAGATAATTCAAAATTCAAAAGAAATACAAAAAATTTTGATGGCCTATTCTAGACCTAAAAAGTGAATGTAAATTCGTGAATGATCAAAAGTTTTTCAATTGGCTTTCATATATCGGTTATTTATCTTTTAAACCATAAGAAATAGAAAAGAAGTTTAAATGTTGGTCTCCTAAAACCAAACAACTTTTGTATTTTTCAAACAATTTTTCAATAAAAAATTGTTCTTAATGGATGAACCATATATTTAGTCTATTTTATAAGTGCTAATACGAATTAATAGCTAAAAATTTTATGCTCAGCCACATTTCGGGGGTATAAACAACAATTAACTCTGTTGGTTTTTATATTGCAAAACTTATTTAGCGAACATAGCCAAGTCAAATTTAAATCGTAATTTAATAGACTAATTTAATATTAGATTATCATTTAAACAAATTCACGGGTTATACTTTTCCATTATGGCGCTACGATATTGACATTATAACTTTATAATCTCTAAATTTTGTTTAGATAAATTTATATACTTACAATGCAATTGGTTGCTCGTCCCAAATGGGTAACAATGTCTTACAATTCATTAATGCTAAAATAACACCTAAACTTCTGTGCAATTCTTCACGTTGTAATTCGACATTATTATCCGGCGAAGTAGTAATTTCATTTTTATCTGGTAATTTTATTGGACTATCATTATTACCAATAATGTGTAATTCTAAACGGCGTAATTCAATTGGTAAATAACGCCATATAAAATTTTTAATACATTGCAATTCCTCTTCACCGGGGACAAAATATTGTATATTTAAATTATGTATATCACCGGGCTTTCCCCAATCTCTGAAAGTTTTTAATATTTCTATTTTATTTTTATTATTTTAAAACATATTATTTAGTAAATATTTTTTATAATAGCCAACTTTTTGATTGCATGCAAAATTTGAAGTAGATTGGACAAAGGAATCATGTTATTCCATACAAACTTTTCCCTTGTTTTTCACCTCCTTAGGGATATAATTTTTATTTGGTGTGGGAAACCAATTATTTGGCGAGGGCTTCTTTTTTTTTGTGGGACACCAAGTATTTGGTGTGGATCCGATATTGGTGCGATACACCAGGTATTTTATGCTTAAACTTCATTTTTCTATCATGATTAGAACATATTTTATTGCCATTTATTAAATAAGAAGTTAGAAGCTGGATAATCGGTGCTCTTCACCGACTTCAAAAGTGGCCAGATAGTCGGCTTTACCAACTAGCTACCGACTTATCGGATCAAGTCTAAAAAAATTCAAACATTTTTGTTTCGAGGCAAATATCATATAAATTTTTTTAAGGAATCCAAACATTATTATGGTTAATGTATAAGATGTAATCAACGCTTGTTTGTAAAGTTAAATACCGGTAGTATAAATAAAATTAATCCAAGCAAGTACATACCTTATTGGCAGAAAATCTTTAACATGTGTATCATATGGAGCTGGCGATGAACGATATTCGATTAAACCTATTGTAGAAAGCGATGATAAAATTCTTCCTAAAAGGCAATGGGCTGAATAAGCAGCTTGACGACAAGTAAGCCATAAAGTACGATCTAATACATCCATTAATAATTTTTCATAAGGTAACAAAGCTCGTCCTCCAGGATACACAACCTTTTTTTTAAATAAAGCATTTTTAATACTTCGAATGAATTATCAAATTAAAAAAATCTTACTCACTTCTGATAGTAAAAGTAAATTAAATAGAATTTCATTATCTAAATTTTCTTCTTTTTTGTCAATATCTTTTAGACCATTTAAAATATTTTCACAAAATCTTGGTAAAAATAATTTAATTACTTCTTCGGGATTTACACGAACAAAACTTCGTACCATTATGGCAACTAATGGTCCAGATACTTTAATTTCCATTATTTTATCTTTTAAAAATACATCCATCTTTCGCAAAGCTGACTATTTAATTAAAAAATTAATTATTAAAATCAATGAAATTTATTAAGTTACTTGCGTAATGTATACTAAAGAAGGGCGTAATGATAATAGTATTAAATATCCTAAAAAACACAATTAACGAAATTTCAAATTAAAATATCTTAACATCCAACGCTTATTAATTAGCTTAACGATTGAAATGAACGAAACGTTCCGGCCAAACATTTTGTTTGAATTTGAATAAGAACAATTTATTTATATATTTTAAATTATTACTGATTGTATTTAAACATTATACTGAATGTACTTTGTATTAAATTCGAGAAAAAAAATTTCACAATTTAAATTGAATGTTATCTAATATATCATAATTACCATACTTTTTTTTATCAATTAGAAAAAATGATCCTATTAATAATTATTTTCGAAAAATCGGAAATACTTCGACAATATTGTTTGGATTATTTTGTTTCAATTACTTATTGGTGAATCTGACAGTTAAAATAATTTTTTTATTCGATGGTAGTATTAAAAAATTATAATCTTTAATCTATAATAATAATCTGTAACTTTTTTAAGTCAATAAGTAATAAAAATTAGCATCTGCGGTATTAAAGCAAACCTTAAAAATAGCAGGCGAAGTTTGCATTAAGAGACTGGCACAAATTGATGATAACGCACTTTCTGCAACACTCTCTAATCGACTTTTCTTTTCTGTATCTGATTGTTCTAATCGTGTTAATTCTAAAGCACTACTTTCAATCATTGTAAATACTTTATCCATAAATTGTAATACAAAATCTTCAAACTGTGCAGTTGCTTCACAAATCACATGTTCCTCTTCAGTTAAATCAGAGTAATAATCAGCAGCGTTCGATGAATCAACAATTGGAACTAACGATGCAAATGTTGATATAAATTGAAAGGTCACTAAACATTTACGAATATCATTTGGATCAATACCGGGTAATAATGCCATTAATAATGGAACAACGTGCGTAGGTCCTTCCGGATATCCTAATCGTGCACCTTCAACCAATGATCTGGCTGTTGATACTACACACATCATTGATGCGGTTAATTTATGCGGTTCAGTTAATGAGCCTAATGTTGAATATAATTTTTCTAATACCACTGGTATAACAATTGCTGGCCTAAGTAATGATAAATTTTGCAATGCAGATGTTACTTCAATTAGTGTACCTGTAACAAGGAAACTTAGCATATAACTAAATTTGTATATCAAAAATGAAATAAGTAGTGTCCGACCAAAACGGGAATTTCAGCCGAAATCGAAACCTATTAAGACATTTTAAAACTTCTATTGTATGCTGAAATTTTGTGTTTTGAATTTTACATGTTTATCCAGTTATTTAAATAAAAGTTAATTTTAGTTTCGGTTGATTAAAGATTCAATAACGCAAGTAAAAGATTGAAAAAGAACTTTATGTAACGTTTTGGCTTTGAAGTAAATTGCATTAATTTATTAATATTAAGACAAGATTTAAATGCATGTAAATCCTGTTAAATCTGTCAAAAATAGTGGAAAATAAAGCTCATGAATGATACTTTAAATACGTATTTTAATTGGTTTATTGAATTGAAACTACAGATGTTTAAGAGAAAATTTGTCGAAGATCCTGGAAACATTAGATTTGTATATTTTATTAAATGTTCGATATTATTTTTTTATATTCTAAAAATGATATAAAAATTGCGACAAGTTAAAAATAATTCTGAGGGGTTCTGAGGGTTAAAAATTCCAATCGATTGATTTTGAATACTTTGAGGAACTCAATCACCTGACACTGAGTAACAATATATGCTTGATCTGGATTCGCGACCATTCTGGTATTAAAGAGAACGAGGGAACGGATTCGTATTGAAATTAACCAGGGTGAAAAAATTAGTGGATCTTTTGGCAGGACATTGTCGATTTAACTATCATCATCATCGCTTGGGAATCTTAGACGTACTTGTATATCATGTCTGTAAAATGATGAAACCTCTATTTACGTCATTTGTACCTGTAGAACTCTTCAAGATGTTGGATTTATAATGTTTGGGTCTAAAATTTTGAATACATCTATCATGGAGTCAATCTCCGTGGAGAAGCTGTAAACTTTTTGCGAGGCAATTGGTCTCGATAAGAAGTAGAAATGACATTTGCACCTCAATATATAAACGTCCTTTCATTATATAAAAGTCCTTTCATTGCATCTCGAGTTAGAAGGCACATCCTTAAATCTTAACTTACGACCTTAGTTATAGTTTATTTAAAAAAATTTTTCGTTACATACCATAAATTGAAAATGTAACTGCTGGTAACAATGCTTCCACAAACTTTGTAATACAATCTTCAGTTAATTTAAACTCATTTGGAATATTAATATTCCATTTTTTCTTTGCATAACGTTCTTTATGTAAACGTTCAATAAAATCATATGGTAATTTTTTTAACAACGCTTTTAATTTACCAACCCAACGTCCCTGGTTTGCATGGTGAAAATATGATTCAACGGTGCACATAAACTGTTGTAGATATTGCATGGCACAACTATTTTTATGTAAGACTGATACAATCCATAATGATATTGCGGATATATCAATTTTACTTGATTTCACATTTTGGTAACCTTTGTATGAAACAGGTAAATCTAGTGACCTTAAGAAACGTGTAAACATTATTGGTATAGTTGGTTCCCAATCAATGTATCCAATATTTCCAGCAGCAACTTTCGCAACCATCCACATCAATGTCTTAAAACATAAACAATTTATATCTTATAATAACATTCAACATTCTTGAAATGTTTACTACTGGAAAATTTGTCAAAGTTTTTAGTGATTTTAAACCGGCCGTATCTCATTGAAAAATACCCACTATGAGATGATGAAAAAGCATTTTTAAAATTTAAGCGTATAGTTTTGAATTCTTTCAACACAATTTGTTAAATGTTTAGATTTTCATGCAATCCTAGAGAAAAAGGTGAGAAACAAATTTTGTAAATTAGTTTTCTTTTTTTTTTTTTTTTTTTGAAAAATTTATTTCAGTTAAATTAATACGTAGGGGGAATAGGCTTGTTTATTAAAGTTCGGTTTGAATTTTCTAAAATCTCTCTATGGCGATATTTAGCTGAGATATTAACTGTAATTACGAAAAGATTCTTTTGAATTTAATCCTCCATATCTCAGCAACCAAAGACCACATAGGAAACTAATGGGTGCTTTAAAAAACTAAAATATAAATTCCCTATAAATATTCTATTAAAAGTTTTTTTGTCCTAAAAATTAATTTAAAAAAACACCAAAAAAGCAATGAGATGAACAAAAGAGTGTTAGAATGACATAGCTAAATTTGTCCACTTTAAATGTCCAAAAGTTTTTTTGTACATGTTCTATGTTATTACATATTATTCGACACTAAAAAATTTTGAAGAAAATTTGAAAGCTAAAAAATTTTATTACAAAAATTCAAAACTCGTAGCTTGAAGATTGAAGTAAAATACTTTTTATCATATCGTTGCGTATTTTTTTACTAAGACCGTTCAAAAATGACTGAAAATTGGGAAAAAAATTTTGGTCCTTTAGTCCAGTAGTATATAAATGCTGGTTATAAAACTTATACTAAACAATAAATAGAATAATACTATGCTCAGTTGGTTTTCGGGTTACTCTTTTTGCTAATTTTATAAATACGCAAAATATAAATGTATAATACTATAACCAAAAATATATCGCAATAATATTTTTGGTAGATTTCGCTCTTTGGTGCTTAAGTATGAATTGGGTTATATATAGGACCACTTACTGAAATAGTCAGTAGGCTTATTACAAGTAGAAATCGGATATTCACCATGGGCACTAACTAACATTATATTTTCGGTAAAGCTGTCGCTTACACGAAATAGGTATAGTTCAAAATATTGTGTAAGCACTTGATAGCGATATCAAATGACGTATAAAATAGATATAGTTCAAAACATTGTGTAAGCAAATGATAGCGCTATCAAATGACGTATAAACCACTGTGATATAAACCTTTTAAGCCAAATTTTGAAAATTATGTTACCAAGACAATAATACTACGGTGTTATATTTCAAAGCATTAAAAACTTACCAAATCGTTATTTTTTTCAAAAAATAATCAAATTTTTTACAAATAAACATAGCATATATTGATATAAGTTTTTGTTTGTAAAACTTTTAGGCAAAATGAAATTTAACTTACATTTTCCCATGGAGGAGAATTGTGACAAGTATCCCATAAATCTAACATTTCTTTCAACCATAGATTATAAGTTTGTAAGCCATACTGAGGTTGAACATTTACTGGTAAAAATAAAGTTAATGACTCCAACGCTTGACACATATCTTGAGTATTAAATGGACATAACTTCGGTCGCCATTCATCAAGAATTTCTTGTGTCGCTGATACAGGAAAATATCTGTACATCAAATTATAATATTACTTTAAATTTCTCATAAAAATTAGAAATCGGTAAAAAAATTACTTACGTTTTACAATCTTCAATAAGACACGTAATTGTGTTATCGAGACTTGCAAAATATCTATACATTCCCAAATTTGTTTCATTTCTGGTTATAATTCGCTTATGTAATTCACATAAAGGTCTCCAAGGTATTTCTAACTCATCGGGAGAAATTAAGCTATGCTTTCTGTTTATAAATTTTATGTAAGTTAAAATTTGAAATGGAATTTATGTTTGAGTCTAATTTTAAAATTTTAAATAGTGCATTGGTAAATTTTAAAGGATTTAAATATTGAGATATCAACTGCTTTTAGCCTGAATCTGCTTATAAAATTTTCGATATAAAATGAAGAATTTTTATATTTGTTAAAAATATCGTATTAGTTTGGAATAAAACTTTATTTAGTTTTTTTAACAACTTTATTAAATGAAGTAGTATATTTAAAAAAAAAAAAAAAAAAGATAACAACTAACAGAGTTAATTAGATACTCGACGTATGATTGAATATCACTGGACTATTTTTAATTAGCATTCATAAAATATTATAAATATCCAACTTATACATTTATATATTCTAATAATATGTATTGTAATTACCAATATATGATAATTAGCTAAATTTGAGCTTAAAAAATTGTGGCGAATTCTAACATTTTTCTAAAAAAAATTGTAAACAAACGTTGTTTGTTCCAAAGCAATAAACATTTTTGTATTTGAATTTTTTTATATTATAAAAGTTGGGTCAAAGATCCATTGGACTCAATGGCCCGATTTTGCTCATTCACGAACTTATACTCACTTTTTATGTTAAGAATACTAAAATTTTAGCCCGTAATAATTACTTTTTGTTTTTGAGTTATCGTAATGACGGGCGGACAACCGGAAATGGACTAATTAGGTGTACCTATATCAAAATTTTGTTTGCCCGGTCAATATTTCCCAGCGTTACAAAATTTAGACAAAAATTAATATATGACGTATTATGTGTGTCGATTATAATAAAATAAAGCAATTAGTTAGCTGTTTCCGCCAAACAGACATCCTGTTTGGAAGTATTAAACTGGAAAAAGCTTTTAAAATATTTTTTATTTGTTTGAGTAATTTCTGATGGTACTATTATTTTAGTTTGGGGTGGAAATTTGTTTTGTTTTAAGAACTTTACACCTATAATGCTAGCCGTAATGGGTACATTATCGGCCCATAAAAATCATCTAATGTTATTTTTTTGCTGTTCACATTTTTTCCAGCACAGGTTACAGGTTTACAAAAGTCATCAGTCACATAATTTTATTTTTTTATCTAGTTCATCGCCAGTTCTACTATATGATGAAAAGTTTTTTCAAAGTATTTGATAGTAATCTCTTCTGTATTGATCTGATCTGAATTTGTAATATAAATTAGGAACGAAAAAAACCTCCAATTTTTATATTGAGAACAAATATTATGACACAGACTACCAATATTTTTCATAGCCCGATAGTACATTAAAAAAATTCACGCTTATGATTTCATCTTTCGTTCGTCCAGATGCCATAGTACGGGATATGACATATATGGGTTCATGTCATAGTACGGGATATAATATATGTGGGTTCATGCCATAGAACGGGATAGATCCTATATTCTTTTGAACCTTTCTTATCTCCAGTAGGCACGGAACTTTCATTATAAATAATAATGTTTTGAAGGAAAAATCAACTTAAACATATTAATCCTCGGCAACATTATATTATATTAAACTTACCGCTTTCATAAAAACGATATACCGCCAAGCCATATCGAAAAAAAAAAATTGAGATTTAGAAAATCTTCTCAGTGGTTTTTTTTTATAATGTAATAAATTAGATAACGCTATTTGGCTTATACCATTAGAAACGAAATTGTTATGGCTAACAAATGGTATAAAAAAACTAAACGAACGTATCAGAACTAGCGCCGTACGACCTTATATTAGCTTTTTAATGTAATATTGTGAATTAAAACAAATAGCTTTATGCCATTTCTCAAGTAGTATATTAAGTAAGTACTACACCGAAGTCAACTTTATGCATTAATCTATCGGAATGTAACTAGTTTTTTTTTTAGTATTATTTTAACAATCAGTTTTAATCTGCATTAAATTTTACAATGTGGTTACAGTAATGGAGAGATACTTTTTACTTCATTAGACATGCAGACCTTAAATTATCCGAGATGGAAGTTCTCTACGTATATTTTCAAAGATCAATGTTTAAACATTCAACGATTAGCCAAATTAATTTTCTAAAGGCCTGAAATTCGTTTAAACACGAAATATAGAATTGAGATCTGAGTGAATGCTTTTAGAACAGTTTGTATCTAAATATTTTTGTTCCCGTGAATGAGAAAAATGTAAAAAGTGTATTATAAAAAACAGATACAGAAACTCAGCCCTCATAGCAGTCGTCAGAAAAGAAAGGCTTGGGTACTAGGACGAAGTCAAACGAATACCTTCTAACTGCATACTGTATGAAATGCCTGATCACTCATTAGAGTCTATTATGAAGAAGACTTTGTGGTTCGTCAAAGATCGTAGGGTTGGATATATATTTTATAAGTATTAAATAATTAAAATAAACTACTTTTTTATTTGTATGGATACAATTCTAGTAAAAATATTTGTTTATAATCACTATTTAAAATTTCAAACCAGATTTTCTTAATTTTTCATTTATTTCTGAAAGTTAACTTACTTTAATAGTAGTAATAATGAATTTGATATTTTATAAACTCGGCTAGGTTCTAAATCAGGTATTAATAACGCCTCCAATAATAATTTAATTAAAGCAATGTGATCTTCCTTTGAAAACTTTAGCCCATAGACCTTTATATATCTAAAAATAAATAATTTTGAATATACCCGCTGTATACTGTAAATTGCGCATATTTGTCATGTGATTGCACTAAGCAATGAAAAAGGACTGTCAAAAATAGAATAAAATTGTAAATAAGTGTAAAATCTATTAATTAATTAGTTAATTAACACACAAGTAATCAATCCATGAAAAATTAATTTGGTAATCGAATATTAATTATAATTTATTTGTAAAGTCATTGAATATAATTATAACCTACTTGTTTAGTCGAGATATCCATATTCCAAAACCTGGTCGATATTCTCTAAGCATTAATGATCGTCCAAGATTACCTTTAATATCTGCAAATAAGCGTAATGATTCATCATCTAATTTATGTGCATAAGGCAATAAACGATTAAATATAATTTCTTTTTGTGGTTTAAAACCCAATTTCACACATCGATCATTTAACTCAAAATCATTTAATGAATAATCTTCATCCATTGTTGCAAATTTCGTAATTATGATATTTTTATGTGAACACTATTGTTTTCACTCAATTTTTAAATTGTAATGCACCTATTTTGTGTAAAAAAATATTCATTAAATCTGTCATTCACGACAACTTGCTGAATTGTTATTTTATACTAGTCATTTTGGCAGACATGTTTTTATGATGATTACAAGTGGCATTTGAATTAAATTAACCAATCGTATTGCACTGTTCAACTTTGTTCTTTATGCTATTGAAATTGCGCTTATTTCAAATATTTTTCATGTCATCAACCTTTTTGATTATTTTTGGAAATGATTGTTGCCAAATATATTATTTATATATTTTTCTTATAATTTACTGAACTTTTTATTATAATTATTTTCTTTTTAGACTAACACATAATGAATACGATTACAAAAAATTATGCGAGATTATTGAAGATTAATTATTTTCAAAATAATTTTAAACGGAATAGTTCAATAACTAAAGGTGAAATTATTTTGTAATTTGAAAATTCATTATATTTATAATTTATTATAGCTTGTATTAGGTGTTTTTAAATTTTTAAGAAATTAATTTTACTTAAAAATCAATATTGAATGATACCTAACTATATTCTATTTTTCTATAAATACATGCTCCTGAAATCTTAGGGTATAAATAGATAATGACTTAATTATTAATTCTTAAAATATTTCATTAATAATTTTTTGTCTATTTCTTTTATTCTAAAAAAAAATTTTTTCTTGAAGCTAAATATTGATTGTTTACTAAAAATACTAAATACTGATTGTAAACAGTGATTGATTATTTACAAACTAAAAGTTTTATAGCTTTTGTACCCTGTTTCACATTCAGGGCAGCAATGGGCTAATATAGATCACTTATTAAAATTGATTCTTTCGGTTCATAGTCATAAGTATCATAATCTGTGATTCGTAATTTTTGTATAATAAAACGTATGTGCGAAATAAAATTTTTTTTCCAAGACGCGTCATCAAAGTTGTCTATCATATATCGTGCCATTCTAATAAAATAATCTCGTAGATATTATCTTGTTTAAAATGCCATCTAAAAGAACAAAAGTATATTATTTTACGCACATATAAATTTATATATTTCAGTCCTTCAGATACAATTCGTTTAAATTTGTTAAATATAACACATTTATTTTTAGTAATATTTTATATATGTATGTTGGTATTAGTAAGTCCAAGTTTGTCAGGTTGTAAGAAGTCAGAGTTTTGACATGTAGTAAAAATATGTAGTAATAATACAAGAATAATAAAGTTGATTTGAATATGAATAAATGTGATTATATAAGATAAAATCCACCACCTTAACATGGTAGCAGAACGTAGTTTATTGAAAAGATTGGACATATAAAAAAGGATTGAAATTGGTATTAATTTTATTGTGCACGTGTCGTATAAAATTAAATTACAAGATGGCGTCTAAAGACGAAATTAAAATTCCTATTTTTGATGGACAAAATTACAATATGTGGAAAAAACGGTTAGTGATGTTTTTAAAGTTAAAAAAATGTGAAACAAATATTGAAAGAGCAAAAACGCCAACTGATGAAGACCTTTGGGATGATAACGATTTGAAAGCAATTAATTACATATATAGTGCTATCTCGGATAGACAATTGGAATTTGTTAGTGATAAAGAAACTGCATATGAAATAATAAAGAAGTTCGACAGTTTGTATTTAAAGGAATCAACGGCATTACAAATTGTATGTAGAAATAAATTGGAAAGATTGAGACTAAAAGACTACCATGATTCAGCAACATTTTTTAGTGATTTCGAAAAGACAGTGAATGAGTTGAAAAGTGCTGGGGCAACTGTAAATGAAAAAGAAAAATTAAATTACATGTTAAACACATTACCGGAGTCATATAGTTATATTGGTGATTTAATTGACACGTTAAAAGTGGAAGATCAAACGGCTGATTATGTAAAGAGTAAAATTGAAATGGCTGAAATGAAAATTATAAAAGATGAAAATCCAGGTAGAAAATCAAATGTATTTATGGTGAATAAAAGTCAGCAAAATTGGACATGTTATGGCTGTGGTGAAGCAGGTCATATTCAGAGAAATTGTAGAAATAATAAACAAGCATCAGATGATCAAAGATGGAGATCATCACGAGGACGGCAAGGTACTGGAAGAGGTGTTTATAGAGGACGTGGCAGTTTTCGTGGATATCGCAGAAATAATCAGCAGCAACAAGCAACTCCTCAGCAACGTCAACAACAACAGAATAAGGAGCATCATGTGGTACAAAATTCTGAGATAAGAAATGTAGATTCTAATGAGATTGTGTGGCTTTTAGATAGTGGTTGTACAGACCATATTATTAATGACGAAAGATATTTTGATAAATGTATTGAACTTAAAAAACCAGTAAATGTTTACTTAGGTGATAATAGAAAGGTAAATGCAACAAAATTAGGAAATGTTGTTAGTTATTTTAATGCTTTTGGTCAAATGAATTTAATAGAGATGAAAAATGTATTTTATGTGAAAGATATGAAATCAAATTTAATAAGTTATAGTAAAATCACAGAAAATAATACGATTATATCTAAAAGAAAGATGTCAAAGGTTATTGATAATTATAATGGTAAAGTCACTGCTGTAGCATTCAAAGAGAGAGGTTTATACATCATGAAAAGTAAATTGAGATCAAATGAATCAAAAGTGTCCTTTGTTAATATAGCAAATGGAAATACAAATAAGATGAGCAATAAAGAAAAATGGCATCGTATGTTAGGCCATGTTAATTTTGGTTATTTAAATACTTTGTGTAAAAATCAATTGTTAAAAGGTCTACCTAATAAACTTGAATCGGAAATAATGAAATGTAAAATATGTACAGAAAGTAAAATGCATGATAAATCTTTCGAAAATAGTAGACAAAAGGCTAAGGAAATTTTAGAAATAGTTCACACTGATGTTTGTGGACCTTTCAAGACAAAAGGGTTTAAAGGCGAAAAATATTTTATTTCATTTATTGATGATTACAGTAAAATTGCTAGAATATATACAATGAAATCAAAAACAGAAGTTTATGATTGTTTAGTTGAATACGTAAATGAATGTGAAAATTTAACGGGAAAACGAGTTAAAATTTTGAGATGTGATAACGGCAAAGAATATTTGAATAATAGGATTTATCAGTTCACGAAAGATAAAGGAATTAGTATTAATAATTGTCCTCCTTATGTACATGAATTAAATGGAACCGCGGAACGGTTTAATAGAACGATAATGAATATGTCGCGTTGTTTAAAAGAAGAAGCAAATTTGGATAAACAATATTGGCCAGAAATAGTTTGCGCGGCAACTTATTTGAAAAATCGTACGTTAGCAAACACGAGTGAAAAAAGAACGCCTTATGAAATATTTTTTAAACGAAAACCGGATGTGTCAAACCTACGCTTATACGGTAGTAAAGTTTTTATTAGAATACCGGAAGAAAAGAGGAAATCTAAATGGGATAAAAAGGCTGATATGGGAATCTTAGTAGGATACAGTAATGTTGGTTACCGTATATTGCTAAACGGGAGAGTAGTTGTTGCAAGACATGTAGAATTTGTTGAAAATAATGTAAAATGGATCAGTTTAGATGATGATGTATCTGATAGTACGGATAATGTAGATGATAATACAACCAACAATAGCCTAACTTCTAGTGAAAGTAGTAATGATGAAAATGAAAATGATGATAATATTAATGAAGGTGATGAGGTATCGGGTGTTCGTAGATCTGACCGAACCTTAAAACCTCCAGAATATTTAAAAGATTATGAAGTGTATAATAGTTATATTTTTGCTAATTTTTGTAGTACAAATGTACCAAGTACATTTGAGGAAGCGATGGAAAGTAATGAGAAAACAATTTGGCGGAAAGCTATGAATAGAGAAATAGATAGTTTAAATAGAAATAAAACTTGGAAATTGGTTGACAATGTCGATAATAATAAAGTGTTAGATGTAAAATGGATTTATACTAAAAAGTGTGATAATAAATTTAAGGCTAGATTAGTTGTGAGAGGTTTTCAACAAACCGATGAAATTGAAGATACTTATTCTCCTGTAGCTAAAATGCAAACATTGAAGATTTTGTTATCATATTGTTGTCAGATGGGTTTAGAAATTGAACAGATGGATGTAGAGACAGCTTTTTTAAACGGAAATGTAAATTCTGAGGTTTATGTTAAACAACCTAAAGGTTATGAAGATGGTACAAACAGAGTTTGTAAATTGATAAAAGCGTTGTACGGTTTAAAAGAAAGCTCTAGAACTTGGTATGAATGTCTCGACGAATTTTTGAAAAGTATAGGTTTTGAACGCAGTGATATTGATCCTTGTTTGTATATGTTTAAAAATGGAACAGTTACCATTTATTTATTAATTTTCGTTGATGATTTATTAATTTGTTGCAAAGATAAAAATGAAATTAAAAAAATTAAAGTTTTATTATCGGAAAAGTTCAAAATGAAGGATCTTGGTAAAATTAAAGATTATTTGGGAATCACTATAGATTATGAGCCTCAAACGAATGAAATGAAATTATATCAAACTAAATATATTGAGTCATTAATTAAAAAATATAATTTGGAAAACAGTAAATTATATAGTACACCTATGGAAGTAAATTTGAAAATTGAAAAATCAGATAATTGTGAAATGAACATTAAATATAGAAATTTAATTGGTGCATTACTCTATATAAGTTCGGCTACAAGACCGGATATAAGTTTCAGTGTAAACTACTTGAGTAGATTTCAAAGTTGTTATAACGAGACACATTACAAATATGCTTTACGAATTTTACAATATCTTTATTTAACAAAAAATTTAAAGATGACTTATAAGAGAAATGAAAATATTGAAGTTCTTGATTGTTATGTTGACGCCGATTGGGCGGGGGATAACTTAGACAGAAAATCCACAACTGGTTACGTATTGAGATTATTTGGCAATGTAATATATTGGAAATCAAGGAAACAAAAGAGTGTGACGAAAGCATCAACATTTGCAGAATATGTAGCATTATCGGAAGCTGTTAGTGAACTTAAGTTTGTTAAAGAATTGTTAAAAATTTTTGATGTTAATTTAGTTAAACCACTTAATGTATATGAAGACAACTCAGGTGTAATAGACATAGCAAAAAATGGTAATTTTACAAAAAATTCGAAGCATATAGAAGTGCATTATCATTATGTATATGAATGTATGAAAGAAGGTTTTATTAATATTATTAAGGTTAAAAGTGAAGAAAATGTAGCGGATATTTTTACTAAAGCATTGTGTAAGAAAAGATTCGAAGAATTAAGAAATTCACTGGACTTAATTGTTTAAAAGAAAATAAATGTGAGGAGGCGTGTTAAATATAACACATTTATTTTTAGTAATATTTTATATATGTATGTTGGTATTAGTAAGTCCAAGTTTGTCAGGTTGTAAGAAGTCAGAGTTTTGACATGTAGTAAAAATATGTAGTAATAATACAAGAATAATAAAGTTAATTTGAATATGAATAAATGTGATTATATAAGATAAAATCCACCACCTTAACAAAATTACGTGAAATGCTTTCATGCTTAAATTTGAAAATATAAAACATATATTATCACATAAAATTATATATTATTTTTAGCCCAAATTTTGATTTATTGACATATATCCAAAATAATATATTATCAAAAAATATAAAAGTTTGTTAGATGCGACGTTAAACCCATTTGCTTCGCTGGTGAAAATTTCGACTACGGCTAAACGACCTGGTGGAAAAGGTCGCTTTTACGATTCCTAATAAAAGTCACATTGTGAGCAAGAAAAAAAGAATGTTTTTGGAAATATGGGCAGTTTTTGCCCAATTTTGAATATTTTTTTATCGATTTTTTGAATTTTCTAAGAAACTGGTGCGTTTTACGAATTTTATCCTGCCGAACGATTACCGATATAACGGTCTATAAAAATTAATAAATTTTGAAACCTCGAACAAATTGGTTCTATCCGCATCCGGATAAATGAAATCTCCGCCAATGTGATAAAAATGTTGCAGTTTTGATAATTTCGATTTATGTTTTAAAAACTTATCTTTTTATCACAACCACAAAAACCGTGCAGAAAACTTTAAAAATGTGAATCCATACTTTAAATTAACAAAATGATTATAAAGCATATTTTCGTCGCCATAGCGGCAATAAAAAAATCCAAAAGTATATATTTCTCTGGAGCGTTATTTGTGGAGATTTTATAAACGATATTGGAATCAAAATAATACATTCCTAAAGAAAACTTTATACTCCACAACTTTTACATTTATCACTTTTACCTACAGTGTATATTTTGCACTGTAAACAAGTAAACAAAGATGAAAAACCTCTTAAAAATAGTTCGCAATTTTTGACAGTTTTCGCATTTTACGGTTGAAACGTTCTCTCAGGATGAAAAAAGATCAAAATTGTAGAATAGAAAATCTTCTTTAAGAATGTACTGTTGTGAAATAGAAAATACTCCACTAGAGTGCGTTAAAAATAAAAATGCAGAACAATCAAATTTTAATTCACTTTAGTGGCGAATGACATAAAATTGGAAAATTTTTGAAAGATACAAATCGATCTGGAAAAATTTTTTATACTAAAAATTTTGCCAGGACGAAATTCTTAAAATGCACCAGTTTCTTGAAGAATTCAAAAAATCGAAAAAATGGCCAAAATTATGCAAAAACTGTCCTATATCCAAAATAACCCTTTATTATTTTTGCGCACAAAGTGACTTTTATTACGAATCCTAAAAACTACATTTTCCACCAGGTCGTTTAGCTATAGTTAGTCGAAATTTCCCCGAAATGTCGTTATTACTTCTAATTCCTGTGGAGTAAAAATAGTTATGATTAAATTAAATACAATAATTAAATTTTGTGTATTATTTCGTGCCCCTCTTCACTGTGTACCTAATTTTTTATCTTTGCATTTTAGATTTATTATCATCGACTACAAAACTTCAAAATAACGATTATCTATTGGATACATTTAAAAAAAGTACAGATTCCTCACAAATATTGAACACAATTGATTTGCATCATAAAATTATGAATAACCGACATATTGTTCAAGCGTTTCGGTCACTATTTTCGTTACAAAAAGTTCATAAGTAAGATATAATATATATATATATATATATATATATATTTTTTTTTTATATGATTTTGTATAGGAAATTTTATCTTCCAATTATTCCGATTGAGTTCCGATTCATTTTCAATATAATTGAATCGTATATGAATTTTCTAATCATTGAAATCGAACTTTTTTTTACTAAGATAAGATTATTATTCTTAGTTTCAAATTAATCTAAAAAAATAATTAATATATATCTAATGAGTATATGTACTTATTAGATATAAATATATATTCGATTGAATTAACCAAGCTCATCGGTGTATTAAGCTGTATTTTTATTTGGTGTTACAAGTTATAAAGGTAAACTACGATATAACAGTAAATGAATAAATATTTAATACTAGTAGCATATTTCTTTTATATTAAAATCTTGTTCACGTCCAGAAAATTAATAAATAACTAAATTGGTCACAGGGATTCAGGACAATAAATTACAAACTATGTCTTGATTTTAGTTGAACGTTTCGTCCTTTTGTTAGGACTTCCTCAGCAACTTAATCGTACTACTTTACAGTTTAAAATAAATTGTTGTTAAAAAATATAGTATTGGTGTTCGTGCATATTATAAAATCTAATAAAAATTAACAATTTAAATATTCCACTAATTTTCACATAATAATTCAATATATCTTCAATAACATTAATTTTAATATTAAAATTAATGCCATTTTTAATATTAAAATTAATGTCATTGAAGATATATTGAATTATTATGTAAAAATTAGTGGAATATTTTAATTGTTAATTTTTATTAGATTTTATAATATGCACGAACACCAATACTTTATAATTTTCAACAACAATTTATTTTAAACTGTAAACAAGTACGATTAATTTGCTGAGACATAGTTTGTAATTTATTGTCCTAAATACTTGTGACCAATTTAGATATTTCTTTTATTTTGAAAAGGAAAAATTTAAAGTATTATTTCTTTCTTTAAAATGGAAAAAAAGTTGCTCCCATTATAAAAATGTATCTAGGTAGCAATTTTGTGTACTATAATAATATTCTTATTGTATTTTAAGGGCTGGTATAAAAAATGAAGAAATATTAACACATCCAAGTTTTGAAAAACTATGTTTAGTATTACGAAAATGTTCACGGGACTTAGAAGTAACTGATTTGTTAGAAGTGTTAAAGACCGTAAATTATGTTGGTGTATATTCGAACAGTACAATAACACAAACACTTTTGCAATTATTACGCTGCCAAATAAATAATTTATCATTACAACAAATAATTTTTTTACAATTTATTTTAAATAAATTTACAAGTAATCCATTGGTAGAGGCATTAAAAATTGCATTACCAATTGTATTAGATATAAATTTACGTACGAAAATTGATACAACAAATTTAATTGAGTTATCGAATTTATTACAATTTGCTTCAAAATATCAAATATCCAAAGAAAATATTGATTATATTATAAATTTATTAATATCACATGATATACAGAACGTTCAAATAGCAAAAAGTATTGTATGGTCTGTATGTGATTTATCGTTTGATAAGGGTGTTTATGTGAAACTATTAACAAAGTGTTTAGATTTAATTTCAAAAGAGTTAAGTAAATTAAAATGCACAGAAATTGATACAACATTATCAAAATTAACGCAACGTTTTTCGTCTCGAAATTCAGTTTGGTTTTATCATGAGAAATTTACTAATGGTTGTGCTGAGTACGTGATTGATAACCGATTGGATATTAATGTTGCAAACGGTATACAACGTCGAATTTTACAATTTGTAAGTAAAATTATTGTTTAAGGTAATTATTTCTTGATAAGCTTAACTCATCAACGTTCGTCGTCCAAGAATTTCATGGATAATTTCCATCAAAAATAAACTACTATATTTATTATTTTTTACTACTAATGATAAATAATTTATTAAGAATTGGAGGATGAAGGATCAGTGAAAACATCAAGACTAAGCTTTTACTTCGCAACGTTTCGTGTTCTTTATTAACATTTCATCAGCCGGACTACAAATTAAATATATATATAATTTTTTTCATTATACAAAATATACAAGTAAATTCTCAACATTAATACAA
Organism: Chrysopa pallens; assembly: GCA_020423425.1. Lineage (NCBI taxonomy): Eukaryota > Metazoa > Arthropoda > Insecta > Neuroptera > Chrysopidae > Chrysopa > Chrysopa pallens. Next base: position 82,181,643 of record CM035592.1, on the reverse strand, counting down.
ACCATAAAATGTTATTCTTAATACTGTCAAAAATTCATATCCTTGTCGTATTTAATTTCAAATCACAGTAATAAAGTTCACAGATAAATAAATTTATAATTTTTTTAATTACGTTTGGATTATCAACTCTTTAACTGTTTTTTCAGGATCATGTTCATATACCGCTTATCGACTACTTCACTAATTTATATGTAAATGATCCATCTCTTTTATTGAATAATAAAACGGTTTTCATGAAAACATTTATAAGTTCAATTGTTCGTGCTGACTACATAAATTTGAAGTCACTATCAAATGTTAAAGAATTAATTAAAAAGTATATTGATAGCAAAGAAAGAAAAGAAATTGCTGGTATTAATTTTGCACTTGAATTAGCAGTATTGGATTATTACAATCGAAAAGTATTAGAAACTTCATTAGAAGATGAATATCTCCACCGAATTATTAGTAAAGGTAAGCAAGAACTTCTAGATTAGGGTAGAGAATACAGACATACAGTACATGTCAAATTTGTAATTATTTTTTACTGCGATTTGGTGGAAATATTTCTTTGCGATATACCATTTAAAAGTATAAAATACACGATTTTTATAGTGTGGTTAGATGTTTACCAGATTTATTTTTTCTTTGTTTAAGTAAAACTGCTTATAAACTAAATTTATTATAAATTACACACAAAAAATTGTGTATTTAAAAAATCTTCAGGTAATCACATTTTTTAAATTATTATCAGGCGTAAACTTCCCCGATAAATTATATCAGGGGAGATTACGATATCCAGGGCGCCTTGATTTGACGATTAATTATGATAAAATAAGACGAAAATGAAGAATACCTATTTTCGAGTTTTCGCCTATTTTTTGAGTTATCAACAATGTTTTTTAAAAATTATCGTGCTTATGTCACATAAATTTCACAATTTAAAACATTTTACAAAATTTAATTATTATTTTTTGTTAAATGTACATATACGCCATTTTCGACTGTTATCAATCCATGGATTTGTTGGGTGTAGTTTGCACGGGTCGGATTGGTTTTTGGCCCCTACGTTCAACCTGTGATTAAACTACCCATTTATTTATGGGGTATAGTTTTCACGGGTCGGGTTGGTTTTTGGCCCCTACGTTCAGCCTGTGATTAAACTACCCATGGATAACTCGAAAAATAGGAGAAAACTCGAAAATTAGTAGTCTTCATTTTCGTCTTATTTTGTTTTGTTTTGCCAAAATTCATCAAAAAATCGAGGCGCACTGGATATCGTAATCCAGCCATTTTCTTTATTTTCATTGCTTACTTTGAATGTTATTTAATTTTCGATTATTTCAAATTGAAATTTTTCAGTATAATATGAAAATATTTTTTCAGGAAATCATACACAGTGCCAAAATTTATTATTATTGTCTCAAGCACTTGTTCATTTAAACAAAGATCATACAGATTTGATACCACCGAATACTATTATTAATTCAGCTTTAGAGCGAATACCATCTAGAAACGATTTTCCGTTGAAAAATGCGCTATCAGTTGCTTTAGGAGGCTATAATTATTTTAAAACTAATATTAATGCCTATTTGGGATACTCAATTGGTAAGTTAATGAAATTAGATCGTATTAAATAACATGTATTGTTTCTATATAAAAAGTAATGACGAATATGTTTTCATATCGGAACAATCTGCAAACATAATTGATTTCGTTGTAATTAACTTCTTCTGTTGGTTTTCGTTTATAACATTTTACCAGTATTTTCAAATTTTGTATTTCAGATCATATAATGGTTGTACGTCGAGGAGGTTTTCCTATTGCAATAAATCAAAATGATGAAACGGGTATACAAACTAATTTAGAAGACATTGAATGGATTAATGATAATCAAATGTAAGACACATAAGTATTTAAAAAATATTAGTTTTAATAATTTTGTATTAAAAAAAAATTTTTAGGGTAGCAATAATAACATTCCCATCAAATTGTTATGCAATAAATTCACATCGTTTAAAAGGTAATTATTCATTTATGTTAAGTTTGCTAGAAGCAAGGGGAATTCGTACAATTCCTATATCAATGTTGAAATGGAATAAATTACTAGATTTTGAAAAAATTCCCTATTTAATGCAAAAAATTAAGTTAGAATGTGATAAATATAATGAAATAAATGTTTTACAATAATCAAATGTTTTTTTATTTCCTAAGTGAATCGAAACCAAAAATAAAATAAACCTTAAATATTTTTATCTTTAATTTCTATGTTGATGTTTTTAGAATAAAAAAAATTTATGAGTGTTTTTCTCTAGCTTTTAGGCATGCTATGTATTGTTTTAACGTAATTTCCCGGAATATATTACACTGTGAATATCTTATTAATTTTTGTAAGGACTTTGTATCTTCATGCTGCCTATAATATCGAAATATATCATTAAAAATAAAAAAAGTGTCGCTTAGAATTATAAACAAGTGGCTCCGTTGAAGTTGGAGCCTTCAGTCACGGGGACACGCCATAAAGAGTTAAATATAGGTCACACCTCTAATTACTTTATTAGTTTTTGCAAATAAGAAAAACAATAATTTATGAAAATTTATTACAAATCCCCAATAGATCTCAAAAACAGTGAAATTCCTGGATAATATAAACGTCTGAAGCCAATTTCATAAAGATTGGTAAATGTGTTCGAAAGTTACAGCGGGCCAAACATATATACATACAGACAAACAAATTGAAATTCGTATTTTTTTTATAGTACCATAAACTTGTTGAAGTATTTAGTTGAGCGGCAAAAATAACTGATACGTAATATATATGAACAAACTGTTTATTCTGATGTTTACAGTACATGATATATATCAAGACTGACTCGTTCATCCTTAAGCCAAAATGACATTACTATTCAAATAAATAAATAAGCAAGTGGTACACTCTTGAAAGATTTAAATTAACTAATTATTTCCAACAAGACCTCTTCTAATTTCTTTGTCTTTTTTATTTAATATAAAATGTATTCAGTAGGTATGCAGAGAGCTTGTGGAAGATCTCAGTAGTGGTCTTTCTGTATGTCTGTAATTATTTTCATCGATGAATTACATTATGAGAACTACAAAAACCACGTTCTGCCAGGAATCAACCGTGCGCGTAATCGTTATTTATACATTTGAAAGGTGTGTTAATTTAGATGGGCCTAAATGGTGATTTAAAAAAAAGTTTCTAATGAAATTTGTAGAGCATAAAATTTTACCCAAAGAAGGTTCATTGCCTTTGTTTTATTAAGAATAGCGGAGCCAGAACATTTAGAAGTTTTCACATATACATGTATTATACATTTCTCATACTTTTAATACAAATTTGAAAAAAAATTACATAATTATCTCTAAATATATTGCATGTACTTTATGGACAGTCAATTTCAATTAATTAACTTAGTTTTCTCATAATCGCACCTCAAATATGCAAGATGTCTCCCCCTTTCCAGTTTTGACAGTACATCATTATATCTCTATGTACGACAAAATTCATCAGAACGGTTAAATTTGATATAGTTGCATTAACACTCAAAAGTAAAATTTTTTCAAAAATAAAAAACCACCTTCAAAAGAATGAACTAAAAAAAATTGTATATATAATTTCCTTGTGACCAATTACCTTTCGAAGTCGGTGCAAATCCTTATCTTTAACTAAAAAATTGAATGGTTGGTGTCGACTGAGAAAAATAATTAGCCACAAGATAATTATTTATAGAAGTTTATAATTAAAAATTATTTTTTACATTTTAGTTCATTTTTTTTGAAAAATTCTTATTTCTACTTCATCATTTCATTACTTTGATTACAACATCCGTAATTAGGAGTGCAGTTCGCTGAACATGATATCTCCCTTGAATCTAAATATTCAATAGTATTTTGGAACTTGGCATTAATTAATGCATAGATAAATAAATAGACATACTTTATTTTATTTTATTAAATTAGCTTGTCATTTCTCTTTAATAACATTCTGGTTAACTTTTTCTCAGGTTTTATATAGTTTCTTTAGAAAGTTTCATCCTTATCGCCTAATATTGTTTGTCGACATGATAAAATTCATATCTCAGACATACAACTACAATACAAATAAATAAGTCCCTTCACTACTGGTACAATATATTGTACGTAAAAATTTAGTATACGTATAGTACCACTTTTAATGTAGAGTAGGAAAAAATTATTTCGCCTTAAATTTGGCAATGAACCACCATCCTTACTTACTAAAATTAAAAAAAAAAATTTTTAAACATATTTCTTTTTTTTAAATGAAAATTATAGAAACAGTTTTTTTCCCTGGTAATACACAAATGTATTTTACATTTAACACATTGGAAAAATGTTCTACCTGAGCAGCTTTCCGACTTGCAAATCAACCCACCAGGTGTTTATTTTTTCCATCATGTTTAGGAAGATGATCAATCGTATCTGTGCGCACCTCATCGACGGGCCGATGTTGAAGGTTCAGGAGATGCTAAATCAATATCTGGTGTTTTAGAACGGGACCTGTTGGATGCCTGCGAAGCTGGTCTACCCACTTTACGACCAAGAGGTGCATCGGATTTTACTAGACATTCAGCCACTCTCATTTTAAAATGAAGTAGGTCTAATATTTGTTTTTGGGGAACTTTTAATTCTATTGCGTATGTGCGATATTCGATCCAAGAATTTACAATGGCTAAGTCCACCGCATGAAAAATCATTCGTAGTGTCCATTTACGAGATTTGATATAAATTCTATATAAGCTGATGAAGCGATCCATGAGATCCACTCCACCCATTCCATTGTTGTATTTTTTCACTATTTCAGGTCTATCAACGTCAACGTATTTTTTATTTTTTGCATCCCATCTTTTTACTTTATCTTCTTCACCAATACCAGTGAATGTCGAAGCAAGTATGACACTTCGGATGTCCTTCCATCTTACCAGTACAACATCTTTATCATTGTTGACCAATTCTTCGGATTTCCTCTATGTTCATTTTTCATAATATTGAAAGGTGGATTTTGGAATCGAATGGTCAATTTTCCAACTTATTTTTTTTTTCTTTGACTTTTTAGAACATGTTGGAACATTGGGATTTATATTTTCGGTCATAACGACTTCATCATCACTTTGAACTAAATCATTTTCCTTTTCTCGTTGATTGTTTCTGATCCTATCATCTCCTACCCTAACTAAATTATTACCAAAGAGTAATTCTGGATCGTTTAGCAAGTCCAAATCATTAATTTCGTCATTATCTTCTTAGTCTTCGAAGAATTCTATGTCTGAAATATCTCCCGATTCTAAAATATCTAATATCTCACGAGGATTCAATGATTCTGTGTCCATATTTAAATTCAAACTAATAAAAATATAAACCATTAATCCTAGCTACTGATTGATTAACAATGTACAATATATTGTACAACGAAATTACAGTTAAAAATTTTGCAATACTAAATTGTAATTATAACTTATCTGCTACTTTTATTCAAGATTAAAGCCTCATTTATCAATTTTTACTAATAAATTTCAAAATTTTCTCGAGAATCGTAAAAAATAATGCCCACAACGAAACTTGTTTAGCAAACACCATTTACATACTGCATTTAACAAGTTCCAAACAGTATAAAAACTGTATTTATGAATACAAATGTAAAAAAATTGATTTTATTTTAGTTCGTAAATAATTAAATTAACTGTTTAATATATTTACCACAAGTTAAGAAATGAAATTAATTATTTTTCATCATCATAAAGTTGATGTACAATATATTGTACAAATATAGTCAATGAGTGTCAATTTTTTGAATTAATTAAGTACTGAAGAGGTTAAACAAGTTTTAAGGTACAAACACATAATAAAATACTTGCACAAAATTGACTCTCAAATTTTTCTATGTAAAATGCAGCTCATGTTCAATTTTCTAAGATATTACACTCTTCATTAGAAGAAGGATTGGCTTAAAAAACAATGAATCATTTTTTTTCCTTATTAAAACGAATATTTTGACACATTTGCAAAAAATCCTCGATCACCACTTGAAAAGACTGAAAAAAATTTGAGTTTGAGAAAAGTAAAAAAAATTGATTAGTCGAAATAAGGATCGAAAAGAATTTTATTACGTATCTTACTTAACAAAATTTAGTAATATCAGAAATATATAAAAAATAAAATACATAAAATCGTTTAAAAATACAGTTTACTAAAAATTTATAAAAGCAGATGCATAATAATATGATGAACTTTAATTTCCTCCACGTAAACGCAGAACTAAATGAAGAGTTGATTCTTTTTGAATATTATAATCAGAAAGTGTACGGCCATCTTCCAACTGTTTACCGGCAAAAATTAAACGTTGTTGATCTGGTGGAATTCCTTCTTTGTCTTGAATTTTGGCTTTTACATTTTCTATGGTATCAGATGGTTCAACTTCTAAGGTGATAGTTTTACCAGTCAATGTTTTCACAAATATTTGCATACCACCACGAAGACGAAGCACTAAATGCAAAGTTGATTCTTTTTGTATGTTGTAATCAGATAAGGTGCGGCCATCTTCCAGTTGTTTACCAGCAAAGATCAAACGTTGTTGATCTGGAGGAATACCTTCTTTGTCTTGGATTTTAGCTTTTACATTTTCTATAGTATCTGATGGTTCAACTTCTAAGGTGATAGTTTTTCCAGTCAATGTTTTAACAAAAATTTGCATACCACCACGAAGACGTAATACTAAATGAAGGGTTGATTCTTTTTGAATATTATAATCAGAAAGTGTACGGCCATCTTCCAACTGTTTACCGGCAAAAATTAAACGTTGTTGATCTGGTGGAATTCCTTCTTTGTCTTGAATTTTGGCTTTTACATTTTCTATGGTATCAGATGGTTCAACTTCTAAGGTGATAGTTTTACCAGTCAATGTTTTCACAAATATTTGCATACCACCACGAAGACGAAGCACTAAATGCAAAGTTGATTCTTTTTGTATGTTGTAATCAGATAAGGTGCGGCCATCTTCCAGTTGTTTACCAGCAAAGATCAAACGTTGTTGATCTGGAGGAATACCTTCTTTGTCTTGGATTTTAGCTTTGACGTTTTCGATGGTGTCGGATGGTTCAACTTCTAAAGTAATTGTTTTTCCAGTTAAAGTTTTCACAAATATTTGCATACCACCACGAAGACGTAATACTAAATGAAGGGTTGATTCTTTTTGAATATTATAATCAGAAAGTGTACGGCCATCTTCCAACTGTTTACCGGCAAAAATTAAACGTTGTTGATCTGGTGGAATTCCTTCTTTGTCTTGAATTTTAGCTTTTACATTTTCTATAGTATCTGATGGTTCAACTTCTAAGGTGATAGTTTTTCCAGTCAATGTTTTAACAAAAATTTGCATACCACCACGAAGACGTAATACTAAATGAAGGGTTGATTCTTTTTGTATATTATAATCAGAAAGTGTACGGCCATCTTCCAACTGTTTACCAGCAAAAATCAAACGTTGTTGATCTGGAGGGATTCCTTCTTTGTCTTGGATTTTAGCTTTGACGTTTTCGATGGTGTCGGATGGTTCAACTTCTAAAGTAATTGTTTTTCCAGTTAAGGTTTTGACGAAAATTTGCATACCACCACGAAGACGTAACACTAAATGAAGGGTTGATTCTTTTTGAATATTGTAATCAGATAAGGTGCGACCATCTTCTAATTGTTTACCAGCAAAAATCAAACGTTGTTGATCTGGAGGAATACCTTCTTTGTCTTGGATTTTAGCTTTTACGTTTTCGATGGTGTCTGATGGTTCAACTTCTAAAGTAATTGTTTTTCCAGTTAAAGTTTTTACAAATATTTGCATACCACCACGAAGACGTAATACTAAATGAAGGGTTGATTCTTTTTGAATATTATAATCAGAAAGTGTACGGCCATCTTCCAACTGTTTACCGGCAAAAATTAAACGTTGTTGATCTGGTGGAATTCCTTCTTTGTCTTGAATTTTAGCTTTTACATTTTCTATAGTATCTGATGGTTCAACTTCTAAGGTGATAGTTTTTCCAGTTAAGGTTTTTACAAAAATTTGCATACCACCACGAAGACGAAGCACTAAATGCAAAGTTGATTCTTTTTGAATGTTGTAATCAGATAAAGTACGGCCGTCTTCCAGTTGTTTACCAGCAAAGATCAAACGTTGTTGATCTGGAGGAATACCTTCTTTGTCTTGAATTTTTGCTTTAACATTTTCAATAGTATCTGATGGTTCAACTTCTAATGTAATAGTTTTTCCGGTTAAGGTTTTGACGAAAATTTGCATACCACCACGAAGACGTAACACTAAATGAAGGGTTGATTCTTTTTGAATATTGTAATCAGATAAGGTGCGACCATCTTCTAATTGTTTACCAGCAAAAATCAAACGTTGTTGATCTGGAGGGATTCCTTCTTTGTCTTGGATTTTAGCTTTGACGTTTTCGATGGTGTCGGATGGTTCAACTTCTAAAGTAATTGTTTTTCCAGTTAAGGTTTTGACGAAAATTTGCATACCACCACGAAGACGTAACACTAAATGAAGGGTTGATTCTTTTTGAATATTGTAATCAGATAAGGTGCGACCATCTTCTAATTGTTTACCAGCAAAAATTAAACGTTGTTGATCTGGTGGAATTCCTTCTTTGTCTTGAATTTTGGCTTTTACATTTTCTATGGTATCAGATGGTTCAACTTCTAAGGTGATAGTTTTACCAGTCAATGTTTTCACAAATATTTGCATACCACCACGAAGACGAAGCACTAAATGCAAAGTTGATTCTTTTTGTATGTTGTAATCAGATAAGGTGCGGCCATCTTCCAGTTGTTTACCAGCAAAGATCAAACGTTGTTGATCTGGAGGAATACCTTCTTTGTCTTGGATTTTAGCTTTTACATTTTCTATAGTATCTGATGGTTCAACTTCTAAGGTGATAGTTTTTCCAGTCAATGTTTTAACAAAAATTTGCATACCACCACGAAGACGTAATACTAAATGAAGGGTTGATTCTTTTTGTATATTGTAATCAGATAAGGTGCGGCCATCTTCCAGTTGTTTACCAGCAAAAATCAAACGTTGTTGGTCTGGAGGAATTCCTTCTTTGTCTTGAATTTTGGCTTTTACATTTTCTATGGTATCAGATGGTTCAACTTCCAATGTAATTGTTTTACCAGTTAATGTCTTCACAAAAATCTGCATTCTAAAAAGTAACAAAATAAATTCGATTAGTATAACTTGTTTGTAATAATTGTTATTTAAAATTATTTGATTTAATTACGATGACTTGACAAAAATGGCGTCATCTTATAATAAATGCAGCCATTTTGTTTAGTCAGCGATGGCATAGCATAAGAACAAAGGATTTATATAAATATTTATTTCGACCTCAAACTCAAAAACTTATTGAAAATAAAAATTTTAAAAACAATTTACTACACACAAAAATTTATTTCAATGTTTGGAAAATGCCACACGAAATATTTTACATCAAAAATTTCGATTTTTTTTTTTTTCAATAATTACATTTAATAGATCAAAGCATGTTTAAAATAAAATAAAAACCATAAAACAAATGGTTAAACTCACTTCAATTTTAATTTTAATAACAGCAGTCAAGATATAATAAATCTTTCTCTCTGTATTTTCTTGTAATTCACCACTTTTTAATTTGTCTCTTAGACTGAATTTTCTAGCGTAGTGCAGTAAAATATATAAACTTTATTTGACAATGTTCCCCCCACTATATGATTTTTAATCTCGAAGTCTATAATTAAAATTGAAAATAATTTGAATTACCATAAAGCTTAATTATTATATATATTTTTTAATTATAAATTATGTTTTAAATAATTTTTTTAATGTTTAAAATTGATAAAATATCTATTAAATAATTTGTTTTATTATTTTGTGAAAATACGTCATTTATTTTAATCTCGTTGTTATGTCAAACTTTACTAGAAACATCTCTTACCCCCTCTGATCAGGTGATTGGTGTTTTTGTTATTGATTTTGTTATGATTCATAACAAAGAAAAATGGAAATATTTTAGTAATATGTAACATTTATTTAAAAACCAATTATTTTATTTTGTCATTATACAATATTCATAATTTTAGATTTTTGAAAGGTTTAAAAACATAAAATAAAATTTCGTTTTGGACAATATGATGCAATCTGCATGCTGTTTCATTTTCTTGTCCAAGTATTCTGTTTTTTTAAATTTAATAAATGCTAAAATACTAATAGAAATAGATTTAAATTAGGTTTGGAAAAACAAAATAAAATTCGGAAAACAGTTTGTGTTGTTCTATCATGTCTTTGACCTTTGCTAAATGCCTAAATAGGTACTGTTTTACGGAATGATTATCTTCTTGTTTAGGCTGTTTGTCAAATTTTCAAAATTTTGAATAAGACCAAGCAAAAACTCCAAATTGGCAAAATAATATAGTTTCTATTAAATAAGTTTTAACGTTATGAGTAATTTCTATTTATTAAAACTTTTTATTTGTAGTACCTATAATCAAAAAAAAAAAATAATCAAAATCGCCACATATTGAAATTCATATTGAAAACAGACTTAATTAAACCTAGATGTAACGATTATGACTGCTATTATATTATGTTAACAATAGTGACACGACAATGATAAAGCTTATTTTTAATATTGTAAACGTTTCTTCTTTAAGTATACGAAAACCTACATCTAATTTAAATAGTTCTAGGTGTTACTAGATAACGTTTATGATATCTAAACGTTATGTAAGATCAAATTGCTTAAATTTTATTTCAGTTATATAGGGTAAGAGCAGTATAAAAATAAAAAAATTTTTCTCATGTATTTGGACAATCTCATCTCAATTTATGTCAACTATAGTCTTACTGTTATTGTCTGAAATATGTGATATGTTGACCCCATAAATATGTTTTATAAAAACCATATAAATTTGTATGTAAAATTTTCTACATATAAAATTACACAGTATTTCATCAGTACTTTTCTTTAAATCTTATTCTATTTATAAGTTGTAATAGAATGGGCCCACAATTCACATGCAATATTTTCCAAAATTTTATAAAGATTATTTCGGTGAAACAAAAAATAATCAAAATTAATTATGTTCATCGCCAAATTTCTGGAAAATAAAAAACTAATAACTTCCGTGAAAATCATAAAAACATATTGCACAATATTATTTTAAAATTTGTTTTATTTATAGATACCAAAACGTAGTAAATAATACGAGTTAGCTATGACGTTGAAATAATATGGAAATAATTTATTTTTTCTAATGTTATGATGTGTCTTCAACCAGACCCAATCACAGCCAATATACTATCCTATGACAGAACCTGTGAAATGTAAATGTCTACTAACATGTAATTCTTTTCTCTAATAATTTGGATTATGACAGCAATTTTTTATAATTCAGTTGACATTATTGGACATGATAAACAAAAAAATTATCATTTTCATTCCCGTTTGCTTCATCCTTATTAACCAATGACGAATTATTTAAAAGAATTTTTCAGGGTTGTGATTAGACAATTTAACCTAAAAAATTATTTATTCAAAAATATGGTCAATGTTGGGAAGATTATAACATGTTATATCAATTTATCAATTAGAACGGTAAAGTTAAGGACAAGGATGATTGAAATTGATGTTTAATATTTGTATTTATTTGCAGACATTCAATAGATTATTTAGTTCAAATATTAAATACACGGCATATTTAAAAAAGTTTAAATTAGAAATGCCAAAACATCGAGAAAATCCAATTATTATGAAATTAGAAAGTCCTGAATTTAAATCAATATTTACACCGGAATTAGAGAGTTTAGTAAATATATTCATGAAACATGGATATGAGATTCGAGTTGCTGGAGGAGCTGTAAGGTAAATAAAAAGTCTGTTTAACATAATATTTAATTCTGGAACTACCATATAAAATAATCTAGCCTAATTTCAGCCCATTTTCAATCTTATAAATCATCTTCTATGCACGTCATTCAAAAATTTGCAAAGCTTAGTTAGTTTTTAGAAAAGATTAATAGAATAATTTAAGTCATCCTAAAATATATGGGCTGGAACCACTCTTGAGTAAGTGGGGGCATACTATTTTTTAGATTGAATAGATATTTATCTAAAATATTTAATGAACACGGAATGTAGTCTCAAAGCATAACTATAATGATCACAAAACTCGAATATACCATTAATTGGAATTTTCCCAGTTATCATTTTATTTTTTCTAAATCCAAGTCTAGTTGGATTTTAAATGGCTAAGTTTATACTTTTTTCTATTGCACTAATGTATTAAGTCTTATATTTTTCCAACTAAATCAATGTATAAAATGATTTAAAAATTAAATGACTCACCGATACTGATTTTAAAATGCCTAACACATTTTTCTTAATTCAATGTTTAGAGATATATTAATGGAGAAACAGCCGAAAGATTTAGATTTTGCGACCACAGCTACGCCAGAACAAATGAAACAAATGTTCATGACAGAAAAAATTCGTATGATTAATGAAAAAGGTGAAAAACATGGTACAATTACTCCTAGAATAAATGATAAAGAAAATTTCGAAGTAACAACCTTACGAATAGATGTTGTGACAGATGGAAGGCATGCAGATGTTGTTTACACTACTGATTGGATGTTAGATGCGAATCGAAGAGATTTAACTATAAATTCAATGTATTTAGGTATATTAACAAAAATTTACATTCTTTTAAAATTTTACCCTTAATCTGGACTTTTAAGGTTTGGATGGCTCAGTTTATGATTATTTTTATGGATATGATGACTTAAAAAAGAAAAGAGTCGCATTTGTAGGAGATCCAGATACTCGAATAAAAGAAGATTATTTACGAATTTTACGTTATTTCAGGTAAAATACAATTCCTTTACAAATTGTCAAAAATACAATTCCTTTTTATTTTTGAATCCCTTTCTTACCAATGTGAATATGGTAGATAGTGGGCTGAAGACTATAGACTTGTACATATTTGAATACAAAACACAACTCCTATCTGCTACGAAAATAATCCCGGTCAAAATTCATGAAGTCTTGAAGTTCTGCTTCTAATATAACTCATTAGGAGGCATCATCGACTCCAAGAAATTACTTTCATTATTATGTAAATTCAAACTAAAATTTAAATTCATGATAATATAAAATATTCCATTATTTCTTTTTTTTTATAAAAACAGCAATAGGAAATTTTTCCTATATTAATAATGACTATCCATGTTAAAAGTATTTAAATTATAAATCTTTTAATATTTAGTTAATTTAGGTTTTATGGAAGAATTGCATCAAGACCAGATAACCATGAAGATAGTACATTATATACAATTAGTAAAAATATTAATGGATTAGAACGGATTTCGGGTGAAAGGATTTGGTCGGAATTGAAAAAAATATTAGAAGGTAATTTTGCTGGCGAATTAATGAAAACTATGCTTCACGTTGGTGCAGCAAAATTTATAGGTAATTTCAGTACACTTTAATAACGTTAACTCTTGATAAGCTCATTAGAAAAAGAAAAAATAATTTTGTAAATCGAAATGATAAAATAATTTTGTAAATCAATAATAGTTTCACAAAATTTGCGACTTTATAAACAGTTATTAAATGCTGATGAGGAGGTGCACCTACAATAATATTGAAAAATCTACTCAATCAATTTAAACTTTTTTAATTTCTAGGTTTACCAGAAAACCCAAACGAAAATGAATTTAATATTGTTTGGAAACGATGTCAAAATAATAAAATGCATGCAATTACACTTTTAACAGCATTACTTAATGATACTAATGATGCTTTAAAATTGTATGAACGGTTAAAATTCAGTGCTTACGAAAGAGATTTAGCAATTTTTATAACTCAACATAGGCATGACGCAAAAGTACATGTGAAACCATTACTGTAAGTAATAAGTAAATTAAAATTTGTATGCTCTCCAACGTCTCGTAAAAATCTGAGTAGATCTTTTAAGAAGATTAAAATCCAAAAGTTCATAGAATTGGTTAGGCTTGCTTTAATTGAATTTTTAAGATTAAAATAATTTTGTTAGTTTTTATTGTGGAAAACTATGAATTTTTTTGTCCACAGAAAGGCTCATTTAAATTTATTAATAATTTTCTCTTTATTATTGCCTTTTTTTTACAGGCCGTATCAAAAATTAATTTTATCATATAATAAACCAAAAGATACAAAAGAGTGGGTACAAGAAGTATTAAAATATCGAGATGATACAAACTTATTACAAGAATTAGATAAATGGGAAATACCGAAATTTCCACTTATTGGCAAAGTATTAATGAATGAATATAATCTTAAAGCCGGACGTATAGTTGGTGATATTATCAAACAATTAAAACTGCATTGGGCTGAAAATGATTTTGAAATGAGTACTGAAGATTTATTAAAAGCGGCACCTCAAATAATAGAAGAATTTGAAAATAAAATAAAACTTAAAAAATCATAGTTAATTTATTACACTAATTTGTTATTTTGTACGTGATCATTTGTTTTGTTGTAATAAATAGTATGTCTCAATTTTTTTATAGTTAAATACGAGTTAAACTTAATGCACAATATCGTATATATATTAATATATATGTATTGAATATCATGGGTCTCCAAACTACGGTCCGCGGACATATTTTTTATAGCAAAATAAATTTAGTTTACTGAAGTATTCTAATTATGTTGAATAATTATTAATATGACATCTACATTGATATGGTCATGGGCTAACTACTCATAACTTTTTTGTAGGCTTATTGTTATGGTTTTTGTGATAAGTTGGATAAAGAAACACAGAATTGTAATGAGTAAAGACATGTATAATATGCAGAAAATTTAACTTCAGTATATAATAACTAACAAATTATTGAAATGAATCCAACTAACATTTTATACATTTTAAATAAAAACATAACTTATAACAAGCATAGTGACATATGAAATACTAATGAGATTTATGTAATTGAGATATTCCACTGACAATAGTTTGTAGTTGTGGACTAATTTTACTAGTAACAATTATTAAAAGAGATTTAAGATGCTCATCAGTTAATTTAGATCTGTAAACATTTTTTGTGTACTTCATTTTGGAGAAGCTCTTCTCACACAAATAAGTAGTACCAAAAATAGAAAACAGCCCACGAGCAACAATTCAAATCAAAATACTGTTACAAAGATGTCTTAAACTTAAACACGCACAAACGCGTTATAAGGAGGTACGCACTATTTTATTTCACAACAGTGTCATAGGAACTGACTTGTGTTTGCGCCACTAGCCTTCTTATATATTCCAATTATTGTCATCTAGAAGTGAGTGGAAGACATCAGAACTTTCTCGAACCAACGAGATTATTCTATACGTGCTATTAGCGCCATCTGTTAGCGATAGAAGGTACTACCTATTATGTCCACCAGATGCCGTGTTACGTTACTCCTCATGGCTCGTACTCTGCGGCTAATTTAGAAATTACAATAATGACAGGAAAATTAATATGCAGTGTTGCCGTTTTGCGGACTTGCAGTCCGATTTGCAGCCTTTTTTAAACGTTGCGTACTTTTTCGGACTTTTTTTTTTCATCAGTGGACTATTTCACTTTTTACCTCCGGTAACAATGATAATATGGTTTTGGCCCTCGGAACTTACTGGAGTAATCAGTATGGCCCTAAGGCTGGAAAGTTTGGAGACCCCTGGAATAGATGAGAAGTCAGGTAGTTGTGCTTGCTGAATTATAAAGGTAGGCAAAAACTAGTTCGACCCCAGACTGACGTAACGTAATGACAGGCTTAGACCAATCTATAAAGTTAAGCAACAGCAGTCACAATCTGTATTTGGATGGGTGACCACCTAGCAGTACTGTGTACTGTTGTTGTATAAATAATAATAATAATAATCCCCTTTTGTTAATGGCTATATAGCAGAAAGCAGCTAAAGCCAGAAAAAAAAAAAAAAACTAGTTCAAAGAGCTTATTATTTTATAAATAGTCAAAATATCCAATAACTAAGTTTTTCGACTAATATTTAAAATATAACTAACGATATTTTGAAGATTTCTCAGAACAATCGTATTTTTTTACATGAGAAGATAGCTTAATACGCAAAATTACTGTTATATTCACCAGAAAACCACTTTGTCTTTCCGTCTGCCAGATTGTTAACCAACAGATTCAATTATAAATACATAAATAATATAATAATGTGTAATTTTATTATATAATGTGTATTTGCTAAATTTGAATTAAAATTGTGGCGAATTCAAACAGTTTCAGAAAAAATGTTTCAAACAAGTTTTTTGTTTTGAAAAAATAAACTTTTATGTCTTCGAATTTTGTTAATCTTTTATGGTTCAAAAGTTTGGTCATAGATCATTGGATCCAATGTACCGATTTTACTCATTCACGAGCTTAAACTCAATTTTGAGGTCTTAAATATGCCACTAAAGTTTTTTGATGATGGACAGAATTTTAACACGGGACTGACACGCTCGGTTGGAAATTGTTAATGACTGTCCACGGTAAAAATAATTTTCAGTTAATATAGTGTATAGTGTATATATATATATAAGTATACTTATATATATATAGTGTATATATATATATATATAAGGTTAAGTCAGAGTATATTAGTATTTACCCATTTCAGTCTCCCGTTCGTCATCAAGATAACTAAAAAACGACAAGAGATAGCTAGTTGAACTTTTGGTGTCATATTCTGGATCTTAAAAGTGACTCTAAGTTCGTTTTTTTATGGTTAAGTTGGGTCATAGATCTAATTATCCCATTATACCGATTTTGCTCATTTACGAACCTAGACTCACTTTTAAGATCCAGAATATGACACCAAAAGTTCAAGTACCTGCCTCTTGTCGTTTTTCAGTTGTCTTGATGACGAACGGGAGACTGGGATGGGTTAATACTAATATACTCTGACTTAACCATATATATATATATATATATATTTATATATATATATATATATATATATATATATATATATATATATATAAATATATATACATATATATATATATATATATATATATATATTTATTTATTTATTTATTTATTTATTTATTTATAACTGTATAGATATTAGAGTGTTTTATGAATGCTAATGATTAAAAAAATAAAACAAGTTAAGGTAACAAATAACAGAGTTAATTTTTTTTTATATTTGATTAGAATAGATACAGATTATAGCCACTGTACAATTACTGTATTTCTATAGTTCATTTTGTAAACATATAAAATAATAATTAGAATCAATATATATTATATTTTTGAGTAATAGTCTAAGATGTATTGGCTTAATTTTATAAAATAAGTTTAAAGTTCATTTCTGTTTATTTACTCTGTTATTGAAATGAATGAAATTAATATTGACGCTTGAAAAGTGTTATAAGAAAATAAGTTTATAAACTCTTGCAGAACGTCATTACTGCCATAATGAAGGAATGTTGTATCTATTGCAACGTTGCTACAACAATTAGGAGAAGTATACCTAGAGAAAGAGGTTTTTCCCTTTTTGCTATCCACAAATTATAAATATGTCTAGAAGTTTTTTAGGTTGAGCATTTAACTGAGTAATACTATAGGTGAAATCTCTTATGTATTTGACAACGTTGCTTACGAATGTAAAATTAAATACGATTGGGGTCGCATCGTTATGGAATTCTTACGATTTCAGTATTTGATTATGCATATCTTACACAGTGCGATTTCGTACATGTAATTTTCTTATGGAAAGTAATCTCTATCCGTATACATATCCGCATATCTTACACAGTGCGATTTCGTACATGTAATTTTCTTATGGAAAGTAATATCTATCCGTATACGACACAACAGTTGCAACAATACCATATATGTGATAAAAGTATAGCATGTATTCAAAGATATAAATATTGCAGGATATTATAAGCATTTACTTAATACTCGCTATTCGTTCCTTTTCTTTTAAACATATGTATCTATTTAAAAAAATTTAAAAATATCAATTTTAGTATCTCGTCAAGAGCTTAATCAAAACGACAAACTGCATTCCTGCCGACACTTGAATGCGTTCAACGAGAAATAATCATCTTCTAGTAATTACGTACTATATTAGAAAAGAATTTATACTGGAGAAAAACCTTTAAATTTGTTATTACTTTTCATGTATTACGATAATACTTTCTGGAAAAATTTTTTTTTTCAGCTACTTCAAAAATTTTTTATTCTATAAAAAATATTAACATTACCATTTTATATAATTTTCACGTTTACAATTTTTTTATATCTGGAAAAAAATAACGAGTAATTAAGAAGTTTGCAACCATTCTTACAACACATAAAATATTTAAGTCTTTGCCATGCTGTTCATAATCACATGTGATCAACAATGACAACGAAATTCTACATAAACATAATACAATTATATGATTTCTATGCATAATACCAAATATCAAATGGTTTTCCATAATACATATACGATTTCTATGTATAATGTCATAGAAATCATATCTATATACACATTTTATAATTAATCTTTTTATACTCGACATATATAGAATATGCCAGACTACGGTTTTAACCGATTATATATGTATTTATAACTGTTTAGGCAATATATTTCGAGTATTTTATGAATGATAAAGATTTAAAATAGTTCAAACGCTGATACTCAACTTTATTTCGAGTATCTTAACAAGTTATACTATTATTTGTTATCTTCACTTGTTATGTCTCAGTTAAATTAGCAACGTCACTTCATTTATCAAACATTTCATAAATATATATCTGAAAAATTTAGATAATGGGGCAATTCATCTGAAACGAACAACGAAAAAAATGATATATTGCCAATCTTACTGCTGGTACTTTCATGCAACTTTCAATTTATACGGATTGGCTTCGCGAGATGATGTGTCCCAATCCAACAGATATATGCTACTTAATAACTTCCAAATCATCATAAAATGAATGTTACCAATATTGTCCTGATTTGAGTGCAATTCATGATTATTTAAAAATCATATTTGATAACAATCAAGTGACAAATGTGCAATTTGAAAATGGGTAGGCACAGATCGTTTCACGATATCTACTTTACTTCTTTCTGCTGATGATAATATTAATATAGTTCTAAATTCATTTTGCAATTAAAATCATTAAAATAAAAATGGATGAAGTTATTAAAATTAAGCTTTGATTTTTTACTTTCCGATTTGAACAAGAACAAAAATTTAAATTTCAAATCTGATATAAAAATTAAAAAGAGCAATAAATTTTCTATATAAACTATTTAATATTTTTTGAAAATAAGCTTAATTCAAAAAACAACTTTAAAAAAATTATTTCATCTGTTACGCCAAATCTTTATAAGCCCCTATCTGGACAAATGAGCATTATACGAAAAAAAAATGTGGGATCACGTTCAGACCATATAGAAATATAAATAGGCCTAATATGAATAAACAAATTTCAAAATGTAACTTTTTTTGTTAGTCCGTTTCATATGATTTGTCCCTAATGCAAATGCAAATCGTTTGATATTGAGAGTCTATAAGGAAATCGGTTGAAAGTTGATGTATTTTCCGGAAAAAGATATTCATTTTTGTGTGAAGTTTTCCCCAAATTTTGTGTTTAAAAAAAAATAGAATTGATGTTTAATTCGGTTTTTAATCGGTAGAGTTGAAAGTTTATATTTTTCGCGAAAAATTAAGCTTAATTATAGGTACTACTTTGGTAAATATATCCTCATTTATTGTATAAAAGTCCAGTCTCCTTATTCAAAAGTTTACACATTCTAGGCCGTTTATATTCATAGAATATATTAGATTAAAATAAATTACCTAACGGATGGTTTATATTTAAAGATTGTTTTCCGTATGGAAAGTGATTAAATAAATGATCTGTATAATTTTTCCGGTTTGGTTGTTTAATTTATGCTATATAATATTTGAGTGTAAAACAAATTCATAACAAATATTAATCAATTTGGAAGTTTATTTTAAATAAGTCAAATTTGATTCAATTTATGCCATAGAAGGTTCCATAGTATTATATTAAAGACATTTAATTCTGTGTTTCGAAAGTATAACATCATGGATGGGCATCCGCATACGACGTTATCAAAATATTATAATAATATTTCTATTGGCTAATATACAATATTGATGGCACCATATGTGGATGCCCATCCATGATATTGTACTTTCGAAACACACAAATAATATTTTTAGTTTATTATAATCTATGATAAAAGGGAAAATTCAACAATCAAGCTGTTTTTACGTTGTACACTTGTCTTTGTTCACCAGAAGTCTTAAAAATTTTCTTGAACTTTACATAAATTTGAAGGTTATGTTTACTGCCAGGGAAGAGAGGCAGCAAACCTCGGTAATGTAAACAGATTTGGACAATATTAAAAATGTATGACCAAAAGTGTATCTTTAATGGCTGCGTGTATAAGTTATGCATATATGCATACCACCGGGACCCACAACTGATAGTACCACTGCTAACACACATTTCTATACACACACAGGTGGTATGTTCCGCCATGTTTTTTAACAAAAGAGTCAAAAGTTGTAAAGACCTCCGATATAAGACTATGAATCAAAATCTTTCGATTTTTCAAATGAGTGCTCATTTTTTCGATTGTCAACAAATGAGATGATTAAAAAAAATAGATTAAATTTTAACATGCTTTTTTTTTTTTGCATAAATTAGATAACATTTTATTCTGAAAAGCCCAGAAAGTACAAATACAAAATCGTTTTTTATTTTAAAAAATCTGCATTTTCTTTGCAATTAATCATATAAATAATTATTAGCCTTAACTTTAATTTTTTTTTACAATCTAAATGTCTACTATTTCTTTTAATAACAAAGAGTCTGTGGGTATTTTAAAGAACAAAAAGTTTTTATTGTTATAGTTTATAAATAAATTTAAAAGCTAATGACCAAATCAAATTATAAGTTATTTTATATTTAAATATAATTTAAGTACTTACATTTCATCACCTAAACACTAGTTTCTAACTAACAATTACTCAAAAACCCAATATCGAAAATTTTAAATTGTGTGTAAAACACTTTGTAAACTACCCTTATTTACTTTTTGGCCTATTCTTTTCAGAAATTCAAGGAACGCAATCTTCATATGTGATTTTGAGTGACATTTTTGCTTTAAAAAAATATTTTTAATTCTACGAAAATAAAATTTTAAATAATAAACAAATTAAGTTTATCTTAAGGTAGTTTGGTCCCCAAATGATTAAAAGTTAACCCAATATTTTTTTGTTTATTCGAAAGATTATAATCAAAGCACCTATAGAAAAAAATCAGATTTTTTTACCACACCGTTTAAGAGATATAATTAATTAAAGTTTAGCAAAAATACACGAGCTGTTATGTGTGTCCTTGTTCAATAATACCGGAAATGGAAGGTTTGATGAAAATTGGCAAAGTTGACCCCGCAATAAAATAAACTTTTAAATTGATAGATCTATATCCCAAATACACACTGAAAAAATTTCAGAATTATTTACCACGTAATTACTTTTTCAATATTGACATGTGGCTTCTATCTCTCTCCTCCATATTTATTTACTATTGAATAAATGTAGTAACTAGTGTTTTTAATACACTTATAAATAATATATAACAACCAAAGGATATTGAACATTAATAAATATAAAAATTATTTTTTATAATATTAAATTTATTTTCTAATGAAATAATTTATTTATTTATATTTAAAAAAATAAAGAATTCACGATATAAAAAATAAAGCTGACAGTTCAGGGTTATGTTTTGAAAATCATTTAAAGTTGGTATTATTTAGTGGCAGCTGAGTACTAGTCAAATAATATTTTATTTATTCATTATTTAATTATAATCCGTACTAAATTATATCAATTAAATTCTTATGTGAATTTTTATCAATTATTATAGCATGCTTCGTATTATTAGTAAAAAAAATAATTAATAAAGTCTTTTATTTGATTTCGGATTGAGGCTACCAAGCTACCTTAAATTAAAAAATTTTTTTTAAAATTCTCTATATAAAAAAACCATATATTAGAACAATGCATGAGATAAGGATACTGAGAATTCTAAAAAAGAAGGACAAGTGTACAGTAACACTTGATGTAACACTTCTTCAATCTATTTTAAATAAAATGATTTATTCAGATTTTCAGCAAATATGTTATACTATTTTTCGGTACGGAGCTCTGAATAGAAAGCTTAAAAAAACGTACGCATGTGTTGTAAAATGCATTCAATAATATAATTTTTCTGTATATTATTAGCGCGAAATGGCGAAAAGTATTTGGTTTGTCATAATAAAGTCCGTATTAACAAGTAACTAGATGTTTTTTTTTTTCTATAAAATTAATCAATGAAAATTTATATGTATAAATCTCGATTTATGAATAGTTTAAAATGAAACTAAATATGTGAATTACATTTAAAATAAAACTTATAAATACAAATATAACCAAACTTTTTACGGCGGGTAAAATTATTCTTTTCAAAAATCGTATACTTCAACTACTTAATACAGAAAATTTGTTAAAAGAAAATGGGTACAGTTGTCAACAATAATTCTACGGAAATATTATTGCCAGTGGGTTCACCACCAGCAGTGGAATTGCATGCGACAGTTTTAAGTACAGTTAATTCAGACAATAGGGATACATCAGTTGTTGATCAAAACATGGAAACAGAGAGTACATTTATTCATACAGCAATTATGGTTGAGAGTGTTCAAACCGAGGAAAATTCATCTAATGAAATGGAAAATAAACAAACAAATTTTAAAACAAGATTTAGTTCAATAGTTGATAGTGATTCGGAATCAGATGATAACGCGACATGTAATATTACTTATACCAAACCAAGTCGGATTAATCTTTTTGATTCGGAAAGTGAAAATGAAGATAATAATAATAAAGAAGGTGAAAAGCTAAGTTCAATTAATGAAACCGAAGATGTAATCAGTACAGTCAAATCTACGGTTAAGGTGAATTCAGAAATTTTATCTTAATTTAATTATAAGTATTCACAAATCAAAATTACTATGTCAAGAAAATTAAAATTAAACTTTAGACAGTTAAAATTAAACTTTTTAAGGTCAATGACATATTGAAAATTTCCATCGATACGATTCGATTTATGTCAAAACTAATGTATTATCAATATATCTTTTTAATTTAAATTTAATTGAATTACGTTTAGTTTTTCTTTCGGGTAGGATAATAAAAACAAAGTAAAAAATACCAATATATTTTATTTTTATTTTCATTAATCAACTTTATTATAATCTGTCCAAAACAAAAACAAATTGTAAGCTATAGTTCATTTCAACAATAAATGTCAAAACCAAAAATCCCACGATCAGAAAAAGTTTATTATGCTAAATTGTTTTATTTATTTATTTTTTAATAAGTAGTTTTATTTTAAAATAAAACTTGCAATCTTCCAAAAATTTAGTTTTTAGACAATGGATTATTCGGAAAACTATCTTTTTTTAATGCTCCAAAGATATTCTCAATGATTAAGTTTATAAATTTCAAATAAACCGTGATAGTTAAATATATTAACTAGAATAAAATGTACAAAAAACTACTATATGTTAAAAAAACTATTATATTTACGAACAAAAATTTGTTTGCATGCGTTTACGTGGGAATACTAATTGTTATATGGATTGGAAAATATTGCATACGCATACCTAAAATAACATAAATTTCAACTTTTACGGATTATTTAAGTAAAGTTAGCTAAATCTGCTTATTTTGAGCTATATTAAACGTAGTACAGAGTTATCCAAATCTTTTATAAAACGGTAAATAATTTGTTTTTCAGATGACGGGTAAAGAAGCACAAATACAACGATTAGAAATTGCTTCAGCAAGTCAACGTCGATTACGTGAATCTCGGTTATCACTACCATATCATAAACCTAAACAACGTACTTTAAAAGAATTTTTAACAATTCGTCCTAAAATTTCTGATCCTGTACCAGAATATTTAAAAAATATGAGTACAGTAAATGCTATAAAATTAGCTTCAATTCGTACAACAGAAATTTCGTAAGGATCTATTTTACATTTTATACAAATATTTTTCAACATTTTATTCGATAAAATTATTTTATTTCGCCGTATATATACCTACCTATTGAGATTCAGGTTTTTTAATTTCTAGCTAATATTTTTAGCTACTTTTATTGACAAAATGAACATAAGAGGAAGAATTATTTTGTTTGTAAAAATCTAAAACTTTGGAACTGTCTGAGGTAGCTTACGCGCAGTAAAAAATGTTATTAAATAAAATAATTTTACTGAAATTCATTTTCCTTTTCAATAGTATGGGATTCTTTAGATTTTAGAATTTAGTGTTTGTATTCATTTTTGGTTGAAATTTTTAGTAAAAAATTGGAAGAACGAGAGAAAATACTTGAAAACTTCTATAAGTCATCTAGTGAATCGGAAACTGAAGAAAATGAAAAAGACAAACATGAAAAATCTGTGATAGATACAACAAAAGATGAAAATGATGAAGAAAAAATCAAAGGACTTAATGAAAATGGTGAAGAAAAAATCGAAGAATTAAATAAAAATGATATTCCAAAAATCCAGGAAACCAATGAAAATGAAAAAAGGAATAAATCTTCTGAAAATGAGATCGAAGAACCGTGTAACAGTATTCAAGGAATATTAGATGAGTTAAAAATAGATTACTCTAAATTCAAACTTGAACTGATTAAATCATTTCTACAACCAACAAAATTAATGGAACGCATGGAAGCTGACATTAAATCATTTGAAGATCAAGATTTAGAAGAAACTGAATTAATATCAGAATTTGAATTAAATAAAATTATTGATTCACTAAATACCGAAGAATCTTCGAAAACCATTATTAATGACCAAATTATGGAAATTGATGATGAAGTTACTTTATTGAAATGTGATACTAATGAAGATGTTAAAAGTAACCAAGAAAAATGGACTGGAAATAAATGTTTTAATGAATTATCGGATAGTGAAAAAGATGAAAACGATGATGTAATTATGAAGCAGAATGATACAGAATTAAAAGAAAATTTACATGTAACAAATATTAAATCACTTACACCTCGTTTGACTGGTGATAAAAATCAAATAATTGATTTATCTGAAGATATATTTGAGAAAAATAACGGTGTTAAGAATTTGGTAGAACGCTTTGTACAACATAATGCAAAGAAGTCACATTCGCCTAAAGTGCTTCAATTTAGGTAAAAAAACAATTATTATAAATAAGTTAATATTAAACAACGAAAGTTTATCACAATTAATTTTTATTGAATTTTATGGCGGAAAATGAAAGAGAATCTGCAAACAAATTTATCAAACCAAAAAAACTGACGCAAACTTTGTGAAGTTTTCGTTTCTAAATTTTATTTCTTTATGCGTATATTTTAATTTGAAGCATTTCCGTTTTCCAAAATTATGAATTGTACATTTGTAATTCTACATTTGCTGCTACTTCTAAATCGTTTACATTAATTTTTTGCCATATTCCGTTTTTAGGGTTTAATTTCGTTTACATCATTTCCTGTTACACAAGTAGCATATGTGCTTAATTTGAGTCTCAACATGAGTTACAGGGCAATCCGCTCTATTCTGCCCGTCTGTTTTTCCCGAGATAATATTGTAAGATAAGTTTTTCTTTCAATTTCCTCTTTGAGCTGTGTTTGCCTCACAATTATGAACCTTTAATTATATGTGATTGTTTGATTCCAAGGCGTGAATGTACGCATACAAATTTTTCTGGTAGTCAACACACAAAAGCTTTTTGGAATAAAAAGGCTACGAGCTTTTTATAAAAATTTTATTAATTGCAACTTACTAGAAAAGTAATAATTTACAGAGTGGTAACTGAAGATACTGGTGGATTTAAAGAAGAAAAATTAACTATGGAAACACATCACGAAGATGAAGATATACTTTCTCCCATAAGTGAAAAACCAGGTGTAAAATTAATGCGATTGCGTGAAGATTTACAAAAGAAAATTGCAAAACATCGTGCTGAAGAGTGGGCACGCAAACAAAAAGAAACTAAAGAATTATTGGGTGTTGTTGAAAATGATGAGGATGAAGAGGATGATTTTGATTCTATTTATAGAAATGAGAAAGATGATTGTAGTTCAGATAACAAATTGAAAGACGTTGATAACGGTATAGATGGTGACGATGAAGCTGAAGATGAAGATTTAGAAGAAGAAGAAGAAGATGTTGATTATTATAAAGAAAAAAAATGTAAAAAGAGGTCTGATTTTGTCGAGGAAGAGGCAGAAGAAAGTGGTAACGGAGAAGATAGCGATGAAAGTAAAGAAGAGGACATTGAAAGCGAAGGTATTGACGAAGATAAAAATGAGCAGAATGAAGTTATTAAGAAAAATAAAGTTCGACAGAGAATTAAGGAATTAACAGAAGATAGTACTGACACAGATAATGAAATTTTAAATGAAAATGTTTCTAAAAAATTGCCAGAATCTACATACGAAACACAAACTGAAGAAAGTCCAATAAATAAATCACAGAATGATATGTTCAGTACTCAATCAAAACCTGGTAAGTTTTCAAACATTCATGAAATTTTTTTTTTATAAGCGATTTTATTTTAATTAGTAATGTTTAAAAATGAGATTTTTTTACATAGAACTTTTCAAAATTGAATTTATAAAAAATTTTTTGATATGAAACTATTTTTTGATCTAATACGGAGAATTGGACCGGCTGTTGACATGACCACACACCACACTTATAGTATATACACTGATGTTTACTACAGTATACGTTACTTGTGTACTATAGTAATGTTGTATTTTTAGGGATGTTTGGGAGTACAAGTGGCGAAAAAAGTGTATGGAATGAACTCATTATTTCATTTGACGATTATAGTCATTTAGTTTCATTAAATCTTAGACTCGTAAATTACAAAATTATAATATTTTTTTTAATGGTGTTTAGCTCTATTTTGTGGAATTTCATGAATAAAAACTTTATATTTTTTTGCGTATTTATTTATAATTTATTTTAAATAATTTACAAATGAAACGATCGGTTTGACTTTTATGTCATCATTAAACAAATGTCTCTTAATGATAGTCTGATGATGACTTAAAAGTGGAAACGATCGTTACATTTGTAAATTTTTAATTTTGAATACGCAAAAAATAAAATATTACACTTATAAATTTTTTTGTTTTCAACGCCTTTTTAAATGAAACTATCAATATTTTAAATCTTTTATAAAGAATTTTTTTTTCAGCATGTAGACTTACATTCAACTTCAACCAAAAAAAATATGTTCGATTTTTTTAAGCTGTAACTTATGGTTAAATTATTTTAGAATACATTACGAATAGTTACGAGTTTGATTTAATATTTTTTAAATAAAATCTTTTATTATTTTATTGCAGTCTAGTCATCACTATAAAATATTTTTCATTTATCACTATTAAATTATATAATTAAAATTATATATCACTATTAAATTATAATGTTGGTACAATCATATTTGACGATATATTGTGCTCGCTTTAATACATAGTATTTGTGATAACATACGTACTTAATATATACTTAAGCAGTCAAATTAAAACCATAATATTAAAAAATATTTATTAAGATTTTTATATTAATTATTTAAATTCTTAAATTACCTATATCATATCTGTATTGATGGCAGAATAAAATAATCTACAAAGTTTATTTAAACGAATTAAAACGATTTCAAAATGAGTTAAAACGCATAAATCAGCTGACTTCTTATACACTAATTTTTCCATTAAAAACGACATTATTAACCAGTTTTTAATTTTTTTCTCAAAAATCGTTTAGTTAATTTTAATAAATTTATGCTCAATTAGTTCTCTAGAGTACAAGCTAATTATTACAAAAGTTTTTTTATTATAAAATTTCTGGTAGTATTTTTTCTGTTAACAAAAATAAATTTAATCTGTTCGGCTAACGAATCTCCTCAAGATTAATACAAAATAATTTCGATGTTTTACATCTACGAGACGTCCCGCGACGGCTCAAATTTTTAAATAGTTTTATGAAGTTTAAACTTACTACTAATACTCTCGCTTTTTTCTCTCTTTACCTCTTCGAAGAAGATTATTGTTATGTATCGAGTCTTTGCAAATAAATACAAAGATTCGATTTAAAATAATACAAATTTGAAAAGAAACTCAATCTTAGACCTTAATTAATAGAATATTTTCTTTTAGATTGTGATGGTGATGAGTTTCCGTTATGTCAACCGCCAATTTTGAAAACTCCTCTATCAAAGCGTAAAAATTCTGATGTAGAAAATAATTTTTTATCACCTGTTCATCAATTTACAGCGTTACAAAGTTTATCACTGGATGGCAAGGTATTTAATATTCATAATTTTAGTCAAATTTTAATCATAAAATATTATTTTTAATAATGTTCATTTCAAAAAGGGCAAATTAGGACTTTATTTTTTTAACAATAAAAAAAATTAAATTTGCAATTTTCTCTACATACGGCATATCAAACTCAACTTGTTTACTTTGATGTTTGTTATTTACAGACAATTCACCAACAATCACCGAATTGCACGTTTACGATTCCCAACGAACCGTCACCTTTAAGGAATGAAAAATATTCTCCAAAACAATTATTCTGTGATTCAAAAATGCCAAATACACAAGTAGGTATCATATATTTTAAGAATTTCTTTAAAATTTGTAATTGAAGAATACATTCATTTTTTTATGAATTTTTTAACTAGGATAATTTGAATGAACTAATGGAATTATGTTCTGGGAAATTCAGTAATAATTCTCAAGCCTTGACCGTACTATCACAACATTCAGTTGATTTTACTTTAACTCCAGACGCAGATTGGACTACACAACGTATAATAACGGCGAGTCAATCTAATGATGATCAACAAAAATCAACACAAGCTTCACAAGAGTTAAATGGAAATAATTTTAAATTAACTGCGGTATGTTTTGTGCATCCTTACTGACCTACTAAGAATGAACCCTAGAAAGATAACCGTATGGCAACGACGTTAACAGATAAACATACGCCTCAGACGAGTACGCTTTTTTTAGGCGACCATTTCATGCTAATAATCATCAGAATAGTTTAAAAAATAAAATGCATTTTTATTAGAAATATGCGTATTTTAAATTAGAAGAGACCTCTTAGAAAAATTTTTAAAAAATCAACAACCTTCTCTTTATATATAAGTTATATGTTATGAACATCATACGATTACGTGAAAGAAATGCTTATATCCGCTGAACTATGATACCTACCGCAATGAAACAAGCAGTACATCTATAAGTGAGGTAGATGAGAAACAATTGATTAGCGTTCGCGCTCTGAATAAAAAGAAGAGTCAATAAGTTGACCGCCCAGGTGCCTCTGGGACTTATGCTTTCTTTCTAGAGTTAAAAAAGTGATAGAAAAAATTTCAAATAGAAATACTTTTAAAAACTAAATTTTAAGTTTGTATTATTTACAATGATCTATATCACACAAAGCTTAAATGATGGACTTTGTTAAATAAAATTTTTACATTTTATTTTCTATCATTATATTTTATTCAAATATATTCTACACCCTGTACATATATTTTTCCTCATTATGAGCGATTATATTAAATAACTAATAGTTTCCATTATTAAGATACTCGAAATATACTTAAGTATCAACGTTTGAACTATTTTAAATGATTAGCATCCATAAAATACGCTAAATATGCAGTTACATATATGATAATAATAAAATTTAAGAAATTATTTATGTGTTTATTTCTCTTTTCGTGTTTGAGTCTTGATAACGAATGGGCTAGAGGCCAGGCGGGTATATTACAAAAATTATGAGTGAAAATTATTACACTTTGATGTATTTTAGATATGTCGAGTATAAAAATATGACCAGTCGCTAGTGTAGCAAGTTACATTTGATAAATTAAATAGTTTTTTTAGTTTAAAATAAACGATTTTTAAAAATTTATTATATTTCAGTGTGAAAACAATTCTGTAATGAAATTATTTACGTCAGATGATGAATCAGAAATAGAATTAAAAAAAATAATGAGTACGAACACTACGAACACTCCCAAACCAACAAAAAATGAACTGTTTTTAGTTGCGTCGTCCTCCGACGATGAAATTGAATATACAAAAATAGCTAAAAAAAAACGAAAATTGGTTAAGAAAAAACCTGTAAAATTGTTTTGTTCTGACGATGAAGATGACGATGCAGAATATATAAATGACAATGAAATTAACTCTAATGATGATGACTTAGATGATCAAGGAGACGAGGTAGAAGAAAATAATGAAGAAACTCATGAAATTGATTATGATTCTGAAGAGAATGAAATCCTTGTAGAAAAGCCAACAGTGACCCGAGTCAAAGATTTTTTTGATGCGGAAGCAGAACTATCAGAAGACGAACATATGGGAAGTGATGACGAAAGTGAGAATGGTTTAGATGAAATGGAACAAGAAGAAGGTGATCGTGATAAATTAAATGAAACGAAAGTAAAACGGCAATTAGAAAAGATTCACATGTAAGTTAAAATAATTGAATCCCTACTGTTTGTTAAATGTAATCATAAGTAAATAATTTTAGCCACTCTATCAACTAATTTTTTCCAAAATTAAAATGTTAGCAATAGCGTCCCGCCCTAATTTGCACATTAAATTAAGTCATATAAAAAGTACATTATGTAAGGATTAGTTTAATTTATTATAAATCATACCTTTCTTCATCAATTGTTGAAAATTATAACACTTTTAAAAATTTATCTCGACATGTGGTTTTAAGATATTCTGACCCTACTCATTACAGTTCTTTTAGATCATTTTATCAGTTCTCCCCTTTCATTACAAAAATGTAACTCTCAATATTTTAGGAGAAAATGACGTTTAAACATTCGATTTCACCTTTATATAATTTATATAATAATATGGTGAATGTATAGTCAGAGGAGAGATAACCTAGTCTGTAGCGAATCTGCCATTGTTACGACTTTTTAACTTTAATTTTTTTATATTTCAATTAATAATAAATAAACTGATTACATATTATCGATTATTATTTAAAAATATTTATTAGACTATTATTTAAAATGTTTATTAAACTATTAAACTATTATTTCATACACTATTATTAATGGTTATAATAATAATTAATAAGAATTTTCATTGTCAATCGTGTGTCAATCGTCATTGTCAATAAATTTTTTATTAGAAACATGAACCTGAATGATAATCATAATCAACTGAGGCTGAACTATAATAACACAGGTAAAACTAATTAAAAATGGTATATTAATTAAAAAACTAATTAAAAATGGTCGAACACAGATTTGTATACAAGTATATAAACCTGAATCGGAATTTTTAAGCTAAATACATCGTACATCATGAAATATCTGATAACATTAAAAGTTATCAAAAACTATTAGAAATTTTATCTCTACATTAAAACACTAAAATCTAAAATATTTATTTTTGTGTGTAAAATTTAGGAAACAAATACTTGATGAAGATAAACGTGATGTTAGAATTTTACAAGAATTATTATTGGAGGATGGGGATTTACATTCAGATAAAGGACGTCAACGGCAATTTAGGTGGAAAAATGCAATGGGTAACTTAAATTTGCCTTTAATTTTCACACTTTAAATTACCTTAGAATTTTAATTTGAGATATACAAATGTAAATACTGAATTTTATTTTATTTTTGAAGATGCGGGTCTGGGAAATGATGAGAATGTACAACCTTTTGCTAATGATTCTGAAATAATGAGTTTAGATGAAGATCAAGATGGAGAAAGCGAATGGAGAAAAACAAGATTTGAACGTGAAAAATTATTAAAAGAGGTAAAGTAAATAAACTTGAAGACCATAAATCCTATGGCCTTCTTACTATAAGGCCGTAGTCTAATGAATATTAGATATTCATTAGTTTGTAAAGGTGATTAACAATCCCTTTTAATAAAGGAAAATCTCATTTTTCCCAAAAATTAATTTAAAAACCTTTTAATTTTAATTAATAAAGAAAGGTATTATTGTTTTAACAAAAGCGGCATTAGTGTTTTCTCGAAAAACTGTTTTATTGATAAAATTGTTCATTAAAAATATAATTTGTAATTTTAGCAAAGATTAAAAGAAAATTTGGATACCAGTCATATAGATTTGGTTATTGAAGGTGGAGATTCCATTTTAAAATTAGGTCAAACTAAATTACGTACAAGTGGAGTTTCGACAATATCATATAAGCGAACATCTATAGAGAAAAGTACTTCGGTGATAAACGTTTCTCAAGATATTAAAAAACCATTAGGATTAACGGTAAGTTATGTACATTTGATTATTGATTTTATTTTTTTTAGTAGATTTTTTTTTAGTTTTGAAAATAATTTCAAAAATTTTATAAAACTTGTTTATTTCAATTAACAAATCGATTATTAACTAGAATAGTTTCGACATTTTCAGTCATCTTCATACTAATTCTAAAGTAGTATAAAGAAGACTGAAAAGATCGAAATTAGTTAAAATAATGAAATAATAACCTATCGTAGTGTCTACTAGTAAGGGAAACCCTGGAATAGTCAGAAAATTTATGGAATTTTGACACGAGTCTGAGAATTTTTTCGCGAATTAAATTATTGATTATAACTTTTTTGTTGTTCTTTATTTGAAATGTATATTTCCAATATTTTCTGAAATATCGTGTAAAAATCAACCCCCATTTAATAATTCTGGGGATATCTCAAAAATTACACATTCAATCATTATATGAAGTTACTTTTGAAATTTATGGGCCAAAAAATATCTTATAAACATAGCTTTATCGAAATCTGGGAAAATTTTTTTTCCTTATTCCATTCAATAACAAATACAAAAAAATAGATATCCGCTAATTTATAGCTATTGAAGGCAATCGATAAGTTTATCGACTCCAAAAAAGAAAATGGTCCATTTTTTAGAATTTTCGTACAGGTAAAAATTGTTATACCAATAATAATTAAGTCGTACTCCAAATTTTTAGAAGTGTATTAATAAATGTTATGATATTTTTATGGGCACCCCCCGGGAAATATACTATATAACTTAAAGTTAAATATGAAAATGTTGCGTTTAAGTTAATTAAATTTTTTTTGTGGGTTCTTTGCCTCACAACCTTTGCAATAAAGATTTGAACTTTTCAATAAAATTTGGGAAAAATAATTTTATTAGCCGTAACTCCAATTCCTTATTCTATTTCGATCGAATTTTTGTAACTTTTATTATTTTACCTTTCGTAAAAAATTTTATTGGATTTTTATATATTTAAAGAAATTATGTTATAAAATTTTGTTTTCATAAAAAACATGATAACAATAGGGTTCCAAAATCATAGAATTATTATAGGTATTATACGGGAGACATATGACTGCCTGTAAGTAAAACTGTCTTACGAATAGAGAGA
This sequence comes from Chrysopa pallens, assembly GCA_020423425.1. Lineage (NCBI taxonomy): Eukaryota > Metazoa > Arthropoda > Insecta > Neuroptera > Chrysopidae > Chrysopa > Chrysopa pallens. The sequence continues at coordinate 82,148,065 of CM035592.1, read as the reverse complement.
GAATACCGCGGTATATTATGCTTTCTTGACGCATGTGCTTTAAGCTTAGAATAAACCGATCGATTTAATTTTCTTGTATTAATTAAACCTAGGGTTAAAAAATTAGTAAATGGCTTTGTATAGAGGTAAAAGATAAAAATAATAGAGATACCCCAGTTTTCTCTCTTTTTCTAATCAAGGGACAACTAAATAGTTGGCTTCTTCCCTGCTCTACCTATGAAATCTTATACCCAAAATTCAATTTTTTTGCCACTGTTTATTTTTAGTTAAACATTAAAATAAAACTAAATAAATTCAAAGAATATTTTACGTATAGTATTTTAATTTTTTTGTTTTAGAATAAAAAAGGTTCATTTCTAACTCGAGGACAAAGTACATTAGCAAGATTAGCAGCAGTAGCCACAACAAAATCGACTGATATTATTGGCGGTGTAAAAAATTCACGAAATTTTGTATTCCAAACGTTAGATGCTTCTGCGGTAAACGGTAATAATATTAAAACCAGCGATGATAATAATGTGAAAAAGATTAATGTAAACGGTAAACGAAAAGCAACGGACTTAGATACAACACCTTTAATATTTAAAAAACTACGTGTAGCTGATAGCTTAGATAAAAAATTGAGCTCCAGAGTTAAAAAGTTATTAAATAATTTGTAATTTTCATTCTTTTTATTATTTTTTAAATTAAAATAATGTATTCATGCATGTATAATTAAAAATTGATCTTTGGTTGTGCTTAAAGAGAGTAACTAAGCAATCATATGGACTTAGATTGTCTTAAAAATGTATTGGCATGAAAATTTTATCCTTATAATAAGTGATATTTATTTATTTATTTTTCTTAAGCTTCTGTTTAGAAAAAATCCATAAGGGTTCAATAAATAAAAAAATTAGTTCAACGACCCAAAAATTTGCATTATTTGAGGAAAGTGTTTTAAAATGATATTAGAAGCAAAATCGGTCAATAATTTGTTTTATTTTTATTCTAAAAATAATTTTTATATTCATGTCAATTTTTATCACAATTAAGTATTGCTTTTTAAGACTACAATTCATTAATTCTGGTATGACTTAAATGATTTGCCGTCAATATCCATTCTAATTGGTCTAATTTAAAATGCTTAGTAGCTCTAATTAAGATCATATTTTTTATAATTGGAATTTATTTATTATTTATTGTTAAATTTTTATAATTGATAGTATTATGTAATACGACCAAAATTAATTATTTGGGGCATGCAATAACATTGAATTTCTTTTATACAAATTACTACCTGTATGGTTATTTTTATTATTATCAAAAGTATTGTATTCGAATGATTGTGATTGTTTTTTTTATACTGAAGCAGCAAAAAATCCACAAAGGAAATTTTTTGATTACGGTGAGAACACCGTAGTAGCACAATATAGTTTTTTTCAACATAGCAACAGATGCTGAAATCGGCGTTCGTTTCAGCTTTCCATTGAGATAAATGGAGTCTGCCACACTAGAATTTATATCAACGTGCCTTGAAACGAACGGAAGTCAGTTTTAGCGCACGTCGAACGGACTTTGCAGTTTTCAATGAAATTAACTATATCGTGACACACTAGGATTTGATTGTATTTCACACTTAAATATTTTTAATTTATTTACAATTATATTTATTCATAATGGTAATTGTATTATTTTCATCTTGTTAAATTTGTGTATTGTGTAAATACAATGTCATTCCCGGTTTGCTTGTATATAGGTAAACTTAGGTATATTTATATACGTTTTTGTGCTTTTTTCGATATAACTAGAAATATGGGTTTTTTTGCAATAGATGTGAAATAATATAAGAAAACTTTCGTTTTTATTGCATTTCCGTCTTTGGAGAAAATCTCCTAAAATACCAACTTTTTATATTTACTAGAAAGATACGGTTTGTTGTATTCGGTGTGATTTGAAATAATAGTTTAGAGAAATATGAAATTTAAATTTTTATAATATAACATTCGGGGAAATCTCCAAAAACACAATATTATAAGTTTTATTTCTACATTTTCCTACAGAATTTTCCAATAAAAAAGTTACAATTATAGCCATATTTTAAAATACCCAATTTTTTATGCAAGTTAGAAAAATGTGTTGTTTTGAAATCGACGTGAAATAAATTTTGAACATTAGAAAACTTTGTTTTTTGCAAAAACCCCGTATTTTTTTATGGCAAATACCAACTTTCGTTACTTCATTCATCCATGAAAGTACAAGATATGCAAATTTTAATACTCTTCTGGTTTCATTATTAGAATGAATTATTTTTTAATTAATAGTTATAAACATCTTTGTTGTACGATATATATTACAAGAAATATTATTTGCAAATGAGTCATGTATTTTTTGAAAATAAAAAAAAAACAAATTTTAACTATGTTACAGTAGATAATAAACAAAACATCAATATCTAACTAACGTCTGTTCGACATGTGGTGAGATAAACGCACGTTTTGTAAACTCTAGTGTGGCAGCTCATATTTAACACAATAGAATGCTATAACGTCTGTTGTATATCAGACTCTACTGAAGCTACTTGTATTTAAGCGCTCTGTCATACTAGTGTTTATTTTATCAACGTACGTTGGAACCAACGTCCATTCTAGCTTTACATTGTGTTAAATACAAGTAGTCATACTAGAGTTTGATATAAAAAAGGCGTTTTAGTTTTCTATTGTGTTAAATACGAGTTGACGCACTAGAGTTTAAAAAACGTGCGTTTATCTCAGCGTATGTCAAACAGATGTTAGTTATATGTTGGTGTTTTTTTTATTATCTATTGTAACATGGTTCAAACTTATTAGATTTTTATTTTGTTAATATTTCTTGTATTATATATCGTACAAGAAAGACGTTTATAACATTATTAATTAAAAAATAATTCATTCTTATAATGGAACCAGAAGATGTATTAAAATTATCATAACCTGTGCTTTCATATTTAAAAAAGGAAAAAAAAACCATAAAAATTATGGATGAATGAAATAACGAAAGTTGGTACTTGCTATAAAAAAAGGATAGGATGTGTTTGCAAAGGGGGAGGGGATATAATTGTGATTTTATTTATTCGAAAATTCTGTAGAAACATGTAGACATAAAACTTATTGTATATGTTTTTGGAGATTTCCCCGAATGTTATATTATAAAAATTAAAATTTCATATTTCTATAAACTATTAAATGTAATTTCATATCACATCGAATACAAAAAACAGTATCTTTCTAGTAAATATAGAAAAAAAAGTGTGTGGTGTCGTGGGACACCGGATAGAAACGAAGTTCCTTATTATAAAAATATTAATTTTAAGTTCTATTCGAGATATAAAGAAAATAATTATTCGGGTGTACATTTTTATTATGATTTTTTTATTGATAAAAATATAAAAAAAACTAATTTACAAAGTTATCAACTTTATTTTATTTACAATGATTTATTAAACAAATAAAAAATAATCGTACATGAATTATACACATAAACCACAAAAATAAAACACGTGGTAATCATACATACTACGAAAAACACACAACACGAACACGACATAACACGAAGTGTGTGGTTGTTACTATACACTGTTATGTATGTTGTAAATAATAATAATCTTACGTTACGGACGTTTTTTCACGGTTAGGGTACCCCACCACATCCTCCCATAAAGAACTTCGTTCCAAAAAGTTGGTATTTTTGGAGATTTTCTCAAAAAACGGGGAAAAGCAATAAAAACAAAAGTTTTTCTATTTTATTTCATATCTATTGCAAAAAACTGCATCTTCCTGATAAATATAGAAAAAATCTTAGCATTTTGAAGTTACTTATGTTTAATGCATGGTGGCACATCCTGTATTTGTGTTATTTATGGAATGAATTCATTTCGTTGCAATGGAATGAATTGATGTTTGTTGTTAGACAAAATTTATATCGATTTTTAATTCATTTTTTTTTTTTTATATTTGACGTTTGAAAAAATAAAAGGATTTTTATTTTTGTGTGTTTTATGTTCAATAAATCACAATTTGTAAAATATTTCAAAAACATATCATATGAAAAATATAACTGAGGTTGTCTATATACAACCAACCCGGGAATGACAATGTATTTACACAACACACAAATTTAACAAGATGCAACTAATACAATTATCATTATGAATAAATATAATTGTAAATAAATTAAAAATATTGAAGTGTGAAATACAATCAAATCCTAGTGTGTCACGATATAGTTAATTTCATTGAAAACTGCAAAGTCCGTTCGACGTGCGCTAAAACTGACTTCCGTTCGTTTCAAGGCACGTTGATATAAATTCTAGTGTAGCAGGCTCCATTTATCTCAATGGAAAGCTGAATCGCACGCCGATTTTAGCATGCAGAGATAGACAACTAACACAATAGAAAGCTAGAACGGACGTTGGTTTCAAGCACGTTGGTAAAATAAATACTAGTATGGTTGAGCGCTGAGTCATACATTTTAAAGTTTGAAAATGAAAATTTTAGAAAATTCTTTTGGCATAAAGATAGCACATTTTAACTTTCTAAATTATTACTATAAATATTTATTTTGAGTCTCTAGAGCATATTTTATTTAAGCCAACATCTAAAATTAAAAAAAATTAATTTCACATATGGTTTAGTAATTATAGTTTTTTTTATAAAGCGATTTGAATTATTAATTAAACATATATCCAGACTGTATGATCTTGAATTTTAAAATTTAAATTATCTTATTCACTATCCGAATTATGAATATCTTTCATTAAATGCTTTTAAAGAATTTTTTTTATAAATTATGCAGTTAATAACGAAGAATATTTTTTATAGATATAATATATATCCATAATTTGGTTTCTTTATTACTGAAAAATATTGTATAGTTGCTTTTTTTATAAATAAACAAAATTGAGATCATCATTGGCATTAGATCTTCTGAAATTATTTTCATTAATCATATATTTAAGGTCGTCATAGATAACTCTCTAATGGCGAGGCTACGATAATTTTTTTCGTATAACTGTGAAAAGGTAATTTGTTTTTAGATGATTTGAATATTTGTTTAGAAATTCAAACATGTTTCGTTATTATTCGGACAGTGAATAAGATGTGTTTGTACCAATAATGATTTTATGGTCAAATAATTACAATAAGAAAAATAATATTTATGAAAGTACAGACAGATACACAGTATTTTTTTAAGCTGTAATTATTTAGTAGCTTTTGTACATAATAATAATAAAAATATTAAAATTAAATGTTATTTTTCCTAAATGAAATCAAGACTTGAGTAGTTTTATTATTGATTACATTCGGCTAGGTTAGCAGAAATCTAGATGGTTCACGACTCGAAACGACGATTCGAAAAATCAATCAGAAAAACGATTTTAATAATAATAAGTAATTACCAATGAATTGTGGAACGTTACTTATTGATTAAATTGGGAGATATTGCATTCGGACATACTGTATCAAGTATCAAGTTTTTTGGCATTACATTCATATTGGCCTGTTTGAGACATTTCTTTTATTTCCTAGTTACGATTTTACTTACTATATATGAAAAATGATGAGTAAAAATGAAAGCCCGATCTTCAAACTATATAATATCTTTTTCGAAACGCCATCATCATTGTTTTCTTCAATTTTCCATTAAAATTATTATTCTCTGACAATGAGACAAAATGGTTTAGTTTTTGCTCTTAAAATTAAAAAAAAATATCTGTGACTTTTCCATTATAATTTAGATCTAAAAAACACAAAAATAACATTTATTTTATTATGGTTCAATTTATTCTTTTCTGAAATATCGCATTAAATTCCAAGAATACGATTTCTGGCGATATCTCAAAAACTAAGTATCCAATCATTAAATATATGTTATTTTTTAAATAAATACTTCAAAATAAAGTTTTAATGAAATCTAGAAGAAAAATAAGAAATAAATTTTTCTTTAAAAATTGGATCAAGCTCAAAATAAGAGTTATTTTTTTATTTTTCTAGACTTTAATTACTTTAAAAAAATCCTAAACAGAGAACAATTTTTTTATAGTATTTTTTAGTTATTTTAAAAGTTACCCATAAATTTACAAGAAAACGTATTGCTCGTTTATTATAATTTCACTAAAAAATTGTTTTTAAAGAAATTATTAAAAAAAAAATATTTTATTTTAATGTTTGTGAATAATAAAACCTTATTAAATTTCGATTTCAGTGCCTGAAAAATATGGAAAAGAAGAAATTTTTTCCCCAGGCGAGTAAAGATTCTGTTATTAATAGTTAAATTAGGCCATGTTGCATTGTATCAGCACAACAGTTTCAAGATATTTGACTTAACATTTATATTGCCTTATTTGGATAATTTATTTCATATTCCTGTTACGATTTTACGTATCGTGATAATCGGGCAATCTAAAATATGATTTGAGAACAATAAGTGATAACTAATGAATTAGGAATAGTATAATATTTATAATTTATTGACTGTTTAGTTCATCGTAACTCTTAACAGCACAATCATCCTAACTTTTGCACTGATATTAATATTTCTTAATTTAATAATTTCATTTGTAATTTGGTTTTAAGTCGAATTAAAAAAAGTGAAACTAAAAAAAATTTTATTTTAAGAATTTTTTTGCGGGGGCGGGGCGTAACCTTTGACGCGCTTTTCATTTATTTACATTGTGCATACTAAATTTTATAACATTTGAACAATTTTACGCGAACAGAAAATAAAATACAATGTATATTATTAGTCCAGAGTATTAGTCCAGTGAATATAAATTACAAAAACAAAATTTGATTTTATATTTAGAAATGTTTTTTTTTTAAGAAAGGTTCCTCTACAAGCGCTTGATTTTCATGTCAATATTGTGCATGCCAAATTTAATTACAATTAGATAAGTATTTGTTGAGTTATTTATAGTGGAAAATTGTGTGCTTCTAACAGCTGTTGATAAATACCCTTGTTGAAGATTGTGACCAGTAATCCATTGACTAAACAATCTATGTATAAAACGGTAAAACACTCACTCATCGCAGTTTTTTTTTCGAAATAGATGTGGAGGTTTTTCGAAATTCTTAGGGTAATTAGTTAAAATAAGAGATACAAATTTATTTTACTGGAATTTTTTTAAGGTAATAATATAAAAATCATAAAACAATAACAAGGGAACCGCAGATGCATCCCTTGCACCTAGATATCTAAGATGCTTGCACAAGGCGTAGTAAAAGAACTATCAGAAGCACCTACATGATCTTATCGAGACGCAAAAGCTAACAGCTTCTCCAATTTGATGGTTCGCATGATGTAGGGATTCAAAGTTTCAGATCCAAACATTCTATATTTAAGACCTTGGATATTTCTATAGTTGAAAATAACCTGAATAGAGGTTTCATCGTCGTCCATGCACGACCAACAAGTAGGATCGCAGGAGATTCTCATGTTATGAAAATTATACTTCAATCGACAATGTCCTGTTAGAAGACCATTTTTCTCAACTGTACCCTTGTAAATTTAAACCAATTTTCAGCTTGCTATAGCAATAACAATTTAAGGTGAGAGAGCTTTGTGTGACGACCTCTCTCGCGCAAGCCTGTATTTTTTTTTAGTATAAAACGTAAACTAGACCCCGGACGGACGTAACGTAATGACAGGCTTAGACCAATCTATAAAGTTAAGCAACAGCAGTCACAATCTGTACTTGGAAGGGTGACCACCTAGCAGTAATGTGTACTGTTGTTGTATAAATAATAATAATCTCCTTTGGTTAATGGCTATATAGCTAAAAGTAGCTTAAGCCAGAAAAAAAAAACCTAAACTATAATAAAATTAAATGTTATCATACATAAATTTATCATTTAAAATTTTGTTTATTACAATATGTATTGAATATATAGTACAATTACAATAATATTAGTAGTCCTATCCATACGAGACAATATTATTCCTCAATAATTATTTCCTACTGACACTTCTGCAGATAATATGTGCATTAATAATGCCATCAGGAGCGTTGCCATTGCATTGGTCATAGTAACTAAAAAGAAAGAAAAAAAGAAGCGTAGGTGTATGATAGAATCTTGTAAGTATGTTGCTTTTTAAATTTTTATTTTGACATATAGTTAGTTTGTCGTTTGTTCTTGATTGTTCGCCATAAACCATTTTTTGGTCTTAATTTGATTAATTTAAAATACACCTTCAAATGTTTTATTATTATTTTAAGTCGCTTTTTCAACAGCTTAGGTCATATAGCGACTACATTGGGGATATTCTATACAACAACATCACACAGCAATTCTATGAGGTCACCCATCCAATTATTAACTGCGTATATTGTTGATCGGTTGAGATTAGTAATTACGTTACGTTAGTGGGGGTCAACCTTTAAATTTGCCTCCCCCTCAAACATTTAAAATTTTTTTTTTGTAATTATTCGAGTACAAATATCCATTTATGATTGGTCTTGCATTTTTTCTACCTTAAAATCACCTATAACCTACCCATAATATTTAGAGAAAATTACAATGTAAAGATGGTGATGTTTTTTTTTTCACATAGAATGAAATAAATGTTATGTAAACAAAATGATAAAAACAAGAATAAGAATGACAATCAAACAAATATGTTGTATTGTGTATCGTTAAATTAGAACAGAAGTACACATAGGTACAAACATACAGCATTCAAAACATACCAACATGAAGAATGGTTTTTGCATTTCCTAAGAAAACTTACCATGGTAGTGTATTATTTATTATTTTTTAAACTACCGGAAATTAGAGATTTCAACAAAAAAAAAGCCCACCAATTTTTGTGAAAAAATCGAAATTTTGACGTTTTTCGATATTTAGTCAAAATTAGGTGAAAAAATAAATAATTATACAGGGTGGTGCAGAGGAAACGCATGTTTTTCGAACCGCTAGTACGCGGCGACGGGAGGGGGTATTGACGTTGAACGAATGTTAGCAGACAGCCCATGCAATGCCGTTTCAGTCGCCATGGAGCGTTGGAGCGTACAGCATCGTGTGTTCGTTGTAGAGCAGTTTTTTAGAAACAATGATTCTGTAGTCACAGTGCAACGTATTTTTCGTCAATATTTTAGAGTTGGACGTCATGGTGCAGTGCCTGATCGAAATACCGTACTCCGATGGGTTGCAGCGTTTAGAAGTACTGGTTCTGTGATGAAAAAGAAACCACCTGGTCTTCCTCGTTCAGTTCGTACACCGGAAAATGTAGACGCAGTCAGAACGGCAATTGTTGCTAGTCCTAGACGATCGACTAGACGACATGCTGTAGCGATGGGTATGTCACGTCGTTCGCTTCACCGCATTTTACATGATGACCTCAAGTTCCATCCGTACAAAATAATGATCGTCCAGCAGCTTAACGAAGGGGATTTTGTCCAGCGCAGAGAGTTTTGTCGCATAATGGATGAAACGTTTACTTCATGAGTGATGAAGCACATTTTCATCTGGACGGTTACGTCAATGTTCAAAACTGTCGGTATTGGGCATCCGAGAACCCACAACAGTTACACCAAAGATCTCTGCACAGTTTAAAGGTAACAGTGTGGTGCTGCATTTCAAAGTTGGGGATTGTTGGACCCTATTTTTTTGAAGAAGAAGGAATTGTAGTTACTGTTACATCAGCTCGCTACGTTGAAATGTTAAACAACTTCCTTCGTCCAGAACTTGAAAGGCGTCAAGTGAACATGAGAGAAATTTGGTTTCAGCAGGATGGTGCCATAGCTCACGCGGCGAGAGCATCCATGGCAGTGGTTCGACAAATGTTTGCAGGACATGTGATTTCGAGATTTGGTGATGTTCACTGGCCCCCTCGCTCACTCGACCTGTCGATATGTGACTTCTTTTTGTGGGGATATTTAAAATCAAAAGTGTACATCAACAAGCCTCGCACACTCGAAGACCTTAAGAATTCCATTCGTCAGAAATTGAAGCCAGAAAAATCAGAAATAAATGTTGGAGAGAGCCGTTCGTAATTTTCAGAAGAGAATCCACATTTGTATCCAGCAAGAAGGACACTGGAATATAATTAAAAATACAATTAATTTAAATACAACGAAAATACTATTAATTTAAATAATTATTTTCTAACGCCTTCATAAAGGCCCGTTAAAGTTAGAATATCGAGTTGTAAGTTAACTTAAAAAAATGATCACTAATTAATTATAGTGATAAATGGTCAGCAAATTTCAAAATTTGGTCAGGTTTTGTTTCTTCGTAATAATGAATTGAAATTTGTAAGATCATTGTAAAGATTTTAGCACGTTAAGTTCCAAATATTGAGCCGAAAAATAGTCATAATAAGTGGTCATAAATGGTCAGCATATTTCAAAATTTGGTCAAGGTCAGTTTTCTTAAAATTTTGAATCTATACTTTTTCATGGTCAATAAAAAATTTAAGTACTTTAAAGTGTAAATATTGACTCGAATAATAGTCCAAAGTAATTCGTCACTAATTGGTCGTAAATGGCAAGAAAATGGATAGAAAGTCCGAAATTTATCCTATTAACAAAATGATAGATAGACAAAAATGAAATTTAGTTTACTCCACCATATAGATGAAATTTTATCTTACAAAATAATTTAAGTTATTGTTTTTTAATATATCAAAATTGATCGGGCTTTATTTTCTCAAAATTGGATGAACATTTTTTATAAACGCTGTAGTACTGAAGCACATCAAAGTACGATTGTGGATTTGAAAAGCGCTTTAAATAATTGATCAACATTTCTTTTTTGATACTTAGTGCCTAACAACTAACTGATAACAATTGGAACTGGTAACAATATCAATTCTTAAAAGAATTATAAACAGATCAAATTAATAATATACGGGTTTGAACGGTGATCTACCCACCTGTAGTCACCTGAGTGACTATAATTCTAAAAGCATATGTTATTTATTTAATCTATAACTAGAGAACATTAATCTAGATTAATGTATCTTAAGACTAAGACTAATTTTTAATTTTTGAAGAAATATTTTTTTAAGGAGCTTGGACCATGTTGATAATAAATTGACAGGTCGATATGACTTCGTTAATCGGGTTTCCTGCCTTTGGAATTAGTATGATTTGTGTGAAATTTTTCAAAGAGGGAAAGTATCTTAGTCTCAAGATTGCATTTAATATAAACCGAATTATAATGATCCCAATTTTTAGTAGCTCATTTAAAATACTTGTTGTATCTTTGTTGTAAAAATTATTTTAAATCCTTGTGGGAGATAACTGCAAAAAAGCGCTTAGAAATTCTTCAATTTCTTCTTCTGACTCATCTAGTGAATTAGAAAACACTTCTTTTAAATCTTGCAAATAGGTAAGTTTTTTCTTTACAGGTTCTTATCAAGGAACCATCAGCTTGACGTAAAGGTGGTAAATGGTGTAATGGCTGGTTACAACTTTTTGTAGCTTTCTATAGTCAATAATCAGTTGCTTCAGAGGTATATAAATTTTCGAGATAATCTTGAATATAACTTGATCTATTAAAATTATTTTTATCTCTTGGAAAGTTTGTTTGTTGCCAGATTCTTCTTAATCTACAATTTTCAACTATTATAAATCTGATGTTTTGTTGTAGTAAAGCTTTAGATTTAGAACTTACATCCAAAGTTGATTATCTGGCTTCTTTTTGAATTGCTTACGAATTTTGAATTTGTATGCGTAAGCCGATGTCTTGTGGTGATTTTAAAGGAATGCTTGGATTCAAGATACCATCTAGATAAAAACGAAAATCTGTGTAACGGTTGGTTAGATACATAGAACTTCTTTGAATGAATTCGGTTCAAATCGATAACAAAACCGGAGGATTTAATTTGCCTCTTTGCCTTAGGCGTATTTTTTAAAATAAATAAGTCTAAAATATCAGATATCTTGTATAAATCTGATGGTCAGTAAATTGGTTCACCAGTAAATATTTGATCAAATTTATTTACTGTTATTGTTACTGTATTTATTAAAGGCTTCTAAAAAAACTTTCAAAAATTTCTTGCCTTATTCAATGTCTTGCTGGGCAGTAAACAGCTGACAGTGTTATAGGTCCCGCTCAACCTCAATAACAACTCTTGTAGCTTGAATTTTCTCTGTAATGTACTTTTCAATTTCATAATGTTTCAGACTCTTTTTAATAATAACAACTGTTCATCCTGGGGACCTTTCACTTGAAACGTGTTTCAGAAATAAATGCGATAACAATATTATGATCTATGAGGATAGTTTCTAGTTTCAAACGCCGATTTAACAGCTCGTCTGAGTTCCGTATAATTAGCTTTAAATTTTGAACCATTTTATTTCATTTTACTAAATTTTTACTTTATTTTTAAAAATGATCATGAAAACTACTACATTTTGTTCATTGTGATTTGAGCAGTGCCCTTTGACTGATGGCTTATGAAATTTCTGGCTATCGTTTTTAACTGCTTGAGCGTATGAAAAGTTTTCTCGGGTTACGTTTGAAGTCGTAGCCTTTTGAACGTTTTTTCCAGCAGGTTTTTTATGGTATTTGACAATATATGCAAAAAATGTAGATAAGGAAGTGAAAATATCCGATATAAAATTAGATGAAAAGTTTGCTCATCTTACCAACTTTCAAAATGCGTTAAAAACTTTCTGTTAGTTTCATTCCTTGAGATTTTACACCTGTTAAAAATCCTTAAAAATTCAAATATATATTATTTTATTCAACAAATATATGCGGAAAATGTAAAAAATAAAGAAAGTAAAAATTTCTAGCATAAAACAACATTAAAAGTTGTTTGCTCATTTTACCAGCTCTCATAATGCTGTAAACTAAAGATGTTTTGTCATTCCTTTACATTTTATAACCTTTTAAATGCTCTTACAAAATTTTTGTATGCTATTTGACAATATATGGTAAACATTTGGTTAAGTGGAAATATTATTATAAAATTAGATAATAAGTATGCACATTTTACGAGCTTTCAGAATCCGTTAAAAATTTACTTCTATTTTCATTCCTTGTATAAAATAAATATCAGCAAATAAAAATATCTGGCATTTAAAGTTCATCATCATAAAATACATGTTAAGAAAATCTTATCATGTGCGCATACATATGATTCTGTCTGAGGTGGCATTAGAATTTCTGATCAAAAAATTTTATGCTGTTATCTGTAGTAGGCCAGCTGTTAGTAAAAAAAGTAATTAAATAATTTAAATTATTTGAAAATTCTTTGGTTTGTTGTACGTATCCGATAATATCGGATGATATAGCTTGCTTAAGATTTTTGTCTGAAGTATGATCAGGTTTTCTTATGGGACTGTGCGATGGTGTACGTTGACCATCAGATTTTCTGATCAGAATTTCCGATCAGAAAATCTTACGGTACGTGCTGGTCCTTATAAGTTTAGGAAAATATATTATGTTTGAGATGTTATTTTTTTGTTTTTATGTTTTACATATTTGGCTAAAAAGTTGCCTTTATTCAATTTAGAGCAGAAGGAATCGGCGCACGAGTACCGAAAACTATTCCACCTCAATTTTTTTATGCGATCCTCTTCAAATTGCCCTCCTAATGATATAAATGCATGTTGCCATGGCGCAACCCGGTGCCATATTGTTTAAACCGAAATTGTTTAAACAATTGCAAGGCATTGTTATTTTTCAACCGGACAATAATATATTAATACATTAATACATTTTTTTAACTATAAACCAATGAGTCAGAGAGAGACAGCGATACTTAAAGGTAAGCGACGCATACTTATTAACAATTAAAAAAAGGTATAAACAATGAAATTTTTTAAAATCTCTTTTTACAATATTATTAACAATTGTATAGAGAATTAAAAAAAAAATATTACTTAGACATTATGTTTTTTTTAAATATATTTTTCATGGGTTGAAAGTACCCAAATTTGAGATTTTTCGAACCTTTAAAAATTCATATCTTTAAAAATATTAACTTTATCGTTAAAAGTCAAAGGACCTTTTTTATTGGTATTTCAATAAAGAATATAAAAAAAAATTTGTCCGGTTGAAAAATAACAATGCCTTGCAATTGTTTAAACAATTTCGGTTTAAACAATATGGCACCGGGTTGCGCCATGGCAACATGCATTTATATCATTAGGAGGGCAATTTGAAGAGGATCGCATAAAAAAATTGAGGTGGAATAGTTTTCGGTACTCGTGCGCCGATTCCTTCTGCTCTAATTAGATTTTTTACTATAATTCTTCTTTATCCCTTCTTCATTCATCGTGTAAAAAAATAGTTTTTAAAAATGTCAAACTAATACAAATTTCAATTTTTTTTATTTAACTATTGAAAGAACTTAATCTCATTGTATTAAGTAAATGATTTACTTAATATTTTGAAAATACCAGAAATCAATAAAATATTTGAAAATGGGGGACGCATAAAAAATACAAATACAATTTCTAAACAGCGATAGAGAAAAACTGTTAATGCAAACAACTTCTGCTTGAGACAGGTTTTCTTATAATCAAAAGTTTGAGTAAAATTTCCATATATTTATTTCAATCAATACTGTGTATTTTGTATTTCATTTATTTGTTTTATAAAAATTGGGTATATAGAAATACCCAACACTCGAAAAAATTTTCAAATACATTTGAGCTATTTTATGTGTAATTATTATGGGTAAACTTTTTACCCAATTTTATATAAGATATTTTCACTTCCTTATCCACATTTTTTGCATATGTTGTCAAATAGCATAAAAATTATAATTTTTCAAGGAATGAAAATAACACCTATATTTTCACGAATTCTGAGATCTAGTAAGATCAGCAAACTTTTAATAAAGTTTTATTTTATATATTTTTACTTTCAGATCTTTATTTTCTTTCATATTTCGCATATATGGTTGAATAAAATAATAAATTTGAATTTTCAAGGACTTTTAAAAGGCAATAAAATATCAATGACCCAAAATGACACCACTTTAACGGATTATGAAAATTGAGAAGATAAACAAACTTAACATATGATTTTTTATTTAATATTTTCATCTCTTTTACTTTGTATTTGAACCCAAAAATGGGTGTTTTTCGAAATTTTCGACTTTTAATTTCGTTTTTTTTTTTAATAGAAGATAATGATTTAGAAATCTACATTATCTTCTTTCTGAGACATGCAATGAATACAATTTTAGCTCGATGTAATAACAAAAAGCTCGCATTCGATAAAGAAACAACAAAAAAAGGTTTAAAATCCTTACAGAAGATAGGTTTTTAAGAAAGCTTTCAAATACCATTTACAACATTGCAATGATTTGAATGAAAACATTTTAAACGAATAATAAATGGTACTAAAATAGTATTTTTTTTCATTTGTGAAGGTGCATCCTGCAGTAATTACATAACGAACAAGAAAGAAAGTTTTTTTCTTTCTTTTAACGAAAAGCTCATCAATTATGTCTATTTTCCTCAAAATCGGAAATCAATATCAGTGTTCCAAATTTGATGATTTGAAATGGAATGACCCTATTAGGGCCCCCATATGTTACTTATTTTCCAAGAATGAACCAACAATAAATGATGCTATGAAAAATGTTTTTTTTCATTTGTTGAGGGTGATCCAGTTATTACGTAACAAAAAATTTATAGAAGCTCATTTCTTTTCTTGTAACAAAAAGCACAACAATTGTGTCTATTTTCATAAAAATCGGAGATGTGTCAGCGCCCCACATTTGATGATTTGTAATGGAATGACCCTTTAGTAAAGATCCCCAATATACATGAGAATAAATCAATAAATTCACTTATTTCGATTTAGTTCTATTCGAAACATCTTATAATTTTAAATGTTTTAGAATCAAATTGATTACTTTTAATTAAAAATTTTGAATGCGTTTCAATTGGAATGAAAACCCAACCTAATTTTGCTATTACCTAAAAAAGTTAATTTTGCTATTACATATTTGATAATTTAACAAATAAACTATATTTCGATGTCAGCACCAGTTCAATTTGTTATATACTATCTATCATCACTAGACTACAATATATTACTAGAAAAATATTAAAAATGATTGTTTATTAACAGAATTATACGGATAATCTATATAGCTTTTTGATACGATGTCAATGTTATTACAGTCAACTAATTAACTTTTAATAAATGAACAAGAAGTTTCAGTAATTGAATCTATAATCTTATTATTCATTGGATTTTATAGATTAATAGCCTATATGTACCTATAGAGGATTAGTGCATTCGTCAATTTTTTACTGAAAAAATAATATTTTCCGCACACAATTCTACACACAATTGAAATTTAAGTAGTTTTTGATCATAAACATTAGCTTAGCTTAATGCTTCTTTTTCCATATTATTATATTCGACATATATATGAATAAACGAGGGTCTATTAAATTTAGTCTATAGTCAGTTTGTAAGTTTGCCATCAAGATAACTCTAAAAAGAAAAGAGTTATTTTTTTGATATTTGATTTGATGTGAAATATTTGTTTCTTCTTTCATAATTTATTTTTAATTATATTGTTGGGATTATGGTATGTGATGATGTATTATTTTTAAATAATTAAACACTTTATTTATTTTAAGATATTCTTTTATTCAAAAATAGAGTTTTTCAGAATATGTCTTTACACCATCAATGATTAGACTTGACTACTTACTACTATATTTCCAAAGTTGTCCCTTTACATTTGTCCATTTTAGTTCATGTAACATTTGTTGTTTATTGGGTTATATGACATCTAAATATATCTCAAATATTTATGACAGGATGCACTAAGTACTTTAAACTATCTTTCTTCTTAGAAATAATAAAATAAAACCTTTTTATATTTAAAATATGTGCTCACCAAATGTTACAATAAATAAGAAACTTTCCCATTGAAATATTTAAGACCCTTTTAAAAATATAGTATCGCAAAATAAAAGAGAATAATTTTTGTATTGACGAATTCAATATTTCAACATATATCTATGTTTTACATGTAAGTTTATTCCATCAAAAAGAGATTGATTTTGACCACCGCTTCGCCTGTGGATAAAACTGAACAAAATATAGACTTAGGCACATCGCACTTGGAGTGATTTGAGTGAAATCGTCGAAATCGCTGATATCGGCGATATCGTTGCTCCGACTTCTTAACGTTTTTTGAAGAAGGGGTAATACATTGTTTGTTTACTAATAATAAATATTTATATATATATATATATATATATATATATATATATATATATATATATATATATATATATATATATATATATATATATAAATATATATAATTTGGCATACAATTTTTATACTCCACATTTAGAATAAGTCAGAGGTATACAATAAATGCAATTATAAAATAAAAGTGGATTCTGACTGAAAAACATTTTCTGTTAAATTGTATTTTTATCTCTCGCGACCACAGAATTTTGCTATGCGACCCCAAATGAGGTCGCGACCCATAGTTTAAGAAGCCCTGACCTATAGTATTACTCAGTTAAACAAATTCTCAACCCAAAAAATTTCTAGACATATTTATTATGTGTGGATAGCAAAAAGGGAAAAACCTCTTTCTCTAGGTATACTTCTCCTAATTGTTGTAGCAACGTTGCAATAGATACAACATTAATTCATTATGGCAGTAATGACGTTCTGCAAGAGTTAAAACCTTATTTTCTTATAACACTTTTCAAGCGTTAATATTATTTTCATTCATATGAATACAGAGTAAATAAACAGAAATGAACTTTAGACTTATTTTATAAATTTAAGCCAATACATCTTATACTATTACTCAAAAATATAATATATATTGATTCTTATTATTATTGTATTTGTTTACAAAATGAACAGTATAAATACAGTGATTGTACAGTGGCTGTAATCTGTATTTATTCTAATCACATAAAACAAATAACAGAGTTAATTTTTTAGATATTCGATATAAGATTTAGCATCAATGTTTGAACTACTTTAATCATTAGCATTCATTAAATACTCGAATATCTATACAGTTATAAATATGTCACACATAATAAATATGTCTAGAAATTTTTTGGGTTGAGCATTTGTTTAACTGAGTAATACTATAAGGTGAAAGTTCTTATGTATTTGACAACGTTGCTTACGAATGTAAAATTACATACAATTGTTGTCGCATCATGATGGAATTCTTACGATTTCAGTATTTGATTAAGCATATCGCATACAGTGCGATTTCGTACATGTAATTTTCTTATGGAAAGTAATGTATATCCGGATATGACACAACAGTTGCAACAATACCATACCTGTGATAAAAGTATAGCTTTGTCTAGTTTTGAAGGTCCATATTTTGCTTATTTTTAAAGATTTTTAAAAAATAATTTCAGTTTCCTGTTCTTGAAGACGATTTAATTTAAGTAATTAAAATTTTAATCAACATCCCTGTTATGCTTCAAAAACTATCCATTCTTATAATATAAATTAACCACCTTCATATATGACTTCCATTCTATATTTTTTTGGATCATAAATTTATACTTGTAATATTGATATCATTGATATGAAATTGATTTGTTGATCTGTTAGATTTTTCGCTCTTTTGAATTAGTTTCAGTACAACAACTGCTGTGGAAATCTTAAAATAATTTTTTTCGATTAATTATCTTCAAAGGTGTAAAAGTCTTATACTTTGAAATGATGATCGGAGGTATATTTTTTAATTTAAGAGGAGATTTCTAGCACATTAAAAGAATGGAAAAATAACAAAGCATGGCTAATGGTTGCTGGGTGGGTATCAGATCGATAGTTTACGAGTAGTCGCCTTAACTATTTATTCGGCTGAAGAAAATGTCTGCAGTCAAAGCACATTCACAGGTGGTTATTTTGCTGTCTCATTTCCACTTACCCGGATACGTTTTTCCCTATAGCAGTTTGTTAGTGATGGTATTTCGTTCTGGTCTTTTATATTATTTATTGTAAATATATTTTATTTATCCTGTGAAAATTTTAAGACTAATAAAATGACAAAAATGGCATTAAGAAAAAATATTTATATATTCATAGTGTTTTTTTAACAATTAGGAGTTATATATGTTCTGGACAAATTTTCATGAATGAATACAAAATACTGTCAACAATAATTTCCTAAAATTTTATGATTGATACTTATTTTATTTCTAACCCTTTATAAAATTTTAGCAAATAAAATGCCACAGAAGGCTGCCAGAATTGAATTTTAGTGTTCAGTATGTATAGATGCTTTACTGTGTGAAGTTTCATTACAAATTGAAATTGCCATCTAAAATTGGATTGATATTATCTATCTATATATATATATATATATATATATATATATATATATAGATATATATATATATATATATATATATATATATATATATATATATATATATATATATATATATATATATATATATATATATATATATATATATATATATATATATATATATATATATATATATATATATATATATATATATATATATATATATATAGATGTATTGTAACTGACGTATAAGTTGGTTGAATAGATCGTAATTAGTTTTGTCACTATAAAAATGCAAACATATGTTGAAACTTTGATTCACATTTTTGGACTTTACGGAACCATTAAGGAAAGGTAAAAAGTACACTCACCTGGGTGGGAACTTACTGTACTTACTGTAATATTATTGGTCAGTAATCTGCAATTGAGTTAGTTATCTGGTTTTTGTGAGATTTTGAGAAAGTTTCGTCGCCGTTGAATATTATACAAAATTTCAAATTTTTTTTTTTAAGGAAATAAAAATATTGAATTCCAAACAGTTTTTATTAAAATATTTGATATATTTCGTATGAAATGGATTTGAAACTCGCTGTTTTTTGACCAATTGAGAATACAAATAAGAATAATGAAAAACAATTAAATGATTTTTTCCAGAAAGCACTTCAAATGCAGTTAGTTCATATTAAATTTGAGAATGTATATTTCATATAGCATACATATAATATCTGTATAATATTTTTATGTTGCAGGCAGAAAGTAAATAACATATAGTAAGTAGATATATTTATACGATTAATAGTTACAAAATAAAATTTTTGAATTGCTAAAATTATCGTTGAATCTTTGAAAAGACCTTTATGTCAAATCTGTTTTACAAATGTTTGTTTAATTTCCCTGATACCTGTTTGTAATCAAATCTTACATGTGAAACCGCCTGATCTCCCGATTCTCTGAGTGTCTGAATGAGCTAAAATCTTACATATGTAAATCGGGTGACAATATAATATCTGAAATGCGGGAAATAAATTATTTTGAAATAAATGTATAAATAAATTCTTCGTAATCCCCTTGAATTTCCCATAAGAGTCAATAAAATATATACCTTTACATTGCGAAGATTTCTTGCGAACAGCCTCTTTATAACGAATTTTCAACTATCAAAAAAAAAAGTGTAAATACTTCTAATTAACGAATTTTTCCAACCGAAAACCTTTTTATAACATTTCCACCAATATGACCCTTAATCTTAGTCCCATAGTATGACATTTAGTCTCGACAGGTTTCGGCACGTTTTATTTTCAAAACAATCAGTGTTTTGTTTGATGGGACGTAATGTAAACAGGGCTACCCGTCACTGTTGTAAAAGATTGTAGTTGCAATGGCTCAGAAACAGAAAAGGTGTTCTTCTTTAATATAAGAAGCCTCAATAATAACGATGTCCTCGATTTAACAAATTCTTCGTAATACCCTTGAATTATCCATAAGAGTTAATGAAAAATATACCTTTACATTGTGAAGATTTCTTGCGAACAGCCTCTTTATAAAGAATTTTCAACCCTCAAATATCAACCATTAAATAAGTGTAAATACCTCTAATTAACCCAAAATAAAAACCGGGATTCCCGAAAGTACATTAACTACAATTTTAAAATTTAAACATAAGTTTTCGGAAGAAAGTGGTTTTCCTGTAAACAGTAGAAGATTAAAATCGTGCGAGTACAAAGATGTAGAGAAAAGGTCGCTATCAGAGGCCCTATTCTTCAGAAAAAGGCTCAGCAGTTGGCAGTAGAACTTGGACGTGCTAGAAATGGTGACAAGTTAAGGCTGGATAACCTGTGATGCTTTTAGCAATTGGTTTAAAACTTTCGATAATTTTTTTACTTCGTTATAAGAAATGGTAGACCAACCTAACCTTAATATAACAAACCTCAGTTTACCGAATTACTTGATATAACGAATATTTACTTGTTTCCTTCCGATTTGTTATATTGATGTTGCACTGTATAAACATACACCTATATGTATTTTTTTTTTCAAAATATAATTTTAATTTAATTTTAATCTATATATTTCAAAATAAGTATTAGATGTCTTGTATTTCAGATATTCAATCTTGCTGAAATCTTTCATACATATGTTAACCGGGTGCCAATATATATATATTAGTACACCCAACCACGATTGGATAGAAAAATGTTTTATACTTTACAGCTTTACCCTTTAAGAAAAAGTTACCAATTTCTCCCGGTTCTTGAGAAAAAAAACCGACTTAAAAACTTAAGCTGGAGCAAATCATACATTAAAAAAAATATGAAGTACGTTTAAAATTAATTGAATATATGAAATAATAAAAAAATATTAATTATTCTTTGCTTTGAATAAATTTTTTCGGCAACTCAGTGGCGAAAATTTTCTTGAACTACTATATTTAATAAAATATAATTTTAATTCAGCAAACAGGTGGCTAAAATCTGTACCAATTTGAAATTCGTGGAGACTCTAGGCATAAATTAGCAGGAGCCTAATTAAAAGAAAATTTTTTTTGCGCTTCACGCATTCTGGATATTGATTAAATATTTCGCTAATTTATGAGGTTTAAATGTGATACCTACACGATATATCATCCAATTAAACACACTGACTTACAGCTTACTTTTTAATTCCTGAAAACTTGTGAATGTAAATACACTACTACACTAAGTTTGAAAACAAATTCGCATGAGTTACATGCAATGAATAAATTCGTAATCTGCGTTTATGATATGGAAAACTCAGAGATGTTCAATATTTTGTTGCCAATAAAATATACGAATTTAATAAGACGAGGGGATAGTTATCATATTTGAAAACCAGGAAATTTGATTTTCACTTTTTGCATGCATTCCAAAACTCAAGTAACTGGCAAAGCAGCAGATATAAAATCGTTTAAATGATTAGTTTTTGGAAAGGAATTTGAAATTTATGTTAGAGCGCTTTCATCCGCCTTCAGCGGGCTCGTTTTATCCTACAATTATACCAAATGTTTCGTTCTCGTTTATAGTACTGTAGATCTTTAGAGCTAAGTGATAATTTCTCATTTATATTAGATTATGCGGATATGAGCATAAAAAATTAATATTTTATTAACAAAATTTCTTGGTATATCAAAATTGAAAAGCGTATAGAATAGCGTAAATTGGTGACTGAACATGAGTTTATTTAATCATTACAGCCCGTTTGTCCAAAGTTATAATTGGATCATCAAACTGATCAGCAATCACTATAGGGTGGAAAAAGACCTTAGAAGATCACGACAAGGATGTCCATTTTGTACTATATTTTATTGGAGCTCTATTCACCTAATTATTGTGCTGCGGTTGTATTCAATGCACGTACATAATACGCGGTAAAACTACCTTTTCTAAATTTGTGTTGATAGATAACCAGTAGGTTCTGATGTTATAACGAACATGTCTCTGATAATATAAGAAATCTATATTCGGTTTTGTTAAAATTAGAACATGTAATTCAAGGGCATCGGGGGTACATATAGGATTCACTATGCCTAAAAGTTAACGGAAGAATTTCAATTAATTGAACCAGGCTTCGCAATCTGAAGAAATGAACATTCATAATATCTGCACTTAACATAATGACTACTCTTAACACATAATATCTACTCTTTCTTTTAAAGTTTTTTCCCGAATTTTTATAATGCTAGAATAGTGTAAAGTTTATAGCTTCTGAGCGGTCGTTAATGCTAACGACTTTTTATAAGTTCTCACATTTATTATAATATCTATGTAGTTCATGTCCGGTGCTATATGATGATTTTGTCGTATCTGTGCTTCGTTGTGTGTTGATTTAAAATTATATGCTTCAACTTATTTGATTTAGGTATTTATAATCAATCAATCTTATTTCTTAGATTATTTTCCAGATAAGCTGATTGCCAGCAGTGTTAAGGTGGCTCAAGAAGATTGTAACAATGTATTATCAGATTTTAATTTAATTACTTTTTCAACGGAATAAATATAAAATTCACAAGAGGCACTATCAATACGCTACAGCTTATTTAATATTTATTCTACCAATTCTATATTCTAAAAAATATTCTAAAATGTACCACAAAGAAGAAAATGCATAACTTTTACCTTTTCTGGATAGAGTAAAAAGCGTTTGCATATTTACATGTTTATCTTACACTTACTAAAATTTTCATGTTAAAAAAGTTTACAGTGAAGCGATCATATTTTTCCTACTTGGCACCATTTTCTCACTTGTTCTACAAGTTCACTGTTTTGTCGATAATGTATATGAATATCTGCATTCAAATAAGGAATAGTTGACTTGTTATCAATGCAAAGTAAAAATTTGTACTTGTTATCTATGCAATGTAAAAATTTAAGGCCCAGCTCACATCTTCAGAAAATCTCGTTCTTCAATTTGAGAAACTTGTGGGCTTAATTAGGGTGTTTAAATATATGAGCTCACTTGAAAGTAAAAATTTGATCATTTGCTTATTGAAATAATTACCATGGTTTAAATCCTTGCAATACAGGCTAAGACAATTAAAAAATAATTTGTTTATCTGTCTCAAATAAATTTCGCCGGAGTATATTTATTTAATTAATTGATATCGTTTTGAAAGGATTAAATGAGTTTCTCTCAACAGTGGGTTTTTCTCAACTAAACTGTAAGCTTCAATTTAAATATAGTTGCATTAATAATAATACTTTTTCCCAACGCACCTTCATATGGAAAGATGTCATTTCGATTGACGATTATCGTATAACCATGGGTGTAACCGTATATGTTTTTTTCCGTATAACTGGGGGAATCCACTAAGGCATTATGACTAACACGTTTAATCAACCCAACTTTCATGAGGAAATTATTTCATGAGATTTAGTTGATAAGATGCCGTTTGAACTGGGGCAGAACCCTTTGGGATCCCTGTCTTAAATTTTATTTGGAAAGATGATATTAATGTAATGTATTTCAATAAGAAGGTTCAGTTTTACATCTCCATTTATTGTAATTGGTCCTTTTATATTAAATATCCACAAGGGATTGCGCAGCCTTCGTGAGGCTAACCAATTGATCTTCTATATCATCTATCCTTTCGTCTCAATTCCATTTAGAGTGAGATATATGTGAGAGGGATCAAGATCGAGATATTGAAAGTTTCTTTTCCTTTTTATCACCCATATTTTATATTATTTTCTAAAATATTTTATGCAGGACTAACAAAAAACACATTTGACGTTTGGAACAACGAAACAAATATGAATACCAAAGCTACCTGTATGAAGGAAGAAAACAATTAGCAGGTGGAGTGGTGATAATTTAAATATTTTAAAAATCATTGGGATTTAGGCCCGCAAAATTGAAAAATATACAATTACTATCTTAAACTTATCCAAGTGTAATGAAATTTAGCATGCATAATCTTAACATGAAAACGAAAGGGTTTTCAAAAAGCTTACCTTGAAAAAAAATTTCTAAAACTAAAAACGAATTTCTAAAAAATTCTTTTAAAAAATAAATGGTCTTTATGTCTCATTTTTGGTTAGCATTTCCTCTCGAAATTTATAAAATGATATCAATTGGAAGATAAAAAATAAAAGATGATAACGAGAAACATTATAATCTTACTGGATGGGTTATAATGAGTTTCTATTGACTTTATAACTGCAATATAATGGATGTGGATGGGTGTGTGTGCACAGTTCTTATTTTATATACGTTGTTGTAGAATGTTATTATATTTCCCAAGAGAACTTGACAATAGTTTTGATAGACAACAATTTTATAGAATATTATACATGATGAGGTGTAGAACGAAAGATTAATATAAAAATGATTAAATATTAAATAAAACCCTAAGAATAGATTGTAGTTTTTCTATTTGTTTGACAGTGTTATATGCTGTTATGATCTCTAAAATTATTTGATATACACACACAATATTATTCAGCGATGTCATTTGTTAACATGCAAAACAGAAATCAAAATAGAAAGAGATATGTAGCGAAAGAAGAACTACAAAATGAAAATGAAATCAAAAGAAATTAAAAATATTCACTGCAAAGAAAATTAATCCAGAAGAAAGTAATTTGTAAACGAAAAGGAAAGAAAAAATATTGTTGAAAGAAAAAATATAAATGTTCTGATAGAGCTAAAATTCGTCTTTTTAGATCTTTAATGGGCCACCAATGACTCGACCAGACCCAAAATACGTGTTTCTAATCAATATAGATAAACACGCTCATACCACATTTAATAAAAATTTTAATGTTAAGCATTCATAAAATACTCTAAATATACAGTTATAAATACATAATAATAATAATAATATGTAATGCAAGTATGTATATTTATGAACTAAATTTGATTTAAAATTTTGAAAAAATATTTCAATCAAATGTTGATTGTTTTGAAGAAACAAACATTCTTTATATTAAATACTTATCTTCTATCTTTTATGTTTCAACAGTTGGATAATGAATACTTTATGCTCTAGGACCGATTTTACTCATTCACGAACCTCACTTTTACCTTTGTATGTTTACATTACGTCAACAAAAAGGCAGCTCGCTACCAATTTTCGGTTATGAGTTATCTTGATGAGGGGCAGACAGACAAGAGGTTTGGCGAACGGACATACTGGCGGGCGTGCGGAACTAGACTAATTAGATGATTCTATGAACACCTAAGTCAAAATTGGTAATTTTAATATTTTCAAACGTTATAAACTTTGGGCTTATTGGCAACAAAATTAATATACTTTAACATATATGTCGAGTAAGTATAAAAAGGTCAAAATCCAACCCGATTTCTTAGTAGTTATTGATACTTTCGTGAGTGTTTTCAACCAATTCATATTGACATCCATGATCTTTTTTTTTATTTAATAAGTTTATAACATTCCCATTAAGTTAAAAAAAACTTCGATATTTCCAATCGAAAAATAAATTCAAAACTGATATGCAACACTTTGCATATGAATTCCATTTTTTCTAAATATCTATTTAATTAATTTCGAACAAGAATATTTTCTTGTTTCGTAAATGTAACTTATTTTTTTATTTAAAATATTTTGTACTTAAGTGTAGTTAAATAGTATTAATGTATATGTTTTTGAAATTGAGCTCTTCCATTTGATCCATTCCTCAATTATTTTTCGTCAGAACATCCGCCAATACTGATTTCATTCTCATAGTGTATCTGTTACCCGAACCATAATAACGAATCGATTGACACCGCTACGGTAAAACATTCATAGGCGCAAATATATATACACACAAACCTTCGCACCCATATACATCGACTGTTAAAATCATAAACCTTCATTTTGTTTTTGCCGTAGTCGGAGAAAATGAAATATGTCATGAATTTATAATTATTATTATTATGCTAAATCTTTGACAATCTATATTTATATAATGATTTGTCTAGACTAACAATCTACAAAACTAGAAAAAATGAGCCTAGAAAACTGAAATTTGGAACATAGGAGTATTTTATAATATTAAGCCTTATACACAACCGTAACGCAACTTGGAAGGTGTAACAGTAATATTTGTGTAAACATGAATGCGTAACACTGTCGTGTAACAAAAGTTGATACGTGACAATGTTACATCGCGATCCATAAACTGTTGGTAAATTAGAACCGCACCAAAATATGTTGCTAGGTAGGGTTACGAATAGTGTGGACTTAATAACGCAACATTTGGAACGACAAGTTTATGTCTCATTATTCATTTTTATTTTAATTGTATTTAATTATTTCGATATTGAGTCGAACGAACAAAATACAATACAATATATTGAAATTTACCAACATAAGCAAATACTTAATGGGAAGGCTTGATAAACAGTTGAAACGTTATGCAACACATATCAACATCGTAACATCGCAACACCTACGAACCATTGGTCTCGTAACACGTAACATGTAAATCGTAATTGTACTTAGATAGACTTATGATACGGTGTTACGTTATATACGAATAAATGATGCCTGTTTGAACGCTGCTTTTCATCAACGTACAAATGAGGAAAATTCATCTTTAAGGTGATGTAAGAGTTCTTTTTTTGAAGTGAGAAATATGAAAAGCAACTACTGGTATTCATATTTTATGGAGCGCCGTGGGTAGGGGGATGTTGTGGTTCAGGGTTTTTGGATTTTTATCGATTTTTTTTAATAAGAATTTCACATATGGAATTATTTTCATAAATGTTTGTTACATTTTTGTATAAATATTTTTTGTATGAAGCTAAAAATAATCAATGTGCGTTAGGTATCATTATGATGTAAATTTTGACTGCTTTTCGATCGATCAGCTTAATGTATCTTGTACTATAGTAAGTGTCGCAAGTAATCTGGGGATATAAACAGATGATAGTCGAATAAAAATGTCGGTTATGAAGAGGTTCTGAATCAGAGAAAAACATATTGTTCCTTTTGTAGACAATTACTTATATTTTTACTAGTAAAAATACGGCACCATGTGGGCGTGATGCTGCGGGCTATGGCTAGTATAAAATAAATACTATAATTCAATTTAATTCTTTATATATTCTTGTTTTAAACAATACAGAATTGTATAGAATAAGTCAAAAAATAGGATGGGGTATATGAATGGAAGGGGAAGGAATGCAGCTATGGATGACCTTATAAGGAACCATCCCAATATTCACTTTGTACACACCAAATGGAAAACCATAGAAAACCATCGGTAAAGATAGCCGGCACCCGATACTAATGATCAAATGCCTCCCGAATATCACTAAGGAAGTGATTCGGTACAGGATGTGGAATACACTTGATACTTAGATGAATACATAAAAGATTTAAATAAAAGCTGTAAAATTACAGCAGTCAAAAAAGATGAGTTTCCCAGATGAATCGATGGAAGATCAAAAACCAAAGAAAAATCATTTATCAATCTAAATGAAATAAATATAATTATAATTAAAATTTATATCGACTATTTATTATCGATTCAACTGAAAAGTCAAATTTGTAGTGAGAAATATCCTTTCAGAATAAATAGAAATATAAATAAGTATACATAAATCTATTCGTAAAGACAAAGAGTGCTTGTCTATAATTAATTTTCAAGAAATGGAAAATCGTGTCCAAGGTTTACAGCAAAACTTCTTCTAATGAGTATGGACAAATATTTTATAAATGATTTTTAACTGCAGTCACAAAGCCCGATCTACCCCTCTCTATTAAAACAATTTAAGTTTAAAATACTGAAAACAAAAAATAAAATTTATATTCACTTTACAAGTGAAAAATTTGATTTACGAATTTAAATTGAAAACCTTTTCCATGTTAAAAAATTATATATATATATATTTTTTTTTTCTTTGTGATAAATTTTTATCACAAAGTATATTATAGAGTTATAGAGTAAATATAGATACAAAAATGATATAACAAAACAAGTAACATTTTACAAAAGCATCTATTTTATATTGACTATATTTAGTATATTTGATGTCACAAACCATTCACCCTTATAAATCAAAAATTGAATTCAACATAAAACCAATTTTCTACTGACAATGAAGGTTATATAATAATATTTTCTTTATTCATTGTAGAATATTAGTGTGTCATTCAATATAAGTATTAGTGCTTTTTTTACATGTTATACAGAATGTGATAATACTATTGTAGAACAAGTGAAAATCAAAACTATATACTCTTAATTGTTTTAATACTCGGTATATGGTTAAATATCAATGTTTGAATCATATTTTTAATCAAACACTTACTGCGGAGCTCATAACATCACATAATTTATACTGTAATTATATATATATAAATATGTTAATTACATGAATTTGAGCTGAAACTGTTACGAATCTAAACAGTAATAATACTTATATTATGAAAAAATGTTTCAAACAAAAGTTGTTAATTTTGAAGAAACAAATCTTTTAAGATATAAGAGGTGGATCATGGAATCATGTGATCCCGTACGCCGATTTTGTTCATTCTCGAATTTGAATCCACTTTTTAACTCTTAAAATACGCTAATAAGCTCAATATCCTTTTTGTTTTTGGTATTTTAGTTATCTTGACGACGGAGAGACGATACGGAAATTAACCCACTAGTTAATAATTCTGTGAGCTGCTTTAGCTCACAGAGAAATAAACCTCACCAAGAAATAAACATAAAACTGCACCTTCTTCACACAAAAGAGGCAGGGTGGAAGTTTTAAAGGAAAATATAAATTTTTCCTATTTGCTCTGATCATTTCATTACACATCGATTGCCCTCGTTCTCTGAGCTAACAAGGAATAAGTTGGTATTTTAAAAAATAGATAGGGATTCAAAACATATAATGTTTTCCTGTGCTCTGTTAACATTTCACAATGTTTGCAAAATACTGCACATTCATAGTTTACATTTTCCTCAAAATGGGAGGGATGCAATAAAAAACATGTCTACAAAGAATGTGGTAAAATTTCCTAGTTATACCATAAACCTTACTGTCTTAGATCATAACTATGTAAGGCACAACACGTTAGAAAGTTACAGCAGAACAAACATAAATACATAGATACAAATAAACGATAGTAGTTACCCGGTATTACCCGGTCTAGTTATATTCGAAAAGAAAGAAAAAAATAGATAAAAATATCATTGACATAAAAATTGAACAAAAAAAAAAATAATATATATACAGGGTACTTATTGTTCTCCAATGAAATTAATGCACATTACACAAATTATGAACCTAGCACGGCCGAAGGTATCGAGTATAAGCTTGTATTATATAATAGCAATATTATGGTACTGATGTAAAATAGAATTGTAGGTATGGGTCATTCCATTCCAAATGATTAAATGTTGGGCGCTAACATATCTCCAATTTTGATGAAAATAAGTAAATATATTGGGTTTTTATCAAAAGAAAGAAAATGACAAACTTTGGGTTGATTCCTTATGAAATGGGAGCTATTTGAAAAAATCATAATTTTTCATTAATTTGTAGTTTTTCTTTCAACTATAACGCGGACTCGATTAATGTATCGAGCTAAAAGTGTATTCATTATATTTCTCATAAAGTTTACTTACCTTCTCATAATTTTCAGATTTCTGGATCATTAACTGCCAGTCGAAAAAATGAAATTAACAGGCGAAAATTAATTCATAATCCGTTAAATTTTTATTGTTATTTTCCCCTCCATCAGATTTTATAGCCTGTTAAAAACACTTGAAAATTCAAATTTATAATTCAACAATATATGCGAAAATACATAGCATAAAACTACATGGAGAGTATGCTAATTTTGCCAGATTTGATTATATGTTTAAAAAGTGCTTATTTTTGTTCTTCGAGATTTACCATTTCAATCAACATCATATACGAAAAATGTATAAAATAAATATCAGTAAGTAAAATTGTCTAGCATAAAACGACGTGAAGTGTGCTTATATAACCAGCTATTACCATCCGTTAAAAAAGTGCTGTTATTTTTATTATCGGAGGTTTTATAGCCATTTAAATATCCTTAAAAATTGTTTTTTTAACAATGATATTTATGTCGTAAAATTTAAAACGTATAATTTATAACGTAAGGAAATATAAATAACAGGAAATATATATAAACTTTTAACAGATTATGAAAGCTGATGAAATTATCAAATTCATTTTACCGGGCTATGAAAGCTGGTAAAATGAGAATACTTTCCATGTTGTTTTATGCTACATATTTTCACTATCTAATCTCAGTTTTTTACATTTTTCGCAAATATTGTTGAATAAAATAATAAATTTGATTTTTCAAGGATTTTTACCAGGCTGTAAAATCTTAGGGAGCGAAAATAACAGTAAACATTAAACGTATTACGGAAGCTTTTAAAATAAGGTAAATTTTCATCTAGTTTAATATTAGACTTTCTCTTCCTTATCCAATTTGTTGTATTTATTTGCAAATATGCTATTGATGAATGATATAAGAAATTTCAGTTTTTCATGGAGTTTTAAAAGGCAAATATAATCTTATGGACTAAAATAACACCAATTTTTTACCGGATTATGAAAGTTGAGAAGATAAGCCAACCATGATGAACCATGACCATATGATTTTTATTTAATATTTTCATCCATTTTACTTCATTTTTTTTGGGTGTTTTTCGAATTTTTCGCTAAATTTCGTTTTATCTAATAAAAGTTAATGATCTAGAACATAATGATACATCTGAAAAGCCCAACATTTGTACTTATTGTCATCAAAATCGTAGATATGTCAGCTGTCCAACAAGTGCAGTAAGATCTTATTTCTTGTATAAATTTATACCTAACTTATTTATAACTTTTAATTAAAGATACGATTGATACCAACTTGTTCAAAAAATTATTAATAGAAAGAAGTATTTGCCTTTAAAATATTTTTTTAATTTTCCAGTCTTTTTTTGAAAGTTGATGGCATTTTATCGACAATCACGATTTGGATATTGTTCCGTCATTGTTAATGTAATTTCGACAGATATTAATAATGAATATGCATTTTGCGTTTATTTCTTTGATTAAAAAAAATAAAAATAATAATGAAAATTTTGAACAAAAGCAACGATAATACCTAAATGCAAATATTTTTACCGGTATAGAGTAACAATATTGGTATAAGCAAGTGATTAAAATTTATCCGAGAACCAATTGGCCTATTGTAGGGAATTTTAACTAAATGTTTTATCTTTACAAAGCTGATGTGTAAATCCTAGTATTACAAATATTTCACCTGTAATAAAATGTTAAACAGAAATTATTGCGAAACCAATTTTGGATGGATTTTTATTGTTTGAAATCACTTAGATATTACTAATGCTTCTGATGTAGTTTGCACGGATTTATTCACAAATGTCTTGGATATAAAACATCTATGTTTGGCTTGTCTATTTTTTTATCATTTAGTATATATATCGTTAGTATTAACGATAATATAAAGTTGTTGTATGTTTTTTTTTTTCTTTTTTGTATTGTAGGATGTATTTTCGTGTTACCTTTACGTAATTAAAGTACTCGCTTTTATTACTGATGCTTTCATGTTTTCTAATTTCTAAAATATGTTTAAAAAAAAATCACAGTTACACAACTTTATATATTCATTTTAATACAGTTGCGTATAAATGATTATTTCACTTTTTGATCCAGAAACATTAAGAAAAATGATCGAAAAAGTTTTCCAATTTTTTGTTTGTTTGTGCGTATATTAAATTTAGTTAATAGATTTTTACACTTAAAAATCTTGCAGGCACTTTAAAAATCTTGTAGGTTTTTTTATAAACTGCCTCTGTCTAGATTCACATTAATATAAGTCCCCGTAGGTAATTAACACTTAATTATTTTTGTATTAACAATTCTTCAATTAAATCGTTTATGAATAATTTTCGAAAAATGTGTACATTGATGAATTATTATTAGCTTAACAGCATTTCCCATATACAAAAAAAAAGAAAATTTTTAATCGCTAAAAAAAACTTAAAATTGACGGATTTGTGTTTTTTGTTCCTTCTTTTTAAACAGTTATTCTCGAAAAACATTTCTAAATATAAAAAATATTTTAATTAATAAAAAAGGTAACAAATATTGAAAAGACGGTAAGTCCATTTTTGCCTATACGTCAATCTGTACGTCAGTCCGTTAAAAAGATATCTTAAAAACGGAATAGATAATGAGTTGGAATTTTTGAGGTGTATTCTAGATCCATAAAGGAAGTTTAAGTTTTTGAATGAGCCAATTCGTTACATTAGGTTGAAGAGATCCATAATCCAACTTTTAAACTATAAAATTTACACAAAAATTTAAAGAGAAAAAATATTAAATAAATTTTGTTTCAAATATTTTTTTCCAAACTGTTTAAATTTGCCCAATTTTAGTTTAAATTTAGCTAGTAAACACATATAATTATAATATATATATATTATGATTATATAGTCTGAAAAATTTATTTATTATTTAATTTTGATGTTATAGTTTATTGATTAGCGTTAATAAAATACACTCAACACGTAGTCCATGCAGTTATATATCCCAATAATGGTTTGGAACTACCAATCTTGCTGCCTTTGGGAAGAAAGGGGTGAAAAAAGTTATAAAGTGATTATTTATGAGATATTTGTATAATTATTTATTATACAAATTTTAAGCAATTAGCGATCATATATTCATAGCAAAAAGGTCGGACTTCGCGGAGCTAAGTATAAATTCATCATTGTAAACAAATAGACTATCAAAAGGCTGCCCTAGGCTCCGTTTGATATGCCACCTTTTTTTTACTTTATGAGGGAGGCATTTAGAAATTAAACGTCTAATATTTAAATATTTATAAAATATTATTAAAGTGAACATAACTGCATATTGATTGACTTATAATTAATTAAATATAATTAATATTAATAAATAATTAACACTTTATTTAAGATAAATAATTCTCATTTCTTCTTTCGACTAAAATTTTGGCATCTTGAAAGTTTTACCGCTTCTAAGATTATACCACCCTAAGCCCAAGACCAAATCCGCCACAGGAGATTGTACACTAGATTTTTACCGAGACATAGAACGAATAAGACCTAATAATAATGTACATACTCGTAGTTATAAAAGGGAATACAAAAAAAAAACAAGACTTCTGTTGTTTGTGACGAAATAACCTACTCGTTTAAAACTCTCTTTGACAAAGTGTCGAGAGAGAGAATGTATTCTTTGAAGAGTGGTCATGCAGAAACATTTGTACCATGTCGTAGTGTTTATGATATACATATTATTATTATTATCATTTATTCATTTTCATTGTATCAAATGAGCATCATTATTATATCGCCAGTAGAAGAATATATTTACACGCTAATATATTTATTTTATATTTGATTGTTTTAAAGAAATACAGCTCAGATTCTACACATTAGACAAAATCTGTGATATTTTTTATTAAGAACATCAAAACTATTTAGAAAAAGAAATCATCCATGTGTTTAATTCATATCGTTAATATGGTCACTAAATGTGTCCATATTTAAATATGGACACTAATCCAATTTTTACAAAAACTTGTTTAAGTTTGATTCTGTTTATACATTGTTTTCTTTGATACGTCACCTAGATGGATACCTATAAAATTAAGTTGGATTGGTATTCTCAAATTTAAATCTGTGCGAAAAATTTGACGTTAATAAGTGGTACCTCACAACGATTAGGAAGCCGAAGAACCAGGAAGAAAAACTAATTCCAAAGGAAAATAAAATTGGTAGGTTTGATTTTTTTCTTGAATATTCTTTCTAATACCTATTTAATAGTAAAAAACTTGTTTTGACAAAATTTTTCCGACATTTCGCTAAAATTAATAATAATGATAGGTTGGTGTATTGTAAGTAATAAATCATGTTTTGGATTAGTGAGTTATTAGGGAGGTTGAAAAAATTTTAGTAATTTTAGGAGTTTCTGTAAATTTATTGAACCATGTCCTTATTTATGTGTCATCCTGTATATTAAAATTTATATGAGATGAATGATTTTCAAAGGAAGGCCAGGTTGTTATATACGTTTTATAGGTGAAACTTGTTATTCTAATAATGTAACAAAACTTTGGACAAAGGATATATGTATATACTCTGTGGTAATTATGGCATTTACTATATTATTAATATCACCATTATTTTTTAGACATTTTCATAAAAGTTATAATATATTCGATAATATCATACAAGTTTCAAATAATTATTGATGTAAAAATTGTCAACCGAAAAATCTAAATTGTAATATAATTCCTTATAATTTTATTTTGGGGAAGAGAATGATATATATTACTCTTACTCTTTAATTTCTGGGTATAAAGAGGTTAATTGAAAAGATATTAGTAATAACATATGCCATAAAACGCTTTCTTATAGCCTGCGCACACAGTAAGATTTTCTGATCAGAAAAATTTTTAAACAAAAGTGTAAAATTATAAATAAAAAGTGGTTTTCAATGTTCAAATATAATATTAAAAGATTGTCAAATTCTACTCTTCGATAATACATTACCTGATTTTCCAAGAGTTAATGCAGTCAGTATAGGTATAAAGCGGTGTGTTGTTCTTTATTTATCTCATTCAATAAGATGAGCAGTATATTATTTGACTTGGGGATATGGAGTTTTAGAAATATGGCTCTAATTGATGAACATATCGGGCATGATAGTATGAAATGTTCGAGAATATAATTTTTAATAGTGTTGCATAGAGAAAATTTTTCAAAAGTGCTCTACCTGTACAAATTACTTTTGCTAACAAGAAGTTTTCCCATAAAACGCAGTTGTGCAATCACTTTTATTTTATCGATACACTTGGGTAATTTATAATAATTGTTACCACTTTCATTTATAGTTACAAAGTTTTGTTACGTATTTGTGTTAGTTGAATTCGTTATTCTTTGAAAATCGCGAATTTTAAGATGGTTAGAGTAATTATGAAGTATTAAGTTGATGCTTTCTTTCACAATCTGACTACATTGACTGTCCCATATATATTTATATATATTTAAGTTGAGACACCCAATTATACTTAAAAATGTTCTGTTCGCTTTTATCTAAAATCATCAATCGATTGTAACACACTTTTTTATGCTTATTCTCAGGATTGTTCAATGACTTGATCCACCAATAGAGAATTATTTTAAGAGCATTAAACCCAAGATGCGTAGTTCTTCTATCAACTGTTACATGATAATTTGGTATGTTCTTTGTTAACTTAAGGATATTCTTTAGAAATCTATACTGCACTTGGTCTATTTCGCCAATATATCGCATGTCCTAGATTTCCGTTCCATATAGTAAAGTAGTTGAGAAAATTGTTTCGAATAGGCTTTCCCATGAATTTGAATTTGTTTTCGCAAACAAGTTTCTTATGCTCTCGATCGCAGCGCTTGCCTTATAAGTTCTACTAATTCCTATGCTTTACACCTTTTTCCATAGCTGTGTGTGATCTATATTATCAAAGGTCTGTCTAAAATCAATAAACGCTTACATTTTCCCTATTTTGGATATAATTTGTCAGTGGATTAAGGTGGATAATATAAAGATATTGTTATAGTAGCCTTTTCCTGTTCTAAGTCCTGCTTGATTATCAGGTAATCTATTACATTCTTCTGCACACACCATGAGCCGTTCACTTATATGTAAAATCTTTTGTAATTGTGGTTAGCAGCGATATCTTGTAATAGTGTTACGTACCGATAGGTTTTCGTGAATTAAAAAACCAAAACAAACGTATTTGTCAAAAATCTCCCGCTAAATTGGCTCTTATAGCAATGTTCAACGACGTTCTTGAAAATGAAATAGCTCCTAAGCAGTGGTCAATATGCAAACTACTTTCTATTCATGTCGGGTATTTGAAAATTTACTCAAACGCTCAGAGATTTAAAATTATTATCTAAAATCACGCATAACGTGAAAGATAAAAGAAAATTGCAAAATTTTAAAAAACTCTATAATAGAATAATTAAGACATATAACAGTGGTCGTTAGGATTCTTTCTGCAAAGGGCTTCTGAATCTAAGGCTTACAATTTGATGTAATTAATAATGATTCTCTTCGACATGCACCCAGAAAATTGAAAGAAATATAGAATATCTATATTAAATTCAATTTAATCTTTATTCATTCTTTTTTAAACAATACTTTGTACAGAACAAGTAAAAATAATAGGATGGGTGATATGAACAAAAGGGAAATGATGGCTTTGTAAGAAACTATCCTTGTATTTCTACCTATTTGGAAACTACATGGAAATCTATAGAATAATTATTGGTAAAGTAAAATCCATTGGTAAGGTAAAAACATTAAATTTGATTTTAAATTTAGAAATTATAATTTGTTATTCCACAAGCTCTAGGTTTTCATGCCAATATTGCGCATACCAAATTTCATATAACATTTGTATAAGTATTTTTTGAGATATTTGTTCGAGAAAAATGAATTATATTTAGTTGGGTGCTTGTAGTTGTATATAAGCCGTAAGATCCTTACAAATTCGAATTCTAAGTAATCATTCGGTGTTTGATTTTTTATAAATTATCGATAATAATTAATATACAATAATTATTTTGAAATTTTAATAAAATACTTGTCTGAAAATTAATAAATAATTAATAAATAAATAATAATATGAATATAATGTATACATCTATCTATATGTATAATAAAATACCATGCTTCTATATCCGTAAATAAATGAATTATTAAATACCGATTTATTTATCCGAACAAAATATCTATTTAATGTGTTGTTAGCATAGTAGTGCAGTTCCTTTAGAGTTTAAAACATGAAAAGGTAGGAATTTTGCTACGGTGTATTGATGTGAACAGTGTTATCTTCTGAACAATGGTTTTAAGTTATATAATAAAAAGGTTTACTTATTTATTATGAGTGTTACCTTCCCTGTTCCCACTTAATTTCAGAGAGTGCATGTTACTCTACATTTCAGGAAGGTTTTTGAAGATACTACCTACATTCACAATAACCGATAAAACAACTCAATAGGTTTTGAGTTATTCGTGATTAAAATAGTTAATCGTGATTCAAAATAGATATTACATATAGAATTATATTCTGAAACTTGGTTCACGTTACAGCCTTTTTGCCCAAAGTTATAGTATTAAAGCTAAGAAGCCAACCACAATAGATAGTTTCGGTAAATGTATTTATTGTTTACTGGAAATCCTTTACAAGATGATTCACACTTTTGCAACTCCCATACAACATACAAACTCTCTGCTAATTCGTTTACTTGATTTTCAAACAAACCTTTATAGCCTAAAATTTATTTTTACGGTGTTGTTCTTTGGCAGTAGTATATATCTATCGTTTCATGATAATGGTCTAGTTGGCAGTATGAAATTAAGGTGGGTTTTTCTCTCCGTTGATTCAAACAATAAACAAGGGAAGCCTTTTTGATTTTCCTTTTTATTCTTAAATATCCATTTTGTAAGTTAACTTAAAAACAAGGAAACAAATTGTTTTTTATTTCTGTAGATTCAATATTAACCTTCCATTTTAATTCAATATTAATATAGTTTGTTGAAGGTGATATATTCGAGGGAAATTCATTGAACCTTTAATAAAGTACATCAAAAGTACATTTTTGAAATCATTAGCTCAAAAACTAATGGAGCTATAATTAAAATATTAATGTGTGACATCTGACATCTAACCTTGTTAATTATCAATCTATCCTACGAAAAATTACTCACATGTTATTTGAAATAATCTTTCGTATTAAAGAACACTTCTTTTCAATGATTTCTATCATTCATGTAACAAGTTTCAAAGTATGCCACTTTTCACGAAATCAATCCTATAGCAAAAAAATCCACTCTACATAA
Source organism: Chrysopa pallens (assembly GCA_020423425.1). Lineage (NCBI taxonomy): Eukaryota > Metazoa > Arthropoda > Insecta > Neuroptera > Chrysopidae > Chrysopa > Chrysopa pallens. The sequence continues at coordinate 82,109,437 of CM035592.1, read as the reverse complement.
AATACGTAATTCAAAACATACAATACAAAAATATACAAAATATTATTTTTAAGGGAAATCGAATTTTTTCCTAACCAAATATTTCCTATTCAAAGTTAAAAACAAATTGTATATAACAATTCGAAGAAAACTCGCACGGGGTTTCCGCAAATATTAAAATATTATATAATATTTTAATATTTGCGGAAACCCCGTTAATTTTACGGTTAACGACTTCAACAAAAACTGCGAATTGTTCAGTTTTATATTATTCATCATAAAATAGTACTGCAATTCCTGTAAAGGATCTATATTGAGCTATAATTCGGCTAATATTGTATCAAAAGAAATATTAAACAAATATTTCGTATAATTTAATCATAATCTGCAATTTTTGTACACACTGTTTTCGATAATATATAAGGTTATCAACTTATTCGTTGAAAACCGCTCTAAATATTAAGTCACGCATAACTCAAAAATTATTGAATTTTCCAAAAAATTCGCAGAATTTTTTTGCCTAAAATTTGTAACTTTATCGATTCCTTTAACTAATTTTAATGCTGCAAATTTCATCATCCACATGGGGGAGTCATAGGGTGCTGCATAGAGAAGAAAGCACACAAAATACAAGTTAAAACCTCTAGGTACTCCACTATAGAAAGATACATTACAACATTGAGCAGTTCATCATTTATATAGATAGCTTGGTGTTTGATAAACGTTCCTAGAATGTAAATTACAATGTTATGTTCTACATCTACTGTATTATGATGTGTGATGTGTGAATAATATGAGGAATGATGATCATGAATGTGTTGCGATGAATCAAATAGCAATATGTTATTTAGGCTCTAATGAACTGTTGGCATGATATTGCTTATTTGCTTCTGTCTATCTATATTAGTAGTATTATACGGCGTATTGGAAAATTATTTATATTACGTAGTAGTATTGTAGTAGTAAGTGGTCCGCTCTTTTATTCGAAGCTCATTGTAAAAATAATTTTTTTGTGGCAATGGCGGGGGTAACATGAAAATTTGTGAAATTTATCTTTAGTAAACACAAAACCTAAACACAAAAACAGCCGCCTGCATGAAGGATAGTGGGACTCACACACAAGTCAAATTTTTTCCGTTCGTCCGGCAGGTATAAAGTGCCACTATAATGATCTAATTCAACTCGAAAAAATTATCTTGATTATTTATTTTTGATTCGTTTCAATTAAACGGTATTTAAATTTCTTAATGTCAATAATAAATTTTATCATGAAGAAATGAATCTTAAAAAAAATTGCATAATTTCCAAAGCCTCACTACCCTTTAGCAACGTGTTCTATTTAGTGTTTCAAAATTGCTAACGATAATTGATAACAATTTGAATACTGCTAAAGGTGCGTTCTAACGAATCAAATTTAGTTGACCGTTTATAGATTATAGGTCAACAAAAGTTGAATGAAATTTCTATAGAACTTTTGTTTTCATAAGGTTGATCAAGTTTCTGGTGGATCAAGAAAATATTGGCTCAGTCAAACTTTATCGTTCAATTGATCATTTGTTTTCTAGTTCTAACCTGCCTTGAAACATGTGAAATCACTACAATTTGCTTCGCTTTCAACTGGTCACTCATACGTTTGTTATTATTTGTTATCATCGATAGTATTTTGTTTTCTGTTCCATTTCTCATTTAAAAAAATTGTATATACAGCTGTTTTTTTAATTGGACGGATTTCTATTGAAATGTGTGAACAACAAATGATTAAAGTCTCATTTTACGTTTTTTGATCCACTATAATCGGTCAACTAAACTTTATTCACGAGAACGCAATCTAAAATAACTGTTCAAAATTTACTATCAACTGACCTTCTTAGGGATGCAATATTGTTCATAAAAGCATCGATGATAGAATATCGACTTTCTTATGTATCGTTCTAAATTCATAGTTCTTTAAGGTAGTAGTCTAGTGTGATGGGCTCAAAACATAGATTTTTTTACTTTTTTCGGTAGAAACACATTTTAAAAATATATCATTAAATTTTCAAACCAAAATTTAGAATATTTTAAGACATTGACCAAATGAGAGAACGCGCTGTAGTGTGTATGAAAGTTGTGATGACACGTCAGCGGCAGCTGCTCTGACATTTGTACAGTATACAATAAATGTTTTGGAGATAAGTTTGCGGTAGAAGCTGATATGAATTTTGTGAGTACAAGAGCAAAAAAAGATAACAGCGACTTTGGAGTAAACCATGACCCAGGTTTCAAGTACGTCCTAATCAATTTCGCTTTAGTGTTTGGTGCATTACAATCGGTGTCAAAATGTAAAATTTGCAACAGTGATATCAAATTTTTGAAATATTCATCTAAAGGATTCGGATTTAAAATGTGTGTGAAATGTTGGTACCAAGATTATCTGATTGATGCATGTCCAATGATAATGCGTTTGAAATTATTCGACGATTTAATTATGTAATGAAGTTATTTGGTGTCAGTCACGCTTGAATTAATCTTTTTTGCTCGTTAAGGCCGTCTTCTGGTCTAGAAATAAAAAAAAATCGATTTTTTTTTTTCATATTTTCATAGTTTAACTATTTAAGAATATGTCTACGAGAGGATTTTCCCAAATTCAAATTATTTTCGGAGAAATAAGTGAAATAACTGCTATTTTTGGAAAAATAAGAAATATTCCGATATTTCTGCATACAACGATTGGTATAAAGATCATGAAGAATCCTGTACAATAAACCATAAAGGAAGTGCGGGCAAAATGGAAGTTGATGCTATCGTCGAAATGTTCTGTAGATCGGAGGAAAAACACGGCGTAAAATACGTAAAGTATATTGGAGATGGTGATACTAAGACGTTCAAGGGTATACTTGATATTACGATGGTGACCCACTTGTTAAAAAAAAAGAGTGCGTAGGACACGTCCAGAAAAGAATGATTGCGAGGCTACGAAAAGCGAAAAAAGATAATAAAGGGGTTGGTGGAAAAGGTGAAGGCAAATTAACTGATAAAGTCATCAATAAATTGTCTTTATACTATGGCTTAGCGATTCGCCGGCATCCTGATTCTGTTGAAAACATGAGAAATGCAATTTGGGCAACGTACTACCATTATAGTTCTACAAATGAAAACCCACAACATATGTATTGCCCACCTGGTGCGGAGAGTTGGTGTAAGTGGCAAAAAGCTGCATCTGAAGGAACATTAGACGAGTTTGACCACGAAAATCCTTCTCTGTGCGATAAAGTTTTGAAAATTATAAAGCCAATTTACGAGAGTTTATCATCAGAAGAGTTATTGACTCGATGTTTGGGTTCAGAAACTCAAAATAATAATGAGTCTCTAAACTCGCTGATATGGACTTTCGCTCCAAAGCATATCCATGCCGGGTCTCAGATCATTGAAATTGCAACATTTATTGCTGTATGTATTTTTAATGAAGGCTTTATACCGATATTGAAGATAATGACGATTATGGGAGTGAAAATTGGTCCAGAAGCGCATGCATTTGCTATCAGACGAGACAACGCCCGGATTGACCGCTCCGAGATACGAGCATCCAGCGCATCAAAGGAGGCCAGAACTGCTCGAATAGAAAACAGAAACGCCGAAAATAGTTTTTTTGAAGTCGAGGAAGGTCCGATGTATGAAGCAGGAATGGCAGATTGAATAAATGTAAGTTAAAAATATAATTTTATGACTTAGACTGCAACAATTTTACTTTAAACGCGTTTTTCTCAGAACTGTCTTTTTGAATCTGATACCCACGATTTCTCAGGTTCTGTCGAACCGATTTACTTGAAATTTTAAGAGAGTCTTCTTTAGGGACATGTCTACTTTGTCGGAACTACGGCCATCCTCAAATTCATTTTTACTATTTTTAACAAATCGAAGAATGTTCAAAAAAGTGGTACACAATTTTTTTTTTCATTAGGCAGTCGCCATTTTGTAAAAAAATTTTTTTGTAACTTTTCCGTAGTTCCAGACATTGCGACATTATTGTAGATTGATAATCTTTTTTATTTTTTGATTTCAGATTGCTAGGAGAGTTAAAATCGTGGGTATGGTCACGCACCAAATTTTTGAGACGCCCCACTCCATCAGCTAATAACTAACGGAATTTTGAGTTTTTTTTACTTTTTTTTTTTTTTTTTGTATGCTTCTAATGTGAATAAATAATGTATACAAAAATTGATGGAAAGAATATTGCTTGTTTTTTTTTACAGCACTTCAAAAATTACCTAAAATTCATGTCTCTAGACCAGAAGACCCCCTTAATGAACTAAAATATTTTTCAAAAGTATAAGGCATTAAAAATCCCTTTCCAATATATTTTATCCAATTGAACCTAAAATTAGAGTAGACAAAAAGATAAAATTTCATTATACTTGACATGTATACAGTATGCCAGAGTATCTATATAAATTTTAATCTAACGTTTTCAACGCCAGAAGATATTGAGATCGTTAATTTTAATGGTTTATTATGTTAGTTAGTCATCTAAATATAATAAAATCACATAGTTTTTTTCCAAAAAAACCCGCTGTAGGTTTTCCAAAAAAGCCCAAAAATAAAGAAAATTTCCAAATTTTTCAATAGTACAATGTAGTAGAAAATTGAATTTTCCATAAGTGAACTTGATAAAAATTTGTTTCCCAATTTTAGTATTCGAAATAATTCAAAAACTAAAAAGATTGAAGAACGCTTTCGAATAAGCAATCGAAAGCATTCCTGTAATCACATTGACAATAATAATCAATTTCAATTGATAACGAAAGCCTTTACATATACAAATTAAAGGTCTTTATTGCGTAAGTGAGTATGTATGTTATATAATATAACCTTCTGGAATTTCAATACTAAATGTATATATTTGAAAATAATAAAGGTAACAAACTATCGAATGAAATAACAATTTTATGATAGAATTTTATTTGTTTCTGGTATTGAAAGCTACTAGATTTTCACTTTATTCTTTGAAACACAACACAAATCGAATAATTAATTAAAATGGCGTCAGGATATAAAATTGACGCAGTGATTTAATTAGAAATGCAAATTACAATTTTTTTAAATTACTTATTAAAATTGTAAAAAAACATTTTCACTTTTTCAAAATTTCTCAGACATTTCAATTTTATAAAAAACCGAATTGTCTTGCATATTTTAAGAAAAAATTTAGCCAAATATGCCCAGCCGTTCTCAAGTTTCTGAGCTTATTTTGAAATAATCCTTTATGTTAACATTATTAGAGCTATAAGAGATATAATATGCAATTTTTATTTTTATTTCTTGGGTAGAGTTTTGTGTTGTGTTTGTGAAATTAGTACTCAAAAGTCAAGATTTATTGGACAACTAATACAACCAAAATTACGGCTCTTTAATTTCGGTGTTGATTTTTGTAAAAAGCCGAAAATGCAAATATATGTATGTTTTTGAAGAGTATATATATGGTTCATAAAGTTAATAATTATTATCAAATCTCTAAAAAGAAGTTTCAACTCTTATTTTGCATCCTTGATAAACTGATAAATTTCCATAAAAGTAGAAATTTGAGTTTCACATTTTTATAGAAGAAAGAGTATGCGTTCTGAATATCCAAGTTAATAAACAACTATATCTATGTCTATATGCACTTATAAAGACGTGGTAATTTTTTTCAAAATCAACCTAGGATAAAATCAAACATGTTCTTTTCAAAACTTAATTGGTCGGGACTTTTCTAAATTTTCATAAACAAGGAATGGGGAGGAGACAAATACTGCCCCTTATCTCGGGATATTCTTCGCTTAGAGCCTTCGAAATTACACAATATACTTTTATATATCTTTAAAATTAAGATAAACGTTTTTCTTAATTTTATGATTTTTCATTTTCCTGAGCAGAACGGGACGGAAACGTTTTTCACACAATATCAGATCTTTCATCAATATGTTGTGATCTACTTAGGACTTTCAAATTTAATACATATAATCCTCATAAAATGTATCGATCCTGTGTGTCTTAATTTTTTGTTTTTCAATAGTCCTGACTAGTATGGGAGGGATCATCGTTTTTAACGCAATATTGAACTTTTCATCAATATCTCTAGATCTACATAACCTAGGAACTTCAAATTTAAAACTTACAACTCACAATAAAGTTAAGCGGACGCATGTTTCTCAATTTTTAGATTTTCGACTTTCTTGAGTAATATGGAATTTTTCACACAATATACGGATTTCTATCAAAATGATCTACGTAGGCTTGATCCTCAATTAAATATGTTCTACACATGGTAGAGTCGTGTAATCTTTTGTATTAGATGTAACTAAGCTGGCAAGTTGCATACAAAATCACCATTATTTTATTAATAGCTAAAATTATTTTTAGATAGAATAAAAAAAATTTTCAACTATTCACTTAAATTCCCTCCAATTTTTTAAAGAACACCAGTACATGTATTCGTAAGCTTTTATAATAGATTTGAGAAGAAAAATAACAAATAAAAGAAAAAAAAATTAACTAGTAGTAACATAATAAAATTATTTTTATTTGTAAGGAATTATTTTTCTTGTGTTGTGTGACTTCTAATCTACTTAACTTGCTAAGTCTGCTACCTTTATCTATCTATTGTATGGACAGTATAGTAAACATTTCAACGAGAGCTAGTAAATGTTGAGAACAGGATTGATGACAAGGCATTGATGTAAAATCAATGAAGCAAATAAAGATACAGCAAGAAATATACCAATGTATTGTTTAAATTGCATAAAATATCTAAAAATTTTAACAAGTGAATTTTTTCAAAATGAATTTAAAAAATAATTTTACCGTATGGGGAGCCCACGATTCTAAATGGGGATTTGGGATTTACTCGAGCGTTGTTGGGGCCTATTCGATTTTGAAGATTAAATGGTGGAAAGAAAAAACAGGTCGCATAATATATATACTCTTTCATGGTTTGGAAGCGAGTACAGGTTTTTAAAAATGATTAAAAAAAACAGGCATCTGAATATACCCGAGCGCGGCAGATAATGGTATAGCTAGAGCAAGCATGTCTGAAAAGGAGATATGTTTATGGTATGAATTGGGGTATACAGAAGGGTTAAAAATGGGAAAAAAAATCCTTCTTGAGATTAAGGGAAAATTGCCCTTAAATGAAAAATTTATGTATTTTTTTAACTTTCAAACGATAATATAATTTGAAGTAATCCGTGATTTCTTCATCCTTTTGAAAAGTTAAAGTGGTTTCTGTTTGAAAAAATTTTCAAGAAATGCTGAGAAATTGTTTTTACATCAATACTATTTTAATTTCAAACATACATAGAAATTAATTGTACATAAAATACATAAAGCCTACTGAAGTATATATAATGAAAACCATATGAAAGGAAAAATAATACAAATGATTAATTTAATAAAAAATTTTTCAAGTGTAATGTTTACGAGTTTTATGCAACCAATTTGTACTCTCACGTAATTCACGTTGTCGTTCTTTATGTAAATGTTCTTGTGCCATTTTACTGCATGCTGCACAAGATGTTTTCTTCTTTAAATATGCGACCATCTCTTCTAAATGACCATGTGTATTTTTTAAAATAGTGATTGCATGCTGCATTTGTATTTCAGCATTTTTCCGTGTTTTTTTAATTCCCCATGTATTTGGTTCCATAATAACTATAATTAAACAACATTGAAGTTGTTAATTTTATGTATGATTTTGTCAATAGAGTATTAGATACACCTTTACACTTTATTTTGTAAAATGATGTGCTTAATGTATAACTTTTAAGAAATGTTAGCTTCTTTTATTTTTTTTTAAATTTCTATGGATTTGTTATAGGAGTTTCTATCTAAAACCTGTGAATAAATTTCAAAAGATTTTTCGATTTTGCAAAAACCATTAAATTAGACGAATTGAATAAGAAATTGAATTCAAAGCAAGAAATGGTAAGGTATTATTTATTATAGGAAAAACTATTTGATGTTAAACTCTTATTTCCTAAGCTACGCATTATAAGAAAAAAATCACACGTTTCGTTTAAATCCAAAAATTTTTTTCCCACTTGTTTGCTTTTATGGTACGACTAGTTAAATAATTTTAATACGTCTTATGATTGATTTTACAAAAATAATAGTTTATAAAAAAAAACTTTTTAATTTTCACGATTTTAATACCTAAAACAACATCTAAAACTGTCGTCACACAAAAGTAAAAATTTATAAAAAATTATCTGCTTAGTGATTACCCTGCGCTCGTTTCAATTGAATTAATTCATTAATGTCTTTAAATCGATTTCTTTCGGACTTCCAGACTAATATTATTGTTATTAGCATACATATTAGGAGTTCCAAACCATATATTGAATAAAATTGGTCTTTTAATATTGCATACGTTCTTAAGGATTTTGCCCATAAATTATTTACTAAATCATGCCATATTGGTGTTAAAGGACGAATTTCTGGTATAATGATATAACCACTTGAAAAGAAAACTTTTGTTAACCACATTTCGCATACATCAAATATTGTTTTTAAGTATAGGGTAGCCGTTTTGTAATACTATAGAATTTTTTTTCAACATAAAGTTTGTATAAAAATATTTATAAGTAATATGTTTTTTTTTAAATTAGAGAAATAATATTAATTTGAAAACTGTACAAGAACTGAATCATTTTGTTTACATTTTAGAAATGACGTTTTCGTTCATTTGTATTGATTAACGAGCTTACTATGATCCATTTGAAATTGTGTAACAATCTTCCATCTGAAAGCTATTTTTAACAATGTCTGTGTTCCCAACTGGTTTAGCTGAAATTCTGCATACACGTTTAGTTTGGATAACAATGCTTTTTAACGAGAATATGACCTACAGCTCCATTTTGTGGAAATACCAAGATTTTATCTATGGATTCCATGAACATGCAATCTTTTTGAAATCGATGTAAAATGATGAGGGAAATTAGAGTAAACAAAATATTTTTAATTTGTCCTCTTGCTTTTGGAGAAAAGTTTCAAAATTACGAACTTTTTTCTATGAAAAATCGCAGTATGCCGTTTTTGTAATCGTTTTGAAATTATAAGAGGCAATCAGAATAAAAACAATGTTTTTTATTTCACCGTCACGCCGATTATTTTTCTTAGACATCTCAAATCAAATCAATTTCATTAAATTTATTATAAAATTGATAGGTAGCATAAAAATATCACGACAAGCTGTCATATCTATATATTAATACGTGAAGCGAAAAATTTGTTCGTAAAAAATTATGGAGTATGGAATTTGAGACACTTATAGTTCATATAGAGGAGGAGAGAAGGACTAGAGAATGCTAATATTTATTATAAAATTATTTTATAAGATTGAATAGGAAAACATTTTCTATACCATACTGTTTAATAAGAAATTAAATTTCCTATTAAATCCAATTCGTTTTCCTATTCGTTCCTATTACTATTCCTATCTCTATCTTTATTCTTATCCTATTTTTTATATGAGTATATGTTTAACCTATATAAATAGCTAAAAACTATTCTAAAAAGTTATTATAAACACACTTAAATATTTTTTAAGATATATATGTTTTTGCTTTTCATAGTCTTGTTCAAACTTTATCTTAAATATTAAAAATAAATGAAAATGTCTTCAAAATCCACTATTTTATCGGTAAGCAACTAATACGTCACAGGAATAAAATGTTAATATTTCCAATACATATTTAGTTTGATAATTATATATGAATTATTATGGGAAACTATTTACTCAGGGAATAATTGTATCATTTATTTGCATTAAATATATAATAATTTTACTACTTTTACAAATAACTTAATAGCTTTAAAATACGACTGACTATATTTTCCAATTTAAATCATCATACAACGATATCACATTTTTAAATACTGATTTAGGAAGGACTTAGAGGTTGGTATTTATAAAATATTGTGTACCCTACGCTTATAAAAATACTCAAACACGTGGCTAGTTATTTCATTCCCATAGGAATATGTATAAACATTGTGAGATATTTCGTGGGAATAATTTTTATCATGGGAAAGTAACTGAAAATATTTATCAAGGGAAATTGTTTATAAAACTTTTTGAAGTTCATATTATATAATAGGTAGTACACCTTAATATTAAATAATGTCAAAAAGAAAATTAATTTTTTTCTAAATAGAACTGGTTTGTTTCATTTTACATACATCAAGCTACTTCTATATCAATATATGAAATGGTAAAAAGTGAAAAAAAAAAATTATAGTAGGATGAAATCCATTAGAAATGGAAGCGAATGTATGGGGGTGAGTTTATAAGGGTAAAACACGGATTATCTCGATTTCCGGCCAAACAATTAAATGGCATTAATAATTAAGTTTTAGGTAAAAAAAAGATCTACAACTTTTGCATTCACACTTTTTTCATATAGCCTCCGAATTTTCGTTTGAAAATTAGGGTACTTTTTCCATATTTATTATTTATTACTAAATATTTGTTGAATTTAATTTAATAAATTTAAATATTTCTTTAATTAAAAAATTTCCTTAATTCAAAAACTGAGATTGTGTAAGTGTAATGTTTGTAATATATATGTGCATCAATTGTATAATAATTTTAAACTTTGTATTAATATCATCAGAAATAAACCGTACAATTAGCATATTCCTAAAATTCTATATTTATCGCCTGGAACTGTACACCTGTTTTTTTATAGGGGTCGACATATTATATAGTCTTTCTTTGTTAATCGTTCGGCTAAGACAATAGATAACGGAAAGTTGAGGACAAAGCGGATATGTATGCGAACAAAATGGGGCATTTTCAGAGATATCGACCTTTAGTTCTATAGTAGTACTATATAGATAATAAAAATTCTGCTCCTTAAGACTTATATACCTCCAGCTCTCGAGAATTAAAATGGACTTCAACTTAAAAAGTGACCCTCTTCTGGTAAGAAACGATTTCCAAGAGGTAAGTCATATAAACTTTTAGATAAAAAATCGAAAATGCCAAAAATATAATCGAATATGTAAGTACACCTCAATACTGTGTAAGACCTGAAAAAAACTCAGTTAAATATTTATTTTTAAATAAAAATTAAATTTTCATTTATTTATTGTAAGTCGCTTGATTATTTCAAAGTACAAAACTTTCACAAGTATTGGTTTATTAAATAGGAGGGTAAAAATTATTATTAAACACAAAAGTTTTTTGTAATGTATAGAATAGTGTAAATGTTAGGGTAGGTAGTTGATGTAGAAGAGAACTTGTTGTTATTGTTGGGTATTCGATTCGGATTACGTTTTACTCAAACAACACGTGTTTACTGCGTGTTGACTATAGCCACGTGTACAAATATATACATAGATGCGTATTTATTTAAACACGAATGATAATGCTTTCAAGACAATAGGAAATGCATTTCTATATAAATATATTCGGGATATAAAACTTTTACGTAGTGCAAATTCACCTATAATTTGATTTGTATGCAATATATCGAAATTAATATGGCAATTATTTTTTATTCGCATGCTTACTACTAGAGCAATATTTCAAGAATGTACTACTGTTGTTATATTTCTAGTAGCAAGACTGTTTAAATAAGTGTTGATTAGTTAATTACAAATAGACAATTCTACTAGATCTATAAGAATTTTCGACGGATAAACCGAAAGATTTCTTCCATAATATTTTATTTAAATTATGTATAAATAGGTTTTTGTATAAATTTGTAATAATTTTTTTTTTGCAACAATCGAAAAGATAGTTTATTTTTATTTTTATTTTGTTATATTTGTTTTTTTTGTTATAATGTCAGTGTTTTGAAAGTATAAAATCATGGATAATATCCACATATGATGTGGATATTATCAATATTGTATATGAGTATATTTTTTGATGACAACATAAGTCAATGCCCATCCATGATGTTATTTCGAATCACATGTAATATTCTGTCATGGCGCTTTTCGGTTTTTTAAATGTTCACTCTAAAAGTGTTCATTCTAATTAAAATTTTTTCGCACACTCGATCAATATTGTTTTAAAATTCATTAAACAATTAGATTTTTTTTTAAAAGCCCCAAGATTTATTTCAAGAGCTACATTATAAATTTTATTAGATCTTGCACGTACTAAATTCGAGTCTGATTTCGAATTGCAATTACCCGAAGATAAGGAGAACTATAATATAAAAGTATTTCGGTTTGAGCCATACTTAAAATTATACTTTATTGAGAGTAATTTTTTTCATAAAATGTTTTATAGTATCATATTAAAGGTAAAAATCAACCTAGTAGCTATATTTTCACAATTTTTTTATTTCACGCAACGTATCAAAATGTTTATTATTTTTCATCAGCCTTCATAATTTATAAATATATTTATGAAGTTTCTGTGTCTCTGAAAATAAAGCATTTAAAAAAAGGATCTGAATACAATTGGTTAAAGTCTATGCCTTCAAAATCTATTTTTTATATAATTTTATGTTCATGTAATCAATCAGAAAATGCATATATATATATATATATATATACAGATGGTTAATGATTACATTATTAAGCATTATTTTTGGCTAAACTATTTTTTCCAGATATGAATAACCAGAGATATTAAAAGAAATAAAAAAATGTCACCGCTATGATGGAAAATCAGGATCAAAGAGAAAAATTTTGGACGAATTAACATTTGCACGAACATAATAAATACATTTTTACCTATTAGAATATAAAAATAAAAAAAAGCACAAAATTTTATTTTTCTCCTAATAAAATTTTATATACATGAAATTTTAAAAGGTAAATCTGTTCTGCTTTTGTAATGATGGGTATTTAATATAATTTATTCATGAATTGTGATAGAATATAATAATAATAAAAACTTCTACATATTTTGTATTTTAGATTTTAGCAAGAAAATGTAAGTATTTATCCTATACATATTTACATGCACAACAAGTTTATATATCGTGTACAGAATGGTTCATAGAGAAAATCATGTAAAGACCTATTCGTTTTTGTTTGACTAGTTATGAATGTAGTTATGATGCTACAAGCTTGGCCAACAGAACTGGAACAGTAAGTATCAGGGTTTTATTTAGAAACTAAATCCATTTGGTAAAACGGTAATAAGGGATTTTTATATTTTAAGAATGATTTCCACACTGTTCACTATATCTGATACATGTTTTCCATTTGCTTTTGATGGAAGTAACTTAAACGAGGATACATGAAAATTAAATTTTTGTTTTAGGTATTATAAATATTTAATATTAAAAAAAAAGTTTCAAACAAAAGTTGTTTGTTTTCAAGAAAAAAAACATTTTGCATATGTATTTAAACTTTTCTTCTATCTCTTATATGGATCATAGATCCAATGAGATTCAATTAGACGATTTGGCTGATTCACAAATTTTAACTAAGAATATGTCACCAAAATGTTGGTTCGCTATTCTTCTTATTTTTGAGTTATCTTGATGATGTACGGACTGATAAACAATCTGATGGGCAGGCTGGAATTTTATAAATAAACATTTTGATATTTACAAAACATTTATATTGTTACAAATGCTATTTAAGTGTGTGTGTGTGTTTCCATGATAAACTATGAATATCATAGTCTTTGGGGATACTAAAAAAAATCAAATGTGAGAAGTGATATCATTATTGAGTTATAATTAATAAAAGTAAAATGTAAAACTCCAATTTTAGTTCAAAATATCGAAAAAGGTTAATCATATTAGAATTTGGTTTCGTTTGTTCATTATAAGAATTTTAGTTCTATAAATGAAAAATTTTAATTATAAATGCTTAAAATGTGTATTGTTTACTTTTCAGAAATCTAGAACGTTGAGATTCATGTAGGGTTTTTTTTGAACACATCGACCATGTCTTTAAAATGCAGTTACATAACTACAATTTATATTACATTAAAGATGTAGTTACAAGCAATGTTTGTTCACAATGCCTAAGCTGGTGATACGTATGAAGTAGTCACTTCCTATGCAACTGATATCTAATATCGGAATGAAAAAATATGAAATTCACTACTAGAATAAGGGTTTTTTATACACAAACAGATCCAGGGAGTAATGATATTAAGGTGGGTGGACCAGTAAAGGCCAACTATTAAAAAATCGTACTTGGCATGTGAGTGCATATTCCTTCTACACGCAGTAAGATACATCAAACTCAAGGCCACAGACGCGGTGATAAGTCGCTCGCACGACTATTATAAAAGTGCGATCACACGCTTCGTAGAAACGGTGGTCGTCGTTGCAATTGAAATTCCCATGCACTGCAAAACTTAAGTTTTCTGTTAAATAGCCTATTATTTTCTCATAGTTTTTTACTGTGAGTTGATGTATAAGGATTTTTTTATGCTACGAAAGAAAATTTTAGTTTTGCCTCGATTAAAGTTAAAATGTTTGTAGTGTTCCTAGGAAAGCCGTTGGTTCCTTATAAAGCCGATTAAAAATTTGGCGTTTGGTTAGTGTACATAGTCCTTACAAGGAATATCTTCAAATCATGAATACATGAACACTTAGTTTTTAGTTATAAATGCGTACCGTTAATTTTAAAACAATATTCTACATATATAATTTTTCTATTTATAAGGGTTATTATTTTATTATAAGTAATTAATAATAAAAATGTCATCGATAATTGTACGTTTGGCCTTCTTAGGAACATTTTGGCCTTACAACGAACGGACCCATAAGAAGGCTATTATAGATAAAAAAGTTTTTAATTTATATTAATGAAATCGCTAATGCGATGATTGGCAGTTAAGTATAAATGGACGCGGTTCATCCAAAAGAACACTACGTTAATTCGATTATTACAAAGTTAACACTTATAATCGCTAAAGCGATTTATTTTCGGAATTTTATCGAGTTAAAATAACCGTTAAAAATTAGCCATACAATACTGGTTTTGGTCTCCACTTATTAACACAATCAATTCAATTACATTTCTTTCTCTATTTAGAAATTTTGTTTCCAAAAGCTTCTTAATTTTAAAAATCTTTATCATACTTTCATCACTTAACAACCAATGCCGGACTTAAGTTAACAAAAGTACAATTTGACGGAAGTTAACAAGAGCGTTAACATTTTTTGGAGTTAATTTGTAGGAAATTATTACTATATTAAAATTTTTCTATGTATTGTTATAAATTTGAATGCATATACTTCACAGATCTTTTGAAAATTTTTCATTCTATCAACGTGTAGTATTTGTAGTACTAGTAGTATGTGTGTTCTATAGTACTGTGTTTAGCAGATTTGGTTGGTTATTATTCATTTTACCACCCATCCATAATATTGAAAGCATAAGAGGCTTATGGCGGGACACATTAAAATCATATCAAATATGCATATAGACGTCTGTTATAACAGCCAAGTTTCTATTATACAACGGTATACATATATAGTTACACACTATAAGCTTCCTTTTATAATGTAGTTGTATCCTTGCCTCTCAAATATGATCTCTTTAATTTTACTCTACATATTGCCTCAGATTGATAAATATTCTGGGTCTTAAGTAAAAAAAATTTCAAAAGAAAAATTATTTTAAATTTTTAGTACTCTTCTGGCGAAAGGAAATGTTAATCTTCATTACTTATCTTTTTTTTTTCGTCCAATCTGTATAAAATTAAGGGAAAATAATAGATAACAAACATAGTTAAGTTTTTTCATACTCTTAGGCTTATGATTTAGTTTCAATGTTTGAATTATTTTTAATGATTAGCATTCATAAAATTCTCCAAATATGCAGTCCATACAGTTATAAATACACATATAATACAAAGATGCATTGCAAATATGTGTGCTAGTTAGCAAATTTTGAGCGGAAATTGTGGTTTATCTAAACTTTTTACGAAAAATGTTAAAAAAACAAAAACTTTTTGTTTTGGAATATCTCATCTACCTTTTATGTTGTAAAACTTGGGTTATGGATGCAGTGGATCCAATGAACCGATTTTGCTCACTGGACAGACGGACAAACAAAAATGGATTAGGTGACTCGATGATTACTTATACAAAAATTTTCAATTACCCCATTCAAATAAGCCTCTCACTTGATAACAGCTTGGCCAATCTGATTAATCATTGTTTGTTCATTTGGAACTGTCAGATCAAGGTTTGTATGAAATAAAATTCTTGAAAAATCTATCAGAAAAGTCGAAAATTTGTATAATATTTGTGTATGAAAATATCTATGAAAAATGTAATATTCAGTTTCCAATATTGAAAGGCATGGATTAAACAAAGTACAGTGCTAAAATCTCCGAAATGGTGAATCTTCGCAGGCATGGAAAAAGGTTATCAAGTGAGAAATTTACAACCCTCTCACTCGGAAAATTGAAGAGGGGTGAAAGCTTACAATGGAATTATTGAGATAAATTTGGGATGCATCTCTTTTTTTAAGTATTGACAAAAGTGAGGGATTATTCTCTCATTTTGGGGATACCCTCTTCAACTTTTTAGTGTTAACTTTGGTATTGAGCAGTTTTTTGGGCATTTTGAAGCCGCTCATTCGTTGTATGTGGTCAAAACACTGAATTTTGCGTGTTTTGGTTTTGGATTATCCATTAATTGCATACTTTCACTTCTCTTGCTGATCATGCCCCTTTCCAATTTCTTCAAACTTTCTTTATAGTCACCGCCCAGCTTGTTATTTAGGAGATTGCTATAGTGGAGCCCAAATCCAGTATGCATTCGATCATTGATGGACAATTAACATACCATCAATGCATTGTAATTATTCTGATTTACGAGGTACATGGAGAATGTTACTCTCTTGAATGTTCTGTAATCAATTACAATTCTTTTGGATTCAATGTTCTGCATGCTGCAATGTTCTGCATGTTTGTTTGCATTGACTGTGAGATCGACCTCTTCTTTAGCTTTTCAGGTTTTTGAACAACTTCACTAATCTGCCTTTGATTAGTGTTATCAATCTGCAGTCAACTGCATAGACACTAATTTGAGTTTTTCTAGCCCACTCTTGTTAAATTTATAGAAATCTTAAATTATTTTTGTAAATATTAAGTACCCAACTTATGAAAAATATATTGGCTTATACTTTCTTTATTAACTACAGTAAAAGATTTAATTGTAATCCTGCCAAAATTTCGATATGGAGTTTTCACCGCAGTTTTGAGGTCCCCGAATTTCAAAAAAGTAGTTTTCAGAAATTGGTCTGAGTGTTTGTATGTGTGTATGTGTGTGTTTCTGCGCATGTATGGTATCAATATCGAAGGAAATGTTTATCCAAAATTCAGCACACGTGGCATTCTGTCTTCATATTACCTCCAGTTGTGTTGCGAAGTTTTTGATTAAAATTGGATTACTGGGTGTTTTACTTTATTTGTGTAATTTTACAGTTTTTTTACTCTGTTCTTGAAAATGGCTACAACGATTTTCTTCAAACTTACTATGCTTACAGAATACACTTTTTGTTCTACAACTTTTCAACTTTTATTTGAGACATTTAAAGTAGAAAAAGAAAATCCAGTAGCGAGTAGTCCCAGTATATATATATATACACATATACATATATATTGTACATATATATGTATACATATACATATATATTGTACATATATATATATTGTATATGTATATTTATATATATTGTATATATCTATATATATATATATATATATATATATATATATATATATATATATATATATATATATATATATATATATATATATATATATATATATATATATATATATATATATATATATATATATATATATATATATATATATATTTATATATAGAAATGTTTTTTTTGATATCAAGAGAAGAAAATTCATTACTGCACTAACCGGAAAAGTCTCCTGATTTTTCGAGTGCGGGGCTCGGACAAGACATATCTAGAACTTACGCGCTAACGCCCTAACTCTTCAGGATAACTCGTTGTACCCCGCGCGAAAAACACCGTTAGTCATTACTTCGCCCAGACAGGCTAGCTAACTACTGCCTTTTTCATTGTTGTCGCTGTGTACGTCTCCTTGGTCAATCTCCCTGGAAAATCTTCATCATCTTGGCCGACTGCCCGTGATGAAGATAACTGAAAGAGACAGCGTATTTTTAGTTGGTGCCATTTTTTGTAGACTACATTCGCCACAGTAGCTCAAATTTAGTTAATAAAACTTAATATAATTATAATACATCGTATTATTGTATTATATCTGAAATAGTGATTGTATTTTATTAAAACTTTTTATTTTTTTTCCCAATATTTTGTAAGATATATATTCTTTGAAATATGACTAATAAACGAACGGGTTTATTATATTTAATCAATTTTTTGATGAATAAAATTTATATTTTACTTCTAATTTGGACTTATATTTATACTCAAAAACTATTTCCGAAAATGATTAATATTTATTCATTTTTACTGACTGGCATACACTATGTATACATTTCTAATAATTTTTAATTGAACAAAGCAAAATGGATCACATAAATTATTATTGAACTAGTTAAATCACATGAAAACATTTTCATTACACATATGTGGTTCGTGTCAATTTTATTATGATAAAAGCGAACTATTGGATACTCATGGTTTATAATCTATAATAATCTATAAATATTGAATATTATTCACAATCTAAATATGTAGTCATATGATGTTATAACATGTATATACAATCATATTTTATTCCATAATATTTGGTATTAAAATAATCTTTTATATCTATTTTTTAGTAGTAGCTCCGGGAACAGAAGATCCCTTCCCCCAATTATTTATTGTCACATCGACTGCAAAAAATCGAGCCTTCATAGCCTATATAGAAAAAAATTTGTATTTAAGATTTTCAAAACAGGGAAAGGCTAAGCAATATAAAATGACAGTATTCGAATAATAAAATATACACTTTTGTCTGATAAATAAGGTAAGATTTAAGGATTATGTCGGCAATATCAATACTCCTTATAAGGCCTGAGGCCTAATGTTGCCTTATATGTAGTACTCGCTTATACTTTCAAAGATGATAAATTAAAAAACACAATGACTGTAAACTAATTTAAATATCTTGGAGCAATTATAAACAGTAGTAGTGATATAAAAATTAAAGTTAAAAATATATTGTCTATTTATAATATAAAAATGAATCGCTGAATCTGTTGCTAAGCGCAAATCTCGAAAACTGATCGATTTTGCTAATTAGTTTTTTAGAAAATTCCTTGAAGTACGAGGATGATTCTAACGCAGAGAAAAATTTAAAAAATTGCGTGAAGAAGCCCAAACTACACTTTTCTATAATCCCCTACAGACGATTCGTAATAATACTTAAAAGTCAATTTGAACTTTAATACCATACCATAAAGTTCAAGTATTAGTGGAGAGGTTCCGGTAAGGCAAAATATTTGAGTGATTAGTCTATAATATAAAAATAAATCGCAAAAAACGTTGCTAAGCGCAAAACTTTTTTTCACGCAGGTTTTTATCGCGACAAAAATTTAAAAAATTGGTTAGATAATTGTAAAAAATACTTTTTCCTTTTCGCAAAATTGAAATACTAATTTTTTTTAAAGACTTTATTTGCGCACAGAGTTCCTTAGCTTCGAATTCTTTTTAGCCAATTCCACGGAGGATTCACAGTTCGCCGAAGGTCATCAAATTTTAATCATTCTAAAATAATATTTTACAAACTTTACCGGAATGTGTATTAGACCTATGTATGATCAGCAAAATAACGGTCATCTGCTACAAAATTTCTATGCGGAGCCAAGGTTGTAGGCCGCCCCATGTATTCAAAGCCGAAAGTCCTCCCGGGGGTACTGGGTGATTCATACCGGGTGTAAAATTAAAATTTTACGAATTAAAACGCCGAATTAATTAAAAATTTTTTTTGTTTATATCTAGTGCCGTATCTAATACTATTTGGTTTGACATTTGTGTAAAGTATAAATACCATTATTTTTAGTTATGAAGCCAGTATAAGCAAGCAAAAGTTAATGTTTTATTATGGGTAAATATACGCCATGACGTACTTTTCATAATAAAAATAATGCGTTCGGATTTCTTTTGAACTGCAAAAGTGTTTTTCTATTCTACGCTAGATTCCCAAATAATAATACCATATGACATAAGAGCAATGAAGATATCTTCTTCATTACTCGTAAAATGTAGCACAATTTTACTGGTTTTTTTCATTATCCACGCAATATAATTGGGTATAAGCTTTAATATAGCTTAAAGAATCAGAGAGAATTTTTTATGTTTTTCCTATGTTCACAATGGTCCCAAATTTTTTTCAACGATATATTCGTTACACAAATTTATGTGCTATCAGCAAGTATCAGAAATTAGGTTCACTCTAATAATAATAATTTGTTCTAAATTTTAAAACTAAATAGTATACGTATAATAAACACTAGCAAAATAATATCGTACATATTTTGAATATCGATTTGCAAGTTTTACAGATGTCAAATGAAATATGCAAGAAAGCAATTAATTAATTAATTAAATCAGATGTATGTCAAATGAAATATGCTAGAAAGCAATTGATTTCTTTTAATTCTCTGCTAAACTTAGAAATACGCTTAATTTTAATTACCAGTAACTAAAAACGATTTAATTAGAATGCATTTATTACCAACAATTAAATACGAAAAGAAAGTTGCTTGTATATCATTTGTTAGCGATAAGAAACGTAGGATATTATGTTCAAATCAAGAGTTCAATCAGATACTTTCTGATTAATTTTATTTCAATAAATATAATTGATTTCACACAATATTTTCAATAACAAAATGCCAGAATCTCTGGTATAAATTTCATATAAAACCAATTATTTTTAAATAAATTTATGAAACACTTTCTGATGAAGTTTGAACATAAATTTTATGCAATTTAAATTGATTCATTTAAACTTCTTACTCCCCTTGAAAAATTTTAATGACATTTGATTCTTATATTTTAATTAGTGACAATTTCAATTTTGTGTTGTACATGAATCTTATGAGTAAGCCAATCAATGGAACCATAATATTATATAATTTTGTATTGACATAAGTTTTTTAATTTTAATTTTTGACATCTTCAGTATTAAGATAATTGAATTATATCTTTTCGCAAAATCTCTCTTTATTGCATTAGAGTAACTTACATAGCATTGGGCGTTATTCCCACGAAGTAGAACGAACTCTATAATGCTTTCAATAAAAAACTGGCTTTTTTAGATTCTGTGTTTTTTAAAACTATACCTTTACTTGTGTTCAACTCTTCATGAACAGCGTGTGAACTTTGGTGATTTTTATTTTACAATTCTAGTGATTCTTAAATTTGTCTAAAAATCGATCATTTGCGACCAAATTTACTTATGCTCATGTTTGTATTTACACGAAGAATATCAATATTTATGTAACTTTGGTAGGATTCAGACCCCTAGAAATCTATTATAATCAGTATACAATGCAGAATTTGGTATTTGGCTTTCAAATTGTATGGTTTTAGTTTATATTTTTTTCATACAAAGCTATTGTCCGACAACCGTAAATATCATTATTTATTTAAAATGTTTTGGTTGATCATTAATTAATATATTTAAAATAACCCACATAACCAAGAATAGATCCCTGGGGTACGCCATTTTTTACCATTTGCCATTTTCAATTATAGCAGTTTCAACGCCTAACAATTTCAACTTTTTGCTGCAGATCATTTCAGTATAACTCACTTAAGTTGAGCATCTTTCCCTTTATACCGTTGCTGAATTGCTTTTTTAAGATTAGCTAGCTTATGATTTATTCAGTCAAATTCATTTGTAAGATTAATGAAAACAGTCGCTACGTTATAACTGCCATCCAAATATTTTGAAATTGTAATAACATAATGAACAGTACGTTTCTTGCGTAGCTATTTATTTATGTTACCGTAAGGTATTAATTTAGTCATAAATTTTTTTTTCTAATATTTTAGATATCGGTAATTGGAAGATATCTCATAAGTGGAAAGCCACATACATCAATACTTAATTTATGGAAATTTTATGTGATTTAATGTTGAAGAAAATCAATTCACCTCATATCTGAAGTTGCAACTCATTCGATGAAGACGTTCTGGATATATAAATATTTTAATTCACACATCACGAAGATGTTCTGTGTCTATTATGCGAAGTGTATTTATTTTAGATTTAATTTAGAGAAAATTAGATGCAAACTTTCACAAATGTTTCAAATATATAAATTGAACAATATCAATTAAAAGAATTCTCATCATAATGAATCTACCTGGAAGTAAGTATATATAACACATATACTTCTAGTTAGTACCTTTACCAAGTAAATAATTGCGTAACGAGGGTGATTTTTCATGACATGATGGTCAACATATACATGTATATGTATAAAAAGGTAACTATGATGGGGTAAATTAAAAAATAAGGGAAAGGTCTGTTATTGTTTTGTTGTGGGTTGTTTGATGTCTCGCCAGTATCCGCCGAGACGGCACCACATCGTACAACATTACTGACTCACCATCATTTTCAAATACGCATTCTCCTATACGGCATATCAATTAACTTATGACTTAAACTATGTTTATATATCTGTTATGTTTTGTAGATATTTCATGGAAAATATAGATTCAATGGATATTTGATTTTAGACAGTTTTAATGACCAAAAATATTTTTGCATGAAATACTGTTTTTAGGGAGTTCTTTTCATCCATATAAAGTTGGCGAAAAAATTTTTAACAGAATTAATCCTCTCTGTAGATGTATGTATTTATGTATTAGTAACTAACTGTACAGCCTGAATACATTGATACTCAACTATTTAAATTTACGAAGTATATACGAAAAATTCGAGTAGTTAAACAGTTAAAATTTGTTATTTTTTATCTTCATATTTTTTTTTATATTATTATCAATGATAATCTTTTTTCAATTTAGAAACGTTACGAAATATGAATAATTTTTAATTAGAAGAAAACATTGAGGTTTGTTAAAAAAATTATTTGTAAAAAAAATTTAGATAAGTAGACCAGGATAAAAGCCTTTAAAAATGGTAATAAGTGAAAAAAAAAATTATAGTAGGATGAATAAAATGAAATGAAAAATAATTTACGGGCATTCTGAGGTCGGGAAGTGGAAGTTTGAGTTTTTAAGGGTCAAACACGGTTTATCCTACTATAATTTTTTTTGGATCCAGAAATTATCGACCCTGGTCTAGTATCATTTATTTTCCTTTTGTATAAAATTAATAACGATAGTTTAAAAAAAAAATATATATAAATTGACATTATTGTTTTAACTTCCAATTTTTATCACTTGTAATTATTCTATCCACAGAAATAACGTAATTAAAAATTGTAATTAAAAAATTTGATTAAATCAATGTATAACTATGAAGAAATTTTTCATTCAGATAAGGGTGTCTACTTATTTTATATCCAATAGCTATGTTGTGTAACGATTAAGATTTAAATAATTGAAAAAAGTAATAATACAATTTTTATTGTATTCATTATTTTTGAGCCACATATTACATTTTCATTATTTTGTTTTGGAAATCACAGTCATTCTTATATTTAATCACAAATATAAGTTTTGATAAGAAAAGTCCTAAAATATAAATATATAAATTAATAGAGTCTACTATTTTGTAATCTTAATTATGGAAATGCTATTTGATGCTCTTAATACTTAAAAATATTTTCCAGTAAATAGTTCAATTATTTTACTTATAATAAAATAATAAAACTGACTTAAAAAAAAAAATGAAAAAATAATTTTAAATGAAATAAATATTTTTTTGACGCAAATTACCATTCAAATTCGATAAAAAAAATTAATTTTAAAAATGTGATTACTTCAAATAATAATTTGCAAGAAAATTGTGTTTTTCAAAATTGTTTTACTTTTTAGTCATTTTTTTGAAAAAATAAAACCTAATCTTTTCGCAAAATTTTTCTTATAAAAACTGTTCTTTATAAGCAATTTTTCAATCTCCCTAGTTAACATCTCATGAATAAGTGCTTAGTGAATCTTATAAGGAGACAGAAACTTTTGACTTTAAAAACAGTTAATTCATTTAATTTGAAATTTTCGAAAGATATACATAATTAGTACTATCATTCTCTTAACTAATTTGTCTAAAACTTGTTGTTCAAAATAATAAACGCCTTTTTTCTTTTCAATTAAAGCACACTATATTAATATTAATAACTTGAAATATTTACCAAATTTGCATTTATTCAATTTTAAAGAATAATGAAGATTCTGTAGAATTTTTTGATAAGCGTAATTTATATTTCCGAACTTTGGAAACTTCTTGTTGTTAAGTTGTATTAATTAAGCTATTTATTTTTCGGTACTAAATTGATTCTCGTGAAGTATTATTTTACTAGAGTCTGTTGGTATTATTATGAAAGTTAGTCAATTTCACATGCGATACAACACAGAAATTTGTTATTTCTATTTCATTCAAATATGTGTTACAAAATCGGACATTCATTGTGCAAACTTATGGCTATTAAAATAAGTTATTGTAATTATATATCTACAATTATCATAGTTTTGTGAGTTATTTCATAATTAAAAGGATATTCTCTTTAATTAATGAATTATTTATAATTAAACAAGGCAAAATTAGCCTTTTAGACTTTATAAGGAGATCTTGGTTTTAAAAACCAACCCATTCGATTTATTAATAACGAAAACAACTTTTTTAGTACATTGTAGGAAGTAATTTTCAAGAATGTTTACACAACGGACAGAATCATAATCACTGTTTCAGTCCGTGCAGGTAATGCTAGGAAATAATAATATTGACGTGGAAAAACTTCCTTTCCACGCATCATAACGTAACTTAAAACTGAATGAATTTTCAGTAAAATCGATTCAGCCGTTTTTTGTTGAGGATAAAAAGAAAACCGTTTTCATAATAATAAACATAATTATTGTTTTTTATTCTCTTTATTGTCTTCAAGAGGTCTAGATGAGACTTGAGGGTCACAGATAGACCAGTTTTAATTTGTGTTTCTTTATATAATTTTGGTCATTATTTGATTAGAAATTTGCTTGTATAGTATACTCATAAAATTCAGCTCATTTCAAAGTTAAAGACTTGTGAGACGTCTGATTTCTATATTTAATGTAGAACCGTAGGTCTATTAAGCTAAGCTATTTAATTTATTGGTAAATTTGTTGCATTTTTTTTATTAAAAAAAAATAATTTTTAACCCCATTTTTTTCCTAAGGCCGTTTGGTAATAAGCATTAGTTTCGACAACATTATCAATTCTTAAAAATTAATAAAAATTACATTTTTCACAAAATAAAAAAAAAATTTTTTTGTTTAGCAACGAGTTATTGGCAACTTTCAAATAAAGCTATCTTTTAGCTACATGTTACGTTTTAGAAACTGTAGACGTTTTTCTATAAATTATTCAATATTCATTATAATGAACTAATTTTTATGTGGCCAATGTTAATAATTTCGAATAGAACTATATTTTGCCACAAAATTCTATTAACAAACCTGTGACTAGATAAAAATTATTAGTACTTCTCGTGAAAAATATAAAAACATTTACATATTGAATATTAAACAAATTATAATACGATGTTATTTATTATACATGTTTACAGTTTCTATATTGCAAGATAAAAAAATTATAATGTCAAATTGTAGCTTGAGGATACCTCTATTTGATGTTTTTTTAATAAACCTGTGTCTGGACAAAAGTTTTGTGAGCTATGCTTAATACAATATTTAGAACTAATAATTTAATAATGTAAAAACCGATGTAGAAATTGAGAAATCTGGTATATACAGCTGTTATATAACTAATTTTGGTGTTGGCGCAGGGAAGTAATTTTTGAAATTAAGGTTTTCGACTGGTTTCCGCAATGTTACCGGACTTTTCAGTTATGAAAAAAATCACAAAACACGAATATAACTATAATTTTTCTCTAAGGGTTTATTTTTTTTTCTTTAGTTTTTTTAGTTGTGGACACTCCGAAAGGTGAAAGCTATATCGCAGCTATAAAAATGCATACGGCTATGTACTTAGGCTCACCTTCTAGTACTCACATGGCACAAAATTCAAATTTTTTTAGTATTATTCTACGATGAATAGTCTTTTAGTTATTAAAGCTGCTAGCTAGGTAAAGTCTAAAGTAAAGTATAAATATACGGCTCTAGCAAAAAAATTTAGCACCACCTCTATCATAATATTTGTCAGCCCAGATATGCATTACAATAAACATATACATACAATTATTATTGTCTGGTATATTAAGTAGTATAGGTTTTGTAAGAATTTTCCTCTTTTCTTGGGGATTTCTTTTTTTTAGTTTAACATATATTTGATTATTATTTAATATAATACATTTACTTATGTATATATGTCTGTGATTTAAATTCTTAATAATATATTAATCTAAAAGATATTGATAGGAGGGGTTTCCTATGCCATATTCTGAACATGCTTTTCTTTTAAGTGTTCCGATCCCTTCATAAAATGTACAAGTAAATAAATAAATAGCATCAAAAGTTTATTTGTCATGTTAAATTACATCTTGTATGCATTTAATATTGCATATTTCATATTGAATTATAATTTTGCTTGCGATTTTATCAAAACTACCGTCATACAATGGATTCTAAAATTTTTATATGTTTTTTTTTCTCTTTATAGCCTATTATGAAGTTTACATTGGAGGCAAATAGAGTAAGTGTAAAAAGTCATGAAATGAAAATTTTTTGGACTATTCCCATAGGTGACCCGTGTGCTTAAAAATAAAATTTTAGTTATACTTATGAAAAAATTGCCAAATATCGCAACAGTAACTCCGCTAACTTTTAAAAATGTTCAGCAACCCTAATTTGAAATTTTTTGACTCGTGGGAATGTTGTTTAAAACTTTTATTAAATTCTTACAATTTGGAAAAGTTTCTATTATATTTAAAAAAAAAAGTGATTTCACAGAAGAAAATTTTCCCAATTTTCGGATTTTAAGTTGTATAGAAGTCGCTCGAGTTTAAAAAAAAAAATAAAAGTAAAGTTGCTGGATATTTTAAAAATTTGAAACATTTTTTGTTAAATTTTTTAACGGGTAACAAAAATATCACCAAATTTTTTTGGAGAATCCATATTCTTTATATTTCATAAATTTTGTATTTAAATAATTTTAAGAATAAATAAAACATTTTTATCTAGAGCTGTTTAACATATATCGCCCGTAAGCCATTACTGTTCGAATACCTTCACTTAGGTTGCTTCATATCCGATTCGTTTTCAATGAATGAGTTGCAATTTGGATATAAGATTAATAAAATGTATTTTCTACAGTCATATAATATGATAATTGATACCATTAATATAACGAAGCTAAAAGAAATTATTTTACGATTTTCGCTTAAAAATTTACACAGTAGTTTGCATAGTAGGTATTTATTGATTTAATATGATAATAAACATTCGTTTAGTTTTGTACGAGCAATATAAGACCCGCTCTAAGCGATAAGATTTTGTTTCGAAAGAAACAAAATGTAAGAATTTCTCACTAAGGAACAGATTTTCTGATCCGAATCCTGATGGTAGTATCTCATAGTATACATACAATGATCGATCAAAATATCTTAAAAGAAACGGCCTTTTACGTTTAATACTTTTGACACACGACCATCAGATTGTTTTTTAGAAATACTTGATGGAATGTGTTTGCCTTAGATGTTGTCAGATGTATAGTTTAAAACTTTTCATAGAAGCGTTTATAGTGTGCTATACTTTTTTACCATAAAGCACGAGAACCGACAGTGGTAAAGTCCGATAGATCAGATACATTTAAAAAATTTGGTGTGTGAATTACTATAGACCTAAAGCTAAAAATCTGTGAAATTATACAATCTTCAATCTTGCCAGTTACTTCCAGGCGCTTGCAAACCCCATATTACTTTAGGGGAATAAAAACATCTATCGTTGACCAGCACTATCTACGCGCTATAATGTGTTGACCTTTTTAGTAGATTTTTTAAAAATATATGTTGAGGTAACGCACACCTGGAACTTTTTAACACTGTACACTTTAAATTCACTCGTCGAAGCCTTTCTTTTTATATAAATTTGGTTCATGTATCTTAAAAAGTACATGATGATCTTCCAAAATATGTACAAAATTGAACAATTTCAGAGGTGAACTCCATTAGGTCTACAGTGTTACTACGCATTGGCCAAAGATTGGTGATGTATCGGATCCATACAATTTTTATATGGCTGGATTTTAAGTCAATTTTTTTTATAGTTGCTTTAAGAAATACTGATTCAATCACATTATATGTTTATTTAATTCAATCTTATATCTTTAAATGAGCAATTCTTGTATATATATATATATATATATATATATATATATATATATATATATATATATATATATATATATATATATAAAATTGAAATCTCGGAATCGGTTCCAACGATTTTCATGAAATGTAGTATATAGGGGGTTTCGGGGACGATAAATCGATCTAGCTAGGAATCAGTTTTAGAAAACGCCATTTTATTTGTATTTTATCGATAATTTTTTATAATGTAATGATATATTTGCTTAATATTTACAATCATATAGTCATTGGAGTGGCTAAGTGGTAGCAGAGATCCCGCGTTCGAATCCCGGCTCGACCGACGAGTAAAATAAATTTTTTTTAAATTTTATTAATTTTAAACCCAACCCAACCCAACAAAACAACACAATAAAGTGAATATTTTTCAAATAAGATTTTGTTATTTTAATTGTATAATTTTTTATAATGTAATGATATATTTGTTGAATATTTAAAGTCATTGGAGTGGCTAAGTGTTAGCTTGCTGGACTCGTCTTCCACCTCGACGTAATATAATTTCCAAAAAACATAATTTATAAAAAAAAAAAAAAAAACCGAGCAAAGCTCGGTCATCCAGATATTATGATTAATATGAGGTAACGCATTTTTTTTTTATTAATGGAGTGGAATTATGTGAGATTGTCTTTAGAAAACATACAACAAAAATGTTGATATAAATATACATATCCAATTTATTAATTGCAGAGGAATTAGGAAATTTATTCTTATAATACAACATTATTGCAATAATATATTCAAAGTAATTCGTTCTTCAAATAGCCACCGTATTATTGAATATATTATTCAGAACGACAACATGCTTTTTGACATTTGGAAAAGCAACAGGACGATCATGTTATCACTCACGCTGCCACGGTTCGGTCAATAATTAAGTTAAGATAACGTTTTTTATACATTCCCACCTTGGTAAAAAATTAATTTAACTCATATGTTTATTAAACTTGCCGATCGCGATAGGTGAATTAAATATGTCACCTAATGCAATATACGTACTATACCTAAAAAGGGTTGGTAGAAAATACCTTGAAGAGCCTTGTTTCGTAGACTTTTCGCACAACTATTAGATACAACTGCTAAAACTTTATTACTACCTTAATACATGAACTGTTTTGGTTTATTATGTGCTAAAGAATACGTCTTACTTAAAAAGTACCATGTTATTTCGAATTCCAATATAATCAGAAGTTTTTTAATCACTAATAATCCCAAACGAATGTCAAACTGAAATTCTAAAATTTATCACGACGTTTATTATCTGTATTCTATAAAAATTTGACTAGCGTCATTAAGTATCCATAGAAAAATGGTTTGTTACTAAAAAATCGTCTGGGTTATTGATAATCTTCTAAAAGGATTTTTTTTCGAATTTATTCTTTAAATAGTCATTCACTGAATGATATAAAGTATACAATCCAGTTTTCATTATTTTTTAAACTAATATTTGTAATGTTTGTAATGTCAAATGTCATTGTTATATAAATATTTGATCAAATATCATAAAAGCGATGAAAGTTGTTTTGCTCTTTTTGCACTGAGATTTTATAAAGATTTAAAATGTCATTGTAATGTCTTTTCATATTAATAATTTAATATGAAAAATAGTGATTACTCATAAAAAACGTACTTCATAATTATGAGTTGTTCGAGTTTATTTTCTTCATACCTACTTAGTATTAAGATAAGGTTAAAACTAGCTATAGTTTAACTAGTAAAAATTTATATAAGAAGGGGAATTATTTAGTTAAAAATGTTTGAAATTATTTTCAAACTTGATAGACCAGAGTCGATAATTTTTGAAACCAAAAAAATTAAAACAAATTACAGTAGGATAAAACTAATATACACTGCAACATTCTATGAACATACATCGAGTAAAAAAAAATATTTTTAATACTGATTTTAAGTAATCAAAATCCAAACAGATGGATAGCGCTTCACTATTAAATTCTCGCATTATATTGATTTATGTACAATAATTGGAAATCAGTTTTTGGACACAATGCAATGTAGAATTGATAAAGTAGATAGAAATAATAAAAATAAAAAGCCGACAAAACTTAAACAGGCAAAAGTACTCCCATCCTAAGCATTATCATGATACAGGCTTATATAAATGTGACTACCTTAGCTCTAGGAGGCTTCATATCGAATTTAGTGCGATATCACTTATCCTAGAAACAGTGGGCAATCAACCAAAAATGGAATTGATAAAAAAGTTTCCAATGAGCATGTTTTCTAAAGTACCTATAGTTATTTTAAAGTAAGTGAGAATTGGTTCACTTTGGGACAGTTTAACCTATCATATAAAATATATATGAACTTATAAGCTGATTTTTAGCAGAAATTATTGCAAGAATAATGTGAAACAAGTTTTAAAGAGAAAAGCAATTTTTAATACAACCTTTTATGTAATAAAACGTTAAAAGGCTTTTTTCTTGAATTTTAATGTACAAATAGAAGGAATATTTATCAAAATATGGTGGCAGCTCAAATGAAGCCGAAAATGAAAGAAATTTCAATGGTACCATATTATTATACTCCACATATACTTAATATGTCAGACCATATGATTCTACTATACATATACATAATGTTTCAGAGTATATAAATACCTTATATATATCAAAGTACATTTTAATCTAAAGTTTGAAACGCTGGGAAATATTGACCGCACAAACTAAATTTTAGTACAAGTGTTCATAGAATCATCTAATTTATCTATTTCCGTACGTCGGTTTGTACGTTATCAAGATAACTAAATACGCAAAGAGATCGAAAGTTGAAATATTAGGGATTTTTAGTTGAATTTCATGAATGACAAAAATCGGTCCATTGGGTTCAATGGGGCCAGGACCCAAATTCTGAACCATAAAAGAAAAAAAATTATATAAATATAAATACAATACATATTATAATATATATATCAATGTTATACAGCTGTATAGACTGGATATTTATTGTATTTTATGAATGCCAATAATTGAAAATAGTTCAGACATTATACTCAATCATGTGTCGAGTGTTTAAACAATTTACTTTGTTAGGTGTTATATTCACTTTTATATGTGTTAAATTATGTCATAATATTATAGTTTCATCCAATTTATATATTCATACTCAGATTCAGCACTGTCGCAACATTCATAAACGGGCCAAATTTCACTTATAATAGTTAATTATACGTAACCGTAATGGGAAAGACGTTTTTAGATAAAAGCTTTAAAAATGTTTTTAAGTTAATTATTACAAGCTTTTATTTATTCATATTGGTAAACCTTAATTACAATTTCTGACG
Source organism: Chrysopa pallens (assembly GCA_020423425.1). Taxonomy (NCBI): domain Eukaryota; kingdom Metazoa; phylum Arthropoda; class Insecta; order Neuroptera; family Chrysopidae; genus Chrysopa; species Chrysopa pallens. The sequence goes on along the minus strand of CM035592.1, from coordinate 82,077,772 downwards.
TACTGTATTTAAATAATTGTAGCCAAGCATTATTATGCTCTCATATTCACAAACTTCTCTTTCGGGTTAGTTTTGACAAATTTTTTTAGTAATATTAATTTTATTGTTAATTCACTTTTTACATGAATAGGCAAATTTCTTTTTATAAAAGAATTCCGTCAAATAATGTTGAAAAAAGATAAAATCTAAGATTGGATATCGCATAAAATATGGTAATTCATTGCTATTCATACTAAGTATTTATATTTACGAATTAACTAAATAACTTAATCAATATTTTACGAACTATAAAGTGAGAACTAGGATTATATAAAAAGAATTTCGTAATTTAAATTAAATCAGAGCTGTTTCAAATGGTTTGCTTAAAGAATTCAATTAAGGTGACAATAGAGTTATTCTGTCAAATAAATGAAAAGAAATCAATGAGAAATTCTTGTTATTAAGATTTTGTACAGTCTGAAAGCTCACATGGATACGTCGCTAGACTCGAATATTTGTAGAATTCACTTGAATTTATAGATTTATCTCAAAATAGTCCACACTCTAGAATTTACGCGGATTTTTCAAGTACATTGAAACTAGAGTAATTCATCAGGAGTTATGCTGTCTCCAAAAGTATTTTTCTTAACTCAATGACAAACCATAAATAAATTTAGTATGTACAACTGAGTTGTTTTCACATTTTGTGAGTGACTGTCATATTCCAAAACTTAAATATTTATGATCACATTATTTCGATTTTGTCAAAGTGACATTTGCACCTCAATAGATGTTTATAAATACTATCAATAAAATACTATCGTTTTACTACTATTTTATCAAAAAATAGTAAGAATTGAAAACATTCTACATTTTTCGGGCATAGAACCCGACACCATGCTATTACTGTTATATATGCTCTGCTTTATACGAGCAATGTTTTCAATCTCACTATTTCAATCGATTATACAGTCAAGTAACATGTTTGATACAAAGATAAAAAATAGTGAGTGTGAGAACATTGCACATATAACAAAATATCCGTAATTGACTACCAAGTATCTGTGGTGTAGTTTTAACATCCGAATAACATAAATAAATTTGTAAGCAAATTGCTTTGTTTATCTTTACAATTTGTGTATGTTTAACTTCAAAATTATTTTCATTGACTTGATATATATCGTTTGGTAGGATACAAAAAAATTTACTCGCGAATCTGGCCAATAGGTATTTTTCTCAATTCTGATTCATTAATAGTACCTGAGCAATTAAGCTTCGCTGGTCTTTTTGTTAACTGAGTTCATATATTTTTTGATTATATTTGTAATAAGATAGTATAACAAAATTTTCAAAACATTTATAAAAAAAAAAAATATATAAAAAACTTTTAGTGGGTGTATTGACACTTGAATTCCTCAAATAGGGCTTTTCATTTTAATTTTCGATTCGTTTTTGTTTCGGACAGAATGTCAAAAAACTAATGTAATAAAATGAAAAGCAAATATTTTCTATCTTTGTCAAACTTATTGTCAACAGTACGAAACAAATTTTAAAATGAAAAGGTCTAGAACGTTACCACAGCAACCCTGTGGTAACTATGTTGTCTTAAATTGTTTTTTTTTTAAACCGATTTATTCTCAAGGATACGATTTTAAGATAAATTATCCCAAAGAAAATATCATACAAAATGACGATTTCTTGTTTTTACCGTTTCTTAACGGTTTATAGTTTTTAACTATAAAACTTTAATGCATATTTTGGTGGCTATGTGAACATTTTTCGGAATCTCAATTAAGCATAAAACACTGCGATGGAACTTAATGTGTTATGTAAGTGATACGTTAACTACGCTAATGCTATCCAAGGAATATTCTAAAATAAAAATTGTTCCGCCTTTTCTGAAAATAATGACTTTAAAATTGCTAGTTTGATCATAATATTTACACTTAGGCTTTTGGAAAAAATTTTTTTTTGTAATTAGTGGAAAGATCATCTTTAAGTTTGGAAACAAAACAGTTTTTACTTTTTTAGTTACTATAAAAAAGTTTTATGAAATTCAATAATTTTTAGATTCAGTACAGAGCACGGCTCAATTGTTATAATAGTAGATTCATATTATTAGGTTTTTATTTAATATCATTGTTACTGTAATTAGCACAATATGAGATTTCCGAAAAATTTTATTTAAATTATATATATATATATTTTTTTTTTATAAAGATGTTATGAATTTCACCTATTGGATGTGGACTCGAAGACGGATTTGTGTTTTGGTGTGGATTACAGTGTATTTATTGATTATTGTTATTTTATTAAAATTAATTTACATATTTTCACAAATTTACTTCCTATAATAGATACAAATGTTTTAGGACGATGTTTTGGGAATTACAATTCTTGTATGAATTTTCTAAAATAAAAATTATGCTATGAATGTTTAATTAATAAGAGTTAATGATTTGCAACGAAAGCTGGACATATTACCAAAGGCTTTAGTCAAGTGCAATATACCCGTTTTATTTTTCGAACTCATATTAAGTAAAGAGACTTGCAAAAATCCTTGTATAAGAGACTTTTTCCAAAGCCAAGAACAATATGTACCCGCTAAGGAACATGGTCACATAATTATCCATATATCAACGGTATTTACATATTCAGAAATTTTGTTAAACCGGTTTGAACCGATAAAAAAATTACCCCAATTTGAATGACAATCAGTAATATACCTACAATATGTACATATACCGTTGATATCGAGGAAGTATAATACAGTTTATATTCAGATTTTCTTAACAAATGACGTCATCGTTTGTCATTTTCCATGATTATAAAAGTAGTAATTTACTAAATGTATGCGTGTTGCAAATTTTTCCAATGCGTTTACTATTACGTACCTTAACTAAGGATTGAATAAGTGTACATACATACCACTACGCAATATTTTTTACATGAGTATATATTTTATACATTTTAACAAGGGGTGTATTTAAACAGAAATTTTTTTTTTCCATTAGTAGCATCTAATGAGTGTTTTGTTTTCAAATAATAAGTTTCTAATCGACATACAAAAGAAAAAAAATGATGTGGTGTCGTGGGACACCAGGTAGGAACGAAGTTCCTTCGGCTAATGTAGAATCCACACAAATTGCAAAAAAAAATCGTGCTCAATTTTATGTAGGTTTTCTTGATTTTTCTTTTAAATTTTGCTGATTAATTTTTATTTAAGTACAAGAAAGTATTTAGAAGAAAGATAACCTAGAAAACCTTATTTAACCAATGTAAAATATTTTATATTTATAAATATATTTATTAATAAAGAATAAACTAATACTTACGTATTTAATTCTTTTGCACTGAATAATTTCCCACTATTATCACTGTCAATTGCATTCAAGTCACTTGTTGGTTCATTTGACATTGTTACTATAGTTACGTCTCATTTAACGGTTTTATTCCACGCATTTTTTTTACGGTTTTACTATCACATTTTTTTCAGTTCGGTCGCGCAGCAAAATCCCTATCCCCTCCAAGCCTGACGTAAGGAACTTCGTTCCAATAAACGAGGATATTTAAAAGTCGTACTATTTGTATAAAGTTTGTTATTAACTTTAGGTACGTACACACACTAATAGTTTAAAAACTCCTTAAAGTTGTATGTTATACATATTTAGTGTATTTTATTAATGATAGTACAACAATATGTCGGTTTTTTAAAGAATTATCATTGCTGTTAGCCTCACTTGGCGATTCTAACGTAAGATTTGTGTTACTCAGTTTAACTTGATGAAATAGTGCACGATGTTACATTTTTTGTGATGGAAGAGTAACGAATCCTATTTCGATTTAAACGATATTCACCTGTATTTATTTATTTTATTTGGTACTCTTTTTTTGTGACTAGATTTTAGCTCTAAGCTTATAAAAATCTTTAAAAAACTAAGCAACAAATGAATGCAATTGTACTTTAGTATTACCGATACGGTAATATACGTTTGCTCTTACAAACGTATTCGTGAGACTTTTTGCTAACATGAAGGTTGCCTTCTAATTTTATTTTTATCGTGAATAACATTGTAGTGAGTCAATTACCGAAGGTTAATTATTTTAATACAAATTCTCATGCAAGTGATCTAAAAAGTACAAGCCAATTAAACAGGTATTTAAAAATAGTACATTACCGGACAAAAATAAAATAAATAATTGAATAAATAATTGATTACTTGCTATAATTAGTCTAATTGTTTAAGTTTATCATAATTTATTTATAAGCCGAAAATTTCCATACCTAGAGCTACTGATTAATTCTACTCCTTATTTATATTGGTAGAATGAGATTAAAATATTTCTATTAGAAAAAACAAAACAAAATTAACGATGTTTTTTTAGAACATTTTTAGTAGGCTTACAAGTTTTTTAAGTATTTTAAAAACTGTAAAGTATAATAAAATTCCACTTACAATATTATTGCTAATAATTCTATCATTTACTGAATACATATCTGATAATAAAAGCATGTTGCGTGACGGAAATCACCTGAGTGTTGACCACCCTTGAATCATTTGTTTGAGAATTTTTATGAGGGGTTAATAATGAATCATACCGTTAGATCAATTTTTAAATTAGTAAAAATTTAAAAAAAATAAAAAACTCGCAGTTTTCGCAAATTTTATTACAATATTGAAAATTTGATTATTTATAGTATATTTTAATGCTTACAGCTTGTATGTATGTGATTTTTTCTAGGATTATGTGTCCATCTTCGAAGCGTTTAATTAAATAATATTCATAGATGGCAGTCTATGAACACTTTGTATTTACTAAGGCAATAACACCTATTTGTACAATTTACAATTATTGATATTCTCAAAAACCATGTAAATAATTTACAATTATTTATTGAATTTTATTTAAAAACATCGTCTAAAATCGGTCCTTTAGAAAGAAGAATTCTAGAGTTGCGAAAAATTGTAGAAAATATCAAAAGCTATAGGCTACTGGAAAAAATTTTTGACAAAAATTACACGAAATTCAAACAACGATGAACATTGGAGTAATCTTAAATTTGATTGCGACATTCAAGGTCTTTTAAAAAGTAATATTCATTAACTGAGATCACTATTCCAGAACTCTATGGGACAATAGAAAAACCATACGGAACTTCAAGTTATTAAGATATACAGTTTTGGAAAAATTGTGATAAGTGACTTTATATGTTTCTATGATTGATTAATGGTGTTTCGAAAATGAAGATATTTATTAAATATCCATATCGTATATAATACAAGGAGGTGACAACTGCAACCATCAGAGCGGTTAAATTATACGTATATAGAATCTTTCAATGTTTATACATACATACATTAAAATATTTATTTTGATAGCAAATACATAGACATCCATAGTTTATTTATGTAAGTCAACAGCTTTGTTGTGTTATATATGATTAATTTTAAACTTTTAATAGTGATATCCTCAAGTGGTGGAATTCCAAGATGGCACAAAATTGTAAGCCCATTATTAAAAAATTTACTTCGTTTTAGTAACAAATTCAAATTAATATTATTTATATAATTTTACTATAATTAATTTTCATTTTTTAGCATAATTTGTCATATAATCAATTTATAAAAATGGATGAAAAACTAAATGTTTTTTGATATTTATATTTGTATTCGCGAAAAATACTTTGTCAATAACAGAGGTGAATTGATAGGAATTGGTAATTCATTCTCTTAAATTTTGATTTAAAGTTTTTCATACAGTTTTTATGGAGAAACAACTTCGACTTTGATGATTACGTTTTTGATAATCAAAAATACTTCAACCTTTCTTGTTAAAAAAAAAACTCTAGCGGTAGCGGTATCTAGATGGTATTTTTGTTACCATATTTACTTCGATGGTGTAAAATAAACATAATATTTAATTAAGCAGCAAATTGAAAACAAAAAATGTTTTGTAAGGTTTGATTAGTTATAAACATATTGAAACGTAATAGAATTTAATTATGGGAACGAATAATCGTAAATTTTAATATATTCATTATTAGCGATTTTCATAATTGTCTGTTAAATTTGATTAATAAATTAATTATGGTGTTCACATAGTAACGTTTGGAAATAAACTGATATGTTGTGTGAATAAACAATAATACATTTTTTATAAATATACAAAATAAATATAATGAAAAATATATCACTACCAAATTTTATTTGGAATAATCTGGGTGTGTCTTGAAAAAAATTTTACTTTTCCTTGTTGATTTGCACACACGATATAAACTACCCTTTCTTTATTTGTGAATATTTAAATATAAACGTGGGGTTTGAAATAAATATAAAAATTTTAACCATAATTATTTAAATTGCAAAAATTTTCATGACTATTTTTTTTTTTTTTGTTAGTATCCCTTAAATGTTATGTGTGTGTATTATGTCTATTGGAATGGGAATAGCGTCTAAGTGACGGCATGGGGTTTATAGACGCATAACGATTGGACGCCTCACGCAATATAAAATGACGCCAAATTCCACAATAAGTTTGTACCTTTTGTTATATACGTTGAAACAATCACATGCTTCTACAACAAATCTTTCGTTGTATAACACTTTTACCATATAAAGTAAAAAGAAAAAAAAAGTTAATCTTTAAGTTTTAATTGTTTATCGGATTTTAAAGTAATTTTATTTCTTTATTTATATTATAATTATATTTACATATTATTTGCATAATTTTTAATGAAAAATTAGGTCAACTAATTGTTAGTACGAGTAAAAAAAAATTTTCACTACAACCACGAAGAAATAATGACACATTGTTATAAATTACAAAATCAAATTGCCTTAATTCGATTAACTTAGTCTCGATTATCTTCATTTTTATAATTTTAGAGTTTTTTTTCTCTAAAATTATATTGGATAGAGATACAAGGTTCGCTCATACAAACTTTAGTTGTGTGAAAATTGAAAGCAATCACTATGGTCAGATATTATGAAATTATAATCTCATGTTGCTTTTATGCTGGACATATATGTGGGTTATTTTGATGGTATTTAAGGTTTGAAATGGTAGAATATTGAAGACATCAGCAAGATTTTAATAGACGTTTTCATAGACTAAGATTATTAGTGTATTTTCGTCTGTTTGGTTTCTTAAAGAAAGCTGTATAACAAAATCAGATAATTAACTAATATTTAACGTTTCTTAGGCTTAACAGATTATTTTTAGTTTGTTAATTAGATATAATATTCAAGTGAATCCCATGGATCTATAAATATCTTTAAAACCGTAATTTAGAATATTATAAATTTAGAAAAGTTGGAAACAATTTTCCTTTGGAACATTTTTTCATAATCCAATTAAAATATCCACAATTGTATAGCTAGAATTCAACTGATTAACACACAGATGATTCAAGATGAAAACGGCATTTCACCTGTTTTGATATACACGTGACCAATAAAATTTTTCATGTTTTTCGACCATTTGCGTAAGCTACCGATTTCCTCCAAGTTTATAAAGATGTTAGTATATAGATTTTGAGTAAGTTAACAGGTTATATGCAACGACATGCCAAATCTAAATTTTCAATCGTATTTTTACGATTGATAGATATCTTTGACATTAGTTTCCTTGGTAATGTTACATATATTCCCACATTGAAATAAATATTTTGTCAAAAATCATCTTCTTATTTATTCCTAATTTCTCATTTTAGCGTCGAACTCAGCAGGAATAAATACGAAGACCAGATGATTCTTGTTAAAAATATTTATTTCAATGTTATATGAAAATATATATAACATTACCATAAAACTACAGTTAAAGATATCTATCAATCGTAAACACGATTGATTTATTTGAAAATTTAGATTCGACATGTCGTTACATATACAATGATAGTGCATAGATGCACCTTGGTCGAATATGGCCAGATTAAAGTTTGGCGTAAAATTGTTTGCAATTTTTTTAAGTTGGAGTTTTAAATTTGTTTGAATTTTATTGAAATTTTAACTGTCTAGGTAACGTAGTATGGCTACAACGAAAATCATGTTAATACAAAATCTCAAATGTGCAAGATATAAACAATCAAAACTGTATTAAACAAAGAAGAGCATATGATATTATGACGTCAATAGCATGAATAATCATAAAATTATATATATATATATATATATATATATATATATATATATATATATATATATATATATATATATATATATATATATATATATATATATATATTCAAGAAATAGATGGAAAGAAATCTTTGAATGTTTATTTTATGGTATTGAGTTAATTTCCCATTTTGATGTTAAAATAGTAAATTTCTTTAATGCAAGTTCTCTATTAAAAATAGATCACACATTTATACTCAAAGTAAAATGTCAATCAAAACTATTAGGAACATTGAATAAAACGTTGAAATAAAGATGTTTGGCCAACAATCGTTAATGTTTTCATGATTGTTGGAAATGCATTGCGATTTTTCCTGTGATTTTTCTGGCAGTAATGTACAACAAATTTGAAAGCTGTCAAACTATTTAATTTATTTTCAGGGTTAAATTTGAATTGAATTTCAACATATTCAAACGATTTTTTGGTTTACATGCTATTTCTATATAATGTTTATTTATGAGATTATTAAATAATAATGTATACTATATAATAGAAAACGAAGGCATTTGGCTGACATTTACTAAAAAGTCACATTTTAATAGAATAATAAAATTTGTCATTGAATTTGAGGAGGTAGATAGGTGGGTATTGATAAAATCATTTTTTCAATCAATGATGACAATCTTGTTTATGTCCATTGTGTAGTGTGTTGTCATATGTATGTTTCATATTAGACCAGTTTCCAGCCCAAATGATTGGTTTGCGACTATAAGCAACAACTTTAAGATACCACGAGGAATTCCGTTATAGTTTACCGATAAATGTGTATTTAGAGATAAATAGATTTACGTCACAATTATTAATATAAATAAAAAACTGAGTAATTGATTGCTTTTGTCTTAATGCAAGTGAGATATACTTTTTAAGGCATAACCTTTGTATAAACAAAAACCCAAAAAAAAATTTCATCTCTGTCCTTCATGTAAGTTCTGTATAAATACGTTAGAAGCGTTATATAGCGTCATATATTATTGGGTTTCTCAAGCCCTTATGTACAAGCACGTTTATGAGTAAGACTTAAAAATATAAACTTTTATGTGCAATTAAGCTAGTACTAAAAAATTTGTGGTTTAAAATTTTGCTAAATGAAATTGTGCAACCCCTACCGATAACGCTATGTAAATACAGTACCAAATGCTGTGTTCTATTGTTGTATCGTTAAAAAATTTATTTTTAACTACTAGTAAAAGGAGGTATTATAATCGTCTTAAAATTTCGATTTCGTTCTGTCTCAATGTGTATTTGTGTGTGGGTGTGTCTGCTTCTGTGTGTGTGACAGCGAATCTTATCCAACGATTTACCCAAAATTCACAAAACTTTTCTATCCTGTCTTTATATTACTTCAAGTTGTGCTTCGTAGGTTTTTGTTAACATCTACAGTGTGGCTAACCAGTTTATTCTAGATATTTTCAAGTTTTATTCGAAAATGGCATCAACTTTTTTCTTCAAACTTAGTATGTCGGCGGAACATTTTAAACTTTTATTTGAAACATTTTTCTAGTATGATTCAAGTTAAGTAGAAAAATTAACATAAAACTACGTATGTCTTAATTATTTATCAGATCGTTTATATTACTAGTTTAGTTTGTGTTTTCTTTCTTTAGGTACTAAAAAAAATAAATATAAGTAAGAAGTTAGTATAATCCTATACTAACTTCTTACTTATTTTAAGACTATATTTTAGAAATCAGGAATAAGATTTCTGAATTTTATAAAAAATAATAAATTTCAAACAAATATAAAATTTGTTTGGATACCTTCTCATATTGGTATCGAGGGTAATGAGAGCGCTGATCTCAACGCAAAAAGAGCAACTGAAAATAACCCGAAGCAATATTTACTTCCTTTCTCTGACATTAAACATTTTTTAAAAAGTAAAATTAAAGCGAGAAATACTGATGAAATCGAAATGATGGGCAAAGTAAAGGGAATAAATTATTTTCAAATGTACAATCAAAAACCTAGGCCGTGGTTTCACGCCAGTAAATTTAAAAGGAAGCAAATCGTCACAATCAATAGATGTCGCGCCGGGCACTATAATCTGAACTTTTCATTTCGCAAAGTAAAAATTGTTAAAGATCCATGTTGTAACTGTGGCTGTCCGGAACAAACATTGAATCATGTAGTGTGGCAGAGTCCTACATTTGAAAATAATAGGTTGAAGTTGCTCAACTCCTTAACAAAAGATACGATCTGTCTTCCATTGGACGAGAACTCATTTTCGTCTATCCAAATACCAAAGCAGTGAAACTCGTATGGAAGTTTCTGGAAGATTGTGAACTGAATGAATAAGCTTAGTATAAACCGAAGAACAAATGTATAACCCATTTTTAAAAATTTTTTGCTAAAAATGTATTATAACTATGTACTTTAGTATTGTAGCTGAATAATTTACGTTTTGTAAGTTAAAAGCTTAATAATAAAAAAAAAAAAAGAAAATCCTATGACGCGTCGCAGCAGATATTTTTAGAATGTACTCGGTCTAAATAGAAATAAGATATTTGTCGAATTACATCGTTGAGTTTCCTTACAGCATAGGTGCATGCGGTGTTTTACAACCATCAAGGAGATTACCTACATAGTACATTTGTCGTTATATAAAAAAGCTCTTTACCAAACCCACAGTATCTGTCTTTATTATGTACGTTGGGGTCATCGTCAATTTACTTTGAAAATGTCTTGTTGAAATTGTATTCAAACGTATGTAGTAATCAGAAAAATATGTACCGGATATCGTCTATGTTTTCTACTTATAAAGATATGCCCGTTGAATTACAGAAATATATAGTCATTGATGATACAAATCAATATTTTTTAATCTAAATATCATTCAATGAATAAATTGGTTTCTTGTTTTTGATTATATTCATTTCAAAAATAAAAATTAAATTGAACCATTTTTAATTTTAATTTAATTTGGAAATACGTTGAAAATGCTATAGTTTTAATTGAATATCAACGAAAATTTTATAGGTTGTCTAGGTGCGACTTATAAGGTCCACAACACGAATTTTTCATTGAGTTTAATAAAATATTTTTAATTTGTTTATTATTAAAAGGGTATATTTCAACCTTTTTTTTAATCTGTTTATCCATGTATTTATATCTGCACTTGTTTTGCTGAAAATTAGAAGAAAAAATAAAAATAGATACTAAAAAAACTTTAAATGAGAATATCTCAATAATCTTTGATCGTACGGATACATAAAAGGGCTTCATTTTTTCGTTAACTCAACGTATATTTTTCATTTTTACTAGTCGTATTCAGCTATAATGCCTCTAAAAAATAGAAAATGTAACCTTTCGAAAATTTTTATCTTTGTTTTGGAATATTTTTAGTAAAAAATATGAAAAATAAATTTAACACAACGTAAGTCTACAGAAAATGTTATTAACTATTTTATTACTTGTAAAAATCTCAAATTTTTTTGCTGCATTGTAGTTATTTTGAAATAACTGAATTGAAGGCATTATAGCCCCTCTCCTCTTAAAATATACACCCGCGAATAAGAGAATACTTAGTGATTGTACAATATTTAGTTGCCAAACTAACATATTGAAGAATACATATGCCGTAATTGCTCCTTCCTAGTCCTTAATTTTTGACATTTTAAATAGACTATTAAGCAATTTGTGGTAAGAGGGGAAAAATGATTGCTTGAGCAAAAGATTTACAAGTCTATTGTCTTCGAATTTGTTCTTTGATGATTAAAATATTCTGTTACTCAGGCGTAATTGTTTTTTGAAATTTGTGTACATACACGTGTATACGTGTTGGGGTAAGAATTCAAAAGTTACATTGGCCTTAAATAATTTGAGTGCAGCAATTATATTCAGGCTACGTTAAAGTGAAGTATAATATGTATTTCTTTATAAATGAATTATTAATCGAAATCTTGAGTCATTATCCATAACGCGTGTACCCATCAACGCAGCACTCTGATTACTGATTATATTCATCACTGAATAAAATTAGTTTCAGCTTTATTCGAGAATGAAAAGAAAATTGTTTACGTTTGACGTAAATTAATAGAGAGATGTTAGAAGTATTATACCCCAACCCTTTTATAAAGAGAATTTATTTCAACACTCAAACTTCCTGTATATAAAGCTATCTTGAATGGCATAATATAATTTCTTTTTAATTTACCCACCTCGGAAGTTAAAACAAAAAGTTTTATTTTTTTTTCAATTAATTATCATTGTGTATTGTAACAGTTTTTAAAATAAATAAAGTGTTGGGTGTTATTTTTCAATTATATATATTTAAAATTTATTTTATAATAATATGGCTTCTTCAATACGTTTTACGATCATAATATAATAAGTTATCAATTACATAAAATGTAATGTTATTTCATACAATATTTTTAGATGTTTTTATTGTAATACGACCTGAATCGGATGTAATGACTTTGTTAGTCATTAGCATACTGCGTGTGCTGTCATATTGTAAAACAGTAAACCAGCAGGTACTATTATTTTAAAATAACCTATTTTTACCCTTTTTCTTCATCATTAGAAATCATTTTTGACTGTGGGTAAATATCCATCAAAATAAGTACCAAAGTAAATATTGGTGAAGATGAAAGGTGATGAAGTTGTAGGACTTACATGTACTAAAGACCATCAAGGAATGAAAGAATTGTTAATCAAAACTATGAGATTTTTTCATAATTCAGTTTACCCGAACTGGCAGGGACTTGGGGTTCATTATTCACTTGTGTTTACGTTTCTTTATCCCTATCATTAATGTAGATACCTTAAGGAATACCTAAGGATACTTAGGAAGAATCATACTTAGCTATTATTATAATATCGTTCGGAATATCGAAGGTTATATCATAAAGAACAGGAAAATTTCATGTTTTTATAAACATAATAATTATTTATCAAAATTTTAGAAAATATTAGAACTATGAAAACTTTGCCCAGTGTAAGGGTCCGAACTTAAAAAAAAAAAGGTAAGATTTTTAACCTTCCTTTTTTAAATTATGGTACTTAAGTTTAGAAAAGTAGATATATTTGACATTTTTAGACTTGACATACATAATATGTCTAAGTATATTAATTTTAGTCTAAAGTTTCTAAAGCAATCTAATATTGACTGCAGAAAAAAAATTTTGTTGTGTGTGTCTATAGAAACATCTAATTAGTCTTTTTCCGATTGTCCGTCCGTCCATCCGTTCGTAACTGAGCAAAATCGGTCAATTGGTTCCAATGGACCTCTGATACTGATTTTTTTGAAACAAATAACTTTTGTTTTAAGCATTTTTTTGTAAAATGATAGAATTCGTCACAATTTTAGTTCAAATTTAGCTAATTAACACATATATAGGTAATAACAATCCATATTATTATGATACATGTATATATAATTGTATAGACTGGATATTTATAGTATTTTATGAATGCTAGTTGAAAATTGTCCAAAAAATCATATTCAATCATCCGTCGAATATATAAACTAATTAATAATAACTTATAAAAACTAATTAACGCTGTTAGTTGTCCTCTTCACTTTTTTTAAATCAAAATTTTTAACAGGTCAGTGAAATATTTATAAACAAATTTAATATTTTTGACGAGAGCATGACTCTTGTATTTTATAATTTATTTTCTTAAAAACGGCCATGCTTTTGTCAAATATCAAAATAAGAAAACTAACTCAAATATAAAACAAAAATATATATATAACCTCACTGAGACTACGAAGGCTTTTTCTTTAATTAAATATTAAAGCTTTGGTTAACGACCTAAAAGATCTCTGAATGGTTTATTATAATTCGTTATAACACTGCATTTTTCGATTTTGTCACATTTAGTACATTATATTTCTTGTACTATTTATTATTATCTTTAAACAAATCATTAATAGTTGGTTGTATAGTATAGTTCGAACATAAATACTAATTGCCAGCGCAATATTTTTAAATTTCCCGTAAAAACATTTGTGAAGTAGAGGTAAAATGAAATAAAGGACTTAAACTAAATAAACCGTTTATGCTTATCATTCATTTTGGGATTATACCGTTTACGCAAAGTGCCATTATTTCAGCGCTCTATCTAGAAGGAAACATTTTATTAACTTTTCTTTAATTTTGGATCAATCTTCCCATCGGTGTAAGTTTTTATGGTACCAATATATAAAATGCTGCTATAAAAGGATTTTTTATTGAATGTTTATTATAAAAAAAATAGTTATAATGATCAAAGGCGTAATAGCTACCAAAATAAGGTGTAGGTCCAATAAAATTAGAATAATTTAATTTAAAATAATTAAAGCGAAGGTGAAATAAAGGTTGTAATATATAAAATATATAAAAAATCAATCGAATTAAGCTGTAAAAGAAATATAATATGTTAGTAAAATAACTAAATAGCCATTAATCCTCTAAAAATGTTTAAACAGTAAACTTTTACTTTTAGGCAAAATGAATTAAAAAATCCTGAAATATTGAAATCAATTAAATTTACCTGTGTTCCGAAATAAAAATCCAATTGCATTCGACTAAGATGCCACCGAGAGTAATCTAAAGAAAATTAAGTAATAAAATAAAACTAAGTTAAAACTAAATAATTATATATAAATTTTAAGTCTTTTGAGTGTTTTTCTTTTATCTTTTTTTCTATACATTTCGTGTTTTAAGTCTATTTACAGTCTCACAATTGTTTATGAGATCACTTCAGTGTTTGGATGACGTTCAAAGCGAGTTAAGAATCTGTCATTGAAACGTGCAATTGTGGGCCCATCTTCACTTATGCCCTTTGAGATTCCGGTGAATATCGTTGCTTCGCACATTCTACGGAGATTCACTAATTGCCCGTATGATTTTGATTTAAATCTTCGCAGGATTTGTAAATTACAGTTGTAAGAGATTCCCCATAGCTGCAGACCCACACAGGTTTAATAATTGTTTTATATTCCAGCACCAAAATATTTAATGATAACATTGAACCTTGGGGCAACAGCCAGTTTAATTTAGTTTTCTTTTCGAACAATGTGTTTATGTAAATGTTCTATCAAAGTGTACTCTGATATTTCACATTATTTGACTGTCATAAACTGACACCGTTCATTGTAACAGCTGGACACATGGCTTGTTTCAACGTAAATGTTACTTGAACGGATTTCATCTTGTATCAACGAATATTACATACAGTCTTCTGTAGATTTTTAGAATCTACATTTATATACCTGATAACAGAATGGCAGAAACGTCTGTGAATGTAGCTGTTATAGTAAGATAGAGTTGTGCTGATGCGCTTGTTTAATATATTGAAAATAACGAATGATTTGTAAAACTAAACTATGTATTTAAATTGCTTTACCTATACAAAATATACCCGGAAATTAATACATCCCATTATGTAATTGACACGTTACTCCCGTCTAAACTTTTCTATATCCTTTGTAATTCATGTTTGCATATAAAATAATTACACGTATTTATTTATTACGTTAAACATATTAAAAAGTAAATAAAACTTTCAGTCAACCTAAAATAAATATTTTCACCTATCAACAATTTCTTTTTATGAGCAAGAATTCAATTTATTGGTGTTCAAAAATATATAGTTCTTCAGAAAATTATTGATAAAATAGATAATTGTAAAATCTATTCATTGTCCGAAATTTTGAAATCTGTTTGATTTTCTAGAAAAAAATTTGAATGTATACACACCAAAAAGAGACATCTATAATATACACAATGAACCACAACGACGAATGTGAATGAAATTTTGCATAAAATTGGTTAAAAATAGCATCAAACGTTGTCTTCTTAGTATGACAATTGATGTACAAAAACTTGGTTCTATATACTATATGAACCTCAAATAAATTAAGGAATCGAAGTTTAAAATTAAACACAAAATTAAATTAGAAAGTCGGTAACATCTCAATATCGGATACTAGTCTTAGGTACCCTATGTTACACATACATTTAAAGTATGAAAGAAAAATAAATACAAAGTGCGAGTTGAGTATTAAAATCTCAGAGAATTAACCAATATAGTTTTAACTATTAAAAAAAATCAACTAAAATGTAAATCAGTCTTCATTTATTTCTTAGTTTTTAACCATTTTGTAAATAAATCATCAAGAATCCAGCTCGGATTATGAGCTGCCAATATTGACCCTGATGGAATCTATCTTCCAATTATTTTTTCATGTTTACTCGTGGAAATCCAGGCTTAGCGGGTACATATAATCCTGCCGTACTAAACAAAATAGTAATGTCACGAGACTAGCCTTTTATGCAAAACTAATTTATCATTTTTGATTGAACGACAGAAAATTTGATGTCAACGTTCAAATGCAGAAATAGGAATTAGGAATAATATTCTAAATCAGATAATACCATATTACCTTGTGATAATTTCTCAATAGTATTTTAGTAATTTCTTGATGGAGAGTAGATTTTTTACCTTGTCAATCACTGAGGCTCTAAACGTAAGTATAAATTTACCATACTTCTACCATTAAACTAACCAATTGCGAGTTTTTCCGATGAAACAGTCACTTTTGTTTTGGAGTATTTCTCAGCAAGAAAAAATTTTATTTGTATTTTTTGGATAGAGGAAACGAAACAATTCATTTTATTAACACAGATCCTACGGACTAATACGTTTTAGTGACTTATTAACAAATTTAAAAAAAAAACTTTAAGTTTAATAATTAATATTTTAAGTTTAAGTTTAATAATTATGTGGAATGGTTTAGCTTTTTTCCATGCGGAATTGTTTATCTTGCATAATCAATTCCATCAAAATTCAAATCATTTAAATTTTAATCGAATATAGTTATTACCACATAAATAGCTATATATCTGAAACGGCTTGACCGATTAAGTTGAAATTTGATTATGATCTAAACTAATACTTTTTACTCATTTCTACAACTTGTTTTAGTAAACTGGCATTATGTTTTACCCATTTATTATTTTTAAAAAATAATCGATTGTGACACAATTATGCCAACCAATATCGCACATGTACACATAAAATTTCATCAAAATCGGATAAACTGTTCATGAAATAACACTATTTAAGTGAAAAAAGATAAGTACCGAGCGCTATATCCCCGGAACGACAATATATGGATTGCATTTTTCTAAAATGGGACCATTCCGAAGACTTCCACTGTTGTTTTTCAATTTTTAAATATTGGTTAAGTAGTTTTGAAGGTATGCGCATTCGTGTAAATGAGTATCACCGACCGACGAACACGAATCGAAAAATAATCAGAAAGTTTCAAAACGTCATCATGCAAAAAATTTTTGAAATCAGAGCAAAAGCATTTTTTTTTAAATCACGATCTCAACAATTCCGGTATCATAGATAAAATTTGAAAGTAAAATTAATTTAATTTGGTAAACTTAAAGTTTAGTTTTATTAAGGTTTTTGATTCTTCAAATAGTATTTTACATTCTTCTCTTCCAAATCTTTCCATTTAAAGAATAAAATATAAATAATAGATGTTCTTTGTAAAAACGCGCTTACATTATTGACATGCATGTTTTGTTTTGTACACTTTGTAGGCCTTTCAACGTTAGTTTTTAGTTTTCTTAAAAATTATTTATTTTATCTGTTATTGCTTGGTGGCATTATATAAAAAAAATAATTAACCCTATGTTGACAAATAAGTGTGATATACTAAATGTATATTTAAGAAAGAGTTTGGTTACATTTTTAATGATGTCTGATTTTGACATAATTTAAAGCATTTGAAATAAATAAATATATTTCTTATTATAATTTTACTTAGGATAATTATTTTTGATTTGACATTTTATAAAATAAGTATGTTGGGGCCTCAGATTGTGACTATTATTTAAATTTGTTGTAGATATAGCAGTAAATCAGTGTAAATTTTTCAAAAGAGAATTTTTGTAAGATAGAAGGAAACTTTAAAGATAAAAAAATGCTTGTTTTTAAAAACAAATAACTTTCGTTTGAAACATTTTTTCATAAATTCATAAACTGTTTTGATTCGATAGGATTTTAGGATTTTTATTTTTTTTTTTGGATTTGTTTTCTATTTGCAATCTGTAGATACAATAAGCAAATATGTGAAGGATGACCTAGAGGCATTGATTTGTTATCCAGCGATGTCAAAATATGATTTTTCTTCCAATTAAGGATTATTTTGTAACTTAAAATTTCAAAACTATGAAATAATTAAAAAGTATAAATGCTGATGTTGTAATTTGAAATAATTGTTCATATTACTTGTTCAGCAATTTACTCAATATAAGTGAAACTAACACTGAGTGTCTCACAAAGTATGGTCACTATCACTAAAATCTATATAGTAATTCTATTGTCTGAAATCTCGTAAGTCTTTGAGTTTGGTCACTATTGTCTAGTAAATTTAATGCTAATGTATTTACATGTGTTTCTAATCTTTCTAAATACTTATTAACACTGCATTTCACTATTTCATTTTTCACTGTGTTCACTCCTAAGTCATTACGGATTTCATTATTTGGAATAAAGAAGGGGACATAACAAATGCCCCCTTCTCTATTTCAAATAATCAGTGATGGATTTTCGCCTAGGCCCGCGAGGCCTAGGGCGGCATGATTCGAGGGGCGGCAAATATTTTGAAATACCAAAATTTCAGAAACGAAAAAAAGTAAAGACATTCTCCTTTGAAAATGAGTTCAGATTACTTTCTGTAAAGAATTTTCTATATAATAAGTCAATTTTTTTATATCCTTCAGTCTAAGAATTGTTTAAAAGATCAATAACAGTCTTTATCGAGTGATGTTCTTTATTTTTTGTTTCATTACTAAAATTAATCATAAGCTTATAAACCTTTTAAAAATTACTAATTTCAATTTCTTCGATAATTTATCTAAAAAAGATACAAATGAATTGAAAAATCTTGCCAATTAACTAGTATCAACTCGAAGATTCTTCAGCAAATACGGAAGATGTACGCCTTGCACAAAATATATGAAATTTATTACATTCACGTAGTCTTCGAGATGTTTACCCAAATGTTGATATTGCTTTAAGTATTTTTTTGAATATTTCGGCTACAAATTGTTCAGGAGAAAGATCTTTTTCTACTTTGAAAAGCGTTAAAACCTATTTACGAGAAAGTATGGGTCAAGATAGACTTAATGCTCTTGCATTACTGTCTATTGAATCTCAACTAGTCCAAGAAATCGATTCAGATGATATAATGGATATTTTTGCGCGGACCAAAGCCAGGAAAAATAAATTTTTAAATTGGTTAATATTAATTAAAAAAAAACATATTTATTTATTTGTCTAACGTTTAATACATGTATTTGTAATATTTATTAGTTATAATTAAAAATTATATTCTAATGAATTAAAGTTATATGAAATTTAAAATGAATATATTGCAATATATATTATAATAAATAAAATTTATTCTAACATTAAGGGCGGCGCGATAAACAGGGTCTAGGGCGGCATCAGGCCTAAATCCATCACTGCAAATAATGAAATCCGTAATGACTTAGGAGTGAACACAGTGAAAAATGAAATAGTAAAATGTAGTGTAAAGTACTTAGAAAGATTAGAAACACATGCAAATACATTTGCATTAAATTTACTAGACAATTATAGTGACCAAACTCAAAGACTTAAGAGCTTTCAGACAATAGAATTACTATATAGATTTTATATCTTTAAAACTTTTGAGTTAAGTATTGGGTATATTTTATTAATACTAATGATTTTAAAAAAATATTTTGAAACATTGATACTCAACCATTATATGTTGCGTATGAAAACAACTAATGGTGTTATTTGTTATCCTCACTTGTTTGATATATGATTATTTAGTAGAAAATCAAATTCTGATATCAAAATTGAAGGTTAAAACATGCAAAATGATAAAGCTAGTTTAAATAACTATGTCTTATTTCAATAGAGAAGAATAATTGAATACTGTTTTAAAAAATAATCAAACGACGTAGTTACCACATTTGATGACCTTTACACTCGATGCGCTGTAGTGATACATCGTTACGAGACCACAACATATAGAAGGCATGTGTGGTCAGAATTTATCCGGTCTACGTGATTTTTCGCCCAAAAAGACCAGGTATCCATATTATTTTTATTTGGTTTGGGGAACCTAGGGAGTGTATGGCCAATATTACCACATTCATACCAATGCCTACAAAGATTCTTATTAATTTTTTTTATAAATCAGGAAATCCATCATCCAATTTATGGAAGGATAGCATAGGAAGATACTTATATTCAGGGAAAAAATATGCGTAACATACAGATAAATATTAAATATTTACTCCATACGCTAAATGAAGTGAAAATTAAATGAAGTGTAAGAAAATAATCTTTTTTAACGTAATTATTCAGTATGAGAACTTTATAGATATTCTTCAATCATAAATACTAACTTACTACCTTTCTTACCTGTCTTCTTGCATGAATTTTTATTATAATTAAGGAATAATAAAAGTATTTCATAAGTATGTTGGTAGGAAGATAGGTAATAACTACATGTAAAATGAGTATTAATTAATATTAAAAAATTACTGAACTATTAAAATATTTATTGTTATTAAGAATATTTCTCGTTGTATTTAATTTATCTACATTTTTATTAATTATTATTATCATGATTATTAAAAACGAGATAAATATTATACTTCTTTTATTAAAACAGGTAACATCCATCTGGAATACAGAATGCAACAATTCAGTAATGAAATAAAATTTATAATGAATCACGTTTAAATAATAATAAAAAAAAAAAAACAAGTTCAAATATTTTGAATTTTGAATTTGGTTGATGTTCAATTTCTTATGCCTTACCAGTTGAATACCGCACCTTTGAAAATGGGGTGAAACGTATTGCATCTGGTGGAGTGAAATAAAATAACTAAATTTTAAGAAAAAATATTTTGAGCATTCAAAAGGCGATTTAATACCAAAAAATGCTTTGAACGATAAATAAAAATATGAATATTTTTTTTGAGTGTGTGTTGTGCTCTCAAAAATCTCCAACTCATCTAATTAGAGTGTTTAATAGCTCAAATGATAGGTATTGAATCACTGAGTATTCTCTGAACAAATTATATAATATCCATTTCTTATGAGGCATTTCTTTCTCCAAGAGTTATAATAGTTTTATATCCAAATATCTCTGGCTCTAATGCAGATATAGGGTCTAAGAACATTCAGTGATTCAAGAGGTTTCATTTGAGCTATTAAACACTATTAAATGGGATGAGATCGAAGAGAGCAAGGCGTGTACATTCAAATTTTCATCAATTTTTTTAATATATAAATTTTTCTGTAATTATTTAGTGTGCAAACCGTCACCAAATTAGCAACGAGTAACATCTCCTCAGAGAATCATTACAACTAGCTAATTTATACTGGTGATGACCACTTTGTAGTCGAAATCCGTATTTATAAAATACAAAATAATTTGATCTAGGAAATTGGGGGAAAAAATCGAAATTTATTTGTATTCATTGATTAAAAGCGAATAAATCAAAATATGGAGTGTGTGAAAAATAGAAACAATTAAGTTCTACGAAGTTATAAAATATATTGCATTGTCATAAAATTCTAAAACGTATTAGATATTTCTAATGTATAGGTCATGTTCACGTGTTAACAATAAGTTTAAAATCAATTATAAATATCCATTCCAACACACATTGTTAACTACTTTTAGTTTATATTTATTGAATTCTAATTTATTATTAATATTCATGATTATTTATTATTAAATAACTTATTGTATTTATAAAGAATTTGTTATATATTAATATGTATTTTGATCTTTATGATAGGCTGACAGTTTGGACCTATCTTGATAGCAAGCTGATAGAGTGAAATTTGGTGACGTTAAAAGTTATATTGAGCGTTACAAACTCTAAACTAAGGTTTATATGCCTGATGGTAGTTGAAATACGGTGTATTCACGAGTCTTTTACCTTATGCAAATTTATAAGAATGAAACTATTTGTCAAATTAATGCGCACAGATATTTTACTGTCAGGATATATATCCACCTATATGTAAATGGTATAAAGAGACACAACTGTTCATCCCATGTTTTTCCTGTGTTTCCCAACCGTATTTATGTTTCTTTTTTTTTTATTTAGGAAGCTATTGGCGAGCTTTGATGTCACTATTTAAAAAAAGTTTGTAAAATATTTTCCTCAAAGTTTCCTTAATTTAAAATATGAAAAAAAAAATAATAATAAATTTCTTAATTTATTGTTTCTCTCACATACGGTATGTTGAAGCTTATAATGTATGTATGTCGTGTTGCAATTTTGCTATTATAATAAGATTAGTCTTATTTAAAAAAAGTGTGGTTTATATACATTTTTATGATTCAAACACAAAGGTCTAGTATCACATTTCGATCAACACGACTAAAATTCACATCTCTTTAAAATAATAAGCTTATAAATCAATAAAAAAAATTTTAACTCGACACACATAAATTGTAAACTTCAACATATCGTCTGTGAGAGAAATAATATATTCCTTAATTTATTGATTTTAACATCTGAAATCATTATTAATTATCTTTGTTAGTACAATTATAAAGTAAAATATCTAAAGAATTAAACATTTTTATTCGTAACAGTGTCATTTATGAAGTCATGTCCCTTATTTTAATGATTAAGGGATATTTATGGTTTTTCTTGACCGTTCTTTTGAAACATTTAGTAATTTCATACATCCATTTTAAAATTAACTAATAACGAATATAAGAATAATGCAGCATAATATAACAGTTATTTCATACTAAACAGTGGTGTAGATATAAAACAAATAATATTTCTTCAATGTTTTTTTGTCATAAATTGAATGATTATGAAACATCAACAAATTGAAATTTCTTTTTACAAATGATTCATTTTGCGCGTATTAAAATACCTTAAAAAATTATTTATCCTAATAAATTATATGTTTTTATTTATACATAATATACAATATAATTGAATGAATTATTTCTAGAAAACTCGAGGATAAACGTGCCAAATATTATTTATTTAAACAGATCCAATTACGTAACGATGGTTTGCAAATAGAAATTAATAATATATTAACGTGACGGTGAAGTGACAAGATCAATTTGTTATATTTGTTTGTAACAAGTTTATATAACAGTGTATATTAAATTGAATCAAAGGGAAATTTATTACCATTTGAAAGTTATGAATCCAGTAAAAATTATTATCGAGTTAAATTTTTGTGCAGTATTCGTAAAGACGAGAATTTTGTAAAAAGATAAAGGCCGTTTATTTAATTTATTATTATTACTAAACCAACGAAAAACAATTCTATGTTGTAAAATCTTAGGTTCAACGAACCTTTAAAGCATAATAAAACAAAATTAGTTGCTTAAAAAAATTTTTTTATAGATAATGAGCGATATACAGTTAAATATTAATATTTTGATTTCAAATTTAAATACGTTTTTATGTGATGGATATTAATGAAATAAAGCTAGTGAGGGGCCAGAGATTTTCAAAATAAAAATATGTTAAATTTTTCGTTAATTCAGAAATTTTCGATCAAATATTGACACTGTTATATCTACGTTAAAATTGTTTTATAAAACGTAACGTCACTGTTTTATTTACATCACCAATATTTAATAAGTTGTTAGTACCAAAGCTTGCAAAGCTTTTTAGTATGAATAATTTAATAAGCTACATATTTAATAAACTAAACTTGTAAATACCAAACAAGGATAACATATTATTAATTATAATTAAAAATATATCTCGTTTTCTTTTTATGTACAGGTATATATGGAAAAATACTTATTGTAGTAAGTAAATGAATTTTTTCAATATTTTTTTTTTTTTTTTGCTTCAAGATGTGAAATTTTTATATGATTTGACAATCGAACATTTTCTTCTATTAAACATTAAAATTCATATTCTTCTTGAATAAAAACGACAGGCAGATGGTTAATGAGAATTTATTCATATAAAAGATATTTCGATATAAGTGTGGATCCAATCTATCCTGAAAACATACTTCTGCCTTGATCTGAGTGTATGAAATATTGGAAGAGGTGTAAAGTATATATGGGCTTTTTTTACAGAACTATAAATGTATGTTTGTTCGCATGTATTTTGTATATAGATTGACGAAGTATTTCGTCATGTATATACCTGTCCTTTTTCTATCTGTCAGAATTTTCAATCTTATTAATTACACATTTTTTCATTGCATA
This sequence comes from Chrysopa pallens, assembly GCA_020423425.1. Lineage (NCBI taxonomy): Eukaryota > Metazoa > Arthropoda > Insecta > Neuroptera > Chrysopidae > Chrysopa > Chrysopa pallens. The sequence continues at coordinate 82,053,387 of CM035592.1, read as the reverse complement.
CTTATTATTTTAAATTTTTATACAAGTAAAATTCATTTACAAAAATATATATTGCGGGAAAGGTAAAATCATTAACATTAAAAATTTTAATTGCGAAGTGATAAAAAATCGTTTTTAATTAAAATTTTAAAAGATAACTATTTTAGGATTATCCTGGAATTTTTGTTTTTAATAAATTTTACCTGTATTAAATGGTAGTAAAATAGCCATGTATAAGACAAAGACAACGGAAATTATGACAAATACAAAAGAACAAGTATACATGCTGACGCAGTTACTTGGCTAGTCTGTATGTTTGTCTGTATATTTTCCCACGTATTTCTCAGAAAGTAAGAATCTTTCTGTGGCAATTTTTTATTGGATTACGCCGCAGCTTTCAATTTATAGTACTTTGTTTTATCAAGATTTCTGCAGAAATATTCAAAATAATGTATACTTTTTTCATATGATTACAAGCCTAGATGATATGTATGTTCATATATCACCCAAAACAATAGTTTTTCCAGACTCTTGACTCAAGATTGCAGGAATCTGCCATTTATTTTATTTTCACGATGTATGTCTTTTTGGAGTCTACAAACATTTTTATTTTGGTATAAAGTAAAAAAAAAATTTTTAATCTGTTCCTACGCATACTATATAATCGTATTGTCAAATTATTTTTTTAACACTTTATGTTAATTAAACATTTATCATATGGACTAAACCAAGTTAAATAAAAAAAACAGCTTCGATTTTTAACGGTAAAGTAATGAATACCATATGTCCAACAGTGAACCATAAGCAATAAGTACACAGTGAACCCGTAGTTCACATACTCCTAAGAATATCTGAGAATATGGAAGCAGCTCTCCAGAAGCTTATAAAAGTTGTGGAGAAAATAAATCTGCAAAATAATAAAAATTTTGACTTTTGAGTCGGTAATAGTCCATTAGAAAAAGATTGTAGTTAAAGAAACATGCCTTATTAGAGACTATATTATCATAACTAAAAATTTATTGTATCACCTCTGCTCAGAAACCATAAGAAGTTCTATCACCACAGGAATTAGATGTGTGAGAACGAAACGCGTTATTATTTGTGCTAGTCGACAATCACGTCCTTCTGTTGAGGTGTTTCCTAAAAAAAGTATTGAAAACACTTTTATATATCAAAATTATTATATATAAAAGATACTTCACCCTGTGTACTAGGCGGTGGTTCATTGTATCCACCACCCAGTACACAGATGCCGCTTTTATATAATTACAAATATCTTACAAAAATAGATTATTAGTGTCCAATTCTATTCACAAAATTCAAGTCAAAACTAAAAGGTTACCAATAAGTATATTTTTTTAAATATACAATTTTGGAAGTAATATCGATGCAAGTAAAAATTAATGTTGAAACGCTCGGTTTTCATGTTATTTAAAAATAATTTAAATAATATCTATAAAAAAAGTTTTTCGTAAGAAAAATATTTAAATTAGAGTTAAGAAGTCAATGCAATAAATATTATAAAAATATAACTTGTTAAAAAAATAGAAAATCAAATGTTCTAGATACAATTATCGAGATACAATTGGCACTTTGTTGTGCTTTATTCTTTATTTAAACACGATTATAAATAAATAAAGTAATTTTAGAATGTTCTATTATCCTTTTAGTTAAGATTCTGTTTAACGAATTTCATACCAAATATAAATGATTCTCAATAATATTATCTTAATATACAAAGTTTTGTTGAAATCGGTTCAGCCCTTTTCCTACAAAATTAAACTCTCTAGTCTATTTTTATATGGAGGGTGAGGAAATGAAGAATGTTATTTCGTATTGAAAACAGGTATTTGGCAAAGAGTTTTAAACCATCAAATCCATGATGATTTATATGATGTATAATTTTAAAAGATACAAATAAGTAAATTCTTTGATAAAAGAGGATTAAAAGAGTTTCGTTGAAATATCAAAGAAATTGTTTCTATTTTTTTCCACCAAACACCATTTAAATCAAGAATACTGAAACACCACAACTACTAAATCACCAAATAACGTCTAATACATAATATGACGTCTTCCTAAGTATTTCAAAAAGTGTCCAGAGATATCACATAGGATTGTAGATGTGTCAATACCACAGCATTCATCCACCTGTTAAATTACAAACTAAATTAACAACTCGTCGCAACAAAGTATCCTCTACAATCCGGATAAGTACAACTCTGGAGCTTGATAAAACCATGCATAATCATTAAAAAATATCTATATATTATGGTTAAAAGGTTTATGATTTAAAATAGTATAATTATTGTCAATAATACACATATTATATTATATTGCAGGTAAATAGCAATAGTAAATAATATTGATACATTAAAAAAATATTGTAGCAAATATACATTTGTAGCAAATAATAGGTTTTCAATCAAATAATCACGTATAACAGATGATAATTATAGTTCAATTTTTTGCCTCCATGTATGTATGTGCTTGCGGATCCATTTACACGGAATTCAATTTGAGATATTTTTAAAAGTTTAAAAAGGTATGAAAAATTTCTATATGCCTAGATTAATTCAACACATTTGATTATTCATCCATTTCTCTATTGTTTTTTCGTCGACTCATTTTTCAAAATTGGTCACTATTCTATTATTTTGACGATATAAAATTGAACAGATGAATTTTAAAGTTCATTCTAAATATTGCTAAAATTATTTCCTACATTGAATTTGACAAACTGTATCTCTTTTGGATATTTGATGAATACATTGTTATACTGTAAATCTGAATATCAATACCTCCGAAATTGTCCAATTTTGTCCACATAGATGTTACTCGAGTTCGAGTGCCATCTTACTTTATAAATAGAAAAATTATTTTATAAAGTGGTTGGCACATGCTAGTGTACAGCTTGGGCCTCATCGCTGGCCTTTTCATTTCACTCATCGAAAATCATTTTCATATAAATTTGATTCATCTATCTTTAAGTGAACTTGTCTTTTATCTCCAATAGTTTAAAATTTGAATCATGGATCTATGTGACCCAATTGATGGATTCTACCCAAATCTTCGATTCTACATCGATACCTACCTACGAACAAAAATGCATATTGCGATTGAAATAACATTCCTTACAATAAAGCTAATAATATTTATTTATTTGGTAATAATATAGTGTTTCATTATTTTATATTTATTTATAAATTTTTTACAAAGAGATTTGGTTTTTTTCTAACGGGACCACATTGTGGTGGCTGGTGAAAACGACGATAAGATAGGAAATACAAAATAAATAATAAGACGAGATGATTCTTGATTCTCTTTCAAAAATATTCATTTCAATATTATTAGGAACTGACAAATAGAAGTCCGCTATCTAGACGCAAAACATCGATAGATAAGTTCGTTTTTATATGAAAAAATTAAATATTTAGTACATATAAATAAATAAATGAAATTAATCAAATGAACAATTGTAAATTTTGAATCTTTGGTAATTTATTAGAAATAATACAACAATTACTTTTGTTTACAACAAAATATCATAGCTATAAAGCTTAATTATAATAAATATTTTTATAATTATATCATAAATGCTCTCATTAACTCTACTAACATTATCTTTGTATATGCTTTATTAAAACTACTTTATTAAAACTAGTACAGGCAATTGTGCCTCGAAGGATGCTATGTTCGAGTCATGAATAAAAATACTATTTTTTATTTTATGAAAAAAGCACTGATGATCTTTTATAGAAGATGGTTCGTATTGATTATGACCATAATCTTGCATTTTTGGTCCGTGCATGACATGAAAGACTTTCCAACTGACTCCCTTTCCAACTATCAAATTTTTATTTCTTTATTTATTTGAATGTAGTATGTCAATATCTAGAAGCATTTCGGGGTTAGAGATTTTTAACTCACGTAACATAACTTAATTAATCAAAAAAGTTTTTCGACAACAAATTAATTATACTTGGTATAAATGGGATACAAAATTTCTTAACTTTGATATTGATTTGATATATAAACATATGTAAGAACTGTAGAATTTTATAATAAGAATATTTCATAATAGAAGATAATGGCCGTAATTCTCAATTGTTACATTATTATTTTAATTTTTTAACTTCCCCCTAAGAAAATCGAAGATTTTAAAAAATCGGAAAGTTATTGGTTATACCCCGTTTTGAAAAAACCGTGTTTTCTACGAGTCTCGACGTTTTGAGGTTACAGGAAGCTTCCCTGACTTCCTCTGCGAGGTTGTCACTATTTCTGAATGTATGTGTATATGTGTTGGTGTGTGTGTGTGTGTGAAAGTATGTAAACCGCGGTTGGTGCCATTTGAAAAGGCTTGACCAAACTTATATTTTGAATAAGAAATTTCAAAAAAACTAAAAAAAACCACATAAAATTTTTTTTTATGTGGTTTTTTTGGAAAGCTCTATTGATCAACTCCAAAAACTGATCAGCTCTTAACCTTGATAAACCACGCCGATCGCCGCTAATAATCGGTTGATTCGTTCGAGAAATATCGTAAACGAAAAATTTCCAAAAATTGCTTTTTTATATAACTCCGACATTTCTTTTCGGATTGTTTTTGATGAAATAGAATAAAGTTTTAAACTCTTAAAACCGCGTCGATCGGCGTTTGAACGTGAAAATCGATTGAGTGGTTCGAGAGATATCGTTAACGAAATATTTGAGAACATCTAGCTTTTTAGCTTGGAGAGCTCAAAAATAAAAAAAGTATATGGAAATATGTTAAATTTTAAGTGCTTAGATATGGAATTAGCGGGAAGTTGAAGGAATGGCCTTTAGAGTCAACCATTTTCCAATTTTTTTTTAATTAAAAAATATAAATTTCGCAAAATAATTTAGTTTTATTTTTTTACCTTTGAATTCCTCAAATTAAAGCTCGAAAAAATTAACATTCATAATACATTAATCCAGTATGGACTTTCAATTTTCGGTAAATGATACGGAGACCTTATGGTAACTGAATTATGAAGTAATAACTTTAGCTTTGATCTGCTTAATGTATCTATATAAATATAGCCTTGTTTTTTTTTCCTTTTTGTCCGATATTCACGACAATATTCTTCATTCGTTTTCGGTATATTTGAAAAAATATTTTTATTAAAATAATGAAATTATATTTATAATAATTATGATGCCTTTACAAATACATGTGTACAATACATTATTCGTTTACAAATAAGTGTGTGCAATTCATCTCGGTTGAATGACGCCTGCATGCGCACATACACATACATATTAACCTTGTAATAGACACTGTATAATACCTTTAATCAATATATCCCACAGATGTTTTTGGTTATCTTTTATAACTGTCGATTTTCGTTTCGTCAAGTTTGATACCATAACGATACTAAAGAAGTTTGTCTTCAAAATAAATAATTTATTAAAAAAAGGTAACAAACTTTAATAACTAAGTGTTACATCAGTACCTATCCATTATAAATTACAAACTGATTTTAAGAAAGTAGACGGACGGTATGCTAAAGACATCCGCACCAGTACGATTTGCGCTAAATATTACAGCGGACTCATTATTCGTACATAGAGATTGTGTGGCGCGCACACAAACGTACTACATATTTTTATATTTAAATATATATAGGAATAATGTATCAATCATAGAATTGGTATCAATACAATGTATACATTTCTATGTATAATCGAACAGTTATTATTAGACATATTTTATTGACATGAAAAAAAAATTTATTTATTGCATAGATTAATATTTTACATCAACTTTATTTTAAGCATTCAGTAACAAATGTTAGTGACTTGTACTTTTACTAAACTTTACCTTAGGACATAAGCATATTTGGTTGTAAAGCCCATTGGATAAAAAGTATTATCAATGTGTCATTTTAAGATTGTTTTAAAACTGAAAGTCGAGAAGCTGTTTAGATGATTTATAAATATTATTATTAATGTGAAAGTGAGTTTATCGCGGATCCAAGAAGAGATAGCATGGGGATCGTGACCGCCCATATCAAATATATATATATATATGGTATTAAGTCTAGTTCCATATTTTAATGTGAAATATAGCTAATTCACTATAAGTCATCTACCTAATTATCAAATTCAGATTGTTTGATAATTAGATAGATGAATAATAGTGAATTAGCTATATTTCACATTAAAATGGGGAACTATCTTTCTTAGAATTTTTGAACGTTCATATTTTCTTCTTTTTTAAAGATTTAAAAAAAAATTGTCAATGCCAAGTTCGTGAAGTAAAACGCTAGAAGTAATTTTTAAAAAAATATGAAGTAATAAACAAAACTTAATCATTATTATTTTTTTTATTACAAATTCTTCGAAACAAATTTTTTTTTTTAAAGTTAAGAATGTATGAATAATAATTGAAGCTTATTTAAAAATATAAAACAAAACCAAGACCCCCCCCCCCCGCAAATTAGGCTCCAGATCAGCGCCCAGTGGGTAGTCTCTTTATTTTCTCTAAAGATATTTAAAACTAGCCTATTGGAGTGCGAACTTTATGAGCGTTAAATTACATCTCTATAAATGCAGTGATTGATGTTTAATGTCACGCGCCTGAATGCCTAATTTCTCCGGATTTATTAAAAACAATAATAATATTTTTCAATTATTATTGTTTTTAATAAATCTATATATATATATATATATATATATAAATTAATTGCTGTTCGTTAGTCACACTAAAACTCGAGAATGGCTGGACCGATTTGGCTAATTTTGGTCTTGAAATATTCGTGAAAGTTCAGGGAAGGTTTAAACGGTGAGAAAAATAAATAATAAGTATAGGAAAATACTATAAACGACAATTTAGTTTTCGAATACAAAATGTTCCTAGCTGTGAAACATATTTTGTCTTTTTTTTCTCACATGTTACAATTCATCATTTGCATAGAAACCAAAATCTAATTTGGAAATTCATAATAAAACTTCTTTATCTCTTCTCACTAGCAGTACGACGAACTGTCAACTATATAAAGTGTGAATATCGCATTGTTCAAGTATTACCGGAATCATTCTTGGTTCAGGAGGTCCATATACCTTTCATCAATTGTATGTGTACCACAGCAAAAATTATCGGGTGAACGCGGTCCCGGGTGTACCCCAGCAAATACCAGGTAAATAGCGGGTGCACACTAAATACCGGGAATTCGATAAGAAAGGATTTGAAATTCTTCCCCTAAGGGTAGAATTGCATCCGCATGTAAACGATATGTAATATTATTTATAATAATGTGAAACATAACACAGCAACGCGTAAACAGGGTGGGTATGCTTCAAAATATAAATTAATATCATAATTTATTCTGATTTGCCCCAGCTTCATTATTTAGTTATAGACAGTTGAGAATATGTTATTATATTTAGGAGATATTGATGTTGATTAGAAATAATTTATATAAGAAAACAATGTTTACCCGGGTCAACTATTCAAAATAGAATTTATTTATCTCTTCTTTTCTATATTAGTGGTTCTGGACTTCCTTTTACTATTTTTCACCAAGTATATGAGAACAACAGCACAATATACACGAATTGAGGGTGCACGAGGTACCGGGTGTCCCACATCAAACACGAGTGTATATATAAATATTTCGTGTCACGGGTATCCCACACCAAATAGTGGGTTACACATCAAATACCGGGCATCCCATAAGATTTTCTGAAATTCTACCCCTAATGAGATAAAAGCAGAGGCAAAGTTTGTATGGGACAACGGAATTCCTTCGTCCAATCTGCTTCAAATTTTGCATGCAATCGATGTTATATCAATTGTCACCGCAACGTGTCCGGGTACTCTTTAAAATTTATATTAATATCATTATTTATTCTAATTTACCTTAGCTTTCAGTATTAAGAAATAGAGGAAAGTTGTTAGGAATATGTTATACTTAGAAAATGTTGAAGTTAGTTAGAAATATGTGGCAAAACGACGTTTTCCGGGCCAGCTAGTCCAAATATAAATCTGACAAAAGTTACTATTCTAGGAAAGTCTTTGCAAGTTATTAAGCCATGGTTGATAACTTGTGAAAAATATTAACACAATGTATACAAAAAAAATAATACTCCAAATATATCATCTATGGATCATTTACGATTTTAATGATTTTTGGGTGTGGTGGCTCACTATTTCATAAATTTTCCGTCCATACAATTTAACGCTGTTCATGGGAAATATGGTTTTACATTGATTATTAAATATTTGCTCAAAATAGATTTTTTGACAGATCGAAATTTAATGAAAAAGCAAAAAATCAATGTCAGATGATGGTTATGGAAAATTTAATAAAATTTAGTGATTAATTTATAAAAAAAGAGCAATTTGAACGATTTTGGTTTTAAGAGAAATAAGACAAGGAGACATCTATAATAAAGACAGTCTATATTAACAATCTAATAAATAATAAAACAAATCACTAAAAAATACTGTTTCAAATGATGTTAAATTTGACATGCAAGGGAAATTAGTCAATATAAGTGCAAAATGACGCAGTCCAGTTATAGTGAATGGGTTAAAATGAATTTTTGTTGTTGAATTTCTAATATCATATACTAAATGGTTACCAATTAAAAATAGAAAATGGAATGATGAAACTATTCCATCAAGGGAAGGAAAAAAACAAGTTTTAAACAAAAAATATCGCAGTTTTTTAGAAAAGTGAATACTTTTTAAGCATTCCGTGGTAAAAAAATTTACTCTAAAATAGGGATGTTTTGAATTTTTCTTGATTATCTCGAAAACCTTACATTTTATTGAAAATGCAAGTACATAAATTGATGTAAAAAATTGAAATTCTGGTTTTTAACGTCGAATAACACAAAACAAACAATGATATGGGGAAAACTGATTGAAAATACTTTAAAAATTATTCAGAAAGAACTATCTATCTTTGAAGTCGTTAGCTCGAAAGTTAAATAATTTAGGTTAAATCAGTGGTGTTTCTCCAATAGTTGAAATTTATCATCAAGTTTGCTTAGATCAATTTATCTGATTCCTAGAAACATATATTAAAAGTTTAACCATTTTGAATTGTTCAGTTTTGAAAAAAATTGTTTTTAGCAATTAAAAATTATTTTTTCTTTAAATCAAAAATTTTTTTCCCAGAAATAAAAGTAGCCCTTAAAATTCTCTGCAATGCAATTTTTAAATCGATTAGCTTTATGCTTAAGGAAGCTATCGTTTAAAACCAATCACAGTTAGCTGCACAAAGATTATTTCATTATTGAATTCATTATTGAATATTATAAATACTCTGAAACATTGCAATCTATCTACCATAATTGGGTTCCGAGATAAAAACCTAATTGCACTCGGAGGCCGTGCCTAAGTGTGTTTTTAATTTTCTTAAGTTAACTTTATATTAATGAAACTTTTTCCGGAAACAAATCTATTTGCCAAGCTTTCCGTTTTCATCTAAAGGTTTTACTTTTCGAATTTCATTACTATTGGATAAATATTCGTGCACGTAATCTGAAAGAAATACAGTGTATATTGCATCATAATACATTAGAGATTATCTTTATAATAGATGTCTCTTTTTTGAATCGTATTCCACTTAATTTTAGCTATTTTTGTGTTTTTTATGATAACACAACACTAAAATATGTATTTAATAAAAAGTTGCTTAGTTTGATTGGGACCTCATTTTTATATCTTATATATAAAAATGAATTGCAAAATGTGTTGGTAAGCGCATAACTCGAGAATGGCTGGACCGATTTGGCTAATTTTGGTCTTGAAATATTCGTGAAAGTTCAGGGAAGGTTTTAACGGTGAGAAACATAAATAATAAGTAAAGGAAAATACTATAAACGACAATTTAATTTTCGAATACAAAATGTTCCTAGCTGTGAAACATATTTTGTCTTTTTTTTTTCTCACATGTTACAAATCATCATTTCCATAAAAACCAAAATATAATTTTGAAATTCAAAATAAAACTTCTTTATCTATTCAAAATAAAACTTCTTTATCTCTTCTCACTAGCAGTATGACGAACTGTCAACTATATAAAGTGTGCATATCGCATTGTTCAATTATTACCGGAATCATTCTTGGTTCAGGAGGTCCATATACCTTTCATCAAGTGTATGTGTACCACACCAAAAACTATCGGGTTAACGCTGTCCCGGGTGTACCCCAGCAAATACCAGGTAAATACCGGGTGCATATAATGTACTGGGTGCACACTAAAAACCGGGAATCCTAATAGAAAGGATTTGAAATTCTCCCCCTAAGGGTAGAATCGCATCCGTATGTAAACGATGTAATATCATTTATTAAAATGTGAAAAATAACACAGCAACGCGTAAACCGGGTGGGTATTCTTCAAAATATAAATTAATATAATAATTTATTCTGATTTGCCGCAGCTTCATTCTTTAGTTATAGACAGTTGAGAATATGTTATTATATTTAGGAGATATTGATGTTGATGAGAAATAATTTATATAAATAACAAAACAATGTTTACCCGGGTCAGCTATTCAAAATAGAATTTATTTATCTCTTCTTTTCTATATTAGTGGTTCTGGACTTCCTTTTACTATTTTTCATCAAGTATATGAGAACCACAGTACAATATACACGAATTGTGGGTGCACGAGGTACCGGGTGTCCCACATCAAACAAGAGTGTATATATAAATATTTCGTGTCACGGGTATCCCACACCAAATAGTGGGTTAAACATCAAATACCGGGCATTACATAAGAAAAGATTTTCTGAAATTCTACCCCTAATGGGATGAAAAGAAGAGGCAAAGTTTGTATGGGACAATGGAATTCCTTCGTCCAATCTGCTTCAAATTTTGCATGCAATCGATGTAATATCAATTGTCACCGCAACGTGTCCGGGTATGCTTTAAAATATATATTAATATCATTATTTATTCTAATTTGCCTTAGCTTTCAGCCTTAAGAAATACAGGAAAGTTGTTAAGAATATGTTATTATACTTAGAAAATGTTGAAGTTAATTAGAAATATGTGGCAAAACGACGTTTGCCGGGCCAGCTAGTTTATTATATAACTGAATTATTTATGTTCAGTTATTTATTATTTAGTGTCTACTACTTTATCAATGAAATTATGTAAACCTTTTTCTGAATCAACTTTTACAACTGTTTCGAAATATACTATTAAATATATCAAATTAATATTGAATTGTATAAAAAACCATATTTGTGTTATGATGCGATACAAATTATAATTGTAAGCAGTTGTTTCTACATTAAATTAATACTATAGAATATAGTTGGAAATACTTGCATAAAAACTAGGTCTCATAGTGATTGCATTTATTTATGTACCAATATGAAAAATTCACACAATTTCGATCATATTTCAAATTATTTATTTAAGTATTATCAGTTTACACGCTTTGAATAAACGGAATTTTGTGATACCTAATGTCTGTTATTAATTTTTAAAAGGACTATAAATAGATCTAGTGCGCATTTAAACGGTGACCTATTCAAACGGTGACCTATGGCAATTACTTGATATAATACTAAAATTATATGCTATTTACTTAATCTATAACTACGAAGAGTTTAAGCAAATCTATATCTTTAAAATCTAGAATATTTGTTTTGTTTAGCCTGTTTACACTATGGCTATTGTTTAAACGTTTTACTACCTCATAGACCCAGGTTAAAAGTGAAAAAAAGTCATAGTAGGATGAAACCTATTGGAAACGGAAGAAAATATAACAAAAATTATAGGACAAATAATTACGGACAATTTGTGGTTGGGAAGTGGAAGCGAGGGAGTTTTTAAGGGTTAAATACGGTATAAAATCGAGATAAAATTCTTTAATTTTTGTTATATTCTCTTCTGTGTTTAAAGGGTTTCATCCTACTATAATTTTTTCGGTTTCGAAAATTATCGACCCTGGTCTATCAGTGTTAGGATGAATAATGAACCGAGGCAAGTAATTCTCATTGAAACGCGCAATTTGCTTACGTACTGTGTGGATAGTTCCACACTCCGGTTAATATCGTTATTACACACATACCGTGAGATTCACTAATTGTTCGTAACATTATTGAACATCTTTAGTGAATTCCGATGTTACTGTGGCTTGAAGTTCTCCACAGTTCAACGCCATAAGTTTACTCCGGTTTTAAACACAAGCACTTTATCATCCAATGCTAATTTAGAACCTTCACTCAAAAGCCACAATAATTTAAAAAATTACGTATACCTCATGTGTGTCTTCTATCAAGGTGTATACTCTAATATTTCACTTCATTTGATTGTGGAAAACTAACACTGCCATTGTCTCATAGTTTACAATTTTTTTTTTCTATAACTTAAATTATAATTTTATTTTTGTGCCATAAAATTTTCTGCTGATATATATTTTGGATCACTTTGGAATATCGCTAATACTGCGCATTTAATGAACGCGTGATGCATTTTTAAATATATTTTTTGACGACATAAAACCATTTATTATTTTATTAAAATATCTCTATATAATTTTAAGTAAAAAATATATATAAATAAATAAAATCTAAAAACATCAGACTCGATGTTTATAAAATGAGAAAAAAGAATTTAATATCATAATCAAATTATTAACATCAATAGAGAATAAGCTGCTGGAGTTGTTGGTTAGATATTTTATATAGGTGTGTTGGATATATTATGAAGATATGTTATACGGTGTAAGTTGCGAATATATACCGGGATATTTATGCAATAGACAACATACGCTTTATTTACAGTCAGTATTGTAATAATAATAAATTTAAAACAAATTTTAGATTTTATTTCTAAATTTCTAAAAAGTTTTTACCGACTATTTAAATAAATCAAAAAAAAAAAAAAACGGTTGACCCTAAAGGCCATCCGTACAACATCCCGCTAATTCCATACCTAAGCACTTAAAATTTAACATGTTTTTTAGCTCTTCGAGCTCGAGCTCAAAAGTTAGCGGTTCCCGAATATTTTGTTAACGATATCTCACGAACCAACCACCATATTTTCACGGCAGCGATCGACGTGGTTTTTAGAGCTTTAATAATTATTCTATTTCATCAAAAACGATCCGAAAAAAAAAGTCGGATTGATGTTAAAAAAACACTCGTTCCCAAATATTTTGTCAACGATATCTTTCGAATCAATCAACCGATTTTGACGTTCTTGACTTTTTTATACTTGCTTATTATTCGCTTACTATTATTTGCTTATTATTCTTTTTGATCAAAAACGATCCGAAAAGAAATGTCGAAGTTATATAATAAAAACACTTTTTTGAAGTTATTCGTTTACTCTCGAAAAAATCAAACGATATTAACTGGATTGGTGGCGATCGATGTGGTTTATCAAGGTTAAGAACTGATTGTTTTTGGAGTTGGTCGATAGAGCCGTTTGAAAGTTATTCCAAAAAAAAACAAAATTAAAAAAAAAAATTTTTGCTTATTTTTTTTGAAATTTCTCAAAATCTACTAGTCCGAAATTGTATTCAAAATCTAAGTTTGGTCAAGCGCTTTCGAATGGCACCAACTACGATGAAATCGGTCAGGCCGTTCAAAAGTTATAAGCGGTTCACATACTTTCACATACACACAAACGCACACACGCACATGCATGCAGACTTAGTGACAACCTCGCAGGGGTAGTCAGAGAAGCTTCTTGTAACCTCAAAACGTCGAGATCTGATGAAAACTCGATTTTTGAAAAACGGGGTAAAATCAATTACTTCCCGATTTTTTTAAATTTTCGATTTTCTTTGCGGGAAGTTAAAAATTATAAACTAATTTTATGAAAAATAGGAAATTAATTAAACAAATTATAGAACTAGACGATTTTGCATTTCATTTGTCTGTATATACAATAGCATTATGTCTGAACCCGTTTTCTAATTTTTATAAAATTTGTTACGCATGTTTATCACATCCAGGAAATCTCTGAAATGGGGCCAATTTTTAACTGAACAAAGTCGGCTATTTATAAGCTAACAGACTGTTAGGAATTCCTAACAGACTGTTCGGAATTTTGGAATAATATATAAAAAAAAAAAAATAAATAAATAAATAGTAATAATGTAGCATACAAGAATTAAAAAAAAAATCTGTGTTTAAAATTTCGCTAGTCCAAATACTAACATAGTAACAGCTTGTTAAATGTTGCTTCTTTATCATCAAATAATATACTATAATACATAATAATATCGCAAAAATCCAAAGTTTCAACGTAAAATATTCTAAAAACAATGCATTTTTCGGTGAAAGCTCAAAAAGCTTTTTTAAAAGGCTGGCAAAAACCTTTAATTTTGCTTTTATAAAAGTTCATAGTATTCAAATTAAGCGAGCTATGACATAAACAAAATTGGCCTCTATTGACCAAACAATGTGAAAATCACTTCTGATTACCACACAGTTGAAAATGAGCCTTACCACCTTACAATTTACTTTATTCATGTACTTGTAATATATTCTATATGTTTAACCGGTTTAAAGTGCTTAGTTTTGAAAAAAATTGAGCTTGAAGTAAAGGGAGCTTTTTTTGAAAATTTGCAAAAATTTTCTATCTTTAAAAATAACTTGAAATGAAAGATACTCAAAATTTAGAAGAGTTGAAAATCGAATGTACGTTTTTCCCTTTTTTTTATAATAAAAATTGAATAAGATATTGCCGTTTCAAGTTTTTATATGTTCGCAAATAGTAACGCCTTCAATCACTTTCAGCTCATAGCTTAAAAAAATACAAGCTAAAAAAACATTAGTTTACATCAAGTTATAATTCTTGAAATCTACGAAACATTTTTTTGTTGAACTTTCTTGCTCAAAAATTAATCGAGCTATGGTAAACATAACCAATTACAAATTATTACGGGTATCAAAACGTTAAATGATTCCTTCTTCTCGAAAAAGTCGAAAAATGTTGACTTTGTGTAAAAATTTTATAAAACAAAAGTTACTTAGAATTAGTTAAATTATCCGTTTTTATCCTTATTTTTAATTAAAAAAATTTTATCCATGTGGCGTCCAGAGTAAAAGCGACCATCGGCACATTGACAACTGTGAAGTAGTGGGTAAGTAGAACCCATAGCCAAATTTTGGTGCTAATCAGTGCTGTTTGGTGTAATTAAGTGGGAAACCGTGCATAGACTGGACTGATTTTCTAAAAAGTTTTATCCATTTTTATTATTAAGAACTATTTATTTATACACAATTTATTATCAATCGCGAATCTCTTAAAGTGAATTTTGTTCAAAAATAATGTTAGTTTTAAAATGCATAAAGGAACAATATATTTTTTTTCTGTGAATTCGTCATCTCCGTTTTATTGTTATTAAGAAAAACGGAAAATAACGCATTGTTTGTCATAATTTTACGTACCCATCGTTTGATATAAATCATACTGCACAATAAATAAATGATCATAGTTACTTGTATACCATGCTAATTACACGCTCTTCAAGTGAATTAATTTAATTAGTAATACAAGATTATCAATATATATATATATATATATATATATATATATATATGGCAAAATGTAGCATTTATATTTATGTAATAAACAAAACTAATAAATTATAATCGTATTAATGTATCATCTCTATCTTTTAATAGAATACGTATACAGAAATTACGTCTACAACCCTATGCTGTGTTGGTTGTAAACAGAACAAAATGTGATTTTTAGGTCATAATTTCTTTTTTCAATTACTTACATGGGTGACGTTTAAATCGAAACGACATATGTAGACAGTAATTTGAGTACAATGACAAAAAAAAAAAGATACATTATGATAATAAAATAATTAATTCAAGACTTTTTTATAGTATTTACATTTAAAATATTAAACAGCTTTTTTCCTAAGAATAACATTAGTTACACTTACAAAAAATTAACGTAAAGTCTATTATAAAAATTGTGGATTTTCACATAGATATGAACCTTTGTAAATGTATCATTACAAATTTATTTCGTTTTTTTTTTATATCATCATATGTATATTAAGCGAGTGTGTGTTTTTGATCGAGATCTTTACAGGCTCTATTCATAAAGGCATTCTGTAAAGTAATATACATTACATTTTTTTCAATTTTCGCGCATAAATTTTTTTTTGGAATTTTCTACGGCTATACTGTTAATATTGAATTTTTGATTAAATAATAATACTTGTATAGTGCTCGGTCGCTCACGTATTTACATTGTATTGCCTTCAGCTAGGCTTGAAATATTTCCAACGTTTAACATTGGCTTGAGAGAAAAGTTTTACTTGTTAAGTTGCTTTTCGTATATCGCCGACATTTTATAACTACACTTGATACTGTAGCATGAGAAATTCGTGTATATTATATCCAATTAATCATATGCTTCTTCATCTGATTATATCCTCCATTACACTAAAAGTTTGTGATTTTATATCTTCAGTTCTTAGATTCTTTTTCTAAGAATTAATACTTAAGATAAAATATGCTTTTTGTTTCTCATGTTCTCATTAGATTACATTCTACTATCTTATAAAATTTTCTGATTTATATTTAGCTATTTTCAGTTTTATCCAAATTCAATAATCTGCCACATACTTATTTTCGGAAAAATTGTCTTTCATTGATACCCGTTACTTATCTTACGTTATTTTTCCCTTTTCAAAAAATGAGCTTTTCGTTTTAGGAGCCTGTATTTTCGATTGTGTCTACAAATTTCAAATTAACGTCTATTTATTTTTTTTCTCATTAAAATGGGAAAACCATTCTATAAGAATTTCAGTACCATTTTGCCTGCCTGACTCGTTACAAAATGAAGTGTCCGACAATCGTAAAGCAATTTTCAGGTTGTCAAACAGCAGTGGTTGAATGGTATATACTAATAGAATTTGAGAACTACATACGTAGGTAAATATACTAGTGATATAGAGATAATAGAAGATAAAATTTATAATTGGATAGAAACAGTTTCACATAGTGTCAAAAAAGTTTAATTGGAAATAATATTGGTAAACCAAATATATGATAAACATCAGAAACAGACCCAGATTTGAGTACAACCACTAAAAAAACAAAAAATGAGACATTTAATTTTGTTTATGCACACAAAACATTAATTTTACTCTGAAAAAATTATAAAATACTTCATAAAATTTGTTTATACAATTTGAAGTAAGCGAGGAAGAATCTTTTCGTAGCATTTTTTGTTCATTTGAGTATACGTTAATCACTTCCATATTTAAAGTATCAAGTTCTCCCAGTTCAATGATTATCCTGCCAAGCTAAAGGATAAGATAGCAAGAAACAAAAGCTTTTATATTGTCATAAATATATGGCCGTCGAGGTCAGTCTTAAGAACTAGGTGAAAAATACTGTTTTCAAAACTAATGTTTGGCCAGCAGTGATACATAAGCTTAAAAGTTGGTATCTAAGGTTATGATAAAAGCAACCTTGGAGCACCTATGGAACAAAAATTTTGCATTAAATATATGGAAATACGTATGACAATGACGTATGGAGTATAAGAACCAATATATTATCACAGAAATTAGAAAAGGAAGGGTAAATTGATTACTACACCTTAAAATATGAGAATTACAAGCAATTTAATCGAAAATAAACTTCCAATAATAAACATGAAATTTCTTCTTAATACGATTTCTGTAATTTTTTATTTATTTATTTTTTTTAATATCCAAAAAGGAGAATGAGTGAATTAAATATTATCAAAAATTCTATGGGGGCAGAAACATTAAGAATGAGAGGGAAGCCATTAAGAATAAATTTAAACTGTATTTTATTCTACATTTTTATCGCATAAAATTTTCAGCGACAGTCCCCTCACTTTTAATACCTTCACCTACTTGACTACTTAGATAAGAGGTTGTGGGTTCGAATCCAGGTAGCGGCCATTTGATCAATTATATTGAAAAAGGGGCAGTTGATGAATCACAATATCTTCGCTTTGATAACAGTGTAAGAACGAAGTAACCGGCGAAGTAACATAATTATATAAATACCACCTTGTTCTAGAAGGCATCTTTGCCTTCAGATTTTGGTGAGTTCTAAGAAAATGGGTACAGAAAACCGATACGTATAGATACAAGGGATGCAGTTCTCCTCTAAATATATTCTAACCTCAATTTATTTTTTTCGCACATATTTTTTATTTTTCAATAACAGCGATTTTTTTTAACTTTTGGGACGAATTATGTAAACCTATACTATGCATGTATATATAATACAAAATATAAAAATCAGTTAATTCAAGTTATCCACATTTAATTATATATGTCACTTTCGACATATATATTTCCGGAATATAAATTGATAATTCAGATGTTTCTATAATGTCACCATTCTGAACACTTATTCTGTTTTTTATCACAAATGTGTAAATATTCGTTAAGTAGTTTTGTAGATACATTCGTTAACCAAACGCCGGGTAAGCGAACACAAAATGATAATTGCTTAGTACCAAAACGTAAATATAAACCTTTATATATAGTTTTAAAATCGGAGAGGGAAAATTTTTTAACAAAACAAAAATACAATACTATCAATATCGATAGATATAACTTATAAGTAAAAATACATTCATTCACAATGGAAAAGGTTTGAGTAAAAAGATCAAAATTTCGCAGATTCTTTTAAGTGAAGCTAGTTGGATCATCTTAAATATCTGTTGAAATTAAAAAAAAAAAAAAATAAAATAAAAAAAACACTGAAACGAGAAGAAGAAAAAATGATAAGAAGAAGAAGCAGAAAAAAAATCATAAAATCAATTTATCCAAAAGTGCATTTTAATATTTATTATGAATAATATAGGATAAGTAAGATATCAATATTATATTATGTACATTAAATATATAGGCATATTGGTTATAAGTAAAAGTATTAAATTTTTTTTAACATTGCTTGTACATATTTTTCAATTTTCTACTCAAGGGATAAATCTCATTTCCTTACCATATTAGTACATATAATTTATGCATTAGATTTTTCAAGTATTTTGTATTCAATTTACATAAATATTGCATTTATTTATTACGTTATAATATATTTTATAAAGTAAATAGTACATATTTTTTAAATATTAATACTTAAAATAAGAATCAAATTATATTTTATAACTGAAAATTGATTGCAATTCAATTTTAAGGGATATTTAAATTATTGTTTAATTGACAAAACACTTTTCATTTATGTAATGAATAATTTATACCGAATCTGGTGGTGTTGAAACTGTTTCATTATCGTTTATTTCTAGTACAGTCGTCTTGATTTTATAGTGACCGGTTTTGATTTTAGTATATTTAGCTTTATCCCCACCTCGTTATTATAAAAATAATGTCCTTTTTGATTTTGGTTTAAGTCTTAATTTTTAAATCGGATTCAAAACTCATTTAAGAGTCTTACTATTTACTAAATTACAAATGGTTAATTAACTTGTAATAATTTTCTTCGTGGGTGGCTTGTTTAACGGATTTTTTCCACAACTTGGTTACCGTATCTAGCAAAGTTCGATTCAGCACGAAAAAAAATTTTTTTGTTGTATAGCAAGTCCGTTATTCAAACATCTCACGGGTTTTTAGTTTGGCAGATTTTTTAAGTGTATAACTCATTCAGCACTTACTATATCTGCTCTAATCCACGTCTTTTAAAATTTAAATATAACAAGTAATATGGAAATTTATGTCGTTTTATTTTTATTTGGAAGTTTAAATCCCTTTCATTATTTTTTATACCCGACACGAAGTCAAATAAAAAAATCGCGACGACCTGAAATACACTTCATAGTTTTTTCAGTTTAAAAGGAATTTTTTGTTTTAAAAACTCAACACTACATAAAAATCTGATTTTATTTATTATTTAATATTTTTCAATAGGTATTGAAGTTCAAGTGTCACATTCTTTCTTTTTTGAGTAAATATTCGTTTTAAATAAAAGTTTCTAACGCTAGCAAATATTGAAGGCACTAAGAAAATTTTAGTTTATCATAAAATCATCAAATTATTAATTTTTCGTTTGTCTGTCCATTCATCTTTACGTCAGTCCGTCTTCAACATAGGAAAAAAGATAGTGAGCAGAAATTTTGATAGCGTATTCTAGAATAAGAAACTTAGTTTAAGTTTGTGAATGAGCAGAATCATTCCAATGGATCCAACGGATTTATAACCCAACTTTTAAATATTTAAAGAAAACTTCAAAGGAAAAAATATTTGTATTTTTAAAACAAACAAATTTTGTTTGAAATATTTTTTCCTGAACTCTTTATATTCGCAATTTCAGCTAAAAATTAACTTATCCTACTTATAATGCATGTTATTGTTATATATGTTTTTTTAACTGTATGGAAGTATTGAATTTATTTTATTAATGCTAATGATTAAAAATATTTCAAACATTGATGCTCTTCTATATGTCAAATATTTTGACATATTTTGACGTATCACAATCTTGTAATCTTCACATTATTATTTGTTGTAGTTATACCAAATTATTGTAAAATAAAACCAAAAATGCCTTAAAAATTTGGAAAACGGTTGACTCAAAAGGTCATCCCTGCAACTTCCTGCTAATTCC
Source organism: Chrysopa pallens (assembly GCA_020423425.1). Lineage (NCBI taxonomy): Eukaryota > Metazoa > Arthropoda > Insecta > Neuroptera > Chrysopidae > Chrysopa > Chrysopa pallens. The sequence continues at coordinate 82,032,824 of CM035592.1, read as the reverse complement.
ACACCTAAGCACTTACAATGTTTAACATATTACAATGTTTAACATATTACAAAATTTAACATATTACAAAATTTAACATATTACAAAATTTAACATCATATTACAAAATTTAACATATTACAATGTTTGTGAGCTTTAAGTTTTGTTTTTGAGCTTTGATTTAAAAAAAAAGACGTGTTCCCGAATATTTCGATAACGATATCACTCGAACAAATCAACCGATTTTTGAGTTCTTGGCGGCGATCGACGCGGTTTTTAGAGCTTTAATAATTATTCTATTTCATCAATAACGATCAGAAAAGAAATATTCGGGAACGAATCAACCAATTTTAACCGAATTGGCGGCGACCGATGTGGTTTATTAAGGTTAAGATCTGATTAGTTTTTCGAGTTGAGCCGTTTAAAAGTTATTCCAAAAAAATCACATTAAAAAAAAATTTTTTTCTTAGTTTTTTTGAAATTTTTCAAAATCTACTTTTTCGAATCGATTCAAATTGTATTCAAAATCCAAGTTTGGCTAAGTCATAGGACTAGACAGACAAGCTTCCTGTAACCTCAAAACGTCGAGATCTGATGAAAACTCGATTTTTTTCAAAACGGAGTAAAACCAATAACTTCCTTGAAAATCTTCGATTTTCTTAATCTTAAAAATATTACATTTTTAACACAAAGCCCAAATTCGGTATAAACATTACATACACCGAAAGTTACACAAAGGATAATCATAATACGCATGTTAAACGTATGGATCAGGGTAAAAGCTTCTAAAAATAGTAAAAAATTATAGTAGGATGAAATACATTAGAAATGGAAGATAATATAGCAAAAATGAAAACAAAAAAAAATTTACTGGCAATCTGTGATCGGGAAATAGAAAGGGGTTTTTATGAGTTTTTATGGGTAAAACACGGCTTATCTCTATCGATTACCGGAAAATCTACTTCAAAGTCTTAGCTTCCAATTTTGCCAAATCTATTGGAGATAACATTTATTTGATATCGATGTTAGAATTTTGGAAAATTTCTTCAAACATTTTTGTTGTTGAAATCAATGTATTTGTTTAAATTACGTTCAAAAAATCATTTCGACATGTTCTAAGTAAAATCGATATACATTACATGAAGGTTTTCATAATTTTCAACATAGTACATAGTATAAAAGCATTTTTTGAACTATTATATACTTAATATATACATTTCGGCAGCTTACACATTGATGCAACGCAATTGACACGACCAAAACAAACAACTAGTTGCATCGAATGCAACTTTACGACTGGTTGTATGCGAGCGGACCAGTCGGTCGCTCCTCGATCAGTTCCATTGGTTTCGTATGTATGTTTATGTTATTATTTTCTTTATTTTTATCAAAATGAACGATGAAGCATTCAGCGACTAAATTATAGTCGCATCGATTGTACTTCAATGTAAAAACATTGATATCATTCAACTAGTCGCTTGATTCAGTCGTGTAGGTTGTGTTGCATCAGTGTGTAAGCTGTCTCAATGTATCTCATACAATTAATTATTCATGATTTCGATTGAAGTATTATTTAAATTAAAAGAAGTATTCAAAATATACATTACTATACATACTAAAACAGTATAACATTCAAGCTATTTAGTTTGATTAATTTTAAATAATCAAAACTAAAGGCTATTTTGTATAACCATTAAATATGATCATACAAATCCTCTTAATGTATATCTCGCACTTAATATCCCACGATATTAAGTGTGATAAATAGCTTACGGCTAAAATAGGGTTGAATCATCTATTTTAATTTTTACTCATGAAATATTCTATTTAATCAACAAATCCTCTATACCAAATATTCACAAATCAGAAAACCACTTATTGAATCTCAGTCTGTGTTTGACTTGTTGCTTATTATACGCCAGCTTATAAACGTTTTAAATCGCTTTGTTTTACATCAAAATGAAGGAATTTGAGTATATTCCATTTTATCTAATTAGCTTCAAAAACTTGGATATTTCAACTTTTTTTCACTTTTTTACAAATAAATAGAAAACTGAAAATCCTACAAATAAAATCATTCTCAAATAAATTATAGAAAATTCTGCATAGGAACCAATATAGCCTCATAAAGTCATCACTGGGAGAAAAGATGGCTCAAAGAAAGAGAGATTTTTAAACTTTGTTTAAGATCGCATGAATGTGTTTTTCTATGCCAATTGCTCGTTTATGCTTTACTTCGTTTCTAAAATTATAACCAGTACACAAAAACTGTTTTAATATAAAAATGTTCACTAAATAAATTTATAAAGCAATTATTTTTTTTGGAAATGTCATTGTATCAAATAATCATATTTTTGATTTAATTAATTTATATTTGATAATTAGAATAGGTAATTGGAGACAAACTTTAAAAGTGTTATTGGTTGCGATTTCAGCCGCATAAAGCTTAAAAGAAACAATCGATTAGCTCCAATGAAAAGTTTCACTATAAGTGTGCTATAAGAACCCATGGTGAGGAAGTTCTTCACGTAAAAATGTTTCGTCGGATTTCGTTTCACAAAAATACTGAAAACAAACTTAAAAATAAAGGAATTGGCTCCGTACCTAACCTCTCTTTTTGATCACCTCGGGATGAGAAAAAGTCGGAAATCGATACTTTATGAACTGTTCACACCGATAAATGACTTGGACAAAACAAGGAAACCAACGTATATAATCGATGGTCAATCAAAACTAAGCACAAAATCTGCTGAACGTATTCGTAGAAAAATTAAGTTCATTGTAGTAAGTGTGAAATTCAATAGTGCCCCTTACCATTTCAATGAAATTAACTATTGAAATACTGAAGCTAAAAAATATGTTGTGAAACGAGCTGTCGAAGACTGTCTGAATCTATCTATCCAACATTTTCAACAATCATTATGTGTCATAATATTGGGAGAAGATCTCCTTAAATGCTCTTAACTGCTTTTACATCCAGCTCATTATTAATTTATTTCTTGAAACCGGGAAAGAATATATCAGAGTGTTATGTACTCACCAATGAGTTTTAATATTCACCAATTATGAAAAGCAGCATTTTATTTTATATGCATTTAGTGGCTGTGATTCGACATCAGCCTTCAAGCATTAATTTATATTACGGGTAATTAAATTATTATATTGATTGTATAACTAATATATTCATTTTTCCAAATTAAATAAGCTTACTCAACGTCAAAAACTATGCCACCTGACTCTATTAAACCTATATAAAATTATTGAAAACACGATGTTTTAGTTGTGTTCAGTTATTTATCAGATTTAATTGTATTTATAAATGTAAAATGTTCATTTTAAACACAATAAGTATAAAGATATCTGGTCATCGCGTTTTTTTATTCTTATTATACTAGTATGAATTTATTTATTTAGTCTTTTTTAAGTAAAACAGTATTTTTTGTCTGATTATAGTTTTACATGCAAAATGAAGCATTTAAGAAGCAAGTGTATAAAAAAAACCATTTTCAGGTGTTTTTTTAAGACAAAGTTGGAAAAAAATAATTTTTCGAAGTAAAATTTCTCGTGAAGTAACAAGGTTGTAGAATTATTTTGGTATGAAAACATATGATAAAAAATTTTAGGATCTTTAATTTAATTTTAATTATTTTTTTCTGCTCAATTACCAGTGTTTGAGTTATTTGCATTCGTCCCACGACCGAAGCTCACTTGATATAGTGAAACAAACGAAGTTAAAATGCTATAATTTTAAATAAAAGAAAGCGAATAAAACAACTTCGAGCTATCCACAAATTATCGCACAGCAAAATCGTATTTTAACTGGAGTACTATACCAGCTTATATGAAAAGTTTATTATAAAGTGGACAAATTAGTGGATTCCATAAAAGTTTTAGCTTTAAGTAAAATATACAAAAAAAACACAAAATCCATAACAAAAATAAGCTGGTAAAGTGGTTAAAATATGGTTAAACCAGAAACTTTTAGGTTCCGAAACGAAATATCGTATAATCATTATTTTTCATTTTAAACCTACAAATAAGTGGAACCGGATGGTATTCGTTATAAAAATAACCCAAAATTATTTTATTGAATCTTCAAAATTTAATTACAACAATGTTTAAAAAAATTCTTAATGGTTGACATAATGAAATGTTGAATATTATATATACCCCTACGAAATTTGCTTTTAAAACTAATATTTATGAAATAATAATGATATGTAAGCTCAATTACAAATATTATTGAATGAAAAAGCTTTTAAAAATTGTTATACAAAATAATAATCATATGTTACGCAGATGAAATTATAATTTAATATAACGCCTTGAAATAAAATTATTATTCCTAGTTATTTGAAAACACACCTATTACAAAATACGAATTCCAAGTGAGATTATGTCAGCTAGAAATAGAAGGACTTGCCTGGCAGCTCCTACACGCGCTCGGGTTCCTGAATCAACTGTTTATGAGTTATTGGATGTCTGAGTCTAAGATATTTTGACGGCCTCCCCATGTCCCACAGATTTCCGCATACAGTACTACAGTCACTGTTTACTGTAATCTTCCTATAAAAATAACAAGCAAAAGAATAGCCGTCAATTTTAACCTTAAGTGAAAAATAAAAAATTTTACGCATTTAGAAAAAGAGAACGGCCAACTTATCAGCAAAAATTGTTTACTCTAACCAAAATAAGCTACACACATATTTTTGTTGGGTGTATATAACTTACACGATTTACTCATAATATCATAATCTTCATCGCTGCCGTAAAACCAATAATTTGGTTTCACTATTAAAAGAATTAAAAATTTTAACTATTAAAGTATATAAAATATTTCCACAAAATTATTTCCAATATTCATGAGTAGCAATATTCATGAGAAAATAAATACTAGAAAGAATATTATTTATCAAAATTCTACCTTTAAAATTAATTTTGTTATTAGGTACTACTGTTTGATGTATGTTTGGGGCGAGATCTATTTTATTCCCCCTAAATAGAATATCCCTCAAACATAAAAATATTTTTGTTATTGTCTAATCAACTATAACTAAACTATACTGCTGGTTGTCGGAAATCTGTCGTAATAATTTAGTACCATCTTAAAACTGTATATTCAATATAGCAAAGCAATCGGGAGAAAAAAAAATATAAAAAAATGATGTGGTGTCGTGGGACACCAGGTAGGAACGAAGTTCCTTCGGCTAATGTAGAATCGACACAAATTGCAAAAAAAATCGTGCTCAATTTTATGTAGGTTTTCTAGATTTTTCTCTTAAATTTTGCTGATTAATTTTTATTTAAGTACAAGAAAGTATTTAGGAAATTCAGTATTTTAGGAAATAATGAATTACTTAAAATAAAAAAACATCGTAATTCAAATTATCAACTAAAATAACAAAATATGTCTCTTTATTTTTGATTGACAACATAAAATTACATAGAAATAGAAAAATAGAATGTGCTTGTCCATGAATTCATGAGTAATTTTTGCTGTGGTACACATACACTTGATGAAAGGTATATGGACCTCCTGAACCAAGAATGATTCCGGTAATACTTGAACAATGCGATATGCACACTTTATATAGTTGACAGTTCGTCATACTGCTAGTGAGAAGAGATAAAGAAGTTTTATTTTGAATAGATAAAGAAGTTTTATTTTGAATTTCAAAAGTAGATTTTGGTTTCTATGGAAATGTCTCATTTAACGGTTTTATTCCACGCACTTTTTCTTACGGTTTTACTATCACATTTTTTTCAGTTCGGTCGCGCAGCAAAATCACTATCCCCTCCAAGCCTGCCGTAAGGAACTTCGTTCCAAAAAGAAAATTTTTCTGAGTGAAATTTTTTATTGAATTTTTTTTTATCAAATGGTGAAAAACGTATTTTCACAAAACTTGGCCAGCAGCTTTCTGTTTGGTAGCCATCAAACTTTGGTGGGCATGTTTTAATTTTCATTTAATATTCACACCTAAAATAAATAAAACAAACTAAAGCCTAGGTTTTATGTTAAGAATCCGATAAAAAGTTCTAGGAAAATATTTAAAAACAAAAATAATGCAATTTATTGAAACTATTCAAATTGTCGTTCTATTCAATGAATTGTATTCGTTTGTTTTGGAACAAACCCATTGAAATACAAAAAATTGACAAAATTTAAACCATTGACTCTTGTGTTACATGCTTTATGATTTTTTATACAAAATTATTTATAAATAAGATACAAAAATAAACTGAATAAAATGAAATAATTGAAGTCCTGGTTATACCAACGAAATTAAATATATATTCGTTTAGTTTAATTTTCATCCTGTGTCATGATGCTTTGTTAAAAGAGGGGTTGATTGGTATTGGTTTTATTATTTTATTTTATTTTAAAGGTAATATGTGTCGATTGTTCGATCAAGACTTACCTTAAATGGATCAACAATAGTCGACTGTTTAGGGATGAACAAATTATATCAAACATAATTTTATATAATATTCTTACAAGTATATATATATATACTAGTGTGCTCATCATATCATTTATAAATATACTTCTAAAATTTGTATAAGGCTTACTTAAGATTATAGTTACAAATTTTTCCTGCTTTAACATTCTGAAAAATGAATTCAGATAAAAAACAAATCATTAGCTTAAATCATTTTACCCAACATGTGGCAAAACCGAATATTCATTGTCTGCCAACTTCAAAATTGCTATTTTCAGGAATCATCTACCTAGAAATATCAATTTGAAGCTTGTGGGAATAATCGTAAGCTCAAAAAAAAAAAAACAACGGCCCAGTTTACAGAATTTTTTCAAAGGAAAAAATGTTTACAATAATCATAAATCACCAAGCATTTAGAGAAAACAAATTCGTCTTTAGATTTTTTAGTATTAATTTACGAAAAATACTATAAAATTGCAATAACATTGGAAATAAGTTACGATAAACAACCACGCATAAAAGACAATTTGCAACTTCATCATATTAACTTCCCAAAAATTACGTTATGGTTTACTAAAAACTATTCGATATTAGTCATGTTTAATGCAAATTTTAATATTGGTAAAAACCAGCGCTCTATTCATAGAAGACATTCAGTTTACAATTATCAAAAAATAAAGTCAAAAATCAAATAAAAAAATGTTATAAGAATCCGAATAATTTTATTTTAATCTTAAAAATGTGGTGCATACGTTTTTCTTCATATTTATAAAAATTTTGGTGTATTTGATTACGAATGAATTGAATGATTTAATTCAAAATTTAAAAAAAAAAAAAAAAAAACGCGAATATAAGTAAAGCTTACGACAAATGTTTGGAAATGGGCGAGCGAGATAATGAGAGTGAGATAATGTTCTGATGTTATTGGTGGTGCTGGAAATTCACTGGTAGGTGTTACAGCTGTTTGCATGATTCGTAAGCGTGCTCTAATTGTCTTTTAATTTATTCTTAAGAAATTTAATAAGCTTTTATTTAAATTTAGAAAATTTCTGATCACCAAGAATGTTACATATCTATTTGAAAAATTTTCGATATTCATGCTAGTATGAAGAAAGTCTCTGGATATACGAAGCAGAATTCTGTAATCTTCAACTTTCAATTTTATATAAATATTGAAAAGTTTGGACTAAGGACTGGCGCATATATCAGCCCGAATTATTGGGGATCGAATGTGTGGCAACACATTCTCATTCGCATGAGAACGCATTCTTTTGCCGAATATAGACACATTTTTTTGTTTATTTTGTGTTTTGTGTATGTTTATTAGTTTTTTATTGGAAGACTCGTGAAACATGCGACGCGTAGTTCGAGAAACTGTGTCTCGAGCACTGTGCCACGCCTTCGTCACGTCTTGTCAGTAGCGTCATGTCTGCATAGCGTCATGTCATCAATTTTCGCTGATCCATTCATTTGTGTATGTTACAAATCGAGCTGTGCTATGTCGCATCGCGCAGTGCCACCCGCTCTGCAATTTGTGGCAGGCTTTAAACATATTTTTTAATTTACACAGCCTTGATTTTCATAAAACATATCAAGACAAATAAGGGAGAATATCAGTCGGTGGTTTTTATCAGACATACATAAACACATACATTCTAAGCATTTATACGTGTACGACGTATATGTATTATCTAAGGGGGTACTTGGCTTGTGTATTTATACCTATATTACTTACTTACATAGGATTGCAGCTGTTCTGTAATGCCGCGTGGCTCACACGTGCTCATAAACAGCTACCTCATATCCTTGTTGATATTGAATTTACATTTAATTATATAACATTCATATTAAGAAAGTTTTATTATCCCTGTAAATAGTCAAAATTTCAGTTCTCAATCCCATTTCATTTTTGAGTTATCTTGATGAAGATCGAAAGACCAACAGACAGAAACGGACTAATTAATTGACTCTATGAACATCCATACCAAAATTTCCTTAATGCATGTAACATTTTTTTTTGCATTCCCACAAATATTTGGTTCTATAATATTTGATCAAAAAACGACAGCTTTTAGGGAAAGAGGGCCAAAACAGATTTTAAGTGATTAAATATCCCCCAAATGACAGGTAAAAAAATAAATAAAATGAACTAAAAAATAAAAAAATAAATGTATATATAAGTTCGCGTGTAATTATTCTCTTTAAAAACCTCAATTAACTTTTGAGTTAAGTTCCAAAAAGCATCAACGTGTTCCAACAAAAAATTGAAGAAACACGTTCATCCCCAAGAAAAGAGAACAAAACAAATTTATGGTAATATAGTATCAACTAAATATGAAATTTTTTGTGGTTATATGCAACAACATATAAAAGTAAAAATTAAAAATTTTAATTCAAGAATCTAAAATACCATAATGAATTTTTATATGTTTCTGCATAATTTGTTTGTTTATTTACTTTAATATTTGTACTGCCTCCATAATATTAATTTTATAAAGAACTTACACATCATCCAAACGATAAATTTTAATATATAAAGAATATTCGAAAGGAAAAAAAACGATTTCGAAAAATGAACTAAAAAGTAAAAATTTTATAGAAGTTTTTAATTTAAATTTTTTTATAATAATAGTGTTGTTTCACAACGATACATTCTTAGTTGGAATGGAGTGTAAAAATAAATTTACAACCACCCCAGTTATTTTAAAAACTAATGGATATATACCTACGATTCAAACATATAAATAAAAATATTGTTACTTAAATTTATATACACCTGGTTTGAAAAAAAAAATTACGTATGTAGAATAGGTGATTTCTAGTTTAGGGTGCCACGTCATCCATCGACATCGTCATCATGAACTTACATACTCACATGTGAGTGAGTGTATGTTGTAGAAACACAATACAAGTAGGTACCCAAAAATTATTTTGTTTACATTTATTTTTTTGTTAATAGTATTGAATATTATCAAATAGGTAAGGTAATCATTTGTTGGTACGTGGCTGGCTCTTGGATATATAGGGAAATAAAAAGTAGACATTATGACGTGTGTCCTTCACAAAGAATACTTAATTAAAATAAAAGGGTTTAAATTATATTATGTTTATTCCTTCTGTCAAATATATTTCGAAATCATTCTATGTCCATTTTATAAATTATACGCTTCATTGAGCCTGTCGTAGTAATAAGATTTTCCCATTTTGATATTACAAAGTTTTATAAGAAAAAAATCGTTGCTTGATTTACAAATCATTTTGACAAAATCTTTAAGCAATTATTACTATTATTCATTACTAACAGGTCAGATTCAGGAGATCATAATTCCTGTTACGATAAGATTCTACTCGTCTTCTTTTTCAAGGTTTTCGCATCGAGTTTTTGTCTTAATGAATTACGGAATAAATTAGATTTATATCAAATAGTACTAATGTTCGTATAAATCAAGCAATTTTTCAAAATTATACTAAAATAAATGGTTCAAACATTTACTAAATATATCTTAAAATTTATAAAAAAAAATGCCTACTATCCACGATCCATATAATGTATTATTTGACGTAGAGTGTAGAAAATAAAAAAAAATATTAAATGGCAATGCAAACCAATATACATCGATGAAAATCAGCTCATCATGTTGCATTAGCTTTTTGATTCATTTATTTTAATTATTTACTTATATTCAATTTTCATAATAAAACTTAAATTACTTAGAAATAAGTATTTTCCTAAAATTAATAAATTTTCCGTTTCGTCAAAATTAGTCTAGATGACAATCTAGGTCTAGATTATAATTTTTTTTCAAATGAATATGTAAAGCTACACATTTAATTTATATTTTTTCAGTTTTTATAACATCAATATTAATATTAGTTTCATGAACTATACTTTCATTATACTATGCGAATTGTATTTTTCCTTAAAATTGTATTCTTATCTCGATTAAAATTATATTGTATTGTAATGCTATTGCGATTTTTTAAATAGAACTTTTGCAATAATTCATTGAAAGTCTCATTGACTTGACTATTGAACGCATTAATGAAAAACTTAAAATCCTCAGTTCGCGATGATCCTATATTGAATTTGAAACACATATATTCTACTCTTAGAAAGTTATAATTTTTTGTAACCTTAAAAGTAAAGTCAAGTTTTTCGATTAAAACGGCTTAAAAATAGCGATTAATTAAATTTTTTAATTTTAACTAAAAATAAATAATGTAGTAAACAATAAATATGTTCAATACACATATTACAGTACAAATTGTACATAATTCATGTGTTAATTGATTTGGAGCTGTAAGGAATCAACACTGTTTATGAAAAAAAAAAATGTTTAAAAAATAATGTTTGTTTCTATTATTTATTTTCATTTGTATTTGAACTTTTTTTCTCGCTCTTATGATTTAAAAGGTAGAACATGGATCCGTTGGACCCATACTGGATTGATTTTCCTCATTCACGAACCTCAACTCACTCTTAGATCTAGAATACAGCATACAAACTTCAGCAATCTTGATCAATGGACTAATAGACAAACAAACGAATATGGACAAACTGAGCCTATTTTTTTCACACATATAACAAAGTTTTATTAGTGCCTTCAATATTTTGTAACGTGACTGTATTATAAATTGAATACAAAAACCGTCAATGTATTGTTTCATATATTATGTTGGGTATAAATTTGTATACCCATTATCATATACATTTTTATACTAGAAGCAACAGTGAGAAAAAAATTTGTAATATTGAAAAATTTCTTATAAGTAGTGCGATTTTTTCGTTGAATATTGTCTTTTATACCTAAATTTTAGAAAAAAACTTTTGACAAAATGCTTTCTGTTTGGTCGACAGTTTTTTCAATATGGCTACCAGTTTTTGAAACAATCTTTTTTGGTTTTCGTTTAATATCGCTGATTATTTATAGTGTCAGGCTGAACATTTTTTGTTTTTATAGTTGTGCAGCTACAGATAAATAGGCAAAACATCAAATTTAATTGATTGGTTTGTGATAATAATTTTGTAGCTAAAGGATCTCAAAGTTAAGGTGAATTAAGTTAGATAGAGTTAAATTTATTAAAAATCTATTCAATGAATTTATTATCAGATTGTTTTGGTTACCATATTTCAATAAAGGCCGATATAGCTTCAATTTTACTGTGTATTTTTATTACATATGATGTATAAAATTAAATAAAACTTACCGGGTTTCCAACCAAATTATATGAGTTTGTAGCCAATATTCAATAATTATTTACTAAATTCAAACATTCGGCTTCGGACAAAGATTAGAAGTATCGCCGAAATCGACTCTGCTTTTGGCTTCGATCAAAATCAGATATCAGAATTCAGTTCACTTTTTCTTTTTGTTGTTGATTCATGACGAAAAGGGGAAATGGACTAATTAGGTGATTCAATGAACACCAATACCAATTATACTTAAATCGAATTATAAATAAATTTGACTTAAACTAATATACTCTGACATATTCTTTATATGTCGAGTATAAAAATCCATACATGTAAAATTCTAAAATTTGATTTTGCTCATAGCCTCTAACCGAATAAAAATTCCCCCTATACTAGAGATTTTATTAACTATATTCAACGATAACCAACCAGTGATATTTAGGAGTTACAGGGGTTTAAAATGATTTTCTAAAAATAGCTTAAAGCATGAAAATTATATAATAATAACATGCATACATACATATAATAATATAAACAAATTCCTGATTGTTATTAATACTATTAATTTACACAAAATCTGTGGCTAGTTATGCTACACTATATTTACATATATGCATATTATTAGCGCCCGTAAGATAAATTTTACATTAACGTATCATATGACTTAATAACAATAATAATATCGAATATTTTCGAGCATAACATGTATAAAATTATAAACTAAAATGTATTGGTAAAAGACCTGGTGGTTTATTATACAATATGCCAGAGTATATTAATTTTAGACTAAATTTTGTAACGCTAGAAAGTATTGTAGCTAGACTAAAAATTTTGGTAAGAGTGTTTATAGAATCACCTAACAAGTCCATTTAGGCATATGCATCCGTCAATCCGGCATCAACGAAAAGAGATAGCAATTAGTAGAAATTTTGGGACTTATTCTAGACATAAAGAGTGAGTATAAGTTCGTTAATGAGCAAAATCGATCCTCTTTTAAACCATAAAATATAGAGGAAAAATCCAAAGACACAAAATGTTTGTTTTTAAAAAAATAAACTTTTGTTTGAACTTACTTAACCTTATGTCGAGTATTCAACAGTGACTTCACATCTCTAGTGCTCCTATTTCTAGGAATTCACTCATCATTTCTTCGATCACTGAAACGTATCTCTGATTCCAGCATCCTTTCCTCTCGTTTTTTGAAGTAGAAGTCGGGTGTTCATGATACACTCCTTGGTCCTTGAAGGTTGGGCATCCTTGGTCCTTGCAGCAGACTCATAATATCCAGCACAAAAAAACACACAATTTATTTGTAGATATCCAAAAGATGGGTGATATTTGGTTGATTGCATGCTTCCGTATGTGAGGGTTCAGATATATTCGATAAAAGATTGGCCAGGACAGGTGTTTAAAAACGAGAGCCTTATAATCTACAACTTTTCACTGCCTTAGACATTCTTGATGTATATGAACTTTAATTCATAAATCAAGCAATTGCATATGTCCTCGTTATTCATAAAAAACGAGAATTCTATCAATAATGAAGCCATTTGTGTTTCTCACACGAATGCAATATTTTTTAATTTGACAGTGGTATAATTTTAAATTATAATTGAATAATTTACTTAACTCAAAAATTTTCTTTTCCTTATATTTGAAAAACATAAAATATTATCTTTAAAATAATTGCTCCTTCAAAATTCATTTCTAATAGTAATACAATATTTTTAAATTTTTAATTTGACAGTGGTATAATTTTAAATTATAATTGAATAATTTACTTAACTCAAAAATTTTCTTTTCTTTATATTTGAAAAATATAAAATATTCTCTTTAAAATAATTGCTCCTTCAAAATTCATTTCCAATAGTAATACAATATTACAATATTGTTTACAATATCGTTTAACTATTCGAACTTACTTTACAAATTATATACACAAAAATTGACTACAAACTATTTTCAACTCATTATCAATTGATATTAAAAATTCTTTTTGCAGACATTTATTACGATCTGATCTTCGACAAACCAGCATCGTGCTTAAATATCTGACTTTTTAATATTCTAGGAAAATTATTATTATTTTTGCATAATTGTTAAACACTTGGAACTGTATACTTAAACAGCATTTTAGTCTTTTAAAAATTTATTCATTTATTAACATTAACATAGAATTATTTACTTGTTCCAAAAGATTTTATAAATATTAACAGTTTGATATTTTTTACAGAAAAAATAAATTTTGTTGACGAATTTTATTCCGTGTTATAAAATTATTAGTAAAAAAGATTTTTAATACAATTAATAATAAAAGTTTGGAAAATTTGTTGCACTATTGCTTGAATTGGTATGAGTATCGGCATAGTTTGCTGTAACATAGCAGAGTAAGCTTAATATAAGTTCATTTCACTAAAGTTCAAAAGAATGGTCAAATCCAGAATACCGTAAGCATGCGCTAAAACAAAATATTTGCTCCTTCTAAGAAAAAAATGTGTTCTTTAACCACTTTAATTTACTGGATTGCTAAATGTTGTTCTGATATACCCCAGCAATGGAAATTTATTAAACTACAGATCAAACACCAAAAACGTCCATGATGTTTTCCATTTCAAGTCATATATGCTAGTAATACGCGGCGTGACGCTAGGTATGAATAGAAAATAGAAGTTTAGTGTGTTTAGTATATCTTTTTTTCGATAGTTGTGTATAGAAGAATACAATTAATAAATAAATGAAAATTAATAAATTTTTGAACTAAACAAAATTTTAAACATTAATTTTATTACAATTCATCTGACACCAAATACAAATCAGTTCGCCCTACTGTGTTCTTCAGTTTGTACAATGATAAATTTTCTGATATTTTTAAAACGAAAGCCATACCATCCGAAAGTTATTATGGCCAAGTATCGTAGAATACTTATTTATATGTAATGTGCTATTTAGATTATCTTGGTAGAATAAAGAAATCAATTTACGACAAACTTACATATGTTTTATATTGTCATAAGTTTTTGAAGAAATCATGGTACTTATCAAGGGTATCAAATCGAATTTTTGTAGTTATCTGAGTAATTATATTCACCCAGGTTCTTTAAAGATTTCAAATTTGTTGTAATTAAAAAATAATAATTATTATAAAATTATATTCTAATATTCAATTACTCAATTCAATAATTATACGATTTAAGAAGACAGCATTTTTTTCTTTGTATTATACATTTGAAAATATATTTTTATTATTTTTCGCGAAACGGTACTAACGGACTAGATTGGTCAAAAACATACAAGTAAAGAACTCATAGTTATTCCTTACTCCTTTTCAAATATTTGGAGAAAGGAGTACTTTCTTCTATATATTACAACAATTTACACACGGTTCTTCGTATTTAAAAGTGGCAAATGATATGCAATATAAAAAATAGGTCTAGTTTTTGTTCCCGTTACCTTGGTCGAATATCGATATCAATATTGAAACATTTTTATTAATATGTTTTTAAAATTTGGAGTTAAACTTATCTATTATTAAATTGAAGGGTAATTTGGAGTAAATCATAGTAATAATAGAGTTTAAGACATCTGTAGCAAGATCCAATCACAAAACCGAAGGTCTGTCAATCACTGTTTTTTACCCAAATTTTTTTAAAAATATGTTAATATTTTAACTTAAAGGGACGTACTTTCTTTCTTCACGTTTGCCATTCAAAAAAAGGTTATTAATTTATTTTTTTAATTAAATTTGTTGGAATTAAATAATAGGAAAAGATATAAACAAAGCAAACATATGAAGATTTAAAAATATAAAATGATATAAAATACATTTTGGCTTAACGAAATTTTTTTCCAAAGCATAATGGTGTTTAAATATAATGATTTAGTTATATAATTATTATAGTTAATTAGATGTATGATAGATGGTCGAATTTCGACCACAATCGATACTTGTAATTTATAAATATCTAATCAGATCTAAAAGCACATATTCAACTTGTATTTAACAAACCTGATGTGATCAAATACATAAAAATGAACAACAAAAACCGGTCAGCACAGAAAATATTTATGGGCAAGTACACGTGAACTAAAACTTGACACCGATCCAATCACAGATATGCTGACTGAGTTTAATGAGATTTTGCCGGTCTGGAAATTATTAATTTGAAGCCTACGTTCAAAAATAGGACCTGGAAAAATCGCATGAGAAAGACCCAACCGAGGACTGTCTTGTTACTAAAGAAAAAGAAAGATTTTTGAACCTGGATAAAATTTCCGATAATATAGTAATCACAATACATTTTTTTTTTCTAAAAGTACAACATGTGAAATAGAAAATATAATTGTCTACTCAATATGTTTTTAACTTTTAATTCATATCATCTGCTTTTGTCGATTCACTTGTACAAAATTGCACAGTATTAAATTATTAAATAACATTTTACTCAAATTATTTTGAACATGTATTTATAGTTAGACAATTATTTGAATTCTAAACGATATTTAATTATGTAATACACATGTAATAGTGTACAAAATAGTATAATATCAAATTATAAAATATTCATTACATACATTATAATATACATAACATATACACAGAACACACAAATATAGAATCATTTCATAAACGTCAGGACCGTATTCAGTAAAATCATCAGATTAGTAACCAAAATTTTATCATTTATGAAACATTTCAATTCATAAATTTCTACATTCATTTACTTTCATTCATTTCATATCGTATACGTATATATATTATTTAATTCAAATTATTTATATCATTTATTGTTGTTAATAAATTTCTTAGAAAAGATAAAATTTTTTGTAAAATTTTAGGCTTAAATTATCAAAATTACTACCCATAGCAAATTATCATGAATATAAATTATTAATGATCAATATTCTAAAGTTTTGTATAGTAATATTAAATGTTCAATGAATTGAACAAATTTGAATGATATTTATTATTAATAAAATGAATGGACTGGTCAATTTTGCAATTACATACACTGTCTAGTTTTGATAATTACACTATTATTTAAGAACCAAATATATGTATTTATGTAGATAGGTATATTGACAAGACAATGTTTATTATTAAATAACATTTGGAAGACTTATGATTTTGGCGGAAATTCTTATTATAATGCCTATTGTAATATAGTCTACTTCAAAAACTTGGGAAATATTTAAATCAAAAGGAACCTATCTTTAGACTGACACCAATCAAAATGGTTTTTTTTGACAATTAAAACTTATATGTGCATAAAAACCCCATTAAACATTTTTACAAACATATTAAACATTTACGAATACAAAGCATTTTTGGGCAAAACTGAATTTTTAAGAGGAAACCACATAAAAATATGGGGTCAGGATGACCTTGATGCGCAGTTCAGCTGCCAAACTATTAAATAAATACTGTTATTCTGTTAAATAAAAATTTTATAAATAATAAAAATAGATTTAAGTATGTGAGCTTTGAAATGAATAAAGTAAAAATAACTTATTTGAATTACTTTATTCGAAAATAG
The DNA here is from genome assembly GCA_020423425.1 of Chrysopa pallens. Classification (NCBI taxonomy): domain Eukaryota; kingdom Metazoa; phylum Arthropoda; class Insecta; order Neuroptera; family Chrysopidae; genus Chrysopa; species Chrysopa pallens. Next base: position 82,015,677 of record CM035592.1, on the reverse strand, counting down.
TGTATATTTAAAATAAACTAAGTATTGTATGTACTTTAAAATGGCCGACAATTATAAATTCTTTAACACATTATGGTTTACCGGCTCAGTGATAACTTGGACTCAAGGTTGTGGGTTCGAATCCATGTAGCGGCAAAAATAAGGAGCAATTGTTTGATCACATTGTTATTGCCTGGATCAGAACGAGGTACCCCGCTCCAACAATATTATGGCAAGTATAATTGTCACCTTATGATAGATAGATAGCATCCTTGCCATCAGATGATGGAGTGTTCTATAAAAGGGGGTGCAGAAGGATGAAAAGGTCTAGGTACAAACGAAGCGGTTCCCCTCTTAATATACTCTAACATATTATAGCCATCATTAATTTTTTTAATATTGTAAAAAATTAGACACTTATGGATAATAATAAAATTGTATCAATGTAAAAGAAAATTGTTTGAATATTTCGTAAAATTGTTAAGTTTAGTTGCGAAAAATCATTACAGAGTCATTTCGTTTGAAAAGATAAAAGTATTAAAGTATTGGCCCATTACACTTAATCCAAATTTATAACTTGAACTTATTATAACTAATGTACAAATAAAAAAATTAAATTTTTTATTATACTTCACTTATTTTCATTTTCTATATTAACGTTTAAAACCAAAACTTGATTTTTTTTACATGATGAACAAAAACTATCAAATATTTTAAATATATTGTTAAATATGAAAGTATTAAACGGAAGTCATATGGCGGATTTAAACAATTTATTTTAAATTAACTAGCCATTAAAATAAGTTATTATAAGAACAGACACTATTATTAAAATCATTGAATTTTGTAGAATGAAAAAAATCACACTTTTCAAATCCATTCATTCCAGTTCTAACATTATTTGATGTGCAATTATATAAACAAAGTTTTGTTTCTAATATGTTATTAATTTAAAAACTATATTTTTACAATGTGTTAACACATATTATATCCAGTTCTAACAGCTCCCCTCCAATGCAGAGAAAATGGATCTTTGAAAAAGCTAATTGATCAAGGAAACCATAGACATAAACTTGGAAAATCTTCAATTAAATAAAATATTAAACACTTGGACTATAGTGATTTTATCAGCTGCAGAGGAAACAATCTCAAGATCAACGGCAAGAAAGAAAAAAGTCCCGTGGTTGAATCCAAAATATGCAGAGGCCTTCACGTAGGCAAAAAAGCATGAAAAATATATGAAAAGAACAGAAATTGCGACCTGAATGACCATTTTAAAATCGAAATCAAAAAGAAAAGAGATGATGACACACTAAAGGCCACTCAAAAAAGGCCTAAATGGACAGTTGTCACATTGATCTTGATATTGAACACATTGTGTTAAACTGTACAAAAAGATCAAGGATCGGGGGTGAGACGAAACTCCCCAAAAATCTCAAAGACTGTTTAAACACACCGGTGGGATACTTACAAACCTTAGAATTATCGAAAACACTACAAATATATGATAAAGTTAAAATAATAAATAGTAAAATTATACATGTTATTCTCCTAAATTCGTATTCATTGGTCGTTAATGACCAGTGTGAAACAAATTAAAAATTAAAACGAACAAAAAAAAAAAACTATATTAAATATATACAATTCTCATGTTGTTTGTCTCCTCCAAAACGGCTTGAAACCAATTTTTTTGCATTATTTGGCCCAACCCAAAAAAAAATTATCTTTCTTTTTTTGATAAAATTTATTATTTTAGTTGAAGAAACTTAAAATAAACTACCCAGTTTCTAGGTGAAAGAGCTTTTCTAGAGAGTTTCTTGTTAAATTTCTCATTTCATACTCTGTACGTTCTTCGAACGATTTTTGAACGTTATATACACCTCCAAGATTATTCATCGCCCCTCCATCGGCCATCGGTTTACAATGAAAACTGAAAAAATAGGATAGTTTTCCCACCCCAAATATTAACATTCAAAATTTCACAAGACAATCGTTTCTCGGGAGATTTTTTATTTTCTCCCGCTGATTACGAATCCGAGGTCAAAAAGCAACTGCGGATTGTTTCAACCCCAATAAATTGCTATACTCCTAGAAGTGACAGAAATTTAAAAAAGATTTTTACAATTCAATATTTAACCTCAAAAACTATCTCTTTAGAGTCGTTCATTAACGAATCAAAAAGCAACCAATTTCAGATCCATGAAAACCACCAGTAGAAATAATAGTAATAAAAAACATTTAAAAATTCATAATTTCACCTCGGAAATCGTTTTTTGAATCACTGATCATAAATATGAGGACAAATTCGTAATCAGTGACCTCAAAAATCCCCGACAGTCAATTTCCTAGGTGAAATTTTGAATTATATTTTTTTTAATGTCTGTCAATTATAGGATTTGGCTGAAAATACAAAGCTGAGGATGAGGTAACCTTGCGAGCGAAGCGAGCTTTTTGTTTCCTCCCCTTTTTGTGCCCTGTGTAAATCGATAATATGTATCCTGTGTAAAATAGACATCGAAATTTAGAACCCTTCGATCAATTAAAATTCCGAAGTTACATATTCATCACGAATGAAAAATTTGGTGTTATTCAGATTGATTAATTCAGTCAATTCATGAAAATTTATAAAACAATCAAAGTGAGAAATCGGTGCCAAGATTTACGAAGCAACCAAACATTATCTTAAGTTAAAAGTGGAAATATTATATCCGAGGAATGCCGTGCCTGGCTTTTCTTTGATAAGATATTATTTATTAAAGGTAATAATAATCGAACAAGTTGTTCAAAGTATTTAAATAATAGTCAAAAATTAAAATATTTGACCTAAAATTAACTTTCAGTGCAAAAGTTTTTGTCCTGAATTAATTAAATATGTTTTAAGTTTTGAATCATAACGATTTTTATGCGGCGAGCAACGTTTATGGTTTATTTAAAATCTTTTTGAATATAATAAAAATTATTTTGTACTTTACTTTTCATTTAAAAACCATGGTTTACTAAATATTTATTTTAAGTGTTTAATAATTAAATATTTAACAGCGTGTTTATTAAAAATGGTAGAAGCGTAGAGAACAATTAATTTTTACAATGCTATCATAATATTTCTATTATATCATAATGTTATTACATTGTCTCATATCATTATTGTCTCATATCCTTGTATATCATTATTACATTGTCTCAAAATTTTATAGACTTTGCTTAAAATTTCAAGTCTTAGTTTAGAATCAATTACAAATTTCTACATAAGCTGACATTTAAGAAAGCAAGTTAATAAAAACCGTTTAACTAGAAAATTATTAAACTCCTTATAAGGAAAGTTATTTGAATCGCTTCGAAAATCAAAACCGAGATTGACGTCATATTTTTATGTTTCGACGTCACCAACATCGTTTTCGTAATATTTCTCAAAAATGCCTTTGTGTTTGCGTGTCTGTGCGTTACAATCAAGCTGATTTTGTCCGTACTCATATGTCTATGCAAAATCGCGTATTAGATTTGCGGATAAATTTCACAGATAAAATATAAAAGTTCAAATTCAAAAATGTTTGTGGTTTAAAAACAGACAATTTTTGTTTGTGACATTTTATCACAAACATTTTACCCTGATATAATTTGTATTGTAATTAATGATTATGTTAAATCAGGAATTACTTACTACCAAGAGGATGAGATGACTTTCTTATCAAGATATTTTTAACGTGGCTTAGTGACATGGCACCGCACCCATTACGGGCCGATTGATTTTAAATTAGTTCAATCATAATGACAAAATTATAACCACAATGTCACTAATAATATATTTAATTATACAACTAACCTATTCAATATTATTTATTAACTTATAGAATACAAATTATATAATACCTTCATTATTTGAATTTATGGATCAAAGACAATAATAAAATATGTGAAATAATATAGTTGTGTGGTCCTTAATGGAATGACATTATTGCCCTTTATATCTCATGTGTAGAATAAATATCTATCTATAATACCTATAAAGTTAAGATTTGAATGGCTGGTGTAAAACAGCGTAGGTTAGTATGAAAAATATATTTGATTAAATTTAGATTTCATTATAAGCTGAAATTTTGTTTCAAAATTCTTGAAGCTGAAGCTATCCTGATAAACTTAACAATTTATGTAGGGTTGACTATATATTATTACATGGTTATAAAAAAGGTAGCGATTGCATTGATTTTCTACGAATCAATATCATAGACCTTTCATATCACCTTTCATAGAATTTTAATGAAATAATGTTAAAGACACCTTTGGCTCGATTACGACATCCGTGGTGCCTCGAATTTTTGATGAATTTTGGCAAAACAAGCCAAAATAAGTTAAAAATGAAGAATATCAATTTTCCAGTTTTCCCTATTTTCCGAGTTATCGACACTTATTTTTAGAAATTATCATGTTGTATTCGCAGTATAACGACACATAAAATAAACAATTTAATACATTTCACAAGATTTAATTCACAATAGTAAATTACTATTTGTTGTTAAATAAACAACATTTAAACAAAAATAACCGAAATTTCTATTTGTTTAAAAGAAATCAACACGTGATAAATATAACAATATTTATCACGTTTTTTACAAATCCATACCATTTTTCCCCAAAGTCTGATGTTTCAAACAAAACAATACACAACTAGATTCTTTTGACATTACTATGGCTAACATTTTTAAAAAATTACTAATATCATATTAAATGTACATTTATTTTCAAAAATTAATAGAAACTTGAATGAATAAAAAATGATACAACCTACTTTAAAAAATTATTTTATCGTTATAATTATTTTTTTCACATTTTTTATTACTATAAATATTAACATTTAACCGTACGTTCAACCTGTGATTAAACTACCCATGAATTTGTAGGGTGTATTTTGCTCGGGTCGGGTTTGTCCGAGAATTTGAACTAAATTTGAACTAAATAGTTCATTAATTTTCATTAATAAAATATTCATTTACTTTACTCTAAATTTCCTCTCTATCATATGAGAGCATAATTAATTCCTTACAGAATTATCCAAGGAAAATTAATTTTCCTTCATTATTCTGTTACTACTTCACTTTAAATGTTCAAATAATTGCTTCACTTATTAATCGATCTATTTAATTATGTTAATTTATTTAATTTACTTTAACCAGTCATCATTTATTTTTATTTTAATAACACGGAATTAATTTCAGTAATTCCAGTAGTTATGTTAAAAGCTTAATTTTATCCCGGAATTAGAAACAAACTTCAAAATTGGAATTGAATATAATAAACTCAAGACTTGGTATAACATTCCCAAAGTATGTTGTGTGTAAACATCCCATAATTAGCTATATTTAGCTTATAAATTGTAAAATTATTAAAAGTCATTTGATTAAAAACATTTTAAAAATTAAATAATCATTGCTCAAATGGCTGGAAATAATGTTGAACTAAAATGATCAGTTTGATCATTAAGAAATATATCCTGGGTCTTCTATATTTTGTGAATCTCTAAAACCTTCAAAAGCCCTGTTTGATAAATAAAATTTCAATCAAATGATTTACAATAATTATGTAATCTATATATATATAAATCAATTGCTGTTCGTTAGTCACGCTAAAACTCGAGAATGGCTGGACCGATTTGGCTAATTTTGGTCTTGAAATATTCGTGAAAGTTCAGGAAAGGTTTAAACGGTGAGAAACATAAATAATAAGTAAAGGAAAATACTATAAACGACAATTTAATTTTCGAATACAAAATGTTCCTAGCTGTGAAACATATTTTGCCTTTTTTTTCTCACATGTTAAATCATCATTTCCATAGAAACCAAAATCTAATTTTGAAATTCAAAATAAAACTTCTTTATCTCTTCTCAATAGCAGCATGACGAACTGTCAACTATATAAAGTGTGCATATCGCATTGTTCAAGTATTACCTGAATCATTCTTGGTTCAGAAGGTCCATACACCTTTCATCAAGTGTATGTGTACCACAGCAAAAATTATCGGGTGTACGCGGTCCCGTTTGTACCCCAGCAAATACCAGGTAAATACCGGGTGCATATAATGTACCGGGTGCACACTAAATACCGGGAATCCGATAAGAAAGGATTTGAAATTCTTCCCCTAAGGGTAGAATTGCATCCGCATGTAAACAATGTAATATCATTTATTAAAATGTGAAAAATAACATAGCAACGCGTAAACCGGGTATGCTTCAAAATATAAATTAATATTATAATTTATTCTGATTTGCCGCAGCTTCATTATTTAGTTATAGAACAGTTGAGAATATGTTATTATATTTAGGAGATATTGATGTTGATTAGAAATAATTTTTATAACAAAACAATGTTTACCCGGGGAAGCTATTCAAAATAGAATTTATTTATCTCTTCTTTTCTACATTCGTGGTTCTGGACTTCCTTTCACTATTTTTTATCAAGTATATGAGAACCACAGCACAATATACGCGAATTGTGGGTGCACGAGGTACCGGGTGTCCCAAACCAAACACGAGTGTATATATAAATATTTCGTGTCACGGGTATCTCACACCAAATAGTGGGTTACACATCAAATACCGGGCATCCCATGAGAAAAGATTAGCTGAAATTCTACCCCTAATGGGATGAAAAGCAGAGGCAAAGTTTGTATGGGACAACGGAATTCCTTCGTCCAATCTGCTTCAAATTTTGCATACAATCGATGTAATATCAATTGTCACCGCAACGTCTCCGGGTATGCTTTAAAATATATATTAATATCATTATTTATTCTAATTTTCCTTAGCTTTCAGTATTAAGAAATAGAGGAAAGTTGTTAAGAATATGTTATTATACTTAGAAAATGTTGAACTTAATTAGAAATATGTGGCAAAATGACGTTTGCCGGGCCAGCTAGTCTATTATAAATTCATTGTAAATTAAAAATAAATTACATTGTTTTGAAAATAACTATAAGCAATTCAAAACCAATATTTGTTAAATTTTAAAAAATAATTTATAAAAAATCTTTATGGTGGCTATTGCCAAATAATTATAAACAAATAATATAAATTATAACATTTACATTTTCTAATTTGATAGATATCGTTTAATAGTTGAATAAATATATTCATTAAATTTTTTAAAATAATATCTAATTCAATAAAATGGATAAAATCAACCCACAAACATTCACTTAACGTTTACGTGATTTTCAATTCTACTTTGCCGGATTAAACTGAGCTCAATAGATATAAAACATCCTACAACAACAAAACCAATACACTTCGGAATGTTCATACTCAAGTAATATCATCTGCCGTTGAACAATTTTTTATATCGATTACATTATAATGATAAAATTGGCCAGACAGAATCTGCGTTAACTAAACAAATTCACTCTAAACAATTATATAATACAAAATAACATTTATTTATATAATTCATATTTTCCATTCTAACAGTCGATTATTTTCAAACTTAGTATACTTTTAATTTTTATAGTCGACATACAGAACTTGTCAGATCATAAATATAGAAATAATAAACAAAATTTTAGTATATGTGTTGATAAAATCACCTATTTGAGTCATTCAGTTTTTTTGAGCCATCAAGATAACTCAAAAAAGAAAAGAGATAATTTAGGTGGAATATTCTACACCTAAAAATTCAAAGTATGTTCATGAGCAAAATCGATCCATTGAATTCAATTAATCTATAATCGCGCTTTTTAACCATAATTTTTATACTGTATGTTGTATAAGAGATATTGTTTGAAATATTTGTTTGTTAAATTTATCGATTAAATTGGCCACAATCTTAACTCATATTTAGCTAATAAACATATAATAACAGCAAATATTATTATTTAACATGTATTTATAATCTAGATATTAAGAGTATTTTATGAAAATTAAAAATAGTTCAAGCAATCTTAATCAATCTTATGTCGAGTATGTAAATAATTAACTCTGTTAGTTTGTATCTTCATTTGTTATTACAAGAATTTATTTATTTGGACCTGTTCGGGTGTCTGTGTGTATATAATCAAGTCTTACAAATTAATTTAAAAAAATAATCGTTTTTAATAGCTCTTTTACCTTTTAATATCCATTATAGCTTTTATCTGAAACCTTGAATTTCAGGTAATATTGGAAACTTGTAATAAAAAATAATTATAAATTCAATAATTAATTTTTTGTGACCATTCCAGACCGGGACCAACAAATCCCAGCTAACTCTCAAACATTCAGCTTAGAACATAATTGGAGTCGAATTTAGTAATTAGTCGTAATAGATTTTTTTATATAAGTATTTAGTTTTAAATTTGATTTTTCGTTTCAGTTCATTTTATTAGAATCAGTAGTATTAGAAAAATTCGTATTTTTTACTTTTTACTGTTGTCTTACTTCTAATAATTTGCGTTTTGGGTGATATTCAATCATCAAAACTGTTGTTTTATACATTACCCCCTAATTTAATTTTGTATTCGAAATTCTATGAGTCTAATTTCGAAGTATATTCTGTCAAATATTTTCCAAATTGGATTGCAAAGCACGGAGTTCTGAGGTAATTAACATTAATAATTTGGAATGATTTTACAAAGGTAAATTCGAAATATTTATGAAATATATCAGAACACATTGAAGTTTGTAACGTTAGACAATACTGAAGGCATTACCAAAATTTTGATATATTTGCCTTAGATTAGATATATTTTCCTTATAATAGTTGATAGTGTTGTGAATATTATTGGATCAGTTGATTGAGCCCTGACGAACCTATACTCACAGTAAATAGGATAATTAAAATAATTACGCAAATTATATTAACTTACCGATATAGGTATTTTAATTTAATTTTGAATCATAATATTTCTTTAATTTTGTATTTACAAATTAAGTATTATCTATATAAATTATATTAATTTCTATTTTCAAAATTCATATAAAAATTTCAATAAATTTTAAAAATAATAATTCTTTTGAATTAATTACTATTGTTTAGTACAATACCATTGATAAGTCTTATTTACCTATTTTTGATTGCCTGTCTTACTGCGGTCAAGATAACTAAAAATCTATAAGGACTGCGTATTTTGTGTATTTTAGTAAACTTAATCATTATAAATAGTTCAAACATCAAAATGAAATTATATGTTGTGGGGAACTGTCTACAGAGACGTAAAAATGGAAAAAATGGAACAAGTAGTTTCAGTTTATAACGTGTGCGTCGCTTTAAATTACAGCTTTAAATTCAGCTTTAAATTACCTTTGACCATGACGGTAAGAGCTGAAAGTGGCAGTGTTGTTTTTTGCTTGTAAACTAAAGATGTTAAACCAAAGTTTGCATGGGAGTCTCACAAAACCACACGATTTGCATTTCTTGAGTTAATTTGTGATATTAATTTTTAATCTTGAAGAATAGATCATAATAAATAAAATATTTTCAAAATTACACTCACAACTAGCATTTAATTATGGAGACGCCACATAATTTGGTGAGTGCTTAAGGAGAAACAGGCCGCGCGAGTGAACATGGGTTAAGCAATTAACACGTACCGTTTCTTAATATCTTATAAGTTTTTATTATATTATATTGTTTTGTATCTCTAATAAAATGATGAATATTTTCGATATAATACATAATGCGTAATAATTTATTTCCCTTAAAAGAAAAATTCTCTATGCTTGATATCTCAATCTCGTTTCTATACGTAATGTTATATGTGTAACGAAAAAGTCGATTAAGTATGGAATTTGGTGTTCATATATCATCCTTGCCATTTTCATTCATGTGAATTATAGAATGTTTCTGTAGGTATGCACCTATTTGTATGCTTCGCTAATTATTTTTAATATTTTAATATTTTTCAGTTTAAAACCACATAAAATCTTGAGCATTAAAAGGCGTCTTAGTACATATCGCTCTGAACCATTAAACTCAATTTGGAGCTGTTGTGGGGGTGCTTAATCTTTTAAAATTACAAAAACAGGAAAGAACATGCATAAAAAAAGGGATAACGGGGGCTGAGAAGCTGTCTTCATCAAAAGACACTACTTTCGTACTAATTTGTCATGCACACAAACTTTCTGATTCAATTTGGAGAGATTGTAAGAGTGGACAAACCATAAGAAACTTCCAAAATGATATTCGTTTGTCAAAACAGCCTCAAATGACACCACCCTGAAATTGTCAGTATCATTTATGTAATGGATAATAGAGACAGTTATAGTCTAGAAAAGAATGAATTCAATTTGCATTATATCTTTGAAAAATCAAATCACATTCTCACAAGTTTATCGGTAATAATTAGTACGATATTTTTTCAAAATTTACGGCAAGCTTATAATAATACAAATATAATCAATTGATATAATAAATGCAAAAGGACTAGTTCATTTTGGTGTAAGATAGTATAACATTGATATTTTTAACAATTTTTGTTATATTTTTCACATTATATCATAGAGTAATAATATTTTCATCTCAATCGATAAACGTCTATTACGCTTTTTAATAAAAATTTTATTAGAAAGTCAAAATATAACACATATACTGTTGAAACCGAGATCTTTATGAGTGTCAATCAGATATGCAACCCGGTACACCAAGGATGACTTAATTTTTATCTTTATTCTCATTGATTCGTATATTTTTTGTACATTATCAATACATAGGAACTATAAACGTCTGTGGTTGATAACCACACTTAAAAATGAATCGTAATGTTTTAATAATTAATTCTTGTTCCAAACACAAATAAAAATTTAATGAAAAATAAATGATAGACCTTTTCAAGTTTGAGTTATTCGTGATTTACTATTTATATATTTAGGATCTAAATGAACATTTCGAAATTTTGTTTTTAGAGCAAAACATCTATTTATTGTTCGGACTATTAGAATAACAAATGTAGAAAAGACATCTTTAATTATTTTATTAAATAAACCGCCCGGGACAAGTTAAAGTATGATTTATATTAATTAAATGCTAAGAAGTTATGTTTTATAGTTCTTTAGTGGTTTTTTTAATAGTGGTCGTGGTACAACCAACTATAATAATAAAATCAATCCATTATTTCAAATGTATTAAGTATATAGGTACAACATATTATGCACAGTGTTTATATACATTTTAACTAATTATAAATTGTGTATTAAGTTGGCCATAGTAGTTAAACTTTTATTTTTCTTTCAAGTTTAAGTTAAAAACTTTAACTTTATAACAATTTTATATCAAACTATTTCCTTACGAAATATTTTTTTAAATATTCAATACATGATCTTATCATTTTTTAAGGGGAATTCAGGAATTTGTTAAATAATATAAACATAAATAAAATCCAAGTATTAGTGAAATATACAATAATTTAATGTATATTGCTTTTAGAATAAATACATAAAGTTCATCTCCAAACTCAAATTATTCCAAACTCAATTTACTGTTCTCAAACTCAACTCAATTTCAAATTATCTTGTTTATAATTATTATTATTTTATTGTATTTAAAGCTAATAACTAACTTTCTTGCAAAAGATGTATTATGGTATTAAAAAGTAAAGCATGTCGATCATACAAAAAATTTATATTAGTAAAACACTAAAAACGAAAGAAATAAATATTATTCTGAACAAACTTGTATGATAATATCAATAAACATTTTCAAAAATGTGTATAGGTATATTGTTGATATAATATTTGGGAACCACACACAATTCGATCAAAAAATAAATATGTTTGAATTTTTTTACTTTCATTTACTAATATTAAAATTTTTTTATCGAGTATTTACCAAAAATACATCACCCGAATCCAAAAAAATTGGATTCCAAAAATTGGTCTGCGTGTGTGTGCGTTAGTGATACGATATTTCTTCTATTTGTGCCTTGATGCTTTAAATAAAATTGGACTACTGAGCGTCCCCCTTTTGTCGTCTGGGTTTCAGAGTTTTAACGTTTTTCTAGAAAATGGTTTTAGCAATTTTCTTCAATTCTTCTAATTGAAAGAACATGTTAAGTTCTACAAATGGTATTTGAATCATGTGGCTAACAAAATTCAAGTACAGGAGAAAAATTGAATTTATAAAATTTAGCTACACACATAATTAAGTAATATAATAGTAAAAGCCCTGCGACGCGTCTTACAAGATATTTTTTTAATAGATATAGACAGGGAATACAGTTTACTATAACTGTGTGGTATAAACAAACTTATTTTTGAAGACCAATTGTATTCTCAACCATAATATTTAATCCAATGACAAGTTCGTAGCGCTAGATGAATCTTTAACCCAGTATATTTGTATAAGTAGTTTAAGGCGCTATATCCAATCTGAGTGATTTTTAAAATTTTTCTATAAATTTAAACTTCTTCAAAAAGAATTTTCCGCCCCAAGAGAGAAAGAAAGTGCAAAACGCACATATATGCGTTCGTAGACACACACACACCGTGGTGTGCATGGACACTTACAAACACATACACACACACAAAATACAAACATCGATTATAAATTTGAAAAATTACAAGAGTCTGTAAAAATACCGTCAAAAGCATAATTGTAAGGAAGCAGCCTCTCTAGCACCAATAGAATATTTGTTTCGAAGGTTCATAAACTATATAATTATTTTTTAAACATTCACTATTTTAAAAATTTGAAATAAAATCTTGTTCATAAAATGGTACGAATTAATACCAGAAATAAATACTACTAAAATAATTGTATATATTACACTTCTTGGATAAAACAATTACCCTTAAGGCTTGGTGATTTTGATCGAGACTTAACGGTTATACTCGATAATAGTCGAGCTACCTGCCTGTGACATTCATTCAAATAAAAGCATATAACTTCAAAAATAATGAACAAATATTTATAAATTTGTGGAACAACAAATATTTATAAATTTATACATAATAGGTGGAGCTATTCGGGTTGGAATCATTTTAGAAACATCTCAAACATCAATTATCTTTAAAAACTATTTCTCACTTAAATTTCTTTATATCGCTACCCATTTTTCCGATTTTGGTAAAATTAACTACGTATGATATAGTAAAAATATTAAGAAAATTTATTGAAAATTCATTATTTTCAATATTTTATTCAAAATATAATCAACTAATTATGTTATGTCAACTTTACAGACATAAACTAACAATAAATGTTTTTCTATCATATTTAACTATAATTATTTTAATATATAATCATACAGTTTGTGCTATTTGTTTTACTTTAAATCCCTACACTTAACAAAAATTAATACTTAAATATTGTTAAAGTAAAATATTATTTTCTTATTGTAGAGAACATTTTCAAATATTATTACTAACATTATTATTGTTTCTAAACATGCAAAGAGAATACAACATTATTTATTTAAACTATGAATTTGTAATTTAATTAATTGAATATTTTGTCCAAAACATTGTACTCAGTGCCGGATTAATCATGTAGCAAGAGTATGAATTGCTATGAGCCCGCGCGAAACGGAGCCTCGCATATTTAAAACCACTCATCTGTCTGAGTGTGAATTTTTTTAGTGAATCTTATAAAGATGTTGTCTATTGAATTCACTTGCGATGACACAAAACGTGAAACGTTACTACTTTCCCTAATAAGACAATCCACGTCAGAGAATCTGTAATCGATTATTTCCTTGACGTTAATAAAACATCAAATTTTATGTGGTAAACGTACAAGTTCTACGAAAATTTGCTTGTATAAACGTCTAGAAATTCAGTCAGTTTGTCCGATAATCAACCCTACAAAAAGTCTGACGTTTGCACGCACTCTTACCCGACACTTAGTGTGGATGTGTACCAGAACTAAAATGGCCTGATTTAAGGTTTAAAAATTATTTATTTGTACGATTTAAAGTCTACATTATTTTTAGTATAATTTAGTAAACATAGACCAACAATTTTGTAGAATATTAGTATATTCATGCTCAAGTGATTCAGGGGCTATCCTAACGTAAATTAGGATAACTGAAATTAAAAAAGGATGAGTTTCACTGAGCTCCTTCCGTTACTTTTCTAAACACAGAAATTCCAAAGTAATTTCACTGCGTCATTTTTCGGATTCATTATCTTTTACTTGTCAGGTCACGAGCAAAAGATTTAAAACTTTCAAAACTAGGTAACATTTTTATAATTAAACGAATACCGATTGTCTTATTTTTGTAGATATATAATTGCGATGCCTTCAAATAATCATTTTCAGTTTTTTAAGACAATCGTAAGGCTTTTGTTATCTAATAAAACATTCGCTTTAAAATCGACCAGAATGAGAACCGCGTTATTAAATATGAAATAAACATTTTTACGTTTAGAGGACACATTCAAAATGTGAATTTCAATTTTCATGAAATTGTTCTGTTTTATTTACATCCCAAATGTTAATACCATTCAAGGGCCTCGCTGAATTTGCTAGGGGCCCCGCGGTAGCTTAATCCGTCACTGATAGTACTAATAATCATGGCATGATATTGTCTCTAAAAGAAACGAATTATGAAAATTCCGCAATATATTATTCAAACTTTTGTTATTTCTGATTATTTATAATTCTCGCAGTATTAAACCTTTGTATAAGAACGGGGGCGTCAATAATTTTTACAGCATATAGAATTTTTCACATTTTTCACAGCGGCACAACGAGCTATTGTAAACACAAGAAATGAATCAATGAAAAATACTTATCTGCATACATATGTTGCCGTACAAACAATATTACAATCATTTCTTTTTGTGTATTACATGAATAGGTATTCTTTTTGTTCCAAAGTATATGAAAGCTATTTGCAACTATTATTATTTTTAGTGATCAAAGTGGGCTCCAGGATCTTACCAAGGACTATTGAATTTGTAAAAACTAATTATATCATCTAAAAGGTCAGAAAAAGGTCAGGTTTTTCCATTAATTGGTCAACATAGAAAAATTCGTATGGACATTTAAAGTTTTTGAAGGTCATTGACAAATTTTAGCGCCCCATACATACAATTCTAGAAAACTAATAAGACCATTTATAGAAATATTTAAGCACCCCATTTATGAAATTTTTAGGAGAAAAGCATATTAATTGAAAGTTTAGAAAATTGTCAAAAAAGTTCAAATAGTCTCATATATATTGGACAGTGATAGGAAATATAAAAATTATTTTCTAAATTTTTACAGGTTATGATCAAATATTGTTAGATTATAAAACCCCATATATTATATTTTGGAAGACTAATAATACCATACCCAAAGCTTAGAAAGTGGTCAAAAAGGACTGGTATTTTCAGATTAATTAGTCTGCCATAGAAATATTTTTATGAAACTTCGAAGTTTGGTAAGTTGACAAATTTTGGCATCTTATATACAAAATTTTGAAAACTAATTAAGCCATTTGAAAGATCACGAAATGCTTAAAAAGGGTCGACCACCCTCATTAATAGGTCAGCGTTAGAAAAATGTTATAGACTTAATTTTAAAAATTATTTAAAAAAATACAATCGTACCTTTGAATCTTATATAAGCGTTCACGTGCAGTTCCATTTAGTTTACCCGACACATGCATGTTAACGTTACTTTACAGATACGATAGTTTTTTTTTTTTTTTTTAATTAAAAAAATTAAATCGATAAAAAGTATCGCTGAGCAATTAACAGGGCTGATTGACCTTTTCTCAGCAATACTTGACCTTTCAAATGGTAAAATTAGTTTCCCAAAATTTTATACATGGGGTTCTCAAATTCGTCAACTTGTCAAAACTTCGATGTCCATAAAAATTTTTCTATGGCTGATCAATTTATTGGGATGACCTTTTTTGACCATTTTCTGACCTTTCAAATGGTATAATTAGTTTTCCCAAATTTTATATATAAGGTATTAAAATTTGTGAAAAGCCTTAAAAGGTTCAAAAAAATTTTTCAATGGCTGACCAATTAATAGAAACCTTTTATGACCTTTTTCTGACATTTAAACTGATATAATTGGTTTTTCGAAAATCTTAAGATGGGGTCCTAAGATCCTGGAGCCGTCAAAGTGTCAGATTTATATTGTTTAAAAATGATTTTATTTATTATAATTATCAGTTTTAGTGAAAATATATTATAGCAATGCTTCTTTACTTATTGTATTTAATAATATTTCATAGTTTTAAAAAACCACGAAAACACGCTTTTGTGAAAACAGCAAAAAATTATTTTAATTTTCATATGAAATATAATTTTGATGAGATAATGTTTGAATGTATGCAGAGATAGGGACCCATCTCTGTATACATTCTTGTAATTTATTTAGCCTATTAAACCGATATTAAACTAACCCACGCTGTTATAACATTAAATTTAAAACTCTTATTTACTTTTTAGTCTTATCATGTCAAGTGTGTTTTTTTGGTTTTTTTAAACTGTTTTCGAAATTTCAAATTTACAGCCATCACTTACATTAACTAAACATATATATTCGCGTACCCTAATGTTTTTAAATTTTGATTACGAATCGAATTTTCAAGTTCCAGTCTGGTATCATTCGGATACCCGAAAATAGATTGAAAAATTCAACTATATGGATAAATACAAAGCGTGCAAGGCAAGCGTATTTTGTATGGTAATTTGTAAGATGTATTATGTATGCATATTTTCTAAAATACAATTTCAAATTTTTAGATATTTAACTAGTTTAAGAAAACAATTTTGAGTAAAATTTGTTTAAAATTAAAATACAAACTAATTATAAAACATTAATGAAAGAATACTCCTTGAAAATAACTATCATGAAAGTGTAACGTTTTTTTAATAAATTCAAACAATCTCAAACGGAAGTGTATAACATTGTTTCCTTTTTCGTTTAAATTGTATTATCTTCGAATAATGTGTCGGTATTTTTTATTTATTTTATATAAATTCCCTAACAAAAAAGATTTATAAATGTAAATCTACACCCTTAAATGCTTGTTTTGTTTAAAAAAAAGTTCAGTCGACCATATCGGAAACCGAAAGTGGTTAAATAGACACGATCAAATCACCCTTCATTGTATGTACGTATTGTTTTTTATTTTTTTTCAAATATAAATAATGATCTGAATATTTCGAATATACATCTGTTACACAATCCAATCATAATGAATGTACAATATTTTTTCACTTATATTTTCAGTAGAATAATATTAATAGATTGAATAGATTTATAATAGAAATTCTAAACAAAAAAATTTTATACATAAAATTTTACACGGTATGTAATTATACTACATTACTTTGAGAGTTTTAAAAACAATCATACTTCAATTATACGACAACGAAAAATTCGTGGTTTGAAAAGTTAAAACAAGAAAATCATTTTGTCGGTCATAAACCGTAATTTTCAGAAGATAGCCATGATCGGATACCCTTTAAAGGTATTGTCGTATATTTAAGACTACACTTATCCACTGAATATCATTATCGGCCAATAAACCGGGTATTCTATTTGAAATTAATTGGCAAAAAGCTGGAGATGGTTTTAATATCTTCAAACGGACCCAGATACATGGAATCTGAATTTGCACCATCGTGGGCGGTGAACTTCATTTTTGGCAATAACAAAACCGCGATGTTTTAGCAGTTTTCTTAGTTTTGCGCCTAAAACTAGAAAACGATGCACCCTATGGAAAAATTGACATTAACTGAATTGATTCATTTATGATTTAACATATAAATCAAAGATTTCTTCCAGATTTTTTCAAGATCTTTTCCATATTTTCTAAAAGTAAAGAGATAAACCTCAATTTTCAACTCCTATGACTTAAAACCGATGCATCCTTAGAAAAAGTTATTGAACATTTAAATTAATGCTTCAAATGAGTTGTTAAAAGTTAAAATTGGTCTAGACGTTTTGGCATCAATTTTCAAAATTGAGCAATTTTTTACAACTTTGATATAAAATTAACAAATTTCAGTTTTCAACTCTTATAACTTGGAAACGACGCATCTTACAGAAAAATAGTCAAAAGGAATGTACATAAAATTTTTCGTCTAAAGAACTCTTAAATTAATAATGGAAATAATGGAAAAAGGGTCAGAACGACTTTTTCCAATTTCAAATAGAGTTGAAAAATTTCAATTTTTTACTCCTTAAACTTGAAAACAATGTGTCTTAAATCTTAAATAAATACAATTGATTCAGGTATTTGACCGCTATAGATTTTCAAAGTAGGTTTTATCCAATTTCTCTTAAAAGTCGACAAACATCAATTTAAGTCTCTATAATTTGATAAAAAGGCACCCTACGGAAAAGTGAAGAAATAAAGAAATATGTAGATATAATTTTTTGCCGAATAACCTCTTAAAAGTTTAAATCGATTCAGCCATTTGGACGGTATCAGTTTTCAAATTTGAGCAATTTCTTCAAATTTCAATATTCACTTCCTATAAATTGGAAACGACACATCCTATGGAAAATTAGTAAATTTAAAAATAAAAGTGCATAAAACTTTTTGCCGAATGAGTCCTTGAAATTTAAATCGGTTAAGTTGTTGGGTAGCTATACATTTTCTAATTTCAACAATTTTTTCCAACTTCGATTAAAAGTTGACAAACTTAAATTTTCAACTCCAATTTCTCTCCAACTTGTAATAAAACCTTTATTACTTATTTATTTTTCTACTAACTCTTATTCAAATAAACCAAGACACTTGGTTAGAAAAAAATAACTAAAATTTCACGGTTTTTTTGGATGGAAAAAATTTCGATTAAAAAAAAATTGACAAACTTAAATTTTCAACTTCAATTATTTCTCTCGAAATTGTAATAAAACCTTTATTATTTATTTATTTTTCTGCTAACTCTTATTAAAATAATTCTAGACACTTGGTTAGAAAAAAATTGCTAAAATTTCACGGTTATTTGGATGGAAAAAATTAAGCTCACCCTGAAAAACTCACGCTGATGCAAACTCAGATTCCATGTATTTGGGTCTATTTATTAAATCCATCTCCAACTTTCCGCTAATTAATCCCAATTACCAATATTGAGTTTCCTACTGGCATACTATATTAATGTAATAAATTCAAATATATTTTTCCATTTGTTTGACAATAAATGTAGAATAGTTTAGTCAAAATTTGTTGATTCATAATATTCTCATAACGATTATTTCGTAGTTTGGTTTTAGTTTTTAATACTTTATTTTGTTCAAATTAATTTCATTTCACATTTATAGATATTATTCAGGTGCACGGTATGCATTATCCGAGTGTAGGATAATTACCCTCGTAATTAATTTTGATAAACAATTTTAATCAAAAACACATTTTGCAGATTATTTCCTGTGGAAGGACATGAGAATAGTGCATCTATACAGTATAATATAGTGTCTGAATTTGTATAAAAAATATAGTATGTGTTAAATATTATGAAAATATAGGTGACTGTAATCTATGGTAAAATTATCATAGACTACAATCATAGTACTGTGTGTTTATTATAAATGGTATAACGTAGAAACTAGGGTAATTCTCTTTTTGACTGAACGAACTTGGAAGTACTACCTTAAGCACTTTTAAACAAATATGTTTTGTTTTACAATGTATTACTGTTACAATGTAAGCCTATATTAGACTTTATTCAAAATATGATATCAAATAGTTCTCCTTACAATATTAATAAATTTCTAAATAGCTTATTTAAATATACCTGCATTCTTAAGAACCCATCATACGTACGTATATGAACCACAATAATTTGAATTACGATGGTTAATAGAGTGATTTTCACAAATAATTTAACATACAATTTATCAATTCATTGTTCAAAAAGCCTTGAAAAAACACAAATAAAACAGAGTTCAATGTGCAAGATCATTGTGGTGATATATTCGTCATAAGTATTACTTATACTATTACTAAATAGTTAAATATTCTGCGGGTATTTTAAATGTAGCAAAGCAAATTATTCAAGTGTTTTCGTACTTTCATGCACACATTATATTGTATGAAGTTATTCTTTTAACCATATAACTAGGAATATATTCAAAACATTGAAATTACCGTGAATTCGAAAAGGGTCCTAATGATTTTCACAGCAAGAATATCTCCAGGCTTCTCATTTCTTCAATAGTCTTGTGTGTTTTATTAATTTATTTATTTGCTAAAATCATTTGAATAGTATATATTGCAGAATGTTAATGCAAAAATGTAACCCAATCAAATATACGAAGCGGGAAAAGTCCGCAGATAAAAAAATTCGAGCCCGGTTAGCGAAATTATAATTACAATAATTTTTTTTCAGTTTTCTTTAAAATAAAATTAAATAATTCGTGAGCAACATTAAAGTCAATTTTCCCTCTCTTCAAATGGGTCTTAGTACAAAACCCTCAACTTCAATTTGGGGGTGCCGTGGTTGCCCGATAAAACATGATATTTCATACGTAAACAAGGTAAAAAGGGGGATGAGAAATTGACTCTCACAAGACGCACTTCTTTAATCCTGACTTAGCCACTCACAAAATTCATTTCTTGGTCTGACTCAATTTGGAGGGACTTTGAAACTGTGAAAACTCTTTTCGTATAAATAATATTTCGTTTGTATAAACAGAAGAAGAGAAACTGAGAAATTGGCACCCATAAGAGCCCAATTTGAAGGAACTGTTCAGATGTGCAAAGGTATGAAATGATGTTTCATTCGTAAAAAGTAGGTGATACCTTTAAAAGGTATCTCTAACAATGTCTTTATTCACATACAAATATCCATCCCTCTAGATGAATTCAAGGCTCTAAAAACGTTGAAATATGCGAAATCCTCCAAATTGCTTAAATCATTCCCGACAATTGGTTCTCCCTGGTAAAAACCCCGTAGCGGATCTCAGCTAGAAGCGAAATAAGAATTTCAGATGTTAAAAATATTATCTTCAATTACCTTATAATACACTAATTCTTTTATTGACCCACGTTTTGCTCATATTTAAAAATAGATATTCTGGAATAGACTTTTAATTTAATTTTTTTAAATCTGTATAAATAGTAAATGTACTGAAGAGATCTTGGAAAATACTGCTAATCTTCTTGAAAATCGAATATTTCACAGGATATCTTATCGTTCATACCACTACATGCTGATATATTCTATTGATGTGTTGTGTAGTTAAATTATTAAAGCAATAACTAATACTACTGAAATATTTATATAAAAACTAAAGCCCAGCGCCACACCATCGGACAGTCCTATAAGAAATTATTATAAGAAAATCTGATTATACATCAGGGAAAATTCTTAAGCAAACATATCATCGGGTATCATCGGATGTACAACAAACTATAATGCACCAATGAACTTATCAAATATTTTAAATTTTTTAATTACTTCAACTAACAGATGCCCCACATCAGACAATACCCTAAGATTTTCTGATCAGAAATTATGATGATACTTCAGATAGCATTATATGTACGCGCACACCATCAGATTTTCTAATCAGAATTTCAGATAAGAAAGTCTGATGTCTTATGTAGAAATCTTACCGTGTGCGAGTTCTGGTCAGAAAATCTGATGTAACCAAATAATGTGTATTTTATATTAGAACTCGCACACGGTAAGATTTCTACATCAGACATTCTTACCAAAAATTCTGATCAGAAAATCTGATGGTGTGCGTCGGACCTAAAACATAATTACAGCCTGGTACTGGCATGATACAAGACAAATATAATTTTTGCAGTTTTAAAATCTTAATAAAGTCAATTGTAAAGTGTCAAATCTAATACATATTTTCAATATTTGCCAAAAATAAAATCGCTTTTAATTTCTTTTGCGTTTAAAAAAAAAAAATACACTTTCTCAATATAATTACAGGACTACTAAATTTTACAATATCCAACTTCAAAGCTATAGAATTCCATTAACTCCTCTCTATATTTTAATAAACCATTTAGAATTACGAAAAATAGTTTTTATTCATGTCATTTGAGTAATTGTGTTATTTAAAAAAATGATAATATACTTATAGATATTAGAATAATCTACGTTTTAAACGTAATTTGATACAAATATGTATTAAAAGGAATTAGTTAAAAAGGGTAAAAACTCTACTTAAATACAAAAGAATTAAGTACCTATGTTGAGATATTTCCTGAGGGAATTCATAAAATTGAGTGTAAAAATATTATGCGTGTAATATAATAAATTTTTAATTCGATTTTAATCTACTTCTTTTAAGAGTGTCTATTATGTTATCGAGATTCAAAATGCTTTAAAAGATTATTTTAAAGCATGGCTATTGTAGGAACAACGTGAAAATTTATTTCCTAGAGGTCGGAAGCCTTGCATTAACCTCAAAAGCTATATGAAAAAACTATTCCTTAATTAATTATCTTCTTGTTACCAGAAAAATAAAACCATAAGACCATATCTGTCTTTAGCTAAGAGGTTCTTAAACAAGAGCCATTAGCGCAACATCTAACAAGATTCATTCTTCAAATAATTTATAGCTTCCAATCTATTACATTGTAAAGAGGGAATATTTGTTCTAATTCTAAAAAATAAACTGCTATACAGTGATCTGAGAACAGTTCGAATGGATACTCCTCCATCAAGCAACCGTTTGGTTGAAATACTTAATAAGACTTAAAGTTTTGGTGAATTAAAAAACATCGACAAATTATAGGTAAAACGAATGTATACAAATAAAAATACTTTTTAGATTACTCTAATTAAAACTTATAAAACTTAAACTAAGGTTATATTGCAAGACTACAGATAAGAGTTGAATATTACTAGAGCTAACAGACAATTCAAGCTTATATGTTCAATAAGAATATTTTGGTATTGATATTGGAATAATTCACAGTTAAACATGTAAATAATCAAATAAATAAAGATCAAATTCCAATATAAATGCAGAAAAAATGTAGTCAAAAAAATGTCATTTTATCTCTAATATAAATAATTATATCTTGAATATTAATGTAATAAAAAAAGTTTAAAAGTACTAAACCCCTCCTACAAAAATGTGCTATTAAAAATGTAATAAAGTGGAAAGATCCGAAATTAGATTAAGTGATCTTCGGGGAATCGCCGTGGTCGCATGTTACCTACCATCTCTATATGTATTGCTTAGTACACACAGCTCTTTCGACAATATAGCAAATGACCAAAGCTATCTTCTGAACAACACTCTAATTAATTTTGAATAAGTATCAGAAAATGAAACGTTCTTGAACATTCTTACAAATCTATTCAACTGCAAGAAAGACAAAAAAATTTTGCCCGATGTTTAGAATACATGAATAATTTGTAAGCTGTATTAATTGAGAATCAGATAACTACAGAGGAATAACATTGGTAAGACATACTTGAAGTTAATGTTAGGGCGTATACAAGACTGAGTAGAAAAATACGGTATTTTGAATGATTTTCTGGTTGGTTTTCGCAGAGGTATGAAATATTGGACAAAGTTTTATTTTAAATATTTTGTAGTTAAGTACGTGCTGTTAATGTATATATTTTGTAGCTATACTATTTAGCCTCTTTCATTCGATACCCAACAGGACACATTTCAATAAAACAATTTGAGACCTCCACTCTCAGATCGTAAAAAAGAATATACACTGATAAAATCATAAAACGTCTTTTTTACTTTATCGTAGTTGGGATGTTTATTTCAAAGCAATTAGTTCTTCAAATGTGAATTAATGGTATGAGTAACTATAATAATTCGAATATAATGTAAAACTCGAAACATAGTAAAAGGCGAAGACTATTATTTGAATTTCAAATATATTGATTTTAGTATCGATGGAAACAAGTTTTAATTTCAAAAATTCCCACGTTATGTAATTTGCATTTTTTTTAAGAAGTAACAAGTTACAAGTAATGCGAGAACAGATTATTATACAACCACTTTTATAACTTATATTTTAGATTAAATCCTTTTGGCGTTTAATAAATGCTATTAATATATGTTTTTAAAATAATCTACTTTTTGTTCTTTCATCTACCGCATTGATTTTATTCTTAATACCAAACCTATACAAAACCTATACTAATACAAAACACCCGGACTGTAACAACAGATCAATGGATATCTCATTCATCAAATAGGTTCAATAGTTTAGCTGGCATGGTGAAATATACGTTCATACACATATACATGGACTGCTAAATGGCGTATGATCCATGCTTTTAGTTTTACCGTAAACGGGTAAAAATACAAGACGAATTCAAAATACGGTGGAAGCATATGGAAGTGAAGAGTTAAGTATTATAACATACCATATTATTTTTGGGTTATATTTAGGGATGAAACGATACCATTGAGGTATCGATACTTTATCGGTCGTCAAGTATCGCACTTACTCGGTATCAATTGAAAAATATCGATTCTTACTCGTATCGAATAGTTTTTGAAAATTTTAGAGTAAAAACCCAAAAAATATTGGTATTCTGTATTTTATAAGAACAGAATTGTTATTAAAATTTATGAAAAAAAGTCAGCTTTTGTAACGCTCCATAAAAATATTAATTTTTCCAAATTTTTGTCTATTAGGCGATTTCTTTAAGCAGTGACTGTTATGCTAGCTATGGAAAACGGCCTTTCGCAAGGTACAGAGGTACCTACTTTATTCAGATAAACTCGTGCTTATTTATATAACGCAGAGAAAACGGGCCTTAAATCATCCCATTCGTCTAATGGGTTAGATTTTTAAGCGCAGGCTGGATTAGTCAAATAAATTGACACTTCATCAACTATCGAGAAACGCCTTCGCTTCTGGTCAAAGTCGAGTTGTTAGTGATGTGACCAAAAATCAAAATCTTTGTTGGCCGTTTCATCTTCAGGCCAACAGACTGACATTAACGTATCTCGTAGCATTGTAAACGCTGCAAGTGTATTATATTCAATAAGACCAAATCTTTTCTTACATTCAGCTTACACTAAACGAACGAAAACAATACGATGGTCCTGACCGACTTTTTTTCGGGCATAGACAAACAAGCAAACTACACAAAACTAAGACAAAAAAATATAAAGCTAAAATTGGATGCGTTCAAAAACTTCAATTTAAGATATACATTTTTATTTATCAATATCATATACTGATATGACTACTTTTGAACGATACCTACTCGCTATTTCATTTCAAAGTATCGATACTAAAAGTACTTGGTATTGGAAAAAAGTATCGAGTATGAACTTGTATTGACTGACTCGTATCGTTTTATCCCTAGTTATATTATGTGTTTTTGTTATAGTTTCTTTTGATTTATACATATATGCCCTATTTTAGTTAAAACAAATACTGTGAAATGGGTCAAATTTTACTTATAAGTTTGATTAAATATATTCACACACCGGGCAGAGGAATCCTCTTAGAATCATATCGATTTTTTATGAGCAAAGATGCGACTGGTCTCAAAACTCCCTACCTTCTCTAGCATACATTACAAAAAAACCGAAAATAGAAAAAATATTTTCTTTTCCGTGTTCTATTAATTGATTAAACAAACAGTTTATTAACACATTTTTTACATCTAAATCTTAAAATTGAATTGCACACCTTATAATTAATATAGATGTACATTATGATTATTCCGTAGGTATCTAAATATTAATGTAATACACAATAATGTACAGTGACATAGCAGAGAGAACAGCTGCCATCAAAGCTATAGTGTGACGCTCTAAGGGCAGGTGCGAATAGTAAATGTACACCCTTATACCTTATAGCGGTACCTTCATCATAATAACTACGTATTGTATGTATATAAAATTCATATGAGTATAATTCATATGTTTTATACATAGTGTTCTTGTAAAAATCAAAATTTTACTAAATACAACAAAATAAAAATAAGTGAAGATAACAACTAATAGTAAATATGCAGCCAATAAAAAAATTGTTTATCTCGAAAAATAAACATATTTTACCTTTAATAGTTGGGTCATGGATCGTCATAGATCCATTAGATACAATAGACCGATTTTGCTCATTCACGAACTCGAGGTTACTTTTTATGGCTAAAGTACGTTTCCAAAATCTACCCACTATATCTTTTCGTTTTTGAGTTATATTTATGCCGTCGGGCGAACATGAGGTAATTGTCTTATTTAGATGATTCTATTATATCTAACACCATTACCAAAATTTTGTTTGTCCGGTCAATATTTATGAACGTTACAAACTTTGGATTAAAATTTATATACTCTGGCTTATTGTATATATGTCGAGTATAATACACTGCCAATACTGAACACAGAATAAATATTTTCCCGTACGTGTTCAACGAATGGGCAATTTGGAAATTAGAAGAAAATTGCATTACCTTTATTTCAATACTTATACTGATATAAGTCATCTACATCATTCATGTACGAAATTTCACCAAAATTGCATGAATGGTTCACGATATATCGGCATTTATGTCAAAATTCCCAGTAACACTATATATGTTTACTGAAATAAATAAATATTGATATTCTATAATAATCGATTTTAATACAATTAAAATTACTTGTGCAAACTTTTACCATCCCATGTTTAAATGAAATTTTGGTATACTTTTTAAGCCGCATTGTTTATATCTCTTAGATCCATTTTATTCATTTCATCTGATTGTAAATTGGCCGATACCAAATCATACTGATAGCTCCATTTAACACTAGACACCTTCTCTCGTTCTTTATCATAATTGTTTATGTGATCCGATATTTATACTATTAATTTCACCATACTGTTAGTGAGGGAAATAACAATTAATTTTTGAAAATTTGTTATTACGAAGCTGCTGACATCCCTCAATAAGGCGCATCTTTAAAATAAATATCATGAGTGTGATAAATGTATCTACCAAATTTCATAAAAATCAAGAACGCGTTCGAAAGTTATAGCGAAACAAACATATATACAGACAAGCGAAATGCAAAAACCTCTTATTATATTATAGACCTCATTTCGTTCAGTTAATGACTCAGAGACTTTCACATACAGAATGTAAGTTCAGATTTTGTGGTTTTCATGAAAATTTCTCAAAATATCGTTCTTTATAAGAGATTTTTGCATATATTTATTAATTTTATAGTGTACTACATGAACCTTCAGTAAGTACGTTTGAACTTCCGATTGAATGTTCCGTCCCCAGTTTTAATTATATTTATCGCGCATTTATCTTTAGACGGTTCTGAACCAAGGTTAAATATCGTACTCAATCTTTTTTTAATCTCGAGTTTATGGTTGATGAACCCAATAGTAACTTTACTCCATATCGTGCAAAATACTTAATACGTATCCCCTGTTATAAATCAAAGAACAATTCTTTCATATAAAGCATACGGTATATTTATAAACTATTGGGTGTAATTAATATCAGCTGTTTGGTTCTGAACATTATTGTTATGTTTAGATTATTTATGATTGAATTCCGCACGCGATTCTTTTGTTAAAATACTAGAATTTTTTTCAACATGTTGAATTGAAAGTGAAATTTGTTCGTTATTACACAAAATAGTCTACTTAAACGAACATGGTAGGTAGTAAGTTCACTTTCCTTGTCATTGTAAAGATTTCAATGTCAGTCAAATATGCTATGATTTTTTACAAATGATTCAAATGATTGTAAAAGAAGGTTTGTCTTAAGGTCAATTATTAATTTATTACTTTAAATCATGTCTGTATATTTTTGTTCATTTAATTAGACTTTTGAAATTATCTATTTTTTTAATGAATGTTAAAACTTTATAATAACCAATATTGAAGTGTGCGAAAACAAAAATATCCATAGCCTGTGTAGACTAGAGTCAATAATTGAAACCAAAAAAATTGTAGTAGAATGAAACCCATTGTTAATCTGGATTTTCGGCAAAATTACAAGTCCTATGAAAAAAAGTTAATTGAAAAAGTTTTATGTAATAAAAAGATCTACAACTTTTGTATTTACACTTTTTTCACATAACCTCAAAATTTATGTGAAAAATTAAAATAAACTTTTTATTTCTATCTTTTACAAATTAAAATTTTTTCACGAACCTTTTGTATCACAAATACACTGTAATTTTTTTGGTTTAAAATATTTATTTATTCACCTTATTTTAAATATCGAAAAAGCAGCCGAATTTTCAATCGAAAAATTTTGAGATTAACTGAAAAAAGTGTAAGTACAAAAGTTGTAGATCTTTTTATTATCTACAACTTTTCCATTTATTTTTTTTTCCATATTACTTGTAATTTTACCGGAAATCGAGATAAACCGTGAAATTTTTTGATTCAGCTCAATTATACGTTTATCCATATTTTAATTAATGGAAATCGTAACCCACTTCACAGTGACGGATCTAGGATTGGGGCAGCGGGGATAGACTTTCCCGTGCATATCCAACAGAGGGTGCCTTTGGTCGAACGCATTAGTTATATAATTGGTGTCTGGTAATTTTTAAGGGTGCCATTTTCCTCGTAATTGAAAGTTTGAGTCCGTTCGTGCCACTTCAAGTGCTTACGTTTCAATTTTAGCAAGTACATACAAATACTACATGATAGGACCAAGCAAATAATTTTTATGTAAACAAGACTACAATCATTGCTTTTACTCTTTTAAAAGCTTAATATTTTAAAAATAATTTCATAAATTAAAAATTTTTTCGAACTCGAGTTTTTTCTAATGTTTTTGTTGAATTATAAAAAATTCTACATTTAAAAATTGAATTTCAATGAACATGAAGTTACCTTTATGATTTTATCATTGTTAATGATAAATAATTCACATCGTGGAAAGGTAGTACCTACACACGTGTACTACCATACACAAGTACAGCTATATGTAATACAAATAAAGGCACTTATAATTTTAGAGATTAACTTAACTTATGTTTAATACTGCCGACATGTTTATTTAAAATTTTATTACTTATATACTTTAAAAAAAAATGCGTCGCATAAATAAATTAAACGAGTGTTCAATAAATTTCATATTTTCAATTACTCCAAAATAAACTATATAATTTTTATTATTGGTGAAGATAATAACAACATTAGTTGGTTATATCCGCTTTACACAATGCTATTGGTATATGTCAATCAAGATATCACTGACTTCGATGTCAGCATTGACATCGAAAAAGTTGGCATTGTAGATGGCAAGATGGATTAGTAGTTGTCTTCACGTTGGAAATAACTTTAAATTGCAGAATATTTTGATGTTTTGAAACTATTAACAAATCAAATATAATTGCAAAAGCAATAACAAAAACAAAAACAACAGAAAAGAGCAACTTTTTTGTTTAGAAAAAAGACTAGCTACGATTATCAATAAGAAATTGTTTACGTAGCGTAAGTATAATTGATGTATCAGTCCAAACAAAAGGAGCGGGAAAGAAGCTGTAATGATTAAAAATATTAATTTGTAATTGAATCAAACTTTCGTGACATCATTTGAAATTGTTTTATCATCAGCTGTATCACTGATATACGTTAGCCTAAGGAAGTGAAATTCAACTACAGCTGCTGTTATCTACGGAATTTCTAATGAAAGATATTGAACGCTAAACCATTTAAAAAATACTCGGCATGTTAAACTGACAATTATGAAAGTGTTTAATAACGAATAAAACACAAAACATGTTTTCCCGTTTGATGACGTTTAACATTCCAAAGAATTTTGATTACACTGAATAAAAACAATAAGATATTTGAATATGTTTTAACCTCATAGTCAATTACAGCTACAAAAAGTTCATCCCGAACAAATTGCGAATCATTTTCGATTAATCTCCGAAAAATTTAAATAGCTAAAATTACGGATTGTTGGAAAATCCTTAAAAATAAATATTATAATTATGGAAGGCTTATTTTTCAATCGGCTCGAAAAAATAGTCATTCAATCAAACGGCTAGATTTATATCAGGCGTTTCATGCCTTGTCTCTGACCTACATTCTTTCATTAGTCTTTTTTAATCTAACTCTCACGAAAATAACAAACGAATCAAAATATCCGACCAAAATAACAATTTTTTTATACTATTCTATATAATATAGAGAACTATTATTTACAAATATTATCTTTATGCATATAACAATCTACATATTATTATAAAAGTATACACATTAATAATCTAAAATTTACATACATATTTTTACATAAATAAAATCACAGCATTGATCAAAAATTATAAAAGTGGGTACTTAAACGGAGAGAGATCACAGATTATTGAGTGGCCATCTGTCGTTTTAAATATATTTTTGTTCCCCTTACTCAATCAATCAAATATTTCCCAATGATAGTTGTGTGCCGATAGACAATAAACTATAATAAGCACCACATATTGATAGTGCTTTCAAAAATATATGATTATTTTATCGAATCATATTTAAACTAAAAAGTATTTTTACCTTATATTTTCTAACTTAAATTGGAACACATTATTATCCCTATTTAGTCTACCAAATTAAAAACGGAATAGATAAACGTGTATAAAAAGAAATCCCCGACAAAAACCAAAACAATTGAATCGTATAACAATTAAAGTGTGCGCTTACATACAATGCAGTCTAAATTAGTATCCGAATTTCTTATAAGAATTTCTTACGATTTTATCTGAAGTACCTGCAAGTCAAAAAGGTAATTAATAAATTTTAAAAAATTTTGTGTGTGCAATTAATATGGCAGAAATGATACTTATGAAAAGTATCCGACAAGAAATTAAGATGGATATAGCGTATAAGGAGTATGATGATAAATGTAAGGTTTATTATTTTTACCTAGCTTAAAAATAATTTAATATTTTAATGAAAAATATTATATTATAAATATTGTAAACATTATATCCCACTACACAAGGCGAAATCATATGGACAATGCATAGTAGACTACAGTGGGGACGAAGCATCGCACAAAAAGGAGACCGAGAAATATAAAATATATAGCAAGGACGCGCACACATATAACTTAGTAGCGGACGTTACGCGGTTTCATCCGCATAGTTCCTGTTCCCATGGGAATGCGGAATATCTATGTCACCCGGGGATAGCGTAACTTCCCAACGACGAAATAATTTTTAAATCGGCCCGGTAGTTATTAAGTTTATTCGTTACATACGAAAGTACATACAAATACACAAATGTTTTCACAACGATTCTAAAGAAGTTTCAATATTTGAAAATTCATTGGTTCGTTATACGTATCCGACGATATGCGCTTGTAAAAGATTTTTGTCTGATATATAATCAAAATTTCTTATACGAATTTCTTTTAAGAATGTCGTTGACCATCATATTTTCTTATCAGATTTTCTGTTCAGATTCTAATCTTATTGCGGTCGTCGTAAATAAGAGATTACGACAGATTTCACACGACTTTTTTCTCACTTATCCTTCTGAAAATACTAACTGAAGCGTGAAAAAAAAAATAAAAATTTGAGAACTTTACGTAGTTTCACCCACGTAGTTCCCGCTCTTATGGGAATACATGGATAAAAAGTAGCCTAAGTCACCCGGGGATTGTGTAGTTTTCCAACGCCGTAAGATTTGGGCTGATTTTCAAATCAGCCCTGTAGTTTTTAAGTTTATTCGTTACATATAAAAATACAAATGTTTCCTCTTTATAATATTAGTGTAGATTTTGCTGGCGAGTTTATGATCAAATTATGGGTTTATGATCAAATTATGTACAATGTGGAAACCTTATATACGATAAAACAAGGACTATACTAGTATAGTTTTTGTCTCTCTCTTTGCCTTTGATAATATTCACAATAATGAAGGAAATAAATAAATAAAAACATATGTTTCTTACATGAATTACACAATGAATATAGAGTAAGTGAATGAATGGTAAGTTAAAAGACACGTAGTCTAGTGTACAAGTGTAAGATATATTATCAAATTATTTGTTGACCTTACGGTAACATGTGTAAGATTATATGCGTACGTAAATATATATAAGGGAACATACTTCTTTAAAATTACGTCACAATCTACAACGTAATCTAATGATTTAAATGTAAGGGTCTGTATTGTGTCTGTCAATGTGTAAAGGTATTGTATTCAAACTGCATATACGATCTTAATAGAAAAAAACTTCTTTGAATGGTTTCTTTTGAATGAATTATAAAAATAGTAAATCGTGTAGAAAACTACACTCAATGAGATACGTATGTATTTGTCAATGTAAATATTGAATGAATAAAAAACTAATCAACATTTTCTTTACTAGTCTAATTTTTGACCAAGAAAAAAAATAATAGTTAAAAAAATCGTACAGTGTGAACATACTGTTATTTTCTACTGTTCGATAATCCGTATACATTAAAGTATTTTTGCCCCTATTTAACTCGTCTATCAACGCATGGCGTAAACTATTGAACGAATTGGGTTGCATAAGGAAGGGCTTGTAGGAAATGCAAACCCTGAAGTAATGAAACGGCGCTTCAAAATTTATATAGAACAATTATATTAGATAACAATTAATAGTGTATTTTGCGATTTGTCGGAAATCCAAATATGGTGAAATGCGGGCTAAAAGTTTTTATGAAAGAATAATGCAGTTTACGGAATAAGTATTTCGGCTCAAACCCTCGTAGTAGTCCTTTCAAAAACTAATAATCAAATACATGCTTCATGATTTTTATATAAATCAACCCCCAAACTAAGGTGAAATCGGGACCAAAAGATTTTATAAACATCTAATAAAATCTAGTGTTAATTTTGTCCAGAAGCTTCGTCGGAAAACTTAACACACAGATTTTCGTTTATTCACAAAATCGATAATGACTGTCGTTATTAAGGTCTTTAAAAATATTAATTACAAAAATAGTTTTAATTTTGAAATCCGAAATGCGAGACTTAGTTAAATTCTATTGAGATAAAATGGGAGCTTAAATATTTAATGTCAAAACAATATTTACATATTTTCAATTGAATTTAAGAAGTCATGACAAAATCGCGTGTAAAACCTGGTTTTATATAAATCGAAACAATACTCTCCTCGCTTATTGGCCTTTTACTAAATTTCATTAATTCTATTGACTTGTATTCAATGAAATCTCAATGACAACAAAAATAAATTACATACATAAAATATAATCAAAGAAAGGTGTTCTGCATTGATTAAAAAAAATCTGTTGTAGCATTTGTTTATGAGAAACCACGGAAAAATGATCGAAAATATTAATAACACATGGACTGAAAAGTCCCGGGCCTAACAAAGAAAGCACAGTTTTTTTTATTCAAAATTAGCTTTATTCATCAACGTAATCTCCATCAAGATCAACGCAATCATTCCAGTCCACTGCGTTCTGCATCATCGGTGTCTCTACAACCACGTTTGAAGTTAGCAAACCAACGTTTTATTGTTGTTTCTGATGGAGCGGAGTCCCTATAACACTTTTCAAGCCATTGCTTCGCCTGAACGGTATTTTTTCCCATCAAGAACCAGTGTAAAATTAAAACACGAAATTGTTTTTGATCCATTGTTTTGAAAATAACAAAATAAGCGTCACTCTTATCACAATAACTCACAAACTAATGAATAGAATATCATGAAATTTTAACAGCTGTCTTTTGAAGGTTAGCATTAACTGAAAAAAAGGTGACTGCAATAAAACTAGCACCATCTATGTGTTAGGCCCGGGATCTGATGTTTACAAACAACCTACGGATCATAAAATTCAACTTACACTACATACTTACTTATTTACATGTAGTTTTACTTGGGGTGAGATAATAGATTTCCTGACCTTGAGAAATATGAATAATCACAAGAAAGGTAAAGGAACTTATGCCTTTAAATACAGGTGATATTTTAAAGAACATATTGTGCTCATTATTCATACATGTCTTTAATACACTTTCATAATCCACTTCCAGTCATTATTTTGACACTATTTTTATCGCTTTTAAGTATTTTTAGGTTGATATTGTACTGACCATTTGATTTTGTAATAATCTCTTAAAATCAATTAATATTAAAAATTAATGAATAATGTTTAAAGAGATGTATCGGTTGCCATTGGGAATCGATATATTTTTAAGTCATTTTTTATCTGCTATCGTCATCAGGGACCATAGAACGAGTACTGACTGGGACCCCCTAAAATTTGAATATGGCTTGATTATGTTTAGACTAATAACTTTTCTATACAAAACGGAGACCAGAAAATTTTCAATGTTTTTTATTACACAATCATATTCTGAATAACCCATCTCAGAGGGTCTCTATATCATATACATATACATAAAAATTTCATATACATAAAAATTTCTACTCTTATACTGATTACGACTTTTTTTAGGTATTATAAATTCATATTCACAAGAAACTGTCGACAAATTAGCAAATAGTAGCGTATCATTTTCAATTGTATAAGAATAATTTTTATTCGTGTAATTTAAAAGGAGATTCATACAGACGTTTACTAAATTTTTTACAGATGCTCAATATTTGTGACTAATCAAAGAGGCAAACATCAATAAATGTCATTATCTTTAATAGTGATTACGCATAAAACGGTTTTTGCTAGAAACAGACAGGAAATAGCCTTTAAGACCTGACGCATATTGACGCGCGTGTGGCATATCGCGATTTTTTGTAACATACACAAATGAATGGGCCAGCGGAAATGGACGACACGACGGTTCGACGCGCGGCTTGCCGGTTGCGACAAACGCGTGGCACAGTTCCCGACACACAGTTTCTCGCGCCATGCGTCTCACGTTTCACTAGTCACAGTTTACTTATATTGCAATTAGTTTTTAAATTTGGATTAGTTGTATATTATGTTCAAAGATATCATTACTTAATGTTAATGAATCAAAAAATATATTATCAAATTATAAATAATTTAATTCAGAAATGTTATTTATATAAAATTTTTTACCATAAAATGTAAAATTTCTTACATATATGAATATTGCTGTACATTTCCTTTACTTTTGATACACTCTTAGCAGCGCTATGAATTGTAGGATTAAAATACTATTTTACCTTCAACTGAGCGAAAGAGCAACGTGGCAATATTCGTTCCCCAACACTACGCATGTGGTGCGATCGCGTCATATTACTCGCGTCAGGCCATGTCGCGCTGTGTCACTTGCGCCGCAATATGCACCAGGTCTTAGAGCTTAGAACTCAAATTTGATTTTCTGGTTTTGTTTAATATTAAACAGTATTAAAATTTAGCTATACATAATGGTCAATAACACATGTGGTAGTCATCAGTCAAAGCAGAAATTTTATTAAATAGTGAATTTAATAATGTTATACATTTTAATTAACATAATTGTATGTGTTTTTTTTTTGTTTCTAGGTTACATAATAAGCATGACAAGTACCCTCTAATTGTACAATATATGCAATTTAATCAAGATTGCATTTATATAAACACTAATAAAAGTATGGTTATGTAACACGTGCCAGATGTCAGTTACGCTCCAAGGAACCAAAACCACAAGATATTTATAAATGCACACACTTTTCAATATATATGTATTAGATAGTTACAATTTGTTAATGTTTTTATTTTGTAAATTAAATGAATTTTTATGAATTAAATGTTTGTTATACCTACAAAAATTTTATGGTTTATGATTTTCCATCATTGCAGTCATTGTATAATAACATGGGTGGTATGTGTAGACTTTTGAGTAGGTACCCAAAATAGTGTGGAAATTTTAATAAATTGAAATTGGTCAATATGACATGGATGAATGTTTAATCGCGTTAAATATATTAATAGAATAGATATTTTGACCGTTGATCAATAGATACATATTCGATAATTGTCTTTGTCTTTTTTACCCACAAATTTTTTTTTATTATAATGGAAAAATTCGTCACCGTTGTAAATTAATTACAAAATAAACAAAAATTTTAACAATTTTATAATAATTTAAAGTGATGTCCGAGTATTCATCTATTGTTCTATATTCAGCCTATTTTCTACTTTTCGAAATTTGTTAATAGTTACCGATGGCTTATATTTTTCTCGCAAAATAATTAACAAGTTGATATAATACATAGCAGAGTTTAATTGTTCAATTACCAAACATTTGTTTGAGTATCAATGATTGAACTATTTTTAATTACAAACATTAAGCAACAAATAATATATATTTTGATATGATATTTATTATAATGTGTTAATTATATGATTTTGAGATAGACTTGTGATGAACATGTTATCAAAAAAGAAAAAAAGTTGTTTGTTTTGAAAAAAAAATTATTTTTTGTATTTATATTCTCTTTTATTTTAAAACATGGGACATGGATCCATGGTACCCTGGGAACTAATTTTACCCTAACGAATATTAAATCAGATTTTAGTTCTTTAACATTTCACCACAATGTCTGCTCGTTGTCTTTTTAAGTTTTTGAGTTATTTTGTTTAGAAATGGATAAAAGAATAGACATACGAAAATGGACTAATAATGTGATTCTATAAATACCCATACAAAATTTTTTTAGTGCTTCTACTATTTTCTAGAGTTACAAACTTTAGATCAAAATTCATACACCCTCGTAAATTTCATACATGTAGAATATTAAAATTGAATCTGGTCAAACTTGGGTATTGTTTGACTCGGATCTAGCAATTTTATCATTCTTCACTACATCATTTGCGTGTTGAGTGTCGATTTTCTCAAAACACTTTCATAGAATTGTCGTGGTTTTCATTCATTGCAATTGTTTTATTTATAAATTTATTATCATAAAAATTTTTCAAAAAAAGGATCAAATTCAAATAAATGCACTAAATAATACAAAATATTTCTAAATTAAAAAGTAGAATAAGGCAATATCGGCATCAACGAATAAATCGTATTAATTTTAAAATGAGAGATAAAAAGAAAATATTAAGTTTTTAATTTAGGATAATTTTTTATTTTTTAAAATATTTGGTTTGAATTTTTATTTATTTTTTACTTTTTAGTAGTTTATACAGCCACGGGAAATCACTTTTGAATTACAATCATAAAAAAATTGTTTTACATACCGACCTCCAATTCCTCACCTTCAGATCCTAATATATTATAAACTAAAACTTGCTTGAAGTAACAATACGTCTCCAAATTATTTTAGATTTTCGTCATAGTTGTTGCCGACTATTTCTTATTCGGCCATAACACTAATTATTTATCATGCCCAAAACATGCATTAAAAATGTTACTAATTGATCGCTTGTGATAGCAAATCAGTAATGCAACTCGCAAAATATTTGTTATAGTGAGCGAAGCGATCCAATTATACAAGTTCCCCAAAGCTTTGATAAAAAAAATGTAATTTCAATTTATAATAAAAGATTGGAATTGATATATGTAAAGCTAATATTCAAACTCGAGTTTATAAATTGCCAAACTACAATTTCTCAGAACTCCGTAATTTGTTCACATCATTGTAACGATACTGACAACCCTAGTATATTTCTATACTACAGATTTGTATTATTTCTAAAATTATGCATATAACATTGAATGTATGCACAAATACCATTCATATGATGGATACATTTAGTTCTAATCTGCAGCTGAATGCAGCAGATTTAAAGCAGATACCTAACAATATATGAATATTTGTATCGTACATCAATAAAATATACAATCGATTATGTATTATCTCTATAGAGTACATTGTGTCCAAACTTCAATAGTATAAATTTGGAAAATAAGAAAAGTGACAAACTCACCACCATCATCCAGTTTTAGTTAGGAAGATTAGATTTGAAGGCAATAATAAACCATATTTTCCCTAATTTTTAAAATTTTTAGTATAAAAATTATTCGCTTGAAACTTTAAAGTATATAAAACAATTTACAACTTACGAACTGGATTTGGGAGACCTTTTTTTATAAAAGCGACATAGCGGCAATCGGTGCAAAGAGATACTTAAATAAAGACTCTTTTAAAGCCATAATAGTAGGAATTTTTTTACATCATTATAAATTTCTTTCAAATTATCGCCGGAGTTGATAAAAATTCTTCGTTGCTTTACTTTACTTGCTAGACCCATAGCTATCTTGCT
Organism: Chrysopa pallens; assembly: GCA_020423425.1. NCBI lineage: Eukaryota > Metazoa > Arthropoda > Insecta > Neuroptera > Chrysopidae > Chrysopa > Chrysopa pallens. The sequence continues at coordinate 81,977,748 of CM035592.1, read as the reverse complement.
TGGTTTTCAGACAAATAAATTGCTTTATTTGTAATAATTTCTATGTAAGCTCTATTCAGCTTGTAGTTTAACGAAGTTTTTCAATGGTAATACAGCCAGTCAAAGGTATTTATAAAAAACTTGTTTTTTCATTTGATTTTTTTCTAATATCTGTTATGATTCACAAATTAATTATGGATAAGTTGAACCCAATTTAACGATTTTTCTCATTCAAAAATTTAAATGATGTTCTAACAAAATATATTTTACACAATATATATTGCAACAAGGTAGAGAAATAGTCATTTTTAGAAAATAAGTATTAAGCGACATCCAAAATAGAACATCAAAAGAAAGCTGTATTTCCCCTCAAACTCTATCTTTGGGTTCCTTCTCATGAAGTATTTAGATCACACCTAACATTGATTGGACTCTAATGACAAACTATTACGATTGGCTAATTGACCAAAAATTTTTAGTATCTTGTTTAAATTAATTGATAATCTTTTTAAACAGAACCATGCACACGCATAAAATACTTTTAAATAAATTTTTCAAACACATTGAATAGGATTCAACAATTTTCAAATTTTCACAATATCAAAATTACATTACGCTTGTAATCATAAAAAAGCATTAACATAAAAATAAGTCGCAGTATTTATTTTGGTTACATATCTTCTATCATTCTTTGTGTATATTCAGCATTATACTTCACTGTGTAGATTTAAACGTGACCAACAGGTTTTAAAATTCCGAAAAATGTTTTGAAACAGAATAAAAATATTAAATTAACCATATTCTTATATTTTTTGGAAAAGTAATCAATAATAATCGTTATATTTTATTTTATAAGCTATCGTATGTATATCGTCTTATTAATTATATAAACTATGTTGGCAAATAGCCTATTAGCTCTCACTTTAAAAATGCAGTTTTAATAATTTATTATCCTCATCAGACACTCTGTATTTATATTCAACAACAATAATATTATACCCAAAGATTTACACATTGAATATATGTTATTGTAAATCACGCATGTGTTTGCAACATGAATGCATAATAATAGGTGCAGAATATACTGTAGGTAGGTATATGAACTAACTGTACAATACAAGAACCCATACAAACGTTTGTGCAGAAAGTATGACTGGCACGTGCTAAATTTTCAATAGACCTAAAATTATACCTCTTACAGACAGATTTAAACTGTAACCAGTTATATTGGTATTTAGATTTTACTGCAATGTAAGTATTATAATTATTATTATTATAAAACATGACCCCTCTATCTAAATAACAATACGTTTCTTGGCTTATATACTGCATGCATTTTAGTGAATAAGTACAGTACACCTATTGATACTTGTATACTTAAAAAACATACTTTTTAGTTCAATGAAATTGAATATTTTTTTAAATAATAGTTATTTTTTTCGTTTAATTAAACTTCAAAAATTATTGATTTAATAATGTAAGAGCTTGTCTTTCAAATTAATTGGTATTTACGTTATTACTAAATCATTCAATTATATTGAAAGGGTTATGGATTTGATAGAAAATTTATAGGTAATAAATGCAATCTTATATAATATTCTATTTTTGCCAATTGTCGCTCACAAATAACTTAAAAAATAAGTATCCAAATTTGGTATTTACAAACGTGAAAATGGAAGGTATGTTGCAGAGTTTTTCCCAAAACCTGCTTTTGAACTGTTTTTTTCGGAAAACAACATCCGCTTTCAAGTGAAGATAGTACATGCCAAATTTCATAACGTTTGGATATTTATTGAGTGATTTATACTCAAAATTATTGTAATTATTATTAGAGATTGTCTTTATTATAGAAGTCTTTATAAACAAAACAAAAAAAATGGGTGCGTGCACTTATGTACGCAAGTCAGAAGTTATACTTCTTTGGCATCGTTTAAAAACAATTTTTAATTGCATACAAATAATTAATTACAATAAAATAATAAAAGGACTGGAGAAGGATAGTCAACACAGTCAATAAAGCTCAGTTTAAATTTAGAAAATAAAATTAATAAATATATATTTTCCTACATTAAGTATAACTTAAATCATAAAAACAGCTTCAACCTGTGAATTTTGTGTGACGGCGATGCGCGCGCATCTTAAAGTTTCAATCTCATCATTTTTTCATAAAGCGCCTTAAGAAGTTTAATTTCAAAAAATCCACTTTAAATTAAGTAACATATTCATATTTATATTCTTGGCTTTTTTTGATTCCAGCTAAGTAGGTTATATTTTTCTCTTTCAAAAGCGCCTACTTCTCAAGGCCTCTACTAGCTACTTTGACCGTAATTTTTAATATCCTGCTGATTTTATTTACACTGAGTAAGTTTTTCAAAAAATTACTTTTTATGAGCCTGGGGTCTTCGTGGATGTGCGACAATTAAATACATACATATGTAGAGTCTGTATAACACTCGTGAAATCGAAAATGATAGATATGCAGTTATCTATTTTAAAACTATATACATTTTATCTATTTTATTTTGTGTTGAATTCATTTTGTTTATCTATCTAAAACATTCATTTGAGACTGAAAAAATTATAAAATACACCATAAAATTAGTGTATTTAATAATTTTAAGTAAGCGTGGTAGATTCGGGTCGTTGCGATTATTATTTCATAATTATATGTGTCTATAAATTTATGGCGAATTTAGAAATTTATTAAAATTAATAATTTATTAATTTAAAAAAACTATACTTTTTTTGTACATTAAGTTTTATAGTGGCTTTATAAACCAAGCACCTATAGGACCACTACATCATCATGTCCGTTCTAATTTTGGAAATCAAGACTAAGAGTATAACATAAACATATTCGCAGCTTGCCGTTTTGGGGTAATGAAGATGACGGACCTTTACAAACATTTTGTTTTTTAAGGGAATACCAAATTTTTAAATACCCTCATATATAATATATGCCAGGCTATAATAAAGACTAAGATACAATTATTAATAAGTAATAAATAAATAAAAAAAAAGATGTAAGACATAAAAAAATCAAAATTGATGTTATCATTTTGAATAAAATGTTAACAATGATTTTATTATCCTTAAATAATATATATATATATATATATATATATATGAATTTCACAAGGAAATCAATGTTGTCCATTGCAACAGGTGGCATATTTATGTGTATGTATGAGTAAAACAACTTAAGGGTATAAGGAAATATACATATCCTTTTTAATTCAATGCAAACAAATGAGTTATACATATATATATATAATATAATATATACATTTCTTTAGACAGAGGGATGTTTTCTTTAAAAACTGTTATGTTGTTTAGTGAATAGTATTATTGTATATTGTATAATATTATATATTATATCTACTTTCTTATACACTTGTTAAGAAAGTCACTCCTTTTGTTATATTATTATGACTGACTGACTTTTAACAATCTTTTATCCTTATACACTTACTGTGCTCTACACCGCCTAATTTTTATAATGATTAATAATAAAAAGCTGAAACTTTACGAGTAGCTTCATTATGTAAGTGCAACTAACTTTTCTCAATGAAAATTGACTGTTTTATATTCACTGCACATTTGCCATCAAACAGTTTGGAATCATTTGGTAGTTGCCAGAGATTACAAAAAAAATTCAGGGGTGCAAAATCAATTGGTTGCATGAAATTTAATTAATTGTATCGAAATCTGCGATACGTTAATAAAACACAATAAAATAGACGTAAAATAAACGTAGGCCCAAAATAGGAAAAATATAAAAATTTCAAGCTAAAAAGACTGTCGTCAAAGTCTGGTGAAATACCTTAAACGAATGCAAGACTTGTTAGCATACATATTTGATGTCTCACCACAAATTACCGAAGTTGATTCGGAAATTTTATATACACCTACCATGTAGCCCGAACCTGACCGACTGACTGACATTTATTGCGGTCTTCACAAAATGCCCTAAATGGAAACAAATGGATGATAAAACGAGCAACCGAAAACCATGTCGCCGAGTTTATCGGTACTAAACCACAGATTTTTTACAATGATGGAATTATGAAACTACGTGAAAAATGGAAAAAAAAGCTCAAAGATAGTAATGGTACATATGTCCTTACATCAACTTTCAATAAGACAAAATTTCATTAAAAAATTATTAAAAATCGCAAGATACTTTTTAGTAATATTATTAATAATTAGAATACATATTTTTGACTGTATATTTACTGAATTTTATAATTGTCAAAGATTAAAAATAGTGAAACTGAAAAATTTTTAAAAACATCCAAAAATATCCAACTTAACGAAAGGACGCTATCTATCACTGTTAGTTGGGAAGAAAGTCGTTTGATGAAATTTATTTATTGGTTAAACTCCTGAATGAATGTTTAGTTGTTTATATTTGGATTTTATTTAGCTCAAATGTTAACCTTTGTGTAACACCATTATTATCCAAAGATCATTTTCCTTAAGGTAGGCATATGAATGTTTATGATAATATATCAAATTGAAAGAAATATGAATCAGGTAAAAAATTAATTTTTAAGGAATAGAGATACCATTACTGTGCTGGAGTACAAAAATTAATAAATTATAGCAAAAATTTATCCATAAAATCAGATAGTTTTAACAAATACTTTCATACAAAAGCAAATCTAATTTATATGCTTGATAAAAATATTTTTTGAATTGTTATAGAGAGAATAATAAATACTCAGTTGTGATAATCATTTTATTTTATAAAAGGCATAAGCGTATAGTAAATGTATGACCTGGCGACCACTATGAAGAGTAGTGACGTTGCAACGCGTACCTAGGCACAAACTTGCAGCTGCCAGTTTTGGAGTTCCCCCTTTTTTTTTTAACACGAGTAGTTTTAGCTATAGCAACAAACAAGGTATTTATTATTTTTAAAGATGTGTATGGCACGCAGTTCTATTGTACTTTTTGTATAATGTAATTCAGAATGATACCAAAAGGGGTTGAATTTTTATAATAAGGGTGAATTACGAATAACTATAAAGTTGAACAATACGATATGTAAACCAGTTTTATTTTTTTATAAAAGTTTGCTTGGATAAAATCAAATGTCGAAACATAATATATTTTTAATATAATTTATTTTTTTTTAATATTAAGGGTGGTATACAATTCTAGCGTAAATCCAGATATTTTTCATTTTGACCCAACAACAAAATTTTTAAATTCCTATAGTAATCTATGTTGAACATAATCATCAAACGTTCACTATTAATTTTGTACTTTTTTAATTCGTTTAGTTCGAAGGAGAAATTTTTATTAAAATTTAATCTACTTTTTTATCCAAGTCCAAACGAAATCAATTTGTGAGATGTAATTATTTGGATTGCAAAATTATCTGAAGTACTATAGTTACTAAGTTAAGTATAGTTACTATTTAAACGGAAAAGATACATTTTCTCAAGGAATATTCTCACACAAAATCACATATGGTATAGAGCAGGATGTCGAGGTATTTGAATATGGAAAAATCGAGGACCGTATTCTATCAATACAATTGTGTTAATAATATCTAAAATATTAAGCATCGATATATAAATCCATCTCGCATCATACGGATCATTAATATTTATGCTATCATTTACACTATTCCATTTACTAAATGCAGTATACGATTTTGCATAATCAAGTACCTTGCTATCCTGCTGTAGTATAAAAAATCATAATATAAGAATTACTTATTTTTATTATTATCATAATAAGGTTTTATTAATAAATATAAGTAGATACATAAAATATTTCTAAAGATTCTATTTTCTTCTTATTTAAGTTTTCAATACTTGTATTTATACAGAATGTCTCAAAAAATACGAATTCTAAATTAAAACAAATTTAAAAAAGAAAAAAGAAATCGATTTTTTTCGAAATCTTCCGACATCGTTTTTTTAGAACGTGCATTGCGAGAATTGGAGTTTTATATCACTTAAAGAGAGTTTACATTTATACCACATCCCAGTTGAAAAGGCCAGTATCGTAGCTCCTTCAACCCAATATCTACAATATTGAATTATTATAAATTGTCACATTTATACAGTTTATTGAGGTAAAAACTTGAGGCAAACGAAGTCTGAGTTATAACAGTTAATTAGGCCAGGTAACAGAAAATACTTATTATTAGGAATAGACTTCCCACATAGTCATAGCCAGAGCTTAACCAAGTTTTCCTAAATTGAATTATTATAAAAGAGGTTAATAAAGAAAGCTAGTCGAATTTGGAAAACACAATGTATCAAAATAACAGGCTTCTAACATTATTTTGGGTTAGTATTTTCGGGCGGTTTTAAAAGTTGAGCCTTTTCTAAAAAATTGTAAAAAACTCTTCAGAAAACTTAAGAATAATGTCCAAATTTCATGCTTATTCAGAGGTGTTTAATGGTAAATTTCTGTAATATAAAACAATTTTTCATTTATTTTTTCTTATAAATCATGCATTGCCCCACAATTTTAGGTAAATGTGTGCGGTATGTGTGAGTTTCTTCTGTACCATAAACATGTGCCCGTGCCAACATAACATCCCGATTGACTAATGCAATTTTTTAATTCTAAAATAATTTAATTAGAATGGGGCATAGATTTCTTACAAGGAAAGTTTTCAATAAAAAATATTATGATATCATTACATTTCAAAAAGTTGATAAGTATACCTAATAGATTGGTTTTAAATGGTTCTCTTTATTATAAATTTTTCAATATAATCGTTCTCTTTATTAATGGGCATGATTCCCTTGGTTCCCATAACATTACCATAATATAATTCAAAAATATTCTGGTAATGTTATATTAACTTAATTTTTTTCATTGCGCTTACACCATATTTCGAAACATACGATTTTAAAACAAAATAAGTTTTTATTTAATTTTCAAAATAAATGGTTTTTTTAGGATGTCAGAGTATATTAGTTTGAGCCTAAACTTCGTAACGCTAGAAAATATTGATTGCACTTACAAAATTTTGACATAGGTGTTAATAGAATCACCTATTAAGTACATTTCCGTTTGTCGTCCGTCACTCCTAGGCCTAATAAATTTAAAACCGTGAATAACCCAACTTTTAAGAGAACCCAACCTAAAAAGAGAATAAAAATTTAAAAACCATGGAAACAGTCCAAACATTGATACTCAATCATCGAGAATTTAAACAATTAATACTATTAGTTGTTATCTTCATTTGTTAATGTCAAGTATAATAAAAATCTTGTATTTGGAAGAGTATTTTTTTCCAATATGTTTGTTGTTAAAATTTGATCGTTTCAGAATGAATACAACGATTAGATTTATCAAAAAGATAGTGTTCCTCAATTATGTATTATATTTTGGTACACCGTGTACATAAATCTTATAATAATAAGAGGGTTTTGTTGCATATATGGTTTTGTTAAGCAATTTATAAGTATATTAAGAGCTTCTTTTTGAATTCCTGTTTATAATAAGGTTACTTAAATACATATCCTATACATATGTGTATGATGATGTATGTTACGTATACATTTAATGCTTTTACCTATTTATTGAATGGTTCGTTCCTTTTATGAATGAACGCACCTTAATATTTTCTTTTATATAAGAAATCTACTCTACTCAGGTTGAATTATATTATATAAGTGAATTTTTTTTATTTAGTAACAGGTGTAAGACGGATATTCTTATGAAAAGAAATGAAAAATACTTACTTTTTTCCAACGGATTTTATTTATCATTTAATAGATAATAAAATGGAATTAATTTTGTACAGAAATTTTGTAACAAATCTTTTTGAATAGGTTGTGGTATAAACACTTACAGTGCCCTGTTCGAAAATCATCAAAAGTGATCAATCTGTAAAGAAATTAGTCTTCAAGAAATTTGGATTAAAACTGAATAAAGTACACATCGCATTACTTCTACACTGGTTATGGAGAGATTTACCTACCAACCTCATGGTTAGTGGATTTTTGTATGCCTGCAAGAAACGTATTAGGAAGAAGCATATTTTGAGAGTACCGAAAAATTATTAAAATTAAGGAGTAATAGAATAAATTTTTTCTTGTAGGAGAATATATTGAAATCGACTTTATAAAAAAAAATGATTTTCTTGATTAGACTGAAGACTTAGATATAATCAATAAAAATCAATTGTTTTCAATTAGGCATTTATCGAAATAAATAAATCTGTCCTAACTTATATATGTAAAATTTTCAAAAATTTAGAATTCTCCCATGAAAATAATACGATCCTGATATATTTATACAATTTTTATACTTTTTTTGGAAAAATATATTTTAATATTACACTCAAAGATTTCTATTTTCTAAGACTAAAAATATAAATGAATTTTTTTTCCCTGAAATGATTCCATTTTGAGGGGATCTTGGTTAAATATCAACGATTTCACCAGTGGATACTATAAAAAATAATTTTCTACATTCAATGTGGTAGGTGCCCAAAATTCTTTATTATCTTACAATAGGAAGGAACGGATCTTCACTTCTGTACGGAATAAAAAATTATAATTTGACTTTAAAATAATATTTTCCACTAATTTCTCAACCGGAAGACAGCTAGCCCTATATTCATCGCTGCTTAAAATGTTTAAATAGTAATAATTATTGTTTTTGATTTAAACAAAGATATGAAAAGGCATTTACAATTATTTGTATGTATTTGTTTAAAAAAAAATCACAAAAATAGTCATAGTCATAAAAAAAGTAATATTCCCTCTTTTTATTACATATTTTCCATCATTTTTTGTATTTCAGCATCATAATTCATTGTATGGACTTATAAAAATTTACGTGGTTTGAAAACTAACCCAAAATTGCATTGAAAATTGCATAAAAATATTAAACTAACCGCAAAAAATAACAAATAAATATCGATGTTTTATTGTATATTCTATCTTATGTGTTTAATTTTATATATTTTTTATTAAAATCATTTTTCAATAGCCCTTTTCTTAAGAATCTTTCAATAAAAAAGTCATGCATATAAAATTTACTTATCTGCTAAAAAATCTTGAATTTTTATATTCAATTTACTGCCAAAGATTATACTTTCGAATTTCTTTAACGGTGGATAAAGAGTCATTGTTTGGGAAATCCTTTTTTGTTTATCTTGTCATATGTGCTTGTTCTGTGGCGGCATCGACATGAAGAAATAATTTATATAAACAAAACAGTCGCAAACAAATAATTCAAATATTGATTAAGAAGTTTGTAAGACGGACGTTAAGCACTAGGTATATGAAAGTTGTAAATTTCTCAGGAAAAATATACATTTAATTTAATAAATCTATTAAATAGATAAATCGATAAAATAGACATTATTATTAAAGACAAATGAAATAATTCATAGAAATTGTTCCAAACAATTTCAAATCATAAATATAATGAATCCAAAACAAAAAAAATCACCCCAATTTTGTAACAGACAACAAAACTATAATGATGATTTTATGTCATGATATTTAATCAAACAAAATAACATCTGCTTTATACAATATAAAATAAAATATCATATATAATTGATACACAAACATTTCACGAAAAGGAAAATAAAATTGAATAAAAATTACAAAAATAATATTATTCAGTTAACAATTATGTCAGTTATTTTCTTTTTTTGGATTGGAAAACACAGAGTTTAGAAAATGTTGAAAGTTGAATTATTGACGTCGGGAGTTTTACTTTGGAACTGAGCATAAATAATAAGAAGTGTCCAATTAAACTCGAGATCTTAATTTTATTTATAATTAAATTTACCTTTAGAATGGATATCATTTTATTTTCGAACAAAATCTAATCAATTATAAAATAAATGTCTTAACTGTTTTAAAATAAAGTGGAAATTACAAATAAATGTCTTGAATAGAATCTTAAAAAATATTGTTTAAATGTTACATAATCAATTTCTTTTAAACAAAAAATATTCTCAAATACCTGTAATTAAGTTTTGTATTGTTCATATCACTGTTTTTCTCAGCCAATAAGTTTGATCAGTTCAGGCAATAACAGAAAAGTGCAAATTTTATTGGACCGTAACAAACAAGAGGTATTTTTCTCCCTTCAATATTTTATAAAATCTCTTTTTCATTCTGATATATTGATAGGTGCATTTGTGCAAATAGTAAAAGAAAAACAATGTATCACGTAATATACCCGTCAAAAAATAAAATAACATTACTTATATTTCGATATATAACGGTTATTTTTCAATTCTCTGCAGTGAATAAAAAAATAATATTGTACAAATTACACTTGAGGGTGTAAAATTAGTTCATTTTAATAACACTTATATTTAATCACCATTCGTAATAATAATAATCCCTCCCCGAAAATATTTAGTTCAGAAAATAATATATAGCATGTTTGTATGTTTCCTGAAATTATTTCTTAATAAAATTATATGTTCGTTGGGGTAAAACCTGGATTACGTAGTTTTTTATAAATTGTGAAATTCCTTATCGAAAACTGTTTCAATATAATAGCTGTAACGGTCATGTTAACAGTATATCCATTGGTAAATACTTATTTATCAAAATTTTATTATGTTAAATAATTTTTGACTATATGCATACAAAGTTCCAAATTTGGGATAATTAATAATTAAACAAATTATTGTAGGTACATTTTATCAATTTTATCACTTTCTAACAAGGGCGTCGAAAAGCCGGACAGGCGGGATATTTTTCAAGTTAAAATTTATCCTGCCTCGTGAAGCAGAACAAGCATTTACGATTACCTAGTTGCTACAATATTCTCCTGCATTCTCAAATTAAAATCAAATTGTACATAAATTACACAAAAAATTTACACATTATCTTTGAATAACCGAAAACCACCCACAGACCTGAGGGCATCGGTTGAAAATATGTACATTCGATGCTACACTTAGGTCCTTCTTTCACATCCGTCGGTCCCTCTTGGTTCAAGGATTGGCAACGCCCTTGCTCTCTAGCAATTTTTTAACGGTCGATTCTTAAAACTTTTCTTTTTATAATAAAAAAGTAAAATCTTCGAGCTACATTACATACATTATAACAATATTTTTTTGAAATTAATGCCCAAAAAGGGATTTTACACAGAATTAATCTTCGACTGCGAGGAAGTGGTGTTGGAAAATTAACAAAATCATACATAGAATCCAAAATCATTTTATAATAGATATAAATGTTACAATAAAGGTTTCAGAAAAATTGTTGTTTACAGTTCAGCTTACGGACTTTAACAAGGCCAATCATCGTTTAAGATCAAAGAGATTGGATACTTCCAGCACAGATATCTATAAATTGTATGTCTATCGAGGAAGGTTTTTCTCCAACAATAACATCTAAACGAGACCGAATTTAATTGTACAATTTATTTTGTGTAATTGTGTAAAATTACTTCAAGTCTTGAATTTTGAGTTACACTGCCGTCCCCTTAAACGTAGGTTATATTTGCTATTTAACGCAAGGTAATTCTAAAATATTTGAATTTGAGTCGCCGCTTAACATTATCGTTTGATTTTAAAGACAAAAACAAGTAAAAATGTGCAGATCTTTCGATAAGGCAGAAAAAGACGTTATAACAAAATGAATAACAATGAAATTACGTTATTTACAGTTTTTGAAACAATGTCTTTAAACGACGCAAGACAAACAAAAATATTAGAAGATCCCAAATGGAGATTTGCAGTTAGAGCTCGAAAATTATGACATCGAGAAAGACAAATATGATGAGCATAAAGATGAGCGTGGAAATTATTTGGGACTGAAGAGTATAGTTAAATACATCTATTATCGGAAGATGCCATTAATCACCTGCCATCCAAAGAGAAATTCAAACAGTATCTTTATGCCTGCTGATACTATTTAACCCTATATATTAAATTTTAACTATCTCTCTAAATTTTTATTATAACCCTGTAATTAGTTATAAGACAAGTAAAATTGTAAAGTGTTAAGAAGCTTGTTTATAGAACACTCTATATATTATTGCGGTGATAAAAGTATATTAAAATACTGGAGTATAATTTATAAAAACAATCGTATTATGTTCATTAAAGTGTAACGGAATTTTCGTATATACATAATAATTATGATTTATCTGGCAGGAATAAAAACTTCAACCATTAAATGTGTTTAATAGAGGGTATAAATGTATTATATATATATTTATATTTATATTTTACGAGGGGATGATTTTCAGGGACATATGTACAACTATTATCATAATAATAAACAGGTTTATGTTGTCCCAAATCATTTTGACGAGGCAAAATTTTTTTGAATTAGTTTCGTTATTCGACCATAATATATTCAAATCATTGCAAAATTGATGATTATTTTTTAAGTAATCCGTTCAATGCATACGTTTCATTTCTAATATGATAAATGAAAAATTTCGATCTAGAATTTCTATCATCAGTGTGCAGTTTTATTTACAGACCAAGCGACGGTATACAATTCAATGACTCACTGTAATCACAAAAAATATTTTAAACGATATTTTATAATTTAAACGATATTTAAAAATAATGCAATCTATTAGGAAATATAAAACAAGATGTTTCAAGCCCGTTTTTCGAGTAAAATTATCGATCTCCTATACAGATCAAACCTGATGTTAAACCTAACTATTTGTTAAAAATATAGATAAGTCATTCTAAGTTAAGGGCTTTACTGATTAAACTCGGCACGACAATAATGTTGGAACTTTAATCTAATTTGTTAACAGTTTTATTAAAACAACTGATTTTCAGATATAATTCATAAAAAAAAAGGATTAAAATAATTTTCATTAATATGAAAGCTTCTTCCATTATAGTTTCAATACTTCATTGTTTCTTGAAGTTCCACGCAGTTGAATTGGTAACTTTACAAATCTATAAGAAAAATGGAATAAACTGAAGGCATATATGATCTTACACCCATAGATATTAAAATTAAAAAAATATTTTAATAAATGTTCACATCTAAAGTTTTCCAAAAAGAAAATGTGTAATTATATTTTTTATTTTGAAAAATGTACATAAAAACGCACCAAAATTTTTATGTATTTAACAGAAGAAGGTGGAAAATCAAAAATTATTTTTCATTTAAAACAAGATTAACGTCGTACTGCCTTCGATGATTCAATCATGTAATACATAGTAAATTTTCTGCATGGGATAAACGTGTATAGCAAATTTTATTTGGAAAAATTTCAGAAAATGGAAAGTTATATTGGAACAAATATATATACATTCAAACGCAATGCAAAAAAGTCTAGCTGTTTGGAGATTTTTATTTTGAGGAAATCTAATGGGCAGTGATACCCACAAAAAGATCGCTTAAACTACCATGAATTACTCTACGATGGCATTAAGAAAAAGTTTCGTTGTCTTTAAATTACTATGAAAGAGGATAAAATGTGAAAGCTTTTCACAATGGTTCTATTTAAACCATTTTTATTATCAAAGACTTTAATGACGAAAAGTGTATCTAGATCTTCGAAAGGCCGTATTGAAGGACAGACTTTAAAAAATATTACTAATGTTGTTATCGAGATAAAACATTCGAAAACAATTTTCAATTTTCACACATCCCTTTTTCTGAGTAAGGTATTTAAAAAAATAAATTGAATGAACTTATTGCACAAAGGATTGTATTTATCGAAATTTTAAAATAGAATTTAAGACTATTCTCGAAAATGTCTTGTAAAAAAATATAAAATAAATTTTAATCAAAGTTATTTACACCTTTTTGCAGCCAATTATATAATCCCATAACTAATTATATAATTATTGGTAAAAATTTTCTTTTTACGGATAAAAACTTCAGTTATTTTTATGAATAAAAGCAATTTATTTAGAAACCATACTTTTAAAGATAAACTTCCAAAAAAAATACATAAAAAGACAAAAACAAAAATAAAATAATTTGACTACATTTTCAAAAAATCTAAAAGAAAATTTCGAATAAATTTTCAATTGATAAAATGAAAAGCACCAATCATAGAATATTATACAAACATATACCAATAATATGTTTTGTAATAAAACTATAAAATCATGCGTAGAACGAACAGATAGGCGTGGTTTGGACCCCAATTGGAAGTTTATATAAAGCAAGGCGTCTAATGTGTTATAATATCATATAGTATTTTGCGCTGATGTGCATCGCGCAAACATACTTGTAAAAGAAACACTTTGTTTTTTTTACAAATATGTGTGTGTTAAATATTTACAGTGTAATACACGTATTAAATCAAAAATTATTATTACATTGTTGTGCTGAAGTGTTGACGACAATCGAAGGATATGCCACGCGTTGGTGGTTATTTAACGGCATTACAACAACAATATTCAACACCATCCGATGATTATTTACTTGCAGCCGCTGCATATAAACATGATGCAATTTTATATAATCATCAACAAACCACAAACTATAATCAACAGAATACTGCAGCTGTTTCATTGTTGACACAATTACAATACTTACGTTATACAGAACCATTAGAATTAACGTCAACAATACCATTAGATTTATCAGTGAAAAATCAAAATCAATCACCGCCTCAAACACCGACAAAACGAAAACGTTCACCATCACCAGAAAATTTATCAAAATGGCTAAAAACACAACAAGAACTATCATCACCGACTTCTACAACATCCTCAACAATCACATCTACAACAATCTTAAAGCCAAAGAAAGTTAAAGCAACATGTACAATTATACCAACAAGTACAACAACAAATGTTCAACAATCAAATTCAACAGTCGTAAAAAAATCAAAAGCTGTGCGTAAATTGAATTTCGATGAAGATAAAAGTTCACCAGTATCTGGTACAATCATTCGTGAACTAGGTCCAGATGAAACATTAGTCGTACGTAAAGGTGATATTGATCCAGCGTATAATGTAGTAGAAGTCACTGACGAAGCAAAAGCAGAATTAGCCAAAATTGAAAATCATATTGGAGACTACGTATGTCGATTATGTAAAGAGTTGTACGAAGACGCCTTTCAATTGGCTCAACATCGATGCAGTCGCATTGTACACGTTGAATACCGTTGTCCAGAATGTGATAAAGTGTTTAATTGTCCAGCAAATTTGGCATCGCATCGACGATGGCATAAGCCGCGTACGTCAACTTCCACTGGAGTATCGAATAAAGATCAATCAACTAAAATCGATCCAAACACTGAGGAAAATTTACAATTTTCATGTATGGAATGTGGTAAAAAATTTCGACGTCAGGCATATCTACGTAAACATTTAATAACAAGCCATTCAATGGATAGCAATGACTCAAGTTTACCCGATCCAACTACAACAATGGAAAAAAGTGAATTAAAAATGGAAGTAAACTGACATCGGCTGTTACCGGCCCCAGTACCATTATGGCCATCACAAACGCCATCGTCTTCACCAATGCTATGGCGTCCACCCGGTTTAAATAATGATAATTGTCCATCAAGTCGATTACATGGTGCTGTATCAACGTCTTCAGGCAGTTCAAGTGGTGGAGGGAATTTATTTCATTTAACACCAACAGAAAATTACCATCAGAATGTTTTAAGGTATGTAAATAATAATCCATCAATGTTCCATCATACGCAACAAGGATTATCAGTTAATTTGAATCAAACAGGTACCATGTCTTGTTGGTATGACTCTATATGTAGTAGTTAAATGCATACACATTTTTTATTTTAAAATTGCAAAGGGAACTTTCAACTATTACGTAACATTTATTAAGTTGCCAATAAAAATTATGTAATATTTGTAAATTCTATTGTATTTACCATATCAAGTTTTATAAGGAATTGAACGTGTAATCGTATCAAATGAATTTAAGCTAACTGTTGAAATTTAAAAAATTAAAAATGTCAAAATTATTATGAAAGGAAATATCATATTATCAATATATTCATTTATTTACTGTCGTCGTTTTGGCTAATGTATAAGAACAATATATTAATCATTTTCCTCTCTTTGTTTTTAATCAAAACAAATTCAATTTCAAAATTCCTATGGATATATACCAAATTTTCAATCTCAAGAATATATTCAACAATCGCATAAACACCTAATATCTCACGTAGGATAAGATCTATACAAGTGAATACTAGATAAACAGTAGAAGTATTCTTAGCGAAAGTAATTTTGCACACTCACCACTACCCGTATGAAAACAATACAAGCAACAATTTACTATTTTATCAAAGGAAGCAGTATACACAAAAATAGTACTTATGCTACATGAGTTTATTCAGTATTTATTTGACTGACAGTTTAAATTCCTTATAAAAATTAGTATTGAAGTAAAAAAAAAAAGAAAACTTATAAATCAAAGGCTGTTTATTTTGTAAATTTTGTAGATACTTTAAAATTTAATTTATTTTAAACATTAAATGATTCTGTACATTAAATCTGTATATATAAATTACTTGTAACTAATTTATTTTAATCTTTTTATGCCAATTAAACGTCTAATATTAAGTCAACTAAAATCTCTAAAAATTTTATTGACATTCAAAAAAATAATAATAATAATAATAATAATACACAAAAAAACATATAAATTATACATTTAGCTTAGTTTAAGACTAAAAAATAATTCTAGTCTATTTTTGAAAATCGAAATCTAGTCTAAAATAGTCATATACTTAATTCCTCGGTACCTAGGTACTTAATATAAATAATTAATTTGAATTTCAAAATAAATTCTGCTTATCATAAAAAAAAGTCAAATCTTAATTGTAATACTAATATAAATCTAATAAGTTGCTTAGATTTAAATAGAATAAATCGAGAACCTTTTTCGTATTAAATAATCCAAATTTTACAATCAATTTGACCACTTGAGACGAAAAAAGTCGTCTTGACAACTTCTACATTCATCGTACAACATATTTTATGTTCTAGTAATAGTTTATATAGTCATTTTAATACATTTATATTATATGAAAACAAGTCATATGCATTTCAATTGGTTGAAAAACTTTTTCCAAGTTTTATGTTTAAAGAAATTCACCTAATACTTAACTATGCATTCTAAATTTAACCACCTTTAAAGTATTAATACAATTTAAATTAAAACGACGCTATCATAATTATTCAAAATTATATAAATTTTTTAGTTTACATTAAAAGTATAACAAGGAAATTCTAGTCAAATTTGTAATGTTTAATTCTAGTCTTACTTCTTTCTTTTCATCGGTTTTATCAAGTCATATAATTTAAGTTTATATAAAAATTCTAGTCATATTTATGTGTATTTAATTCAGTAATTTTCGTTGATTTAGTCACAATTGAATATTACAAGGGAATTTGCGAGTCATTCACTAAATCAATAAATCTAGTCATTTATAGTCATTTTCAGAAACTTAAACAAAATTTAAGTTTTATTAAACAATTCTAGTCATATCCGGTAATTCTAGTCATATATATTTCAAACAGTATATCAAAATTGAAATATTTTCTTTATTGATAAATGCAAATTTCTTTTAGGAATTTATGTAGAATTTAAGTTTTCTAGTCAAATCAACTTTTAAAAGTATAATCCAGTAATTTGCATAGATTTAATTACTGAATTTTTGAATTATTTTATCTAGTCATGCTATTTAAGTTTATATAAAAATTCTAGTTATACTTATACTTTTATAAATTTCAATTCAGTCATTTTGTTAGATTTAAGCACAATTTTAAGTGTACAAGAAAATTTTAGTCATTGGCACAATTGAAATAAATCTAGTCATTTCTAGTCATTTTCAGTAAACCCAAAGACAATTTAATAATAATTTACAATTTTTTATCTAGTCATACAATTTAAGTTTATATAAAAAAAAATTCTAGTCATAGTTTTCTAAGTACAAATTTAGTAATTTTCTAAAGATTTAATCACAATTTTATTTGATTTTCTAATTATTTTCAGAAACTTAAACAATTTAAATTTTTACAAAGCTTATAGTCCGTCATATCTACTTGACATGACATACAACATTTAAATTATTTTATCTAGTCATACAATTTAAATTTCTAATTTATGTAAAAATTCTAGTCAAATTTATACTTCGAACAGTGTATAGAAATAAAATCGGTAATTTTCTTAGATTTAATCATAATTTATACAGAATTTCTAGTCATACCTACTTATCAAATTATATTACAATATGTTGTTTATGCATATGTTTTTGTCTAGTCATAAATCCAGTAATTTTCATACATTTAATTACAACTTTTAAATTATTTCATCTAGTCATGCAATTTAAAATTATATACAAATTCTAGTCATATTTATACTTGTTTTAAGTATCAATTCAGTCATATTTTTTAGATTTAATTCAATTTTATGAGTACGTCATTCGCATTGCAAAAAATCTAGTCAATTCTAGTCATTTTTAAAAATTAATTTATGTTTTTATAAAATTTCTCGTCATATATACTTTTATTTTTATAACCCGGTTAATTTTCAATCCGGTAAAACATCTAGTCATCAAATTTAAGTTTATATAATCAGTTTAGTCTTACTTACAGTTTTGTCGGTATAAATTCAGTAATTTTTTTAGATTTAATCGTAATTTAATAAAAAAAAAATTTTTTTTTTTTAAATTGTAAATTGTTTAAGCAACACAACTTAAGTTTTTACAGATTTTCTAGTCATACCAACTTATAAACAAATATGTCGCCTAAGCAAATAGTTTTATCTAGTCACATAATTTAAGTTTGTATAAAATTATACTTATAGTTTTTTTTAATATTAATTCAGTAATTTCCTGAAGTTTAATCACAATTTAGTATTTTAAGGTAATTCTAGCCATTCGCAACTAACATAAACCTAGTTAGTTTTCAAAAAATATAATGAAGTATCTATTTTCCGAAACTTAAATGTAAAAATTTCTAGTCGTATCTATTACCTACTTTCAAAAATATAAGTCGGTAATTTAGATAGATTCAATTACAACTTTCAAATGGTATTTCATATTCGAATAATACTTGTAATAGGATAATCCGATAATTTAAATTGTCTAGTCATATAATTTAAGTTTATATACAAATTCTAGTCATACTTTAAACAGCATAAATTCAGTAATTTTCATAGATTTAAGCACAATATATAATTAATAAGGAAATATTAATCGTTCGTAATTCAAAAGAATCTATTTCTTTCCAATCATTTACTAAAAATTTCAATTAAATCACTTTGTGAGACTTAAATACAATTTAATTATCTTCATTTGGAAATTCTAGAAAACTTCTTAGAGTATAATCCAATAATTTTTGATTTAAACACAATTTAAGTTTATAAGAAAACATCAATCATGCAAGTAAATTTAAAAAAAATCAATTTAAATCAGTCTTGTTTTAAAATTTATAAATTTCATTATTTTCATTGATATTAATCAATTCACTTCTAGTCCATTAAAAAACGATTTTCATGACACAATTTAAATTACATGGAAATTTTAATTATGCTTGTATAATCCAGTCATTGGCATACCAATGGCAATATCTAATCACAATTTAAGATAAAAATCTTCTTTAGCCTTTGTTTAATCGGTATAAATCAAATGATACAAATCTAGTCCAGGCGTATTTATCTGTACTGACTTAATCTTAAGTTTAAATGAAATTTTAATCATACCTCTCTTTGGACAGTTCAGCATTGCATGAAATAGGCTGATTTAAATATCAGCCTTGAATGAACAAATCAAAAATATTGGGCATTATGTACTACAAAACCAGAACTTTGCATATGAAGAAACAAAATTCTAGGATATATATAAAAATAAACACCTTTAGTAACGTGTATGTAGCGCACGTAATATTGACATGTTTGCAGAACTGTTCCGATTTTTCTCAAAAGCCCGTATTTCGCAACTATGGAAACTTTTGATATTCATTAAAAATTAAGTCATTAACATATATTTTTTAAGTTCCTAGATCTGTATATTTTCAATTTTCACTAAAATTTTGAGCACAATATTCATTGTATAATATTTAGAAATTCAGCTAACAAAAATAATATTCTTCTAATCTAGTCTCTCTAAAAAAAGTAGTTTTTACCAATTGAAATGCCATAATTTTTAAATATTTTAAATAGTTTTATTTTCAAATATTTTAATTATTTCTAAAAAAAAATCTAAGGTGAATTTAGTCATTTATAAAATTAGATTTAGAAACTTCATATGAAATATATTCGTTATTTAGATATTGGACATTTTTAATTAAGGAATTGAAGTTCTATTTTAAATATAATTTATCTTCATTTGAGTCAGTTTACATTTTATGATAAACTATCAAAATTAACCTACAAATAATGCTGCATCTAATATTAATCATATTAATAAGAAAAGCAGTCAGCCAATGATTTATTGTAAAAAGAAACATAGTCATTTAATCTTCTAATGTGAAAGATAGAAAACAATAAAAAATTGTATTTTATATCTTGAGATAGCTCAAAATAAAATTAAATTTTGTCTCAAATATTTTAATGCTAAAACATTGCGATCTATCGAAAGAATTATATTTTTAAATCTAGCAAATTAAAGATTTTCATACATTAAATAACTCATTTTTAATGGTATTTTTATTAAATTAAACAAATTAACATGATTTTACTTTTAAATTTAAGTAAAAATATAACTCTTTAAGAGTACATATAATGTATTTTTCAAAATAAAAATTGAATCACTTAGAACTGGGAAATTAATGTTTTTCATAAGTACATTTTACATAAACATGCGAATTTCTCTGAAACTATTTATTTCTCTATCTGAAACTATAATTCGGTCACCGAGTTTAATAATAAAAAGCAGCGTTTTTGAAATTTTTGAGACAATCAATAAATTCTTACAAAATTCATTAACCGATGTTAATTTATAAGCTTAAATATCTCAAAGTTTTGTATGAAGCTTTTTACTCTTAAAAGCTTAGGTAAGCAGATAATTTGAAAAAATCGAGAAAAAAAACTTTTATAACTCAAACCGGCGGCCTTTTTTGTTATTTCCGAAAATTAATGGTTTTTTTTTAATGCTTTGGCTGTACCTACCAAATTTTAGTGTCCATTTGTTGTTTGTATTTAAGACATTAAAATCTTTAATTTGTTTGGTGTATTTGTGGAAACTCATTTTGATTATCTCATTTCAATATCGATTTTGAGTAGCGTTAAACAAAATTTATAATTAGTAATAATTATAGATTGAAAATAACCATTCTTTAATATTAAAGTTTTAAATTAAAAATGCCAATCTTGGAATACCAAATAATAAATAATTTAACATTAATAATACAAGTGCTTTTATTCATAGACACAAAGTGTGATTTAATATTTAAAATCAGTTATAACCGAGCAAGATAATGTTAAATACAAATAAAACATTTTGAAGAATAATCTTTTCCAAATCAATTTAACTGTATAAAAACTAATTATTTATCAGAAGTAGGTAATATTTTGTAGTTAAAATTTGTTTCAATTTTTTCAACTAATTACTGTTTCATATTTTGCAACTAGATATTAAAGCACATATTATTAGCTATTCATATTAAACGTGTATTAAAAATTATAATTAATCAGTAATTGTGGGTTTGTATAAACATGTATCATAGAAATCTTTACCCTTTATTGTACGACTTTTTCATGTGTAAGTAAATAATGGTACATAAATGAAATGAATTGTAATATATGCAATACACTTTACATAAATGTAAAAGCAACAAGTGTTGATCGTTTACAAAACCAAATGTGAATTGTAAAGAAACTAACAATCGATATATCTATTATTCATTCCCATATATAAACAATTTATTTTTTATTTTTTTCTATTCTTTTTTTTACAAGCTTTCATTATGATTTCAAAATAATTATAATTTTCAATTTCCGTAGTGGCCTTAAATATTAATTAAATATATTTAGATTTCATTGTTCTTCAACCGAGTTTTATATAGGAAAAAACTGGTTGTGTGTACTTATGTACGCGCGTCAGAAGTTATACTTCTTTGGCATCATTAAAAAACAATTTTTAATTGCATGCAAATAATTAATTACAATAAAATAATAAAAGGACTGGAGAAGGATACTCAATATAGCTCAATTTAAATTTCAAAAATTTAATAAATAAATATATATTTTCTGACATTTTTCGTTTTTTAAATATTTATTATTTTCTTAATTTAATATTTACTATCTTTCTTAATTTAATCTTAAACCTGTGAATTTTATCAATCATTTTTTCATGATGCGCCTAAAGAAGTATAACTTCAATTATATAGGAAAAAAAGTATGCTATTTCTGGGAAACGTTAAACCTTCGACTGACGATAAAAAATGTGGATATTTTGTAAAACCAAAATTGCAAAAATTATTTTTACTGTATTTTATCTATTCCTTTTCAAATTTTCAAATTCTATATAAAATAAAATTTACATTCGTCAAAGTTACAGTTAACGGAGCTATAACGTAGTACTCATAACTCTATTTTAAAAAAAAATAATTTAAATTGAAAAATTTACTGTATTTTTTGCAAAAAAAAATTATCTCATAGTTGGTTACATTATAATTAAGATGAAAATTAATAGTTTTTTAAAATTAATTAGTATAATAGCCCCCTAATTTTTTAGTCTTTCAAAGTACTTTAATTTTTTTGGCATTGTCAATAAGGCTAAAAGCGGGCGTAGGGAAAATAGTTTGCAATATGCTTAAAGCAGGCAAAACATGTGTAAAATTAGTATATTCATGTAAATATTTTTAATTAATTCAAAGTTAAGAAAAAAATGTTATATTAAAAATAATATTACTATCATTATTTTAATTATAAATAAAAAGCTCTCTAATTATAATCATAGAATAAGAAATTATTAATCAAATTTTTTAGCTACAAGATTTGTAAATAAACATTTCTTCAATAAATTTATTGTGAAAATTAATATTATCTAAAAATAATTTCCTTAATCTAAAAATTAGTGTAATAGTGCTTGGGTAAACTGAAAATAAGTTTAGAAATTATTACAAAGTTATAAGTAATTGAAATTTACGAAATTTGAATATGAGAATTATACTCGCTTTAAATAAGAAAATATAAAAAGTCAGAACGATAAATCTATCACTATATATTAATAATGTTTTGGAATATAAAGATGTTTGAAATTAAAAATAACGAACAATTTCATTTTATGTCAAAAATAAGATTTGTAATTAAAAAGTCATTGATCGACATTTTCAAATTTAAAAATAAATACTTGTTTAGATGTACGTCTTTCTAATAGGCTTTCCGTTAAATTTTCATATAATATGTTCTGTTCTGAGTTAATGTTCATATAATAAAAAATATATGGTGAAGTAACGTATATCGTAGCCCTTTTTTATTATTTTTCAATGTCTCAAGTTTTAAAATTTAAAAAAATATCAAATTATTGTTTAAATTATATAAACTAGTTCCGACGTCACAACATATTCATTTTAAAATACAATCGTTCATAAAAAAAATGAACGAGATAATATCTTTAAACGGCCCCGTAAGAAATTCACCATATAAAGAAAGTATAATTCAGAAAATTCAATAAAATTTATTTTTATAAGCCACATGATTTTATAGTTTTTCATATGCATGCACAAATTAAACACACTAGACATAGTGGATATTAGAATATTTAATTGATTACATAATTCAGTTTTATATACATATATATATATATATATATATGTATATATATATATATATGTATATATATATATATATATATATATATATAATATAAATATATATATAAACTCATGACGTCAAACTGGACGATATAAGGTTTGAAAAGCGCATTTAGTAAAAATTGAGATTTGATTTATATATAAATTATTTAAAAAAATAAACAATATAAATTAATAATCACATAAAAATTTATAATTATGGGACAACTACCAGTAAAAATTGTATATATAAAGAAAAAATTAATTAAGATTTTATTAAATTAATAAAATATTTTATTAAATTAATATTTCAAAAAATAGGTATTGTAAATTTATATTTTAAAAAAATCAATTAATTTAATATATTATTTATTATTAAAAACAAAAAAGAGGAGTGTGATTCTAGTCATTTGTAAATAATATAACTTATTAAAAATAATTTAATATTTATAAAAATAATTATTTATATTTATACAGCAAGTATTGAAGCGTTAACTGCACAGGGTTTTGAAATATTTAAATATGAATTTAAACTTTTAAAAAAGTATTTAAAATATATAAAAAAAAAAAACGTTTCGTATATAAATGTGAGTGAATACAATGGATTGAATTATAATTTATTATCATTTTTATAGAATTTAATTTGTAAATTACTAAAAAATTATATTGTAATTTAACAATTCCATATTTATAATGTTCATTGTACAGCGTGCTTAAAATATCTTCAAGGTGGATTTTATATTCAAAAAAAATCAAATGGTTGTGATTTATATTAAATAACTTTATATTTTAGGATAATTTTAATTTATTTGTGGCATTAACAAAATACGTAATTTATTTAAATGAAAAAAAAAATTATTAATAAAATCCTCCTTTAATATCTGAGACATTTTCATCATAAAACTTGTGCAAAATTTTTGTATTATATTTTGAAATTTTTTTTTTATCTAGTAATGTAAATATAATAATATTGTAATATGTAAATAGAAAATTCAAAATTAAAAAATTATGTCAACCAAAATATTTGTTTTATTATTTAATATTGAATACCTTCCAGAGTTACTACCCACAATTTTGTATATTGGTCAAAATTGACACTAAACTGTGTCGAAGAAAATACTAAACTATTCGATATAATGTTGATTAAAATTGGATACATCGAAAATAAGTTATGGCTAATAAAAAGAGTAAACGTAATCAAAATTATCAAAAAGGTAAACAGGGTCTTTAAAACGCAGAAACATATACAAGAAAAGACTAACTCTTAAATACTTACTCAAATGTAATACACATTACATATTTTATCAATTTTCTTTTATCCCAAAAACTGTTAAAATAATTATCCAAATGAAAACATATTGGGCATAAAACCGAGGGGCGTTCTGCTGTTTTTAACAACAAAAAATTACGTCTGCAAATTAAATAAATCACCTTCTAAAACGGTGCTCCCTTATTTCTTAAATTAAATAAGTACTTAAATTGTGTATTCAAAATTGAAAACTTAAACTGTACAACTTTTATATTAAATATAAATACGAAAAAAAAGCAGGCAGAGAAAACGAGATAATATCAAAAAACTTATTTTTGTGACCTTTTTTGTCCCAATCACAAACTCAAGGAGAACAGATTTTGAGCGTTTTAAGCGTTGAGTTATATATTAGAAATGACGGATTTGAAAATAAATCAGAAGCATAAAGAGGTTACGTCACAATTTGTAGGTCTTGATAATTAACTTTTTAGTTTTTTTTAACTGTTTAGTTTTAGTGAAGTATGTATTAAGTTTCAATATAATCGAAAAATTTTAAATATTGATTAAAATCATCTACTGAAGAAGTATAAGTTCTAAATAAAAAAATTCTTTTTTTCAGAATTACATAATTAAGTAATTTTTTCTGTCACCATCTTTAAACTTTAAAAAATGCGTCAATATTATAAATGACGACCTCGACCCACCTCTAGATGTGTCGTTGGGAGCTATGAGCGAGAATAATAACGTTTAGGTCGTGCCCGCAACAATCGCAGTCGTCATGTGGAACAGTTAAACCTATATGCTAGCCACTCCGTGGTCGAATTTTGGAAAATTTTTTTGGAAGTATTTTATTTTAATTTATAATATCGTTTGCACACATTTACTTAATTTGTCGAATTTTTTAAATTTTTACATGAATCGTTTGCACATCGTTTGTACATGTTTACACATCCTTTATTTTCTTTTGCACAAGCACCAATGTGTAGTTGGCCCCCTATTGGTCGAATTTTTAAAATTTTTTATAAGAATCATTTGCACATCATTTTTTTCATAATTTGTAAAAACAGTGATGGTGATAAATACAGTGTATAAAACATATTCTGTGCAAGATTACGATACAAAATGTTTATTATTTATTAATCTATGAAAAAATTGTTCAGAAAACTTAAACTAATTAAAGGCCATAATTGAATTAAATTAGAGATCATAACTCAAATTAAATCTGAACTAAATTTGCGATTTTCTTTTTCCTGCATTTGTTTGAAATTTGAGAATAATTCACAAAAACATTACGATTCACCAAAAAAGTAGTTTTGAATATACTAATAAAAAAATTCTAATTACATTTTCACATGATATTTTCAAATTCCAGGAAAATTGGTGCTTGCGCAAACGAAAATAAAGGATGTGTAAACGATTTATGTAAAAAAATTTAAAAAATTCACAACTTGGGGCGCAAGCAGAAATTTTATGTTACTGGAAAATTGGTGCTTGTGTAAACGATCCATGAAAAAAAATCTCAAAAAATCACAACTTTTTGTTAACGGTAGTGAGCAATTTTTGCTAGTTTGAATTTGGCACCCAGAAATTTTTTTTTTCAAATTTTCTCAAATAAGGTGCTTGTGCAAACAATTCATGTAAAAATTTCAAAAATTCAACCAATGAAGGGCTAGAGTGAAATTTCTCTTCCCAAATTTTGTTTTCAATTTTCTAAAACACAAAACATGAAAAAAGCACTAGACGATTTAATAAAAATCATATTAAAAACGAACAAATTAATAAATTGTGATAAAAGTACAAAATAAATAATTATGATAAAATGATTTATCAACACGAAATATGAAAGAAAATTAGATTAAAAACATTATATGGATCTCAATTGATGGCTAAAAACAGTAATGAGAAAGTGGGATGCATTTAGTCGTTTAAAAGATCCGGGTTAGTTTTATTTTTAGAATCTCTAGTGACTCTAAGAGGTTTAATTTTGCTCCTTTATTAGCCTTGTATAAAATGTCAAAGTCCATATTGGGCTTATGGTCATTTTCTGAAGAAGGTTTGCAAAGAGTCGGTTTTATGTATTTGTTTTGTATGATCGCAAGATATTCCCTGACTCTAATGTTGTATGCTTTACCCGTTTTGCCCAGATGAAACTTCCGCAATCGTTCCGGCTCAAATGATAAATTCCGGACTGTTTTTTCACTCCCATAGACTTTTTTTATTCATTATAAGTTTGCCGTCACGTACTGTTGGTGAATCATTTTTTGAGTTATTTGTCAATGACTCTTAAGCTCAATATCGTATTATTCTTGTAATATAATAATTAAATTATTATTTTGATAATTTTTGTTACGTATTTAGTATACCAAAATGTTGTTTTTTTAACAATATTTCATTTATATTATCTATATTTTATGCTAGTAAACCCATGTGTCTGCATGTAAATCCAATTCTACATATTACAAGAATTAAAATAATTTATCATAGAGTCAGTCCAAATCTAAATCTATTAAATTCTAAGGACCATAAACAAGTTAGCGCGAGATAACATTTTTGAACAAATTATATAAAAAAAATTGCTCCTGAAACGCTACTTCAGAATATACATTTGCTCCAATTAATTAATTGATAGTTAATTAGTTATACATTGGTAAATTTTTTTAAATATTTGAATCGTCGATCTTTAGTATTTTGCATGCTATAAAAATGTCTATTTACAATGTATAAAAGTTACGTATGCAAGACGACAGATATTTAGGTATATCTGTCTTTCAAATATATAAATAAAATTATATTGCATATTTATTTATACAATCCAATTCAAATGAATTGCTTATAATTAATAATTTTTTCCTATTTTTTACAATAATATTAAAATAAAGCGATCAATGCTTATTTAAACTCGAACCGTTTTTTGAACGTACTTTTATAAATTATAAGGAATTAGATGAAAATGCGGAATTAGATGAAATATTTGCAAGTATTCAACTAGTTTACCAAAATTTTAAAAACATGTTTAAATTTCGGGCACCCAGGTTCATATTCTTTTTTTTATCAAGAAATAATTATTAATAATTTAATATCGAATATTATTTATTACTTAGAGATAATACATTTGTACAGTTGGTATGTAGTGACATCTATCAGCGAATCAAAGTAGCTATTTAATTTAAATAGTAGATTTCTGTATGATCGCCATAAAAATGTAAAATTATGAACTGGATTTACACCGAAAGTAACCGACACCTTCTTCATTTGTCTGCACCAGAAATATTATATGTAATAAATGATATCTATGGTCAGATAATACATATATGTATTATATACAAATAAATCATATATAATAATAATTTCTATGAGTCCAACCGAATGTCTGATTTTGGCCGAAGGCAATTATCTAACTCCTTCTAAATCTTCTACTCCTAACCATTTTCTAACCTTCCGGCGAAGCCGAATGTTTGCATTTACTGAATAATGATTGAATACTAACTAAAAATTCATATAATTTCGTTGGAAAATGAACGCATTGTTTTGATTTTTAGATAATAAAAAAGTACGCAGTAATTTATGTTAATACTGTCTATTGAAATAAGGTTACAAAAATAATCTGAAAATAAACTCTTTGAATAGATTCTTAAAAAAATAAACTCTTACTTAAATAAACTTATCTTTGAGATCTTTTAGTCTAAAAAATTATAATTACAAATCACTTAATTACTAAATTTTAATTAAAAATCACACAAATCAAACTGATTTTTTCTATTTATCTGTAGCTTCACAACTAAAAAAGTAAAAATCAACACGTGCGTGCATGTTAAGTTGTTTTGTTTGTATAGGAGGTACAGTAAGTAGTCATTTTTCGACCGCTAATACAAGCCATCCGGTTCGGACAAACCTTTGGCTGGTTTTTAAATGCAGGTGGTCGAAGCCGAATGTTCGATCAAGCACTATACATAAGTTTACAATTTGGCTGAAATTCTGATCAGAATCTGATAGAGTCAATGTAAACCATCAGGCAGGGTTGCCAGATTGGACGCTTTTCAAACAATTTGGGCGTTTTATTATCACATCTCGCGCTTAAATTTCCTTTGGATATTTTTCCGCAGTTTGGGCGATTTTAGAAACAAATCTTTGGAAAATGGTTCACCCATCCCTGCAACTTCCCGCTAATTCCATTCGTAAGCACTTAAAATTTAACATATTACAATGTTTTTGAGCTTAAAATTTTGTTTTTAAGCTTTGATGTTAAAAAAACCCTTCTTCCCGAATATTTCGTTAACGATATCTCTTGAACCAATCAACCGATTTTTACGTTCATGGCGGTGATCGGCGCGGTTTTTAGAGCTTTAATAATAATTTCTTTCATCAAAAACAGTACGAAAAGAAATGTCTAAATTATATAAGAAAAACACCTTTTTATGAAATTTTTCGTTTATGATATCCCTCGAACGAATCAACCGATACATATCAAGAATACGTCTGATATTTTGACTTTTAAATAATTACGCGGCACTGAGTCCATCTATGATGCTGCCACCTTCATCAAGCTTGTGAAAAACGGAAACCCATTACACACATAGTAAATTCTATACTGTAATAAAAAATTATTATATACAATTTTTTATATAAAAAGTAAAATAGATAATCTACAATTTTTATTAGAAACTTTTTTTCTCTGCTATCAATTTGGAATAATCTTGGAAAACCCCCTTCAAAAACTGTTTCCACCCTCTCTACCGAAAGGCAGAAACTCTCATTCCATGGAAATGATATATAAGCTACTTTCATTCAAAGTGAATAAAGCCAATATATTCTATGAATAAAGCTTCCAGACAGTAATTGCTACACAGCTATTATACTGCCAAAAAATATATACCAAAATTATATATTGTGACACTACTACAGAAATCATCTATAGACACTACTGAAACCATATTGAAAAATTTTGGCCTTCTTAGTATTATATATTTCTATGATATGACGTAAGATTTCTTCGAATAATCTATATTTTACGAATTTATCTAGGACTTATAGGAAAAATAAGGTGAAAAAACAAAATAATTTCTTTTTAACAATTAAATTTTAAATTAAGACCCAAAATTACTAAAATTCATTTAAATTTAATAGTGAATTCCTTTCGTCATATTATTACCTAAAATAGCACCAATCTATAATTTCTATATATGAAATGAAACAAAAACTACACTTTCTTTATCAAAATAAACTCGAAGTTTTATTGTTGAATTCAAATTACTTTATAAACAGAATTTTAAGATGGGACAACAAAATTTTTTACTAAGTCTGCCATGACGCGCCTATAACTTTTTATTCATCCTTATATTGTATGAATCAAAATTTGTTTATGATACAAATAATTTTTTTAATTCAATATCCAAATTGCCTTAATGCTGCATCTTTTAATTACCAATTATATTACAGCTTTTAGAGTTCAAAAATTCAAAATTTTGATTTACAGTACTCAGATGCCTGTATTTGACGGCATGTGATATTTATAATAAACAAACTATTTTCGCAGACATATAACTAAATAATAATTATCTGAATGTAATAAACTTTGGAATGCACAATCTTGACATGAAATCAGTGGAAGTGTAAATTAGCTTTTCCGGAAAATAATAATTTGATTCTTTATCTAGAAAATAATAAATTTTTTTCTTAAATTCTATTCGTTTTGTATTTCCAAATTCGACTTCAGTTTATTTGAAGTCTTAATTCATCCCAAGATTGTATTTACCTTATGTCATTACATTTGGATAATTATCTTTGAGTAATCTGTGTGCGAAAACAGTACCTTTATTATACATATATCATTCTGTCTAATAATTCCTCTTCAGGGAGATACCATAAAAAATTTCCTTACAACACATTTATCTTTTGAAGTCAACCCAAACGAATTAATTATAAGTTAAGAATATCTATATTTATCATAAGGCAAAAGAAAATTTATCTATACAAACATATATTGGATTTAAATACATATTTTTAAATTTTCTACTTTTACGAAATAAACATCAATAAATTAAGCCTGACCTATCTCTTTTACCAGTTTACAAAAATTAAAAAAAAAGTAGGTATTATTTTTCCTTGTTTTAAAATTATTTTCAATAGAAATATTGGCTTGTTCTTTATTGAACAAGCCAAATCTGATTTAATTAACGGAAAAGTTTGATTTCTGATCCAACGTATAATAACTAGCAACTGTAGGTTGATATCTGTCACACATCACAAATTCTATGAGAATTCTTTATAAGATTTATAGTTTCATTCAACAACAAAATTTTCCTCCGAAACTTCTAGTAATTTTATATTTAGTTCGCAAATTTCATAATCTGGAACAAATTTTTAAACGCAAAATTTGTATCTCAATTTTAAAAATTTCAAGTCTACGTTATAAGCAATTCCTTTAAGCATGGGAAATTTTATCAGTTAAATTACCCATTATTCAGCATATCTTTAAAAATATTCAAAATAAATGGGAAATCAGTTAAAAATGAAAACTTTCAGAATAAATTTAAAAATGAAAATTAATAAACACTGACGTTTTTTAATAAATTTATTTAATAAATGTATACATCTTATGCTACTGGATCATCCCCCTTTGTTGTACGGGTGTAGATTAATTGCGCGTGGTGTTGAATAACTTGCTTAATTAATCCTAGAACAGAAAAATTAATAATTAATTTCCTAAAATCAAAACGAACAAAACATGTAAAATTTTACTTTTAGATTTTTCAGACTCATTATATCAGTTTTTACTACCACGATGGTGTCTATGATAAAAGTTATCATCACAAGAAATACAATTAATTATAAAAAATAATTTGTTAAATAAAACTAATAAATACCTTTTTGTTGGAGTTCAATCAATGCCCTTCGTGCCAAAGATCCTCGTACCTTCAAACGTTCAGATACAACAGATGGTGTAATAAGTTTGTATTGTGGTACTTCTTTATATAATTTTTCATATGTAGCTTTATCAAATAAAACTTGATTGTTTAACTTATCACGAACTTTTCCTTTCGACCACTTCTACACAACAAACAAGAAAAAAAAATTACAACTAAAAATTATCACATAGGTTAATTTTACTTTACCTTCTTTTTAGCTTTGCCACCACCAGACCCTTCTTTCTTCTTTTGGGTTTTTTGTGGTTGTTTTGCTCCACCTTTGGAATCCTTCTTTGGAGGCTAAAAAATTAACACTAATTAAAATGGTAACCTAACCCCAATTTATAGGAACCATGTGATAATCAACATGGTTTACTTATATGGTTTATTAATATGTAATTCAAAAAATTTATTTAAATTAAACTGACAAATAGAAATTAAATTAATTCATAATAAAATTGAAGCAGTTTTGTAGAATAAAACAATAAATTAGTTAATTTTAATCATAATATAACTCACCATGTTGACGATTTCTTACTGAAAGAACAGGAAACAAATATTTTGTATGATATTCCGCACATGCTTACTTTACTTAACTACAATACGCGTGCGTCGACATAAACTGTAGTTCTCATCGACGTGTTGATATGGACATCCGCTGGAACAAAATAGTTATATCTCTGATAATATATATATGTATATCTTTTCAACTCAAACTGAAGTTAATATAGCTTTACCTTATCATTAAGTGTCTCTAGTTACAACTCTTAAACTGTACAACAATAATTCATCCATTTAAATTTACTGCATCCAGTATTATAGCTCAATGGTTATACTAAATTTCAAAGTATAAATTAAAAACCGGTAAAGCTATCCTTTTTCAAAGTATTTTAACATAAACACATTGAACAAAGAGAAATTATATTTT
Organism: Chrysopa pallens; assembly: GCA_020423425.1. Taxonomy (NCBI): domain Eukaryota; kingdom Metazoa; phylum Arthropoda; class Insecta; order Neuroptera; family Chrysopidae; genus Chrysopa; species Chrysopa pallens. The sequence goes on along the minus strand of CM035592.1, from coordinate 81,945,013 downwards.
CAAATTTTATATTATTTTTTCCAATGTTGTCATGCTTATATTTGCTAAAAATGTAAAACAGGCTCGTCTACCTACGTTAATATTGTTAATTGTAAAAATTTTTTGTAATATCATCAAATTATTATAACTATCACAAATTTTTATGATCATTTCAATTTATGCCATTTTAATATACCGATTTTAATTAACTTGTAATCTGTTAACACTTGCATTCTGCATAGCCATTCACTCGTCGCTTGGATATGATTGCGCCTTAATTTAGTAAAATTAAATATTAATAGTATCTCAATAAATAATGAATCCTAAAATCTATAATCTATGATGCCCATATAAACTCAATTAAAAATTTATAGCCGAAGTGATGAGTAGAATTGACTTTTCACTGACTTTCTGAATTAACTTTTAAATAGAAACGTTGCAATGCTTAAGAGTTTATATATTTTTTTATAAGTATCTGAAAGTCTTATTATATATCAAATTAATATTTCGCATAAAAGTTTTGGATTACTCTAGTCTCTAGAGTATTTGTTAAATATGTAAAACTGCTCATATTTAATGCCCTATTAGTATAGAAAAACTCTGACGTGTTTTATTTGGTTTTATCACAATGAAAATGTGGCAATGAGCTTCTATTGGTTACCACTATTGTCGCCACATCGCTTCTATTAACTTTGACAGTTTATTTTATAGTTTAATTAATAGAAAAGTTTAGATACTATTATTTATTTGTAAAACTTTGTTTACTTGTATTAATAATGTACATATTTAATAAAAATATGAATTACACATTGTTTGATATAATTAGAAAATAAATGAGAATGAAATTAAATGTATGCTTCTGAACTAACTTTTTTTAACTATGAAGTTTCATTGAACACGTAGGCATACTTTACTGGAAAAATATGTTTTTAAGTGCTACAAATTTTATGCTACTCAATAAAAATTAATGAAAAAAATTAATTACAGAATATCATATTGTTTTAATGTTTTCGAGTAGTGTTTAATGATAATTATTAATTAGTTTAATAAATTATAACCTAACATTGTATTAAAATGTTACCATTATCACATAAAGATTCCTTACATCGTGGAATTGGATCAAAAATAAAAGAAAAAATTCAAGGATGGATAAGATTAATTTTTGCTGATAAAAATTCACGAAATCTTTTCCTGTTTTTATTATTGAATTTGTCGTTTGCATTTGTGGAACTTCTTTATGGAGTATGGTCAAACAGTTTGGGTAACTTCAGTTTTAATTATTTTATTTATATCAGTAATAGCAAAAAATGTAATGTAAAAAAAATTTTTAGGTCTTATTTCGGATTCGTTCCATATGTTTTTCGATTGTACGGGGCTATTAGCCGGTTTAGCTGCATCCGTTATTACTAAATGGCGTGCAAATGATAAATTTTCATATGGATATGTACGAGCAGAAGTTATAGCGGGATTTGTTAATGGATTGTTTTTATTATTTATTGCATTTTTTATAATGTCGGAAGCTGTAGAAAGAGCTATTGAACCCCCAGAGGTATGTTATTTAAGAATTGCAAATGATTGCAGAAAGAACTAGTCAGCAATTAATTTTTTGCATTTTAAATGTTTTTGGTACAAGAAATACATAATGAATTCATATAATAAGTATGTGGACACCTGTTTTCCAAAACCTGTTACAATTGCCTTAATCAATTTAATCAATTACTCAATATATAATAATCAATTTAAAATCGAAAATTAACAGTAAAAATACACAATATAAAAATATTGTTTAAGCAGCATCTACTGCTTATGTTTTATTTTTATTTTTTGAAAATTTTACTGTTTATTATTTTTTTTTTTTTAGAATAAAAATTTAATAGAATTTTGGTTTTTTTAATGACCGTTTTTCGTTTTTCGATTTTATATTGCTTATAATACGAAATTGAAGTATTTTTCAAGAAGACTTCATACCTTATATTACATTGAAATTGGAAGTAGGTCGAAAAAAATATTTAACCAACAATTGATCCGACACCTCACGGTTGCTTATTTTTTCAGCTGTTTCAATATTGTTTCAGCTGACACAAACCCATTGGCATAATGTGATTTTCGATTTTTGCATATTCAAGCACTTTCAGTGTCTGCTCTGAAAATATATTTTGAAAATATCGCTAAGTATATTAGTCCTCCAAGTAATTGAAGATGTAGTAAAAGAACGTGAACAAATCGAGTGTTTGATCGATTTTAGTAATGAAGAATTGTCCACCAAAAAAAAAAAAACATTGCAAAAAATTATTTAACTTTTAATTTTTGAATTTTATACTTACATTAAACATTTTGACGTGATAATTTGTAGATACTTAGTCTCAATTCACAGCCTCTGTATTTTCTGAGATTTTATTTATTTAAGTTCATTGTTTTCAGAACTTTGAAAGCCGGAATTAGTAAATTACTTGTAAAACTTAGTATCATAAGAAAGTTTTAGATTTTTTCCATTATCTACAACTTGTACATTTAACTTTTTTCGGTAAAATGCATAGCTTAGCCGCAAAAGGAAAAAAAAATATTACGTGTATACTACCCACTCCCTTCCGGGACTTTTATGGAGTTTGGTCGTTTTTTCCTTAATAACTCATACCATTAACTAAATTTTGCGACCATTTGTATACTGCTAATAATTTATCTTCTATTGCGGTATAACGTTTTTGTACTGGTCTACAGGGTAATATAGATAGTGAGATTTTTCGGTTTATGATTCACTGTCTCTGATCATTACAATGGTAATATAAAACGATTTAATTTTATTTTAACTACTGAGTTTGAAAGAGACGGAACAATAAAGCTAAGAAAATTTGTAATGATTTATTTTTTAATTTTAGGTAAAACATGAGCGATTGTTTGTAGTATCCGTATTAGGATTTTTAGTAAATTTAGTTGGAATTTACGCATTCCAACATGGTCATGGGCATTCACATGGTGGCGGTAGCAGTCATTCACACGGTGGTCGTACAACAAGTAGTCATGGTAATGGCAATAGTATCAATCATTTCCATAGTCAATCTAATTCACATCATGGTCATTCTCATAATGATCACGATAGTGGTGGGCATCACGGTCATTCTCACGACTCCATGTATGCAAATGATTTCGAATTATCTTCAGGAAACTCACAAATAATGAAAGGAGTTTTTCTACATATATTAGCCGATACATTGGGTAGTGTTGGTGTAATTATATCTGCGGTTTTAATGCAAATGTTTGGTTGGCTTCGTGCTGATCCTATATGTTCAATGTTTATTGCCTTATTGATTGGTGTCAGTGTTCTAGCATTAATCAAAGACTCAATATTAATATTAATGCAACGTCAACCACAAGCATTAGATCATCTACTACCACAATGTTATCAAAAGGTAACTGCATTAGCTGGTGTGTATTCCGTACAAGAACCACATTTTTGGACGTTATGTAGTGATATATATGTTGGTGGTTTAAAATTAGAAGTATCAAAGAATGTAGATCCTAAATATGTTATTACACATACACAATTAATATTCGCTGCAGCGGGAGTTAGACAATTATATGTACAATTGGATTATACACCAATGTGATCAACAATGAACTATAATTTTTATATAAATAATAATAATGAATGTGATTCTTGTGTTATATGTTTGAGAGGTAAATATTCATTGACAAGACGATGGTTGTGCAATCAATTGATTACATATTTAAGCATTTATAAATCAAAAAAATCTTTTTATTCCATACATATGTTTGTTATTTAATTTATTTATAAATACCTCGTCGCATTCATAAATTACATTAAGGTAGTTGGTGCCTCAACTGCCCTTTTTACGATAATTTTTCAAAAACTGATATTTTATTATTTAAGTAGTTATCGTGTTTAAGGTGCTTATACGAAAATTATGGACAGTTTTCTTACAAAGATATTCAAAAATTGTTCAGACTTATATTGTACTATACGCCATAACTACAATTTAATTTACAAAACGTAAATTCAAAACTTCTTAAGATTGTTTTAAAAAACTTGATTAATATAAACAGCATCTGAAAACAAATTTCAGTTTTAAAGAAATTTTTCAATAAAAGTTCAAAAATTGATTTTTTTAAACAGCTCAAGGAATACGTTAAAAAGACATGACAAAAAATTACTTTTTATTAATTTGTGTTTATTATTTTGTGTAGTTAACATATTATAATATATTCTAAATATAAACTACGTATATAAGAATACTATGTATATATTTAGAATACTACGTATATATTTAGAATACAACGTATTCTATAGTATTTAACTTTTATCTACGTATTCTATAGTATTTAACTTTTATCTACGCATTCTAAAGTATTAACGACACAGACGGTGGGGTATCAACTACCTTAAATATTAAGTGAGATATAAAGAGATTATGAATGTTTGGTATGCAAATGTTAAGACCAACACATGTTAAGACCAAACTAGTGACTCATTCTAGAGTGATTTAAAAAAATTAATCTATATGTGATCGTTTCTCGACAAACTGGGAAAAAATGATAAGTAATTTTTATCACATTAAGTTTCATAAATTTTTTCGGTAGATAAAAATAAGAATATGCATTTTTAATTAAATTTTTAAAATTATGTATGTTTGTAAATTTGTATAATAAACAACTACAAATTTATAAAATAGTATAACTAATTTTTTTTTAACATAAATTTATTTATAATTAACGGTTTGTGTATTCGTAAACTCTTAGAGAACCGATTTGTGGGTTACAAACTTATATATTCTACCCATGATTAAGACCATCATATCTAGATGTATGTTAATAATTTTGTGTATGGAATAATTATAATAATAAATTATTCACTACAATATAGCAAATAAACCCAAATTTAATCCTGAAAACAAAATCCAAGGTAATGTTGCATCAAATAGATTCTCTTATTTAGCAAATCATGCAAAGGCCAATGTACTATAAGATTGTACAAATTGTGAAACATCAGCGTGAAATACCAAAAGTTGTTTTGTTCTTAATAGGCAACTTGCTAAACACTAATGTATCATTATAAAAAATGAGCATGTGTATGTCGGTTAATTTATTTAACTCCGGTTAATTAATTTTTTGTAATATTTTTTTTTTTTTTAATGATAAAAAATTAAACAAAAACATAATAAAATTTTTGTAGAAAAATTTCTGTAATTTATTGTTAGCAGATGGTTTTATAGTTTTTTCGTATATTTTACTTTCATATCATTTCATAATGTTTAAATTGATATTGACAAAAAAAATGTAATATTATTCAAATAATGAAATAATTTTATTATTATTGTAACACTTCGAGTATTTTTTAAATGAATTTGTATAAAACATGTGAAATATTTCTATACGACGTATAGTTTTCTATTTTGCGAGAAACGAGCATATATACAAGATCCAGAATAAACTATAGTTATAAGAGATGTTTTTATATATTTTAAAATTTATTCACATCTATCGATTTAAAATTATTCAACGTTTAACGTTAAAATATCTTGGTTTTTTTTCATTTAATATTTTGTTTATTAGGTCTATAGAGCAACAAATTTTTCTGGTACGAAAATTTTAAAACTGGGCATTTTCGTTTTTTGAGCCCATAAAATTTTCGATCACAACGACATGTTTCAAATTGACAGGTATTTACTTTTTTGTTATTGTAATCGGAAGATCATTTAATAACAAGTATAAAAATCGAAATCTGACAAAACGAATTGTCCGTTGTTTGACATTTGACAATTGCTATTTTCAAGGCAACGGACACAAAGTTTTATCACATATCATTTAAAATATTTTTCGTATTTGTTATTTTTCTATTAAAATAACAAAAAAAAAAACGACAATTTGATACTTTTGGAGACAAACAAAAATTTTACGGGGCCCTAAAAAGAAAACACATTTTTCAGAATTTTCGAAGAGTAAAAAGTTTTTCACTAAACATAATGAAGCTATTCGTTAAGTTTCAGCTATTAATTATTAAAATAATCATGTGATGTAGGTTCTGTAGACTGAAAAAAAGAAGAAAATCATGTAAAGTTTTAAATTTAATACTTTATAATTTACACTTTAAATTCAATTTGATAAATCGTGATTGAATAGACGATGCTCATTTATACGCTTACATGTGGAGTGTAATATAAAAAAAAACACTACTCCCACAATGTATAGTAGCCAAAAAAATGATGATTCTTATAGCAATTGAACAAAATATTTTCCTAGTTTGCTAGGTTTACGAATTTTATTAAAATCACCGTCACAAGATATGGTGTAGGCATGACAATATTGCATCGAACACAGTTATACTAATTCTTATAAAATAAATAATTTTGTTTTATTACATGGGTTTTGAAATTTTAAATAAATTATTAAAAAAAATTTTTTTTTTGAACAGTAGAACTTTTTAACTTGCTATCAATGTACTATATATATCCATGTAAAAACGACCTGAATTTAGGAATGGAGACAGAACATACCTAAGGCAAGACTAAAAAATGTCAAACTTTTCTGGATGAAATAAAACATATAGATAATTCTAGATGAAATAAAGCAATGTTTCACAATTTTATTTCTACTCCAAAATTGCAATATCTGTAAAAGAGAATTTTCTAAGTCGGTGGTAACGATTTCTCAAAATTTTATAAAAAAATTGTTCAATTACCATTATTTTATATAATTTAAGTTTGAGAAGAATTGTTTTTTTATAATATTCAATTATAACAAAGAAAAGGTAATGAAAATGTTAAAAATGTTTGATTTACCTTTCAAAATTCATGTAACGTCGTAACAAAAGTCTAAAACTCTTAAAATAATGAATCATAAAAAATTGTTAAGTTTTTGAAATTTTTATTTTATAATTATTTAATTCACCATCGCATAATACATTTACAAAACATTCGGCAATTACGTTGCATGTATAAACACATCTGCAATTAATAGAAACATGTATCAAAAATTTTTATAGAAAATTAAATTTTAAATTTTATGGATTAATTGGACAGCCGATGCGACGTATAATTTTCATGAAATCAAACTTATTGAACGTATAATTATTTTTTAGTAGAATAAATGTTCCAAAATACACATTCCAAATCAAAATAAAAAAAAATGAATATAAAAAATCGAAATTGTCGAGTTCATAAATAAATGAATTTTGTTAAAAAATCTTCCGAATTTTAGTGTCATTCCGAATTTGAAGTTTTGATCTATTATTTATGATAAATATATTTTATAGCAATAGTTATTAAAAAATTTTAAAAAATATTTCATTATTGTTATTTTCACTTTTTCACTCGTCCTCATAAAATAATAAATATTTTATGATATAAATTGTTCAACTATTAAATTTATATTTAGTGGAGTAAGCCTGGTTTTTGATCGAAAATTTTGAGAGATTTAATTTAATATGAAAAAGTATGTTTAGGTGTAAAAAACCATGATCAGTAAAGTTTTCTAACCTCAGATTAGTTCAATACCCTTTTATATCCTAAAAAGGTTTTTTTGCATGTTTTTGACGTCTTATGGGAAAATTGTTCAGTTTTAATTTATTTTGTACTACTTTCAATACTAGCTAAGATTTGAAATTGATACCCTTGAAATTGTCAATGTTTAAGAAGCTTCTTGAGAAACCTGAGTTTAACCTGATGATAATTAGTAATTTTTATGATATAGTGAGAGGGGAGTATGTTCTTCAGAAACATTTCTGATAAGGACGATTTAAATTGTGACGAGACTGAAGAGATCTTTCATAATGTATATTCTGATTCTGAAACAAGCAGTGCGTGTAACAGTATTTCAAGTAAAAATAGCTTTAAAAGTATAAAACTTGCAAGAAAATCATAAATTTCCGGACCATAAATACTCAAAAACATGTATATATTATTTTATATCACCACATGTAAACATATATACCAAAACTAGATAATTTTTGAGAACGCTCAAACTCTTTAATTCTACTCACATTACATGAAAGTGTTCATAGTACCCTACAATTTTTTTTACATTTTGTTTTCATACAACCACAAGAGCAATTTGCGCTATCCAAATCTACCCTAGATATTCATAATTTAGATTTTTTTTACATATTTTGTAAATATTATGAATTTCATATCTTAGCTAGTACTGGAAGTGGTAGAAAATTAATTAAAACTGAAAAATTTACCCTTAAAATGGGAATTTTTATACAAGTAAATTTATACACAAAAATATTTCGTATTAATATTATAAAAAAAGTCAATTTTGTATGTAATGTTTTTATTATTCTGATGCATATCCGTGTTAAACGATAAACATAACCACAAATTTGATTTTTAATATGAAATTATTGCTATTAAAAAATACTTTAAAATTTGTTAATGATAATAATTTGAGGATTACCGTGGTATTTTATTTTTATAAATTTGACCTGTATAAAAAGATTAAATATTAATGTATAAGACAAGGTAAAACAATGTGTAAGGACAAGGAAATTCCGACAAACAGAAAAGAACAAGTACTTCGCTAGTTTATTAGTATGGAAAGAAATGGTAAACCCTTGTTCCATGAAAACAAGTGCTTGTGATATATAAAAGAAGAGATAGTGAAATAAATATTTATTTATTTAAAATAACCAAGACTTTAACTATCTATTATTTTATACCACGGTTCTATATAAGACCGTGTTTTATACCACTATTTTTTTTCCCGGAACCTGAGTATAAAAATAGAAACAGGAAATGGGAGTATATTTTATTAGTTTATATGACTTTTGTTTTGAAAAATGATATATTTTACTGGATATTTTCATACAGTTCAACAATAGTACAATTTGACATTTCTGATTGAAAACGGTATGAATCGCTCTTGTACTTACGCCTCCGTCTTAAAATTGACAATTAACGCCAGAAAAACTCAAATGACATGAACTACTATTACGTAAAACACTTGGAATCCAGTAGTTAATAGGAATTGGCACAGTAAATGAGAACTCTATAACGACAATCTCTAATGTAATATGTATGGTATTTTTTCAATTTTCGCGGATAAATAACCCAAAAAAAAAAATTATTTAAGTGTTATGAAATCTGGTATGCATCTGTTTTCTTAGTTTTGAAAACCGGATAGAAAATCGGAATTGCGCTCGTTTCTAAATTTGGCATTATAATATGTATTTATTAACTGCTAATTTAAATCCGAAAATTATATACAAGAGGTAAGAGTTTATTGGTCTAAATTTAATAACGATTGTATGAAAAATTTGGTAATTCAAATATTAAAATGTATAATACTCAGACATGTAATGTCATTTTTTAAATACTTCAAAAATTTATATTATTTATGAGTAGATAGGAATATTTAAATTGTAATTTCTAATGTTAATGAAATGAACTCTACACGTTTTAGGTGGAAATTGGTTCACGCTTAAATTGACTCCTATTTTGGTACGTATATTTTATGTTTATGTATGAAAAATCGGTTTTACATTTCCAAAATTTTTTTTCATTGGTTCTAAATTTTTAGAAATGTATTATTTCGACTTGATTTGAGCTTGAAAATATAAAAAAAACAATATGTGTGAATTTTGAGATAAGATACTGCAAAAAAAGCAAAGACGTGAATTTCATAAGTATTTCTGATTTTTTGCTGGTTTTTAATCATAAAGTCTCATTCTATACATTTCTTTAAAATTCATAACTAGTACAAGTTAACAATTTTCAATTGATGCTTTATTTTTTTTAATAACGAGAAATCATATTCCTCATCTAAATTTTATACTTTTAAGGCATATTTTCTATGCAGATCGTCTTTTTATATAGAATATCACTTTTATACATACATACAAAAAATATATTTACAATCACTGACAGATTATCACATTTGCCCTTACCTAAGTCTAAGTCTAATTATATTACCTTTTACCCGTAATTAGTATGATTATGATTAGGGGTTCGAAGAGTCCAGTTCCTTGATTCTCTTAACAATCTAAAGAATTAATTAAAATTGCAAAGGAAATAGTTTTTAGGCATATTTCTGAACTAATGAAAATTGAGTTATAGATACTAAAAATGTGGCGTAACGTATACCTTAAGGGTGATTGTTACCTCTGTAATAAGCACAATTCTTAATGTAATGTGTTTCAATTTTCGCGTACAAATAACTTTAAAAATAATTATCTAAATGTTATGAAATTTGGTATGCACAATATTGACATGAAAACGGAGGACTTATCAAAGAGTTTTCCCAAAAAAATATCTGAGGTAAAAATTGATTTTTACCTCGTAAATGCTTGTATATTATCTTTGTATAAAAAATGTCTCTTATTGTTTGTTTTAGACCAAGGCTTATTTTATTCTTTAAACTAAATAGGCTATACAAAATTTGATTCCATTTTAAAAATGAATTGGGCTCTCATTTAACCTTGTACCAATACATCTAAAAGAAAGTATGTATTTGAGACTAATCGGACCTTTCAAATCAAGTTTTTATTAACGATTAACCTTATATTTCTTGTTAAGTATTATATTACGTTAATATTTTCCAAACGAACCTTAGAAACCAAAATTTATGTTTCTTTTGACACCGATAGGACAAAGCTATAATCATTAAGAATTCATCCGTTATTTTGATTGAAATGATGATACGAGAATTTATGCCATATTAGCCATTTATTGTAAGTAAGGGCATGGCAAACATAAAAAAAAGAGTCAATTGGACTGGGAATTAATTCTGTAGGGGTAGGCTTTCCACATAAAATATAAAAACAAATGTTTCGAGTTCCTTTACAAATTTAATTTATGTTATAATGTTACATTAGGTCCATTCAAATTTTAAATGTAAACTTTAGAAGGATTATTCACAGCTGTTCCTTCTATAAAGGAGTATGATTCTAACAACCGCTTGACTTAATTTGCATGTAATATACATTGTATTTCTTTCAATTTTCGCGCACAAATAACTAAAATAATACTGCTCCAAATGTTATGAAATTTGGTGTGGACAATATTGACATGAAAACGGAAGACTTGTAGAAGAGTTTTTCTCGAAAAAAATATTTCTAGATATAAAATCAAATTTTGAGTTTGACCTTAGAAATTTTTGTCGAGAAAAACTTCAATAAATTTTTCGTTTTCATGTCAATATTGTGCATACGAAATTTCATAACATTTGGATAAGTATTTTTTCAGTTATTTGTGAGCGAATATTAAAAAATTTTAATTGAGTGTGATTTTAACAGCTGTGAATAATCTCTATTAAGAATATTTTAAAATAGTGCCAAAATATTGTATTTTCAAAATCTGTAAATTTTAATATAAATTTTGACCATTTTTCATCAAAATGCTTTCAAGTATGAAACAAAATCAGACTATGTAATCACTTTTCAGTTGAAATAAAAATTACCTAATTCTATAAATTCTATGTTCAATAAATAACAATTTTTATTTTATTTATTTACTGTCTGTATATGCAACTTCGCTCGAGTAACTTTTTTTTTTTTTTCAAAGTACCTATATAACTACGCTGAAAGTCCATTCTAAATACTTATAAAAGAATTTTTGAAATCGAATGACAATATTTTCAGATTTTTCATACTTAGTTCAGTTCCCCATCCGAATTGCGAGAATGATTTTATATAGTGGTAAAATAATTTTGAAATGGGATAAATAGTTTCAGGGATTGTTTCATAATAAGTTTAAACTCTTTACATTTTTGCAAGTGAACAATAGCTTCCACACTCACTTTGAATGCTGATTCTATAAAAAATTAGTAAATTAATTTTGAAATCGAAAAAGTAGTGATTTTGACATTAAGTATGCGTGGATGTCTTTAATAAAACCATTTTTAGAATATTTTAATTAATCCCATTATTTATAAGAATATAATTATTGTCTCAGGTTAATCATGTTATTGTCTCAGGTCTAGATTTTGTAATCTGAATAAGGGAAACACAAAACCAAGAATATTTCATGATGTAATTAATTATACATTTCACATAAAAAGGCTCAAAAATATCTAAGTTTTTTGAATTTATACCCAATTTTTATAAGAATAAAGTCAAATGCAGAATATACGTCGTACAGATCTATGTCGATTGAAATGTATATACTCAAATTTTACTCACACTATAGAATATACGAAAAAACTCTCAAACAAAAGTTGTTTTCATTAAAAAAATGAACACTTTTTGCATTTACAACTCTCTATCTCTAACCGTTAAGAAGTTGTATTTTTAAATAAGAGTTTTGCAGCGTGAATGTGTAAATCAGTTTTTATAGCTTATAAGCTATATGGATAATTAATTCCATCCTTTTTGATGAAATGCGTATCCAATAAGCCGTTCTGGCGTGATACGCGAACAGGCAGACTGCAAGCTTTTAATCATATTTTTTGCATTCACTACCTTCATATCATATTGCTCAAATTTTGTATAATTTTACAAAAATTATCAATGTACAGCATTATATCTGTCAAGAATTTTTTTGAATGTATATATTTAATTATTTAAGGTCGTTGAACTGTTGAGATAGGCGACCAAATGAGGTTATAAATTACGAAGGTTATAAGTTACAAACGTCCATATTAAATAGATATATTTCATATTGTTACATAATTTGGATAGTTAGAAAAGGAGAAAATCATAAACATTGAGTGTAAGAACATTAGAAGATAAAGTCTAACTCTAGGACCGTTCTTCTATAGGCATACAGAATGGACTACGCAATACCTTTATGAAATTGATCACTCTCTAGAGGGAGTGCGACTGTACGGCCAATATCTAATTCTTTTCCATAGGGTTGTAGCATACAATTAGAAAAAGACAAATAATGGTCGTACGATTTCTTGATCGTTATGATTAATGTTATTTTTTTGTTGAATAGGGAACGCTTAGCCCACTTTTCATTTCTATGGGCCTTTTAAATAGTCGGATAGTCGGTTGTCGTATAGACGTATGCATTTCCCTTGAAATTATGGTTGTCATATATGGGTATAAATGTCCAAATAGCTTGGAATAGGCTTGCCCACGATCACCCAACAAGCAACTACCGACTGTTTAGAACGGGCTTATGCATTCTACATAGTCAGATAGTCGTAAACAAGCACATTGCAATCATTTTTGACAGATATGGGCACACAAAATTGTAACTGGGTACTACCCGAATAAATAAATATGACAAAATTAGTTTGTAATGCGTTTGCGCAGGACTATCCAAAAACCGACTACTAACTATGTAGAGCGGGTCCCAAAGTCTAAACTACAAGAGTAAATCCGTATAAATGATAAGTAATAAGTTAATTTCTTTAAAAAATTGGGGAATAGTTTTGATCGGTTTGCAAGTTCAAAGTGTCTTAATTGAAGCTTAGAGAATTTAGTATTTAAGTCTATATGCTTGGAGAGCTGGAAATTCACGATTATATGAAAGATATTACTTTGTTGTTAAATCCAGAGTAGGTTTTAGGCAGATTCTTTTTGATGTGAGTGAAATTTGTTTGTCCCGTTTTGATTCTATTCTATTCTATGCACGTTTCTTCTCTTCTGGATAGCAAGGCTTTCGTAATATGAACCAGAGTAATTTTCGTTATAATATTCTATATATCACCCCCGTGTATTTTAAGCTTATCGATAAGTTTAACAGATTTTACTAAAAACATGGATCATCATCGAAGAATAAATTTTTTGGCGATGTATAATCTAATCTAAAAAAAGTTTAACTTAGATAAACAATATTAAATCTAAAGAAGACCTTAATACACCATAAAAATCGTATATTTTGTAATTTTATATAATATGAAAAATTCAGATTTGTGCATTTGATTATATGCCATAATAATAAAGAGTAGTTAACTAAATAAAAAAATTTGTTTAGAACTCGAGCTACTTCAGTTATATACTTAATATATAGTTATGAACAGTTTGTGTTTACTTGATTTGAAAAGTAGAAGATGACAGCCTTTTGCGAAAAAACTAACGACACTATCGGTAGAGTGTGTTAGGCTCGTGAGATGTGAGATGTGAGGTTCAAGAAACTGTCTCTCGGGCATTGTAGTGCCTCGCTAGTAGCGCTTCGCAGAGTCGTATAGTTATTTTGCGTTGACTCTTTCATGTGTGCTACTAAAAGTGCTATGCCATGCCGTGCCGCGCATGCCAGACGCGCTTTATTTATGTTTGAGTATTTTTATAATCTCTATGTAGATAATTGTATAACTCTAAAGTCTAAATTTAAACTGCATGATTTTGCGTTTCGTTTGAACTACTAGTGATTTATCTTTAGAAATTTTAACCCATAAATGTTAAATGATTCACTGATTTTTTAATGGGTTTCATTCAATTAACCGCAACGATAATTGAATTTATATTCGCATATTTACGTCGGACGGTGGTAACTATTATCCAAACCCCATTTAATATAAACAGTATTAACTAACAGCAATGTATTAATCCATTCGAAACAAGTAACTGTTTATGTAAAGACTATTTGCTATTGGGAATTACAGGGTTTTACAAAAATCCTGAGCAGCAAAATGAGGTAATCTCAAATGGGAAAAAATGAGAGAAATCTCAAATGTTATGAATTATGTTATATATAGTTACACTAAATACTTGAATATTTACCTATTTGTTTTAGTGCTTCCTTCCCAGTATCCATCACACTTAATTTGGTCGCTATAATTGTTAATTAATAAGCTTTACTAAAATTCACTAGAAAGCACCACCTCACAGGACAATTGTTTTAAATTATCAATTAACAATTTTAAATGTATGTATAATATATTTCATTCTACTTCTTAAAACATAATTAAATATCTCTTCATTTTACTATTAAGTTCATGTGAAAGTAGAACTCTACAAAATTAGAATGGATATTTCGAAATTAAATTCGTGTAATTTCTAACTGGGGATTTCTGGAGACTTTTCAAAAATTGCCCATCCAGTCATCAAGTAGACTCGATTGTTGCAATTTACAGCAATTAATGTATGCTAATGATTAAAAATAGTCAACTAAATCTGTTATTTTTATCTTCACTTGTATTTCAATAAAATGCATTATTAGTAAATAAGGTAATTTATTCTTATTTATTTTAAATTAAGAGAAGCTTATTCTATCTGTGTAAAACAAAATATTCATATTTAAAATTATTTCCTACTTTTTAATTCGTCTTTCTATTAACGTATGTATGGTACTTTTAAAAAACTATATTTTAAGACTAAAAACTTAAGACTACAAACAATCGCTTATATTAGCCACTTAGTATTTTGAATTCCGTTGTGTTACTACGTAGCTAGTACCATGCTATTGTATAATCATTGAATCTCTAGATGTCTACACAATTTTAAATCATTCAGATATGAAGAAGTGGATAAAAATTTTTTGAAAATTCCGTTATTTTGATAGATATTGTTGCGTCAAAGTAATTTAAAGCGTGTAACATTTAAGTTTTAGCTTAGAAAGAAGAAGTGATTGGATTAGTCTTTGTCAATTTAAAACACTTTAAATCTTATGCAACCCTGTGTATGAATCATGTACAATTATTTTGTATGATTAAGGCAAATAGATATTAAACATTAATAATAATGGACGATAACAAAGAGCCTCAAGGTACTGTTGATTATATTTAGAATACTCCCATAATATGGATATATCAAATTTGATACAATAAAGAAACAATAATGTCAAATAAGATCGTAAATGATCGTTTAATGTTCTAAGTGACAATCCATTATTATTGAAGCATAAGATAGTTACATTACTTCAAGAGCTACTTAAGTATAAGAATTATATTAATTTTAAATGGACGAAATGTTTACAGGGAATATCGAAGTATTGAAATATTCTTTGCTATTTTATTCAATTTCTCTCACAAAAAACTAAAAAAATAATTATTCAAATGTGATGAAATTGAGTATGCACTATATTACATGAAGACGGACGGCGCGTCGAATAGTTTTTTTTTTGCGTAAAACATTGCTAAACATAAAATAAAACTTTCAGTAATGAATCATTTTTGTTTTGGGAAAATCTCGACAAGCCCTCTGTTCATGTCAAGGTTGTGCATACCAAATTTCATGACCTTTGGGGAGCAATGTGTACGCGATGTTGTAAAAATATAATATATATTCCATGTACTACATGTATTCATTTATCGTAGAAGTTATGTGATATTTGTAAAATTATTTAATTGAATTTCAACTAAATTTCATTATAGGTATTTCAATTTTATAATCTATCGATTTTTACTTTTTAGCTTAAGAAGTAGGTTGGGACGCAAGGTGGTTCCAAAATTTTCATGTTTACAAAGTTTTGAATTGTTTTCATTATCTGATCATTTATCAATACAGATCTGAAAATGTTCAATAAACTGCGTATGAGTTAGTATATATTCCACGGATTTGAAACGTGTTTTAGAAATTTTTTTATTTTTTATGGATTGGGAGTCTGGTCTGACATTGAGTTTTAATTCCATCTCGCTTTAAAATATTGTTTTTTTTTTTTTGAAAAAAAAAGATTTTACAAAAATTGAATAAAAACTGATAGACTGATATTTTCAATTTTGGTAAAAATGGTCTATTTATACTCAAAGCTATCGTTTTTGGATACATTTCAGGCATCAATTGATGCTTTTCGATGATATGTTGAGATATTTCATATTGATAGATAAATAATTTATATTGTTTTTAAAAATACAATGAGTCTGGTTTATTACATATTAAATAAAATAATGGACACAACGCGATGTAAGATGTTAATTTAAATAGTTATATGTAATCGTGATGTACGAAGATGTCCGACACGTCCTCAACAAACAAGCTGCAATTTCGATGTGAGATGAAAAATTTATTTTCCATATTTATTTATATGATATTTTCTGTCTCATTCAGCTAACGAAGATAGCTAAAATTTCCTTTTTCTCAATATCCACTGTCACTGTCGTTCCTATTTCAGATTTTTGAATAAAAAATAGAGGTAAGTTGCGGGCACTATATTTCCGAAACGGTAATTGATGAGAAGTTTCTAAATTAGGAATTTTGTGAATACCTTCCCTTTATTTACCACAAATGAATAAATATTCGTTCATTTAGTTGGGGAGTTATGCGCGTTCATCTGAATCAGTTTGACAGACCGAGAGTTTCTCAAAGCCGCGATATATATAAAAAATTTTGAAATCGGAGGAAATTGTTATATATAAAGATCATAACGAACAGCATCAATTGCTAATAATAAACGAAATAATATTGAAAAAAATCAGTCAGTCAGTCACTCCAATTGTTGAATCAAAAGTAAATATAAGTTGAACACAAAACTATATTATCATAGTCATATAATGATTGCACTCAACATTATGTTGTTGGTTAAAGTTAGTTACTCAAATCAAATTATCGATATACTTTGGTTTATGTGTTGATATAAGGGTAATTTTTATCTACTCATTATCGAAATTTACTGTTATTATGAAAATAATAAAAATTGAAATATATTGAAGTAATTCAAAACATGTATTATATAGCAATAGAGGATCAGACTAAATTTTTTTTATTACTTCAATTGAAGTCTCTTTATTTTACGAACATGGATCAGAAATTATTTTTTTTTTTCAATTCCTTAAAAATAAGCAAGATATGGGCATTTCAAATTCTTAATTAAACAAATAGAGGCATACCAACGTATGATACCAACAATTTATATGGAGTACCATCAAATAAAATGCGTGTTAAACATCGTTGTCAAGACTGAAGTAGAACAGAAAATAATCGTTGATAGCTTATCGATTCATTTTTTTTGAGCTAATTTTAATTAAATTTTCAAGTTTTGTTATGGTATTGAGTTTAGTTTCAAATTCTGATTTGAAATATCGCAAATTTAAAATCAGTCCTGTACCTACTATTGTTTAAAAAATAAGAATTTACCATAAATGAATTTTTCATCTATGGGATTAACAAATAACTAAATTTAATCAGTATTATTCGATTTTTAGAGGTTGAAAGTTTTTGGAACTTAAGTAACATTTTCGAGCATATAATTAAAATATATAATAGTTCATATAGAGCATATATTCATATTTTGTTTGCCAAATTTCATTTCACTTGGAGAATTACAGTTATTAATTAATGCACAAAAATTTGAAAAAATTCACAACCGCGACATTCGAAATGCGAAATCGATATTACCTTTCCGCTATACGGAATGCTTTTCAGGAAAATATTTTCTGATTACATGCTTAGCGTTGCATAATGTATCCCCAATTCAATTATAACTATCTTCGTATTTTCGAATTGAAATATCGATTTAAATAATTTATATACCGAAAATTTTCTTCTCGAAAAGTTTTATCACATGATGCAAAAAATAAATTTGACCGATGGCCTCCTGCGATTAAAAATATATTAAGCATTAATTTATTTCGTCTTAATAAAGCTTCTTCACCTAGCATAGGTCGATACACATATATGACTAGTCAGTCTGAGGGAAATGGGCGTAGTAATATTTCCATAAATATTTCTATTTATCTATTATAATAGACTTTATTGTCTTATACCTAAAGTAAACATTTTAAAAATTATCCCAAGAGATACTCTTACCCCCTCCCCCGAAGTAATACGTAATGTAAACGACCAGTCTACTGTTTTCCTTTTTGAATAATTTTGCTGGTTGAAGAAGAGGGAGAATGTTAGTTGATAAAGATACAAACTTTATACCAAAAGAAATTGATACCACATGGTATATTAAAAAGTGTATTGATTCTTTATAGGTGTAACTGAATAAAGATTATCATAGTAATATTATACTTAATATTATTTTAATATTAATGAATTTAGAGTCTCAAAGTGGCTATAGATTTTTTGCAATGATAAAATATTTGAATGGAAATCAGTAAGAAAGTTTTTTTTCATAGCGACCGCGACAACGACGTACCATTTTTAAGTGTTAAAAGAATACGTGATGTATCATTCACATATCACATACACTTACCATTATGTTGAAAATATATCGCTATATTAATATCTAATAGTGTTTGTTGTAAAGTTACCGTTACACGTTATTATTTATACCCTGTGCTCTACTATGATATTTCTGTTACAGTTGAAGTATAATATAAAATATTAATTTTGGTTTTTTATCATTAATTAATGTTGGTATAATCCTCGTGTCTATTCATTCATCAAATAATTGGTTTTAATATTTGTGTACATATAAGTTCATAAGTTTTAAAAATCGAATATTTAAAATAGAAAAACTCTTACCCTCTCGTCGCTGTTGGCTTGATTGTAATATCCGTGGCGCCTTGATTTTTTGATGAATTTTGACAAACCAAGTAAAATAAGATGAATACCAATTTTCGAGTTTTTTAGTTTTCCATTGGTAGTTTAATCACAGGTTGAACGTATGGGCCAAAAACCAGCCCGAAACGTGCAAACTAGACCCCACAATTCCATGGGTAGTTTAATCACAGGTAGAACGTTGGGGCCAAAAACTAAATCGATCCGTGCAAACTAATCCCCACTTATCCATGGGTTAATAACAGTCGAAAATAACTTAACGTATTTTAAATATTATTAATTAAATGTATTAAATATATAAGTGTTGATTTCCTTTAAACGAATTAAATTTCGGATATTTGTGCTTGAATTGTGTTTAAATTGTAGTCATTTAATAAATAATAATAATTAAATCTTGTGACATGTTTTAAATTGTGGTATTTATGTGACATAAACACGATAAACTTAAGTCGTCAAATAGACGCGCCACGGATATTGTAATCTCATCTCGCTGTTTATTCAAAACAACTATTTAATTTTGTGTACATGCTCCAATTAAGTATAGTATAAGTTGCAAACAACGTACTTTTCGAAATTTAAGTTTAGCAGAGTAATATAAGGGATGAGAATAAATACGCATGGAATTATTTATTGTTATCATGGATAAATTTAAAAGCGTCCCTGTGGGCAGTCATCTCACTAGTCTAAAACTGCTACAGCGTGTTGGAAATAATTACCACAGAGAAATTATTTTCATGCAACTTAAAAAATATATGCATGTTTATATACACCATCATAGATTTCCAATGTAATTAAAGCACAAATTACGCGTATGTATTTGCGGATACAAGCTAGTATTTCATATAATGCAATCGAATTATATTACGTGTCTATAGATATAACAGTGTGAAAATGGTTGTACAAACCGAAACATGCCACGTGATTATTAATTTTTAATAAATTATAAAATAAATAGTGGAATTATGCAAAATATAAATCCTTGAAGTTTTCTTCAGTCATTATATAATTAGTTATCCATAAAAATTGGCATTCACCGTTTCAATTTATATTTAAAATAAACAAATTTTTTGGATATTTTTTCAAAAATTTCCTATATTTATTAAAATATTATAAAAAAAATCCAAAATTTTATAGCGATTTTAATATATAGAGCAAGATAATAGGTTTAATGGAATGATGGTCTTAATGGTCTAATGGATTTCTATGTCCTAGACGTATGTTCAAATTGACGCTTCTTTGAACAAATTGACTTAATTTAATAAAATTAGGTAATGAGAAAATTAATTTTGCTTAAGCTAGATTTATTTTATGGTACAGTTACATAATTTTTATTTTGCTTTCTTTAATTTTAATGTAAGTGGAAAAAAATAAACTATTTTCTCTCAGTTATTTTTTGGTAAATTGGTTTCATTGAGTAGCCTCAATTTAAAATTTCAATTAACATAAAATGTAAGTAAACAATTCAAACTTAACCAATGTTATTATATCAATACTAGTTAAAGATAATCGAAACTAACAAATAGAAATACATGCGCACAGCAACTTTGCTGCTTTTCTTTACGCTGATTTATATCGGCTTCGGTGATGGTAGGGCTTGAAAGGCTTTGCATCTTTTATTTTTACAAACTCTTATAGTTGGTGGCCATTGAAATATTTATCTGTCTATTCTCTTAATTTCAGAAAGAGTAGGTCTCTAAGTAAGGATAATAATTGCTGAATAAACCATTCGACTTAATCTATCATACATGAGTACCTAAACATATAGACTTAGGTCAGTTGCGATGCGATACGTTAAAAAACTCATAACCTCCTCGTAACTGTGCGTCTCTCTTCAAGTTGGGCAAAAGAATATCTTGAGCAGTAAACAGCTCCAGTACCTACGAATGAATTATCGTTGTGAAGCTGAAATACGTAGAACGCAGTTTGAGCAGTTATAAACTACAGTTAAATTTATCCTCAAAGATCTTCAAGAATTTTGGTAGGGCGATAATTTTGTTCATTGTATGGACTAAAATTTTTTAGTAGGCACTTTATTTTCATATTTTCACATTATTGTAGTGAATAATATTTTTCACGACAAAAAAATTTAATTAGGAAGTATCACTCTAGATATCATAAAAATTAAGCTGAAACATATTAGACATAAATTGTTTAAAAAATGTATACGAAAGTATGATGTTCCCGCAAACTTTATATCTGAGAACACGTTGTAAATGTGACTTTATGAATGGTTGCGACGTGTACATATATAGTATTGTTACAAGTAGGCGTATGCTGACATTGCATATTGAAAAATATCCAGAACCACTTAAACTTTGAATGTATATCCATTGCTTACATAAACAATAAAAATGACAAGGTAATTGAAAACAAAGAAAATATTAACATTACAAATCAAAACCATTTGAGAAAAAGAAACTTTATTTGTAATCCATACACTCCTTCTAAATAAAACTTATTTAATATTTTATTAAATATTTCATCTAGGGTATTACAATATTATATTTTTGAGTAGTTTTGTACTTGACGTGTAGCATTAGACCCTAATAAACTAAATATTGAATAGCATTGCGGGTTATAAATACCATAATAATGATTGCTTAAGTTTTAGTGTTATTATGAGAAAAAGATTGATGAAGGTGTCGTTAAAAGTTTAACGCCGAGTGGAAAACTGTTTCTTGTGAATATCTCTCTAACAGTTATTATTATATTTCTGTAGTAGAAACAAGTTAGGGATCTTTACTTTTAAACAAATTTTTACTCACCTCAGGCCTATTACATGATATTTTTTACTTTTTATTTGATAAAAACGAGTTTGTTGTCATAAAAGCTGCTTAAAAGCTCAGATCTGTTCATATGTTTGAAGTGTTCAAAGTAAAATTTACATTTTTGATTCCATTCTATTTTTGGATTTTACAAAAAACCTCAATAACAATATCTAATTAATTTACTTATTTCTTTACACACCTTAAGAGTTTGATTTATAGGGGTGCATAAACGATTGTGCCAAATAGGATAATAGTTTACAGATTTTTAGATTTTTATATTATTACTAGCAGACCCAGACACGTGATGCTGTTACAATTTTCACTGAATAAAGTATGAAAAAACTATTTTCCTTAATATTTCATCGATTGCATGCAAAATTTTAAGTAGATTGGACAATACAAAGTTTGTCCTTGTTTTTCACACTGTTATGAGTGTGAGAGCCAATTTGTGTTTGGTGTAAGAAATCGATATCTCGTGATGTTGCCATTTGGTTCTTCGGTTTAACATATCGCCGTTTATTAGATACTAAATTCAACCGGTAAATTACCTTACACCATTATCGGTTAGAATCTTAGGAACTCACCGATAATTATAACTCTTTATCATATCAAAACCACATTTTCCTAGTTTGCATAGAAAAAAAGTTTATATTATTGCTGTTTTACCCTATTAGAAAAACGTTATAGGAAAAACCAAATTTCCCCTAATCATTCCACATGGAATGCAAAAAACTACATCTTTCAATCATGCATGGAACATATGTTATTATCTTTTGTTAAATAATAAAACATTTTTCCATTAAAAATCCCAAAAGAAAAAACTTTACCCCATTTCTCCGAGTTTCACAGTTCTTGGAAAAAATGGACCTAAAACCAAGTCTATTTTTTAAGATGGAGCAATTGACACATTTTGAAAAAAAATTTAATTTAAATCGGTTCAGTAGTTTAGTAGTTCATCCCGGACAAACTTGTGACATGTAATTTTTTTGTGTATAAAGCAGCGTACAGCGTTCGTAATGTAGCACCGTATCGTATGCCTGTTCTATTTCGTATTATATGTTACGCGTTTCATAGCCTTCCATCTTTTTGCCAAGCAAAGTACCTTACACTTTAAGTATTTTTTGTTGTTGTTAATTAATTTCAGTAAATTTTACTGTATTTTGTTCATTCCACCTCATATCGAAATATTGAAATACTATTGAAATAAAAGAATTAATGTTTACGTTTTGTCTTTGAAAATGTTGCATTTTTGAGTCCCCACTGTACGTAACCCCACCTAGCAACACCTTTTGATGCGATTCAAATTTACCGACAATTTGTGTGACGGGATGTAACATCAAATTTTGTTGTACGACGTTGCCACGTGCTCACGTGCACACAAAGTTGCTGTTACGCGTCAAAGTTGCGTTACGGTGTTACGCCACACGCGAATGTTGCACGTGTGTACGCGGCTGTAGGATTTGAAAGGTACACGAATAATTCCATTAAATTTTTTTGAGGATATATTTGCTTGAAATATTAAATATTCCAACATTCCGTATTAAATATTTTATTCATATTGCATAAATCATTTAATATTGTTTGGAAGGTTAATTATTTAATATTGTTTATTAATATTGTTTTGAAGTCGAATCATCATTTGCTCACCGGGAAAGGGGAGGTCGCATATATTAAATTGGTATTAATTTTTTCATATTATTACCTAATGAAGCTAAACAATCAAGAAAGCAAAATCGTAGAAACTAGTAATAAATTTTCAATAAGAAGTTGTAAAAGATGGTCAATAAATTAGTCGATAATAAAAGGCACTTGAATATGTAGTATTCCACTTGAACGATATTGTTCGTTATTAGCATAAGGTTTATAAAGACGCAGGTTGAATAACGGACATGTATCCTCGTTTGACTTTTTTCTTTTACCAGCCTTTATATAAACCTTTATCTCAGAGTCTTCTTTTTGAATTTATTTCTATACCACAAATCTTGTATACGCCAGTTTTAAAAAAGTGATAAAATTCGAAATGAAATTAATTCGGAAACTATTGGATATACAGAGACAGCTTTGAACTCTAAATTAGAGAATAAAATTAATATAACATTAATTCGAAAACAGTCTTTTCTTGTTTTAAACAAATTTACCAGAAATACTGTAGTTTATAGGGTCGAAGAACAAATTTATTTTTTACAATCAACGGTGCAAATTTTTTTTTGCAAATTTGTACTGATGTTTTAATGGTTGTATCTGACTTTAAACAGACCGCATGAAGAACAAATCTATAGCGTTTTGACAAAAACCAAAGCAAGTTTTCGATTTATTATTGGATGTTGATATATTAAGAATTAAGTGTGAAAGGATATTTTTACATTTAAAGTCGGATATCTACGTAAAACTCCCATAGAGAGACTTAAAAAACATCAAAATGAAGCTTAAAAACCAAGCTATTCAACCTATGTATTGGTTTAACTAAACACACTTTTCCGAAAAACAAAACAATACAAAACAAAAAAATATTAATATTTTTAATCGTTGCGCAATAAACGCTTAAGCTATCTCCTTGCGGTCATTTTTAAATGAGAGACAGTCGTTCAAAAATCACTAAAAATCACTTGCTAATTTTTGTTATTTCTAGTTTATTGCAGTTGTTTATTTCGATAGTGCAAATATTTATTGAAAAATTTCAGTGTGCCGTCAGAAGATAAAAATTGTATATACCTTACTTTAGGTTGGTACAGTATAGCAATAATATGTATATTATATACACCATTAGCACAATATAAATATATACAATAAAGACGCAGAAAATTAAGAATTATAGATCAACCCATAAGAGTTCTATTATATATTTTGGCAATAAAATGACAAAATTAGTATTTATTTACTCGACATACATAATATATTAGAGTATTTAAAATTTAGTTTGTAATGCTGTCTAATATTGATCGCACAAACAAAATTTTGGTATAGATGTTCATAGAAACACCTGATTAGCCCATTTCCGACTGTTCGTCCGTCAGATATCGAGCTGAAATTTTGGGTGACGTATAGGCCTTTTCATCAGGTGATTGCGCAAGCGCTGCAGCCATTTTGAAATAGCGGTAATTTAAAAGTTTCGTACTGTTTTTGTTAGCAATGGCTGGGAATGCAATAATATCTCTACCAAATAATAAATTACTTGAAGAATTAATTGATGGTGCTTCACTTATTTATAACTCTGTGGAAGCTCATAGCTGTGAGCAATTAAAAAGATGGTTAAAATGTCACGGACGTTCACAGCAAGGAAAAAAAAATGTGCTAGTTGAGAGGTTAGGTGTCAATACTTGTATTTACTCTTGTAAAAAAATCAGAAAAAATTAATAAAAATCATGATTTCATTTAAATTTGCATATAAAAGCACCTTAATTAATATAAGAATTGACTAATATAACTAATGTCATAATTAAATATTTATAAAATCAACATGACATTTAAAAAGGTGTTGAAAATTCAAAGACTAACATATTGTTCATACATGCTATTAATGTTATTAATATCTCTTTCTTCAGATAAATTTTTTTCTTCCATAGCATGTCTTTGATATTTTTCTAATAAGCTGGTTCTTGCTTTAATCACCTGTCAAAGAAGTTTGAGGTTATTACTTTAAAAATAAAATTTTTGGATTAATAATTATACCTTATTGGTTGATTTATGAATTTGTTGAAATTCTTGATAGCTCAAAGGATCAGGATTTTGTTCACTTGGACCACTTTCTCCAGAAAAATGCAACGAACAAATATAAGTGTCCTTGGTAACATCATCAATAGATTTAAATCCTCTGTCACTTCGGCCACATTTTTTCACCCACGAATCACATTTAGAACATTTTTGACATGTTTTAATATGTATTTTTTTGGATGACTTAATTACTTTCTTGCGATATTCCAGGCAAGGCTTTGGAAAGTTTATAAAATAATAAGTATTTGTTTTAAAAGACTTATAACGTGTATCACTTTTGCATACTCCATAACAACACCGTTTTGTTGTACCTTTTCGTACAGACAACATAATTATAGTCTACAGCAAAACTGCTCTATTGAATCTTGACACTTACTACTTTACTTTTTTTACTTTTTTAAATCATAAATACATTTATAATAGTAATTATTAATTTTAAGTTTTAGTACGCGGGCACTTTAACACGCTTGTTTACAAATAACAGTACGAAAAAAATGGCTGATGCGAACGCATGCGCACTGAAAATGAAAAGGCCTATTCTAAACATAAAAAGTGATTTTAAGTTCGTGAATGAGTAAAATCGGTCCATTATTGGCACAACTTTTAAACCATAAAAGATACAAGAAAAGTTCAAATACAAAAAATGTTTGTTCAAATACAAAAAAAGTTCAAATACAAAAAATCATTTTTTTGTCAAATCTTTGAGTTCGCCACAGTTTTAGCTCAAATTGGCTAATAAACACATATAACAGATATTTATAGAATTTTATGAATGCTAATTAAAAATAAACAATGAAATTCAATCATATGTCGAGTATATAAACAATTTCTGTTAGTTCTTATCTTAACTTGCTAATTTTAATATCTAGTGAACAAAACGTTTTGGTAATATTTTGTTTTCTTACTTTTTTTTCAATTCTATCGAGGGAGTTTTTTAATATATTAGAAGATAACTGGGGAGGAATGAATATTATGCATGCTTTAAATGGTTGACTTGATAAACGTATTCTGAGCCTGTGAAAATAAAAATAGGCAAAATCTGTTGAAAAGTGGTTACACGCTAGAACGACTTTAAAATTTGCCTGAAACGGTGATGGGTTGGAAACCAGCTTTTAGGATTAAGAGATGAAATTTGATAACGTGGATTTTTAAATTTATGTGACTGCAATAATCACTAGCTTAAGGAAGTACGAGCGCCAGGCGGTGTGGGGATAGGTATCGACTCTAGCGCGGTAAGGGGAACGCAGTAACCATATGATATTTTTCAATATATAGATATACATTTAACATTGGCTAGTGGCGGCATTTATTTTTCTTTTAATTAATACACTTTAATCAGTCGGGCAAGTGTAAATGTTTTTGAATTAAATTTATCACTAATATATTTACTTTCATCCATAAGTTTTTAAAAAATATTCACCGACAGTTTTACGAGAAAAATACAGAAATGTATCAATGTTTGAAGGTTACCCCATAAGACCAATGTTAAATTGCTCAACTTTAAAGTTAATTATTTATTTAAATGATCGGGCAATCTCCTTCAAATTTTTGGAATTTGTTTAGACATATTTAAACTTTGTATTAAAAAAAAATCAAGCCTTTTATCAAAAGTTGCCTTGGAACTCGTACTTCCTTAAGCGTTAATTTTCTGATCAAAATAAGTATTTCTGAACATCTTTAGTCTTATTACTTACGTCAATGAGACAAAGATACTAGTTACTATTGTTGGTCAGTTGTTCATTGTCTGAAACAACCTGTAAAATATACAATACCCGGATATCGAAGTTTATGAGAGTAGAGCCATTGTTGTATCAAATCTAAAATGTATGTATGTGGGTGGTGGATTGGACCATGCATGTATGTAGTTTACATTGAACAATTGTATTATTAGATAATCAAGATTCAATTTATTGATGAGTTTAATTAGAATTACATAGAATTAATACTTGATACTACATAACCACAATAGTAGGTAGTATTTATTCATTCACAAATGTATTTGTAGAAGTGGATAGATAGTATTTGTTAGTACTATCAACTACTCAATTCAGTTTAATTCAATGTTATTTGTTGTAATACTCTGTATTATAGCAAAATGGTCGATATTTCTAATAAAATAATATTATTCTGGTAAATATATTATTCGAAAAAAACTACGTACATACAGTATTATGAAATTATGTATATACAGTGCAACCTTAATATAACAAACCTGAATATAATGACGTCCTTTATTTCACAAGCTACCATAACCATATTGTTGATATTTTACCTTTAATTCGTCAGTTTTGTTGTGCGAATCTTTGTAATTAACATTAAAGAACCTACATAATGTATGAAACCACCTTGATACCTACTTTTACAGACTTTATTGCATTTAATTTTGGTTTTGTCTTGGAACTTATTATTTTTAAATAGAAAATACATGCAGTAATTTTTATAAAAATGTGTTATCATTTATTAGTAGAAGTTGTTCGCTATAACAAGATGAGTATGTAATGTTGAGGTGAATAAAACAATTTTTTTACCTCGTTATATTATAACAAATAGTAGACCTACCTAATCTTAATATAACAAATATCAGTTTACCGAATTACTTGTTATAACGAATATTTACTAGTTACCTTCCGATTTGTTATATCGAGTTTGTTCTGTAATTAAAAAGACTGAATTTTTGTGTTTTTTACCTGACTACGGCAAAGCAAAACCAAAGGATAATGATTTTATTAGTCTATGTGCGAATGTATATATATATACGTGTGTTCCACCGAACCGATTGATATAGGCCATCAGTGGGGTTCTTTTTTTGTTAAATTCGATGCAGGTGGAAATATCGTTGGCGGCCTCATGTGCTGGTATATTTATAATACAAAATTTATAAAATATATACTTCAATTTAAGTAATAATATTAAAGTAAATATTTAAGTATATAATAGTTATCAACAAAAAATCTTTTAACTTACATGTGTAATAACTTTTTCGTTTTAATTATTAACTTGTTTTCAAAATGGATTAACACATATACATCGATATATTAACAATCTTTTTATATTGGCAATATTTCTGAAAAAATATTAATAAGGTATTTAGTTTTAAATTATTATAAAAATTAATTTTTATTCATAAATAATTCAAACAGGTTAAAAATTTTTTTATTAATATTTTCGATTTAAAAATTAGCACAAATATTAAAAATTCTTCCTTGAATTATTTATGAATAAAAATTAATGTTTTGAATATAAAATTAAATAATTAATATGTTTTTTCATATATATTGCCAACATATTTTTCATACATATTGCCAGAGGATAAATATGATGCTGCCACCTCCGTCGAGCATGGCAAAAACCGATCCCCATTTAAAAAGTTCAAGTTTTGTGGTAAACAAGATTCTCGATCGATTCACAAGCTGTTAAAGTATCCATTTTTATACTCGACATATATAAAATAAGTCAGAATATTAATGGTAGAGAGCATTTGAATATGGAGTAACATCCGAAACATGTCGCGTAATTATAATAAAATAAAGTAAGCAAAATAAAAAAAATTAAAGTGTGTAAATTTATTTATCCACCTAATATAATTAAGTCAGAATATATTAATTTTAGTCTAATATATAAAATATATTTGGTTCATTGAGTCCAATGGATCTAAGAATCAACTTATAAATCATGAGCTGTAGAAGAAAAATTCAAAATCAAAAGTTTCAAACAAAAGTTTGCTTTTTCACAGCAAATTATTTTTCGTAAATTGTTTTGAATTTTAGCTGAAATTTAGCTAGTAAACAGATATAATTAGAATACAAGCTATTCTTAGATATGTATTTATAATTGTATGTACTGCATATTTAGAGTATTTTACGAATGATCATTAAAAATAGTTTGAATATCGATACTGAGCTAAAGGTGTACTATAAGTATTTAAAAAATTAACACAGTTGTTATCTTCAGTTGTTTATGTCTAAGTTTCTGTACCAGGTAAGTTGGATACACTCAGTGTATCATAAAAATTTATGAGTAGGTATTTAATTTTATATCTGTTTTATTTTTATCTGTATCTTCTGTAGATAAAGATACATTTGTTTTTAAAAATACGATTATTTAATTATAGAAAATACATTTATATAAAATTAGATGTAATTTGTTCAAGAAAATGAACAAAGATAATTAAAAATAAATATATTTCCTAAAGTTTATTATTGTGACCATTCGCGTATAAACAAAGAATATACAATGTAATAATAAAACTGTTATGAAATGGATACAGTATGTACTAGACGAAATTATTAACTGGGATAGTAATAATTAATTGGGTTAGATTTAAATGTTGAGTAAACTTGTTGTTGAACCTAGAAATTATTGTTCTTTCAACAGGTTTTTGTGAAAAAATACTGTACGAAAAGATAGTAAAAGCTAATGAATTATCAGAGAGGGCTAATTCATTATATTTTTTAAATTGTAGAATATTTATTGCCCATACTTCCGAAAGTGAATAAAGTATTTAAATTAGTATGAATATCAAAATAAGATGGGTTTTAAAGAGAAATAAATATAATTTTGGGTAGTTATTGAATTTCTAGCTAACAAATTTTGCTCCCGTTTGTTTTGAAAATGTCAGCATTTTTTGTCTTTGAAGTCTGTGATCCATAAGACCCAATAGACCGATTTTGGTCATTCGTGTATTTAAACTTTTTAGGTTTAGAAGATGCCACTAAAATGTCAGTGCTAAGATTTGGCGATCTTTCATGCCTTAATATCTGGACACGTATTCACTAATATATTAAATTTATGTTTGTAATACTTAAATTTATTAACGGTAGTAACAAATCAAATCAGAATCGTCTTCAGTCATCGCTACGCTCTCGCAAAGTAAGTAATGCAGGCTTTTTACGATACCACTCACTTTGCGCACATGGTAAGAGTTGACTTTAATATTATTTTAGCCCTACGGCTACACAATACTACGCTAAAAAAAACCCTTTTCCAAGTTTCAATCTATCTCTATTCCAAAATTTATCTAAATTTGTAAATCGAAGGTCTTACTAACTTTGCAAGACCGTAGCGAGTACTGAAGCCGAAGGACAATTCATCGACGATTCTGATTTGATTTGTTTCTGCTTTTAATATATTTAAGCATTACAAACAAAAATTTAATATATCAGATTATAAAATAAATAAATTGTAATTTTAATTTATGTACAAAGTCGAAACGAATGCAAAATATTTTGTGTAAAGAAATTGTAATTTTGAAACATACAGTACAATTATTTATTTAATATGTTCATTAACTAAGTATAGAATTAGCAACCAGAGAGTTCAATTTACAAGTTTTTTTGTTGTGTTGCAATATGATTAATTGAATACTGATTCAATTAAAATTTTTAATTGGTAAACTTGAACAAGCAAACAAATATAACATTTAAATAATTTCTTTTCCAATGTATATAATATAATGACTACATATACAACAAATATTTATTTCGCTTTAAGAGTTTATTTATGGTTACTATTTTGAAATCGTAGCTATACCTAAAAATGTATAGCATGACACAAAATCCACGATTCTAACTTTCTGCCGTGTTTTAATTGAGCAGGTTTGTAGCATTTCTTTTATATCACATAAGGAGCCCAGCGCAGGCTTGACCAACTTGTCTATTAGAATTCATATGGCATTTTAATTGACTTTCGTCTAGTTATCATCAAAACGTTAAATAAAAATGGTACATTAATATTTAACAAAAAAATCAATAAAATATTTCTAGGTTCCCCCTATTTCTAGTAGTGGAGGTGGCAGCAATACTACAAACTTTGCTTTTTGAGAAAGGCGTCGCGTACTTTCGAAAATAAGTTAATCCTGATCGTTTTAAGTCAACAATAAGCGCAACTATCTAGTTTTAAGTACCGCTACTGCTAAATAAACTAAAGTAAAAAAATAGGCTCAAATGATGTATAACAACCATACCTGATGTGAAATTTCTTGTTTCTAAATACACTATAAAAAAAACTGACATACTTGTATTTGTGTGCATTTTACTAGTCAATTGAATCAATATATTTATAAATTTTGGAATCATTACAAGTCTGTAGGATCGCTTTACTATTAAAGTGAACGGCGCAGCAAAACAAATTTGTGCTGTTGAACTTAGTTCGGTCACAATCTACGTTTTTTCTCGTGAGTTTTTATACTGTAAAAACATTTTTGGTATAGTAGATTAAAATATACAATTTCAATCGAAGCTCCTACCAATTGATTATTTCTATGGTTTTTATTATGGTGTCAGTTTGACAAATAAATTTTAATAGGTATTGGTTATCAAAAGCATGGGTTTGTTCGGTTTTGGTTTGTGGTTATTTAATAATATTTAGTAAACATTAAATAATAAAATATTTTTAATTGAAACAAAAATAAATTATCAAAAAAAAAAAAAAAACTAAAACAATTCTGAAATCAAATAAAAAAATAAGTTTAAAATAACTAAAACCCATTGGTTATTAAAGTACGAAACAAGAAAAGATTTCAATCCGAAATTAGACTAACTGATATAAAGATGACCGTGGTGGTGCCATGCTACCTTGTTGAAAGAGTTGTTTGTACGAATCATTAGAGGTTACAAGTAGCATGTGACTATGGCTATCCTCTAAACATTACTGTATCTTATTACGGCAAAAAACATACTCTTATTTCATACTTTAAGAGCACATTATCGTAGAAGGGTTTTAGTAAATGCTATTAATGTTTATATTTGAATTGTTCTAATTGAGCCATTCATTTGATACGCAACACGATAGATTTCAATGAAAAATATTTTGAGATCCTACTTTTTGGGAATAACATCCGCAATATTGATTTTGTCTCAAAAAATAAATTCTAAGACACCTGTGTAGTAATTATAAATCAATTGACATCTCAATCATCAAAATCGGCTCGGTAGTTTAACCGCTACCGTGGATCATACGTAAATACAAACATACATCACCTGCTAAAATTACATCCCTTTCTTTCAAAGTGCCAGAATGTGCCATTGGTTAAAAACACAATATTCTTGTGCAGAATAAATTAAATAACAAAAAATTTCTTTCTTCGGCGTACTGATTACATGTTACTAAATATATTCATTTGAGTAATGTATTGCTAAATTATATTATTAGGTAAGACAATATTTAATGAAAAATTAATATAAAATTTCGTAAAATATTCAGACCAAAAGATAGATACAGTTAAATAGGTATAAGTGATATAATATACATTATATAAAACAAGAAATGAAATAAAATGAAATGAATGTACGTAAAATTAAATGTGACGTTAATTTAAATTTGACAATGTAACAGACTGCATTCAAGTTGGTAGGTTTTCAAACTTACAAATAGTAATGCAAAAAACCATCGATTTGTAAATTTAGTATAGACAAAGTATAAATACATATGTGAAACCATAGAACTGTAAGAATAACATTCGATCGATTGAGGATTTATACAGAAACAATTTGGGTAAACATGAAAATGACAGCATAGAGTTTAAAAATAATGAAGAGCATTTAAAGCTCAATCTGATAGTTTAGCTAAAGAAAATCTGAGGACATCGGTGCTTAAAATGAAGATAACTACAATCTCCAAATTTCCGCATTGGTTCTAATCAATTTGGATAAATATTATCTTCTATGTTAACATAACCTCCCACTTTGATAACTTTGTATTATTACTTAGCGTCAAAGTAGATTCTCTGAAGTAGAAGGTCGAGACTACACTGAAGGTAAAAGCAAGATGGAGCCAAGGCAGATAAACTATAAATCAAATATTTGAATTTAGAAAATTGTAACTAGTTCAATGTGCCAATCATATATCATACTTAATGCCTGGAATTACAGGTCTAGTTGACCCTTAGCCTCCTGTACTACGTTCTACGACTTTGTTTTACCTTACGCCACATCATCCAGTAGTGGAGCCCCCATTTCTTCGCATTTCTTTCATCTATTTATCGGCCCTTCTTCTTCTCACGATCTAGTTGGTTATGGCTACATATACTCTCGATCTAGTTGGTTATGGCTACATACTGGCTACATATCCGGGCCATCTCAGCTTATCTACGATTGCTACATGCACTATACTTTTTCACCAAATATCAAACTCTTAATCTTTGCTTATAATTCTACATTAACCATCCATATAAGTTGCGCCGTAAATTTTTCTTCTTCTCAGATATTTTCAGTTTCCGTGAACTATTTTGTAACAAAAACAACGTTTCCGAACCATACGATACAATTGGTCTTAGAGTTTTATAGATCTTTGGTAATAAGAATATAGTAATTTACGAAAATGATGGGTTCTCTGGATTTTGTGGTTAACATCGTAAATATCAAGCAAAGTTCCTATATTATTTAAAATATGATATTTTCTTGCAATTGATTGAAACACTGATTACATTTATTTAATAAGAATCACGCTAATGAGCACATACATCTCATAAGAATTGTTTCACGAGAATTGTCTAAGGAACTTGCCGTGAAAAGAGATCTGAGGTAATGAGGTATAGTTTCAACAAAGTCATTTAATTTAAGCTTTAAAGTTGTCATAAAAAAATACACGATAATAATGGGCATACAGAAATTTCAGGAAGTAAATGAGGTCAATCCAAACTCCATCATATCCAATGATATATAGAGGGTAAGCATCAATCTCAAATTCCAAAATTTGAAGAAAATTTTTTGTAAAAAAGATTACATTGGCTACTACAGCTTCGTAAATTAATCCAAGTAATTTGTAAATTATTGCAATTCGATTAAAATTACCTTACGTATTCGTGTCTTCGTCATATATCTAATTATGGATTATTTATTCAATGCAACATTAATTTTATCTCTGTTTGTCTATCTGTAAAATGTTCAGTATTTAAGTGATATAATAGCATACCTATATAAACCTACTATCTTTTAATGTCGACAATAATATTTATGTTACTCTTCAAGTCCGAATATATTTTTCTAGTAAATGTTAGTATTCATAAATTTATCTTTTTATAAAACCAAAACGAGGAAATTAAAGCAGATTTGAACTTCACAGAGTCTATCTCACATTGTCGGGCTGATGAGCCTAGTATCCGCTGAGTAACTTGATGAACTGCACTAATTTAAATAAACTGATACGTAAAATTACGTTGCACATGTATTTGACAAAATTTACGGTTTAATTATGAAGTACGATCATTTTCAAAATGTTATTACCTCAGTTTTTTTTTATCAGGAAAGGAAGCTTATACATTTCTGCTTTATTTAAAATCAGAATGAAGGAATTTAAAGTTTTTCCATTTTAGTGAGTTTCAAGCATGGAATCTCGAAATCCTATAAATTTTCGCAATTTTCTTTAATTTTTGGCAAATAATTTGTAAACTTTTCAAATTTAATTTTTAAATGACTTTTAATTCAAAAATTTTATATCGATTTCATACTAAATACATCCCTCTACCATTGAAACATAGCAAGATATATGAAAAGTGAAAAAACTAATTTTTCAAACTTAGTCTAAAATTGCTTGAAAATATTTCTTTGTATGCAAATTACCCCTTAAATGAATTTTTCACATCTGAAACTCATTCGGCTAATTAGCTGAAAAATATTGATATATTGTATTAAATCACGTCCATGATTCGAACAGTACGTTTATGCGTTTATACGTTTTAAGTTTTTTTGTAGTCTGGAATGTGTTTAGACATGATTATATAAAAGGTCTAGATGAGGTTCTTGAAAAGTATGCGAAGGTTTACTTATAGTAGAGGCTTCATCGACATCAATCTAAATAAAAAACGGCTAGAAATGGTGGGTATGTGTCATCAAGTAGAAAAGTTTCGCGGCGTATCATTTTGTACCACAGATAATATGCTGATTCAAAGACTTCGACAATAACAACAGATAATAACGTTGTAAACAAGTATCCATAAAAGACTCTCTCTCTAAAGATAGCAATAATTGGTGACGGGAAAATAAATGCCCTATTCTTTTTACCCGAATCACCGAAACAAACATAGCAAACGAGATATTTAAACATTTTTAAGAAGAAATTTGCAAAATAAAATAAGAATAAATTAAAAATTTCTTAAATCATTTTAAACCTTTTTAGATTTTTATAACTCTTTTTCATAAAACTTTATGCATTTGTATTATTATTTGCATCATTCTCTTCATATAATATATGGCTTTTTTACTGACATGTCTCCAGCTAGCATTTGTATGCTGTATTGAATAAATAAATATTATTATTTTGAATTATAAATAAATATTAATACTTGTGGGACGAAATAACTAAAGACAAAATTGTACAATTGTTATAATGTAAAACATAATATGCATTCCAACAGGACGTCACAGAAAACCGTTGGTATAAAACACTAAGTGTAGAAATCGTACCATTCTTGGGTGGTTTCCAGCGTTCCATTCTTAAGGGGTGTTGTGTTTTAAATGAATCAAAAGACGGACAGCAACATGAAAAATACCAGATATCTAGCATATATAGGAGTTGATATAGGAGTAAAGAAAATCCAGTAGTAATTGATTGCAAAAAAAAAAACTTCAAATTTTATGATTTTCATGTTTGTACCAAGGAGGATTCGGGTTTGTAGTTTAACATATGTTTTAATCAGATTTTCATTTTTAGTAATTTGTAATACATACGTTGTCATACCTCAAAAACCAATTACAAACAATAAACACTCATAATTAGTCCATTTTTTCTTCTTGTTTCTCCGTCTTGAACATAATCCGAAAATTAAAAAGTTTTTTCCTTAATACTCAAAATCGATAAAATTGGACTCATGAATCCATAACTTTGTTAGAAATTGAAGAAAAGTTCAAATACAAAAAATTTTTGGTTGTCAAATGCAAACAACTTTTGTTTGAAATATTTTTTATGATTTGTTTAGATTTTCTGCAGTGCCAAATTCTGCTAATTAACACATATATAATTTCAATCCATATAATAATATAACAAAGCCTCATAACTGAATAGATTTTGTACTAAGTATATTTTATTAATAATCATAATTATAAATAAACTGTGATACTCAACTGTATGTTGGGTATTTATACAATTAACATTACTAGTTGTTTTTTACTGATTTGCAATTTAATTCGGGAATCATTTCTCCCCATAATCATGTATATAAAACTACTAATAAAACCGAATAATTCACACATTTGCCTGTATGATTCGAATAATCTAACGCTAAAAAATGGATATTGTCTATTTATATTTTGAAACCTTATTTACATACTAATAAAATTTAAGTCATCTCAATAGTTTTTAATATTGACCACATTTTCTTCATTTCACTAATAAATTGTATAAAACATTGTATTTCTTATTTATGATCGGAATGCTTATGTTCGTTTTTAATAATGAAATTGAAAACCGCAAATACGGGCTTTTACTGTAACATACCTATACATAGGAATAAGAAAATATAAGTATGTCCTCGTCCGTCACTAGCTTAGTTTCGTTGCTGCTGTTCAAGTTAATATATATTCATTGTAGACAGTTTCATCTGCCGATGTCACTTTCTACAAATTTCTTCTTATTTTCTCTTACACTATTCATATAATTTAAGTATTATTTTGTCTTAAGAATTTATATCACAACTTTATGTAATAAATAATATGTCATTTGCAATTGCACAAACATTCATAGTAAATTTATCAAAAAGTATTTTTATAATAATAGTTTCTTTTCTTTTCTTCAATTCTATTTATATCGTATGAAAACAATTATTATTATTAGTTTAAAAGGTTCATTTTATAATAGTGGCACCTCTATATGCAGTTTACAATGCAGAAAAAGTGTCCATTTAAACTGACGTACGTTTTCGAATTTGTATTGTAATACATAAGGTTGTTCCAGCTTGAAATCATTTTTCTACTGAATGTTATTTTCACGGACTCAGAATAATGTTTATTATTTATGCGACTCCGATATTGTAAAATCTTTTTCTGAATTTGGCCGTTTACATCGCGAGATAATCAAATTCGCGATTTAAAATTCATGTAAATTTAGTTTCATGTAAAACTTACTGCATTCCTAAAACTATTTTCTATAATATCTATTTTCTAGAATTGAAAAAAAAGTAGGAACAGTGTTTTAATTTCGAGATAATAAAATTACAAAAATTAACCACCATATGGACTTTTCCTACCATAACTGGTCGTTCAACCAGAGCAACTTTCACATTTTATCCATAATTTCGACATGAAGAGTTTTTCTCTTTCTATATTTTCCAAGCTCAAATCTTGTCTAGATTTATAACACTAGTAAATAGTAATAATATTTATAACATAGTAAATGCTCAGGCTATAATTTATAACATGGTAAATGCTTGACTATACTATTTCAGGAGCTTACTATTTCAGGAGGATACTATTTCATAATCGCTCAAGTAACTTAACGTAAAGCTGCAACGAACGCTAATTTGTAACGTCCGTTTCTACGATGAAAAAAAAACGCCAGTGTGACTAAGCACTAATCATCTGCTTTATGTTGTTTTGATATCATATAACAGCTATGGTGTTATATGATATCTGTGTACAATTCTTACATGCCTTGATGTATTGTTTTTAATCGTTTGCATTGTTTTTACTTATTTTTGTATTGTCTATAAGAGGATTCAAAGAACAGTCTATGTGCACTCAGTTTGCAATTTCTCTCTTATTGTATTATTATTATTATTATTTTCGAATTATTTTTGGTTCGGATATTCATGGGTTCAGTGTATATGATAATTTGATTCGACATTCAAATAATATTATTGGGCAATTTTATACATTGCAACCAATCAAAATTTGGAAAATCGTAATCGTAATCGTAATCGAAAATTCGATGGGGCACATTGTTTTTTCTGTAATTGAATCATTATGTTTTTTTTTTAGGTGCTCGACTATTTCGTAACTATATTTTACAATTTTAAGTCATTTAATATTATGTTTGAATAGATAAATAGTATTGAACTTCTTTAAACAAAGAACGCCCAAATAAATTGTTTGGTGAATATGATGCATAAATTGTTATTTTTATATACAATTATAGTTTATCTACCATAAATAATTATCTCTACCATAAATAATTATAGTTTATATGCTTTTTTTAAGTTCAGTTTTCTTAAATTTTTCTTTATATTTAGAAAATCATTTCTTTTATTTTAAAGACAACATAAAAGAAATTTTATTTTCCGATTTTCAACTTACAAAATATAACCATTCAGTCTCTTCTGATTTTACATTGTAACATAGAGTGAAATTGTAGAAATTGAACAATTTAAAATAATTTTGAAGTTTTGAAGAGAGAGGGTTTACAAATGGAAATTTGAAATATTTCCTGTGTTATTTTTTTAACCAGTGTCAATTTAGAATTAGATGATTTAAGTTTAAATTTACTAAATATAAAGGATGGCATGTCCTTTCACTCCAAACGCTCCAACGTTTTGTCACTCCAAATGCCCTGTTTTCCTTTAAATTTTATTTGAATAAAAAATAACGTTTACATATTTCTGTCATTTCCGATTGCTAATGGTGATTGCCATGGTCTCTTTTGGAAATCGCATATTTAATTCTACACATAGCTAAAAGAAAGTAATAGCTAAGCATAGAATTGGTACTGATAACCTTAAAGATTAGTTTAAAATTCTTCATGAATACGTTAGGATATTTACATTTTATAATATGTAAATAGAAATAAAACTTCAAAAGTACGTCTGAAGTGGTCTTAAAGCAAAACGCCCTTAATTAAGTTTTTCAGATTTACAACACTTTTTTCGAGCACATGGAATATATCAGTCTTTTGGAAACGAATGTCATTACATCATTGAAGTATTTTATTGTGCTACTTTCGTATTGTGAAAGAATATAGGTACAGTAAAAATGGAAAGAAATATAATAAAAAATAAAAATCAAATAATCAAAAACTATATTTTTATTGGTTATAAAATTTTGAATGAATAATTGAATTTTATACAAATATATATATGTTAAAGAAATATTTTATTTTTTAATATTCCCATATATTTTATATTAAAATATTATACATTATATTTGCACCTGAAAATATTTTATTATTGCGTTCGTTTACCTTTAATACATTTATAATAAATATACCGTGTGTTTTCAATAATACTACAGTTATTAATCTTTGTACTTTGTTTGAACGTTAAAATTTGTGTAATTTATTTAGTATTCACATTTGACATAAAATATGTAGACTAATGCAAATAAGTTTTGCATGAAAACTGGTGGAAAGTAAAGGAGAAATATAAATTAAACTCGAACTGTGACACGAGAGTGGCCTGACGTTTTAGGTGGGGAAACTGATTTTTCAGGATTTCCAAGGAAACTCGACATCCGATCAAAAAAGTTAACGAATATTATTGGTTGTTATAATTACTTGTTTCAAATCTAATATATAATATATACATTGAATAAACAGAAATCAAATATTTACACTATAGTCTACATAATATACAATGAATAAAATTTGACATCTTACAAGATGTTTTATAATTTTAAAATTTCGCGCAAAACAAACCATTTTCAAGCAAATTTCGCATACATTTAACTCAAAAAATACTTATCCAACCAAGTGTTTTGAAATTTGTTATGCACAATCATGACATAAAAAATGACGGCAAGTCGAAGAGTTTTTTGTGAAAAAACATTACTAAAAAGTATATAAAATTTTGTTTTCTTTCAAAACTTTATTTCGAGGAAAACTGTTCGTCACGCCCTCCGTTTTCATGTCAAGATTGTTCATACCGAATGTCATTACAATTGGGTAAGTAATTTTGAGTTATAATGTAATTGAATATTTGGGTTAAAACCGTGAATTTAAATTGGTTTTAACTTTCATAAATAATTCAAGTAATTTAATTTAATAATATAGATGTCTCTTTCATTATTAGTTATACGTATAGTGTATTATAACTTCTTATCAATTAATCAGTATTATTTTTAATCGATTTGGGTTTTAAAATCAAACGTAATTCTTTTCAATTGATAATTTCCATTTTTATAAAATATAATTAAATTTTATTTCTCTTTAATAAATGATATTTTAAAAGTTATAGGATAAAAATTTGTTTAGTAATATTTATTAATAATTCCTCAGGTGCTTAAAGGACATAAAATTATTTCAATTAAACAATAATAGAATACAGAATGAATGAACATCTCGATTACAAAACATTAATTTTAAATTGTTTTTGTATTTTATCATTCTAAAAATTAATGTTTAAGTGTAAAGAATGATACAAATTTAAAATCTAAGCACCTGAGGAAACTAGGAAACTAATGAAACGTCGTTTAAAGTATATTAATTATAGGCATTAATAAAAAAAAATTTAACCTATAAACTGTGAAATATTTCTTTATTATTTATATTCGTCTGGGGAGATTCTTTTATTTGAGCTATAGGTTGATCTATAATCTTCTACTACACGCTTGCAGTTCCAGAATTGAATAAAATTATTGTCGCTTTGTTTTTCATATTCAAAGATGTTTTTTACTTTAAATTTGCTTGGATAGTTTAATAACTAAATTTTTTTTGATAT
Organism: Chrysopa pallens; assembly: GCA_020423425.1. Lineage (NCBI taxonomy): Eukaryota > Metazoa > Arthropoda > Insecta > Neuroptera > Chrysopidae > Chrysopa > Chrysopa pallens. The sequence continues at coordinate 81,903,696 of CM035592.1, read as the reverse complement.
TTTTGGATGTAAGATTTTTCGCGTAATTCAAATAATTCGTACTGTACCCATACATAAACAACAATTTAGAATTGAATTTGTGTGTATAGATGAGGTTATGAATTGTAGAATGAGTTGGCAGTGTGATGGGTTCACGGTGGTTTGTAGAAATCTTAGTAAGGGTTACGACTCAACTCTGATGGTGATAATGATGACGGTTGTGTATTGTAGAAAGATATATACCATAGCACACCCACTCAACCATATACATGAATAATAATATGTAGGTAGGTATGAATGGGTGGCAAACTAAGCGAAGAGATGAGTATTATACGTAGTAGAAATACCAACAACCAGCCCAAATGGTTCAAGTGAAGTGGAAAACGCAGATAAAATGAGTTCAGTTGAGAAAAGTTGCCAGATAATTTAATAACAAAGACGAAATTATTATTCGTTGGTGTGGCAAAAAAAAGGGGAATTTCTTGTGTTCTCTTATACCTTTCATGTTATCTCTTTTTATCTTATTGTAAAATATATATACTTTTGCACAGGTTGATTTATTTATTTATTACGTTAGGGGTTATATTTTTTTCGTCTTCCTTATTATTTAAACATTTATAATATATTATTATTATTTGAAAACTTTTTACTATTTTGCTTAATTTTGAAATATATTATGATTCTTTCTTTCATATTTACAGTGAAAACCTATTGATTAACCTATACAGTAATATTTTGATAAACTGAATAGAATGAATAACCACAGCTAAACGCTTCCAACATTATCATATTCATTTAGAATCATATTCACAAATTTGTATCGACGAAGTAACAAAAAAATAAAAAACCAAAGATTTTTTTAATAAATATTTCTCGATAAAAGAACTGTCTATGAATTGGCTGAGGATTTGTATGGAAACCATGTTCGGGCTGGAATCAACTCAGTACGTATTCCGCTTGTATACATTTGAAAGAGTAACAGCTAGAAAAAAAGTTTCAAATAAAAATTGTTAAACATAAAATTTTAATTGTTAAAAAAGGTCCTTATTTTTGCTATTATTAAAAAAAAAACCGAAGCTCTACGTTTATTAGTAAAGTATATAAAATGTATGCGAAATGTATTCTTGTATTCTTTTAAACTTCTAGGCTCTTCGTTATTTTTAATAATAGCCAATAAAACAAAGACAAAAAATCCTTTTTTATGTAAAATTGTATTCTTTACAATTTATTTGCAACTTTTTATTCTAACTCCTATACTTTTAATCCAACTCAATTCTCACTTTTTGAAATGTATAATAGATAGCATTTGGATCTGATTCCTGCCTTATCGTGGCTACGAGGTCTCAATCTAATTAAGTAAATAATGTTTTAATAAACGTATAATTTTCTTCTATGTTAATTCATTATGTTTTTTATTATAATCTAGTGTTTATTGTTGACTGATTTAAGTGTCAGTAAATGTTATTCTATTTGCTAATATTGTTAGATCGATTTATCAAATATCAATTATTTCAGTGCTTAGTTTCTATCTTATTAAAGAATATCTTTGCTAACAATAATACAAAATTAATATATAATTTTGTAATAATGCAATAAATTTAAAATATGTTCATCTTGTTTATTTTATTAAAAAAAGGCTGATATATCAATATAAGATAAAAAAATTAAAATCTTAACCGAATCCAAAATTTTTTTTCAATAGTTATAAACAAATATTTGGTAGGAAGAGTCACCACTCTATTTTTGTGTTGTTATTATCTATGGTTATTATATTAATATTTTATGTTTAATGTTCCATAGTATGTTTTCTAGAAAATTACTCGCGAAACTTAATTAAGTTACATATTTTCAATCAAACGAAGCCCCCTTCCTACATTCTACAGTGTTTCCAATCTAGCAATACAATTGTTGACAGACAGATGAATAGAAAATGTGAATGACTTTGACAAGTGTAAAAAAATTGACTGCCATCAAATTAAAATAGTATTCGATATTAAAAATAGTAATTTTTGTTTGTTTTGATTACCTTTAAAACTATAAGATAAAAGGAATTTAAGCGTCTGATGTTTCTTCAAATGCCATTTGCTTTTTCAATTTCTTTTTCTTAATAGGAATTGATTCTAAAACTAACATCTCTATAACAACGACAATCTCTAATGTCCATGTAATGCATAAAAAAATAATTGCTAAATATAACATAAAATTTTGATTTTTACAATATAATTATTTCTTTGGAAAAAATTCCTTTTTTGTCATGAGATTTGCGCAAAAATTGAAAGAAATAAATTATATATTTTTTATATTAAGTATATTGTAGTACATAATATATTGTCAATTCCTCTTAAAAGTAAAGTTAGGTCATGTATTTTAAGTGTATTAAAGCTACATTGATTAGTTTGATATTCAAGATTTATGTTAGTAAAATGCTAGCACCATGTTTTACTGTACGATTTATACTGTTAGAGATGTAACATAGTACAGTATTCTGCACACAAGTAAATAAATATTATGTACACTTTTACATTGTGATTATTATGTTATCTTCGAAATGTATAATTTCTGTTTTGACCTAATATCCATTGGACGGTTGACAGATGGGTAAATGAAAATCTAAAATAATTGACGTTTATCCAGATTAAAATAATTTGCTTCCGAAGATATTAAATATAATTTTTTTCGCTTTTGTCACCTTTAAAAATATTAGATAAAAGACTTGTGCCTGACGCTTTTTCGATTTCCTTCTCCAACAATTCAAAGGACTTTCGGATTCTTTATGGAGATGTTAGGGGCACATCACGACACAAATATATATTTATTAAACATAACAGAAATACTTATGTATATTATTGTGGATGCTGATGCTTGATTCTGGAAATCGTAACCAAATAAAATTTAAAAAATTCAATTTTCAATATTTTTTTTTTTAAAACAAAAAACAATGAAAACAAGTGCTAAAATTTTGGACTGCAGAGCCAAGTTTAAGACTTTGATGAAAAAATGAACTACACCATTATATTGCCATTATGTAATCATACTACTTCTATATTTTCGTTTGTCGAATCACACTCCGAAATATTTGTTATTGTTGCTTATGATCAACCAAAGAATAAGTATAAGCATAATCACCAAAGTATTTTCTTAGATAAAATACTGTTCCTAGCTGGTCCTAGGAACTTGCTGACGTATACAAAATATGCATCATAAAGATGGTCTCAAGCCGTACAACTTGAAAGAGAAGTGGGAAATCTAAGTCGTCATTCTGACAGGCTTCGGATTTTGAATTGCATTCTCCGCTTACAATGCAAATCATTCGGCCCTAAATTCTAATAATTATATAAGAACAATCCAGAAATCATCATTGACAAAATTCAATTACTATATCATAAAATTTTTTCAATTTGTATACCAAATTTATATAAAAATATAGACAATTAAAAAATGTATTGATTATAATATTTAGACCCAAATTGTATCCAAAACTAATGGTTACACGAAAAAATATTAAAATTGTACAATCGGTTACAGTTTAGAAGCTGTATTCTTAAAATGCGATAAAATTATTGTATTTTATAATTTTAAGTATTTGTGCAAGATTCAGGTCTTTGTGTTTCTTGATTCCACGAGTCTTCATGAATGAGTAAATAAAAATATATATATGAAATCATGTTATTCGCTAGATGAAATAATTTTTCAAAACAGTTTAGCAGAGACATTCTGATTACAAATAATCAGGTAAACGAACATACTAGAAAATCAAATCGGTTCTGTTTATTTTTTAACCATGTAGATGTAGGTATACAGACTACGGATATTACTTGTTTTGTTTCAAGTCAAAACAAACCTACAATGATGTTTTCCAGGAATGCAAATACACCAAAAGTATCTATTTATCTATTCACGTTGCAAAAATAAATTAAGTTTTATTTCACAACTAAATTAAATGTAACAATAGCTCTAGAGTTTTTAAGAATTATAGATATGGATGATTATCCGAAAAACGAACATCAAATTATATCCCAGGCAGCATATAACACCACGAATTTGAAAGCGTTAGTGACTCTTGAAATAATTCATCCACCATTACGCCTTTGGTATGATAAATTTTTCATATTAGGAATTGATTACTTCGGTCAATTTGTATTTTTATGGATTGGAACACTCTAAGGCAGCAAAATGTTTTTGGATAAACAGTTTACAAAATGAACACATGCAATTTTACGACAGTTCATGCATTTATAGCAAAAACTTAAAAAAATACAGTGCTTTAGGTGCTAGCATTACAAACTTTAATAAGACTATTAAAAATAATATACTCGTATATATATTCCGTATATGTTGAGCATAAAGTTTAATTAGCCAAATCAATGTATGTGCGTATCGATTTAATATCGGACCTGATATTTAATATGTGTATATTATTGTTATACTTAACCGATTTTTAAGGATTCTATATCGTTATTTTGTGTTAAAAAATGCATGCATAATGTTCTTTAAATTTTTCGTTTTTAATGGTTGTTAGGATAAAAAAACATGTACTTATAATAACCAATAGCAGATACTTAACGGGAAAGTTATCGGTCAGCATTTTTTTTGACGATTAGCCGAGCTTTTCAGGTCAAAATTAACAAAATATTAAATAAATATGCATCCAAAAATTATTTTCTTTTTTTCGATATATTAAAAGTTAAAAATATTCTGCCATAACTTCCTACTGAAGTAGACGAATGCATATGTCTAATTAAATAGTAAGATGATCTAAATAGATTGACAGATTAAGTTGAAATTTTAACATTTTTGGATACTAGTAAACGTGTTGCTGTGATAATTTGGAGCATGCGGTATTTGTTGTGGGACATTTGGTATTTGCTGTGAGCACCCGGTATTTGGTATAGGAAACCCGTGTTACGAAATTTTTATACATTCACAAGGTATTTGATATGTCACACCCGGTATTTGATGTAGGACACCTGGTACCCCGGCCCCGAGACCTACGGGGCGGTCTTCGGCCTTGGCTACGCTTCTTATCAATTTCGTAGCATATGACGGTTATTTTTCTGATCATGCATATGTCTAATACACATTGCGGTAAAATATTATTTTAGAATAATTAAAATTTTATGACCTTTGGCGACCTGTGAATTCCCCGTCGACCGTTTCTCCCAGAATCTCTCCACTAACACCTGAACTTTATGGCATGGTATATTAAAGTTCAAATAGATTTTTAAGTATTATTACGAATCGTTTGTATGGGTGTATAGACAAGTGTTGTTTTTAGACTTTTTCAGGAAATTTTTAAAATTTTTCTCTGCGTAAGAACCGTCCTCGTACTTATTAAGGAATATTCTAAAAAAAGAATTAGCGAAATCGGTTCAGATTTTCTCGAGATTTGTGCTTAGCAACACATGCAGCGATTACTTTTTGTATTATAGATTAGAAGAAAAAATGAAATTTCCACTTTAATTATGTATCAAATCAGATTTTCTGTAGGAGTAAGTATACTTAGCGAGTTTCTATTCCCGTTTGGTTGTGTTAATAATAATTATCTTGATTGAAACATGCATAATAAATTTCTTAAGAGGTTCTATAATTAACATATATGAAAATTTTTTAAATCTTAAAATAATTTTTAACTTCCCGCTAAGAAAATCGAAGATTTTCAAGGAAGTTATTAGTTTTACCCCGTTTGAAAAAATCGAGTTTTCATCAGATCTAGACGTTTTGAAGATACAGGAAGTTTTCCTCACTACCCCTGCGAGGTTGTCACTATGCCTGTATGTATGTGTGTGTGAAAGTATGTGTGTGTGAAAGTATGCCTGAAAATAACTTTAAATCGCTCGACCAAACTAAGATTTTGACCAATTCGAAAGGATTTGACCAAACTAAGATTTTGAAAACAATTTGGATCGATTCGAAATGGTAAATTTTGAAAAATCTCAAAGCACTAAGAAAAACCTTTTTTTTTAAGTGTTATTTTTTTTTTTGGAATCACTTTTAAACAGCTCTATCGATCAACTCCAAAACTAATCAGATCATTATCATGATAAACCATGTCGATAGCCGCTAATCCGGTTAAAATCGGTTGATTCGTTCGAGAATTATCGTAAACGAAAAATTTCATAAAAAAGTGTTTTTTTACATAACTTCGATATTTCTTTTCAGAATGTTTTTTGATGAAAGAGAATAATTATTAAAGCTCTAAAAATTGCGTCGATCGCCGTCAAGAACAATCTGTTAATTGGTTCGAGAGATATCATTAACGAAATATTCGGGAACGAGTGTTTTTTTAACATCAAAAGTCAAAAACACAATTTTAAGCTCAAAACATTGTAATATGTTAAATTTTAAGTGCTTAGGTATGGAATTAGCTGGAAGTTGGCAGGATGGTCTTTATGGTTAACCGTTTTCCAAATTTTTTCTAAACAAACGAAATATTTCCAAACTTTATGGATATAGGCTCGGAAGTAATATACAGTTTACAGTGGTAGATTGGAAAAATAAAAGAGCTCGGTAAAATTTTTAAACTGTATTTGTCTTGAAATCAGATGATCGTTATTTAAACAAAACCCCATATAATTTTTGAACGGGATAGTGAATAATTACCAAATTTTTTTTGATGCATTCGGTTCACCTGAATAAATATTCCTGAAAATTTTGCTACTTTTCATTGATCGCAATACCGAAGACTGCTCCAGTTTTTTTGTTCATCTAGCTCTCATGTATACAGAGCCTCTGAAACGGCTGTCATCCTAATTTTTTTGCCTGAAGAAAACTTAAAAAATTATACTTTTTTTTTTCAGTAATGATTTTTATGTGGTCGTTAACAATGAGCAATAAAAAAAATCTTCTTCATTTCAGCCACAATATTATGTTATTTTAATTTTTTAATAATAAACACGGCCTCCTAGAGATTTCACTGGGCGGTCCTTATGGTAATCCATCCATGTTAGGTTTACGTTTGTTTAATTTTAAATTAATTACTTTCGGTTAAATATGTTGTGGACAATTTTTAAGCAATTTTTATATAATAGCTATTACAATTACTTAAGCTTTATGCATACAAGAATAATACAATGTTCGAACTGAAAAATGTATGACTCATGTAATTATTTTCAAAATTAAAAATAGCAGCTATTAATTACACCAGAATGAATGTATAAATATATAAAACAACTACACGTTTTGTGTACATGTAAAACGTAGAAAAAGTTTTTTAAACAAACACACAATATGACAACAAAAATGTTACTTGAACTGTCAATAAAGTACAAAAAAAGGTTATATGTGTATGAATTAAAGTCATAAATTTAAATGAAAAAAGCTTAAAAACAGTATTTTCTTTTCAAATATTGAAACAAAACATTAGTTTAAAGAAAAGGAATGATATATAAAAATGATTGTTAGGATTGCCAAATGGAACAATATTTCATATAATGATGATCATGTTATTTGAACGAAAATAAAGGTAAAATTATTGATGTTTATTATTTGTTAACATTTTGAAAATATTTACATATATAAAACCACTCCTCACGTAACGTAATTACTGATCTCAACCGATCACGAAAGTTAAGCAACATCAGGCACAGTCAATACTTGGACTGTATAGTATTGCTGTGTGCTGTTGCTGTAAAGAATATACTCACTGTAGTCACTGTATGACTTTAGTAATTAAAAAGGTACTTAAAAAAAAATTACCAATATATTTCCATCACAAATTGTGAATACTATAGCTTATAGGTATGCAAAAAGAATTCAAATATGAGAAGTAATGACAATCATTACCTCTTATAGGTATAGTATTTAATGATTACATTTCAAATTTTAAGATATTAATAAATATTGTATTGTTTGCTTAAAAATTATAAAGGATTAATAGATTAAAATAGAATAACTAGCTAATTGTCTTGAAAATTAGTGATTATGAATTGAAAATAGTCTTCAATAATCTCAATAAAAATATAAAAATCCTCAAGAAGGTGCGATCTCTGCGACAATAAACTTTATAGGTAATTCCTAAGCTCTCTTAGAGGCAAGAAACGTGGACAATTTTATTATTATTATTATTTTTTTTATTTTTTTTTAAGTGTACATTAAAGAAATAAAAGATTGCCGAGTACCAAGAAATTGCTGTAGATTGTTTTTATTTATCTCATTAACAGTTTATTATTTAAATTGGTCACCCTAAATTTAGTATCATGATTATTGTTAATGGAGAACGAAAAAACGGCGAATTCACTGGAAGGGGTATAGAGCACAAAACTACCAACACACAGAAAAAGCATCTTTAGTAGTAAAGCAAATGAAACGCCATGTCACCAGGTATGTAAGGTGGTGGTACATTACATATAATAACCAAAAGTATAATAAAATAACACACATATACTCTTCCACAATTCTACATTTTTCTTTTTTGGACTTGGAAATATGAATGAATACATGGCACAAATTTATATAAGGTGTAACGGAATTTTCAAATTGAAATTATAAAGCATAGTTGTTACAAAATACATAACATAAGATACAAAATGTTTTCATTCATATCATGTGCTTAAACCAGTCAGGTTTTCTTTCATTAAATTATTATTTACATTGGTGAAGGTGTAATAAAATTATTTTCGAATTATTTCTAAGAACCAAGAGCGTCTATTGACAGAAATTTTTTTTGCCAGTGTGCGTGACCCTGAAATTGAATTTTCTTAAAATGATAATTGATTGAAATATGATTCTGATTATTGAGATTTGTGATATAAATTAGATGTATTATTTGATTTGAATAATAAATATGAATTAAAATAGTGAAATCACTAATTAGTAACTGATGATTAGAATGATTAGCTTTAAAGATTAGCACATAGCTCACTACAATAAAGGTTGCAATATGAAATTGGATATGTTGTAATGCCAAATATGTAATTTTTATGAAATAAAAAGTATTTTAATGGGATTTAACAGTGTTTTATTTCTACTTTTAGAAGATCCGCTTGTTATTTGAGATACAGATATGGATCTTTTTTATCCGGATTTTTACGGATATCCGGCACACTCCTGTACCATACTGAAGAATGTTCAGTTTTACCAATTAATGTACAGTTATAATAGCATGCATCTATATGAAAAATTTCATCTACTTTCGATGAACAATTCACGTGATTACGGGGAAACCATATATATATAATATATAATGAAAGGTAAATACATTTCTTTCTTTATATATATATATATATATATATATATATATATATATATATATATATATATATATATACATATATATATATATATATATATATATATATATATGTATATGTATCATGTTTGAATTATTTCTGTGCATTCCTCCTATTAATTTAAACAAGCAGTCTGTTAGGTAAATCACTGGACTAATCGACAGACTCGAAATAAAAATAGCTTTCGAGATCACAGATTAAGTTTGGAAGTAAAATTAAGTTTTGTAAACTAAGTAACAAGTAATTTGTTTAAATATATATATATATATATATATATATATATATATATATATATATATATATATATATATATATATATATATATATATATATATATATATATATATATATATATAAAGAAAGAAATGTATTTACCTTTCATTATATATAATTATTAACTCTCAATTTGCTGTGATGGGACCGATTTTGTTAACCCCAAATGTTGACATACTTTTACATTTCAAGGTCACTATTAAAACAAATCCTACGATTTTAAAACGGTATCTGTGTGTTTGTGTCTGTGTATGTGCATCCGTAATAATTTTTCGTCTCTATTAACTCAAGAACGAATAATGATATCACTTTTAAACCGCTTTAATTCGACTTGTAAATAACGTAACAGTTTATAACTAATATTATAAACTGTGCAAATTAAAGAATTAAATTATTTTTCCGTTACACTCTGTATTAATACGTACATGTATACACAATATACAATTTTTGAGGAAACATTTAAATCATTCTTATGACTTCCGTTGTCACATTTTGAGTTCTATACTACTCTTTTGTACATCCGCCACTATCTCTTTTTATCCCTTTTCGATCTTTGTCAAAACATTGTGTGTGCGAATGTTATATTTAAAAAAAAAAAAAAAACTATACGTTCACACTACTATCATAATAATGATAAAAGTAGACGATTGTGTAACAAGCAAACATTATATTTATGTATGTGTATCAGCGTTCCACATATTGTAAAATTATATAAACACTTGAAGATTGTTTCTTTAGTAACAAGATTAGCGCTAGGTATTGACCCAAAACTATTTTATTTACACTTACAATAAAATTTTGGTATAGATCTTTACTCAATTAGATTATTTCCGTAACAAAAAGAGATAACAACCAGAAATTTCGGTGTATTTTAGACCTTTAAAAATAAAATAAGTTCATGAATGCGCAAAATCGGTTTATAGTATTCAATGGTATATGACCCAATTTTTTAACTAAACGAGATAGAAGAAAAAGCCAATAAACGCTTGTTTATTTAAAACAAACAACTTTTGTTTTAAACATTTTTAAACGAAAACGTATCTTAACTTTTCAACTTAATCAATCGGTATAATGTTTTGAATCTCCTTTCAATGTGATTTTTTATTGTATGAAACGCCATTGTAATTTGTGATATTACTTATCAGTATTATTTATTTTTGAATAATAATGAATTTGAATTTAGATAAAGTAATTACTAATTAGTGCCCTATGAAGGTAGTCAGTAACAATAATTACCACTTAGCTCACTATAATAATGGTTGAAATATTAAATTTTCGCCAAATATGTAATTTTTAATAAATATATACTATTTTAATGATATTTAACAGTATTCATAGCTACATTTACTTATAAATTCATATATTTAATATAACTTAATAATTCTTAAGACCCGTTGAAAAAGAAACGGATGCGGATCTTTTTCTGTGGATATTCGCGGTTACGGATACAGATTTCCGGCACATTTCTGGCATAGATATATAGTGCGTGTAGAGGAAAGATGATTGAACGAAATCGAGGAATTGTTATATATCAGTTTTATCTATATTACGGCAGCCTTAACAATAAACTGTCCAAATCAGATATTAATGAAAAAAGAAAACCAAAGTTAAAAACATGTAAAAAACGGGAATTGGCAATTACATAAAACAGTTTATGCTTGTTTTCGAAACCGAAAATAAATAACAATTTAAATATTTGGGGCTATATTTAATATAAAATCGATGATCATGATAACATTTTGATAGGTACAACTTAATATATATACCTAATATATACCGTGTACCTGTTTCAAGTAAAGCCACTAATATTTTTAGTGATTAAACAATTGAAATAATTTTCGAAGTACTCACAATGTACTTGAATTGAAGAGCTCAAATTTCGTCTTTCAGAACTTCAGTAGAATTGAATTTGAGCAACAAAAATAAGGAAACAGTTTAAGACATTTGCTTATTTCGATCTTAATTATAAGATACATGCATCAAATTAATATCAAAAGAAAATTTTCGACCAGTAGAATTAAAGTATCTAGTGTCGACCAATCCCAGTTTCTCGATAAATTATCTCCGCCTCTATTTATCTAGAGGCCCACACATGTTAGCGATAAACTGGGGCTGGTCATCGCTCGATATTTTTATTTCATTCGTCGAAAACATTTGAAAGTAATATGCATATATGAAAAATTGGACTATTTCAGACGTGTAGACCTTAAGGCCAATAGTAATACTTTGCAAAAACATAAAATTGCTCATATATGCCATTGTCGGTCGGTTGTCGGTGTATATGCTTTATATTCAATCGAAGAAAATAATTGAGGAATACTCCTTCTTATTGATTTTCTTCTAGTGCCACAGCTCTTGATTCGCTTTGACTTGCTCTAATATAATAATTATTTGACTTTCTCAAATATAGAATATATTCCATGCCAATCATTCCATGTATTTACATTCCTACTTTATTTCAGTATTGTATCTCATTCTCCATTTATAATTTTTTTAAATGAATCCATAAATTCGTATATGATTACGTTCCAATTTTCTTAGTGTTATTTCATCTTTGTTAGATAAATGCGAGTTTTAGAACCACACGCAACTATTGATCTTACTCTAGTTATGAACAGGTATTAAAATACTGGGACTAATAATTAAATCTATCTTACTTATATTAAGAATGAATATTCTATGTAGCCAATACCTCACCAACCTAACAATATACATATTTGCATTTTTACTTTTGTCTGTAAATAAAATTTGGAAATAAAAAATCAATTATGACTATTTTGAATATGTTTATTAATGCATAAATTTCTTCGCTATACGTAATATTTTAATAAAACCTCGTATTCTGACATTGGCCCACAGAATTTTATATTATTTTTTAAAATGAATGTAAAGTTTTCGAACTTTTAAGATCTAATTTTAATTGCAGTAGGAAAAAAAATGGTGGATCAAACTAAATTCAATCTAAGTTCACAAAGTTCTTCGAGTAGTTCACACTTTAAACCATATACTATAATATATTTTTTGAAAACTTGATCGAAATTAACATTTATCATAATACAATGAATCTTCCAAATGATGTTTGAATTTTTCTCAATTTCGTGTATTCGTTGTTGATTACTAAGAGAATTTTGGATAAGTGCCAGACAGTGATGAAAATTATATATTTCAATATTTGATATATCTATGAAATATATAACTATATCTATATAACTATGAAATTTGCAAACAATATGTTATATATTAAAATGAATAGATTAAATTAAAAATTATAAAAGAATCAATAGCATTAAGTTTGTTATTTAAATATGTATAAGTATTAATGAGAACTCTAGGATTTTTCGAATAAATTTCGATTTTTGTGCCCCAATTTCCTAGATAAAATTATTTTGTATTTTTATAAATACGCAAAGTAGTCATCATCCTTATGAATTAGCTAGTTGTAATGATTCTCTGAGGAGATGTTACTCGTTGCTAATTTGGTGACGGTTTGCAATAAATACGTATTTATAAAATTACAAAATAATTTGATCTAGGAAATCGAAATTTATTCTGGAACCTATGGTATAAACAAAACTATTGAAGATTTGTATAGATATGGTTTAAGGCATTTTTAAATATTTTAGTCGTGTCAGAATTACGAGAATTTTCGAGCCATCACGAAAAATATGTATTTTGGGAGTCCAAAGACATTTTGTAATCATGATACGAAATTTTGTAAAAAAAGTTATTCCTTATTTTATATTCTAAGATAGAAAATGTTTAATGCAATGTTTCTTATACCTCATAAAACAGGACATCCATGTATGAGTATGTTTTGTCAAACAACGATCTTTACAGCCCTAAAAATCCAAAAAAGGAAAATTTAGAACCTTGTAGTATTTCAATATTTGAAATATTTAGGTACTATTTGCTAAATAGAAATTTTTATCTGAGAAAATAAATTTTACTATTGAATATCATCAAGTATTTTACTATAAAATATAATTTCAGATAGTAATAGAAAATCTTCCCTATAAATGCACTTCATTTTCAGCAGGTAAAATAAAATTAATAATAAATATATATATATCTATTTAATAAAAGAGTATTTTACTTTAAGCAGTATTAAGGCAGCATGATCTATTTAAAAAAATTCTATGTCTATGTAAGCTCGTATCATGCGGAGTTTTATAATCGATGGAATAAAGAGAAAAACCTTATCACGCTCTCCTTTTGAGAAAAAAATTAAAAAATTACCAGGGTAGGAAGATACGGTTTTTGCAATTCATGTAAATTAATTAGGAAAAATCCGTGTAAAAATCGTGTAAGAAAAAAAAGGTTTTTAAAACTATTAAATGAGATATGAAAACCCATACACATATAATATTCATTTGAAGTATTTTTTGTTTATTTTTCACAAAACTTTACCCAAATTTTTAAAGATACTTCGTCATTAATTTGAAACTGGGACTAATAATTTTGATTGATTCAATGGTGTTTATATTTCTTCAGCGAGTGGTATTCAAAAAGAATTAACTATAGCATTACAAATTGTTTGAAAGCAGCTTATATCTGATTTCATTTACTGTTTTCCGGCCGTAATACAGAAGCACGTATTTCAAATTTTGTACTTTAATATTATTAACAGTCTAATCTGAAAATTTAAAATATTTATGAAGTTAATTAAATTTAATATTCAAGTTTTCAAATTTTCATATCCTTGTGTACATGAAATTTCAATACATTTTAACAGTAATATGTCGATGTCGCCGCACAAGTAATACAAAAGGTATCCCGACAATGATAGTGTAACTTTTCAAGACACAAAATCTTTTTATAAAATCATATTACGTAATATCTATATAATCTGAACGTTATTGTATTTTTGCTTGAATGAATTCTTTTCCAGATATATGTGAGTATTGTATTTTTTTTGAATAAAAATATTAGAATGCTTTTCGACACAAATGCATAAAGTACACATATTTTATACTTATTAAATTTATACGTTCAAGATATTTGATTTTCGGCAAGGAAAAGCAAAGTGTGAATAAAAGAGGCAAATAATACATTTCAATAAATAAACTGTTGCTTATATTATTTATTAAAATAATTCACAAAAATAATATTAAATTTTGTATATTTGGAATTGTTCCAAAATTATATTCATGATGTTGTTCTTGATTTGTTCATTTTGAACAACAGTTTATCACAATTATTATGATTATTATCATTATTTGTTGCATTCTTCGGGTGCCAATTTATAAATTTCAATCAATAATATTTAAGTAAGGATTCTATATCTATCAGAAAGAATTGATATTGTTATGAAAAGATATATTTTATGTTTGTAAATAATTTCGATTTTCAATATAATGTTTCCCATTAAATATTTGTAGTAGAATATATAAAGTATTCCTTTTAAAATTTTTAATTTAATGTATTCACTATGTATACGAAAATTAATTTCTTGATTGTGTGGTCATCTACCTCACTAATCATTTAAAAATAATTATAAATAAATAATAGAAATACATAAACACTTAAATTATAAAAATTTTGTGTTAAAAAACAAAAAAATTGAGTCAAATAGTAATTTGAAAATCGAGTACTCATTATATAAGTGTGCCAGCTGTTGAATTTATTATTTTATAATAGTAATAAAATAATATTTCACAGCAAATAAACATGGCCGTTCAAAAGGATGACTTTATATGAATTTCATTTCAACTTACCTGTGCTAAATAATGCCTCCCTTCATACTTTTCGACGTATTGTCATTGTTACAGTTAAGAACACATTGATAGAAATGTTCACTCAACGAATGCTAAACAAAGAATCACTCTCCGTGATGTAATTCAATATTTGCGCACACATAACTCAAAAATATACTTATTCAAATATTATTAAATTAAAAAAATCAAAAATTTCTAAAGTAAAAATTAATATTTAATTTTATATTTAACAATTTTTGTTTTTTATTTTTATTTTTATTTTGAGAAAACTCTTCATCAAGTCCTCCGTAATCATGCCAATATTATGCATACCAACGAATTGTTTGAGCTATTTGTTATAAAATTGAAAGATATTACATAAAGGAGTATGCTCCTGTATTACTTACGTTAAGATCCACCTCAAAACGAAAGAATAAAATTTTTATTTATTTCAGCTTCGACGATACTAAAGCAAACTAACAGACAATGCAAGTCAATTAAAAGTTTGTAGAAATATATTGGGTGCTCAATTAAATGGAAAAAAACTGCCATTCACTTTACCTATGTAAAGTTAGTCCTTTCCCAATGGTCCAATGTTTTAATTGCTTTTACATGAATCATTTGCACAAGTTTTCTTTTCGTTTGCACAAACACCAATTTTCTAGGAGCGTAAAAAAAAGAATTTTTACCAGTCCCCAAATTATGATATTTATTCCTGGAGTGTAGAAACATGGAATGTTAAGTTGGCCCAAAAAGTAGGGAATATTCGGTATAGTTTTACATGATTCGATCGTACATCCTTTGTTCATATTTGCACAGCCTTTATTTCCGTTTGTACACGCATCGATTTTCCAGGATCGTAAAAGAAGAAATTTTGCCACACTTCCAGAATTTTTAGTTTTTTTTTTTATAAGAAATTTTTTCACACTTTTTATTTTCATTTGCACAAGCTCCAATTTTCCAGGAGCGTAAAAAAAAGATTTTTTGCCAGCCCCCAAGTGAATTTTTGAGATGTCTTACATGATATTGTTCCAATATCGTTTGCACTCTCTTTATTTTTGTTTGCAGAAGCACCAAATTTCCAGGTTCGTAAGAAAATAATTTTTGCCAGACTTATAACATGTGAATTTTTTGGTCTTTTTAAAAAAATTCGTTTGTACATACTTTTTATTATTATATTTTTAAAGAATATTTTCTCCTATTTCTCCCGACCTCCAGAACGAAAATAAACGTTGCCGTCCCTTTGTGCGCAAACGATTCATTTAAAAAATCTCAACAATTCCCAACTTGGAGGCTGGCAAAATTTCTTAGTTTTGAAATGTCCAGGCTAAGGAGATTATAGATGAAGCATAATAAATATAGAGGTGTGTATTGTAAATTATACACATATTTTGTGGTTGTTTAACGTAAAAATAGTAATAATAACAAAAGATTAGAAAATAAATTTTTATCAAAACATATTTCATTTTTGTTAAACCAATTTTCGAATAATTTTGATTTTAGAATGATATGGAATTAGATAGAAATACGATATAAATTAATTAAGTAAAATTATAATGAATGTAATGTATTGTTTACATTCAAAATTCAGTTGAAACATTACAATGATTATTGAATTTAAAAAAAAAATAAACAAACATGTAAAATAGCAGCTGATTTTTTTTTTTGATTCGTAAATAACTGGTAGTCAGCCAATTTCAAATTAAACCAAGATGTTGGGCGGGCTCTTCAAGTATTTATATATTCGATAAGGTAAAGTCGGCAAATATCATAACCGTTTTGTGACAACGACAAATTGTTTTATATAACGTCAAATAATGTAATAATTACATTGCTGTAAAAAATAACCAAAGACTCATTAAACTTTGATGCATATTCTATACAAACGTTTTTAACAAATAAAAAAAAAAAAAATTTTAAAATTCATTTTAGGGCAACTCATTTTGCCTTGGGGGCGATATTTAGATGACAATAATAAATGCATGAATCCTCATTCATCATTTGAAACTTTTGATTTTACTTATCTTTTTGAAAAATTTTTATTTGAAACATTTTTATCTAGCATACTTTATAAAACAGGCTGAATAGTCATCGTCATTATTAACGTTGTTGTCTTGATCAGAAAAGAGCAAAATTGAGTAGATAGTCTGTAGATGTTTTCTCTTCAGAAGGCTATTTTTTCGTCTTTTGAGGATTATAAATTTTCTTTGTTCATTATTCCTTGATTATATAGTGCAGCCTTGATTGTCATGACCTTGCGTCACCTATCTGTTAAGGTTACCTAAGTTTATTTACTTAAAAATCGTCCCCATTACGATATTAGAACCAAGAAGGGTAACTGAATTAGGAAATTACTATTTGTATAAATAATCAATCGTATAACACAAGCCAAACGCCACATTAACTTTGGCCTTGTTCAATCATTTTCATGTCGTATGAAATAGCGTCCACACTTCCGTTTCAATACATTTAACACGATAGTACTAAATCCGCAAATGTCAACCAAAAACTTAACTTGAATAATGTTTTTATAAAGGTATTGGCGTGGGCGAAATTAGTCTTGGGATGATTTTTGGTGACTGTACCATAAAGTTGATTAATTCACTAATTCAATATTCTAAACAGTATTTATTAAAAGAATTTGACTCTATTTTATTTTAAGGAAAACGTTATTTTGAATTGAATATATTATATTAGGTATTGAATATATGGAAATGTAGGTCTTCTATATCAAATTATATTATATGTAATCAATTGACTTTTACGTTTTGAATCAATATGTAATGTTTAAGAACACTGTACACAGCTGTGGAAAATGCAACAATATATTAAATTATGATCTAGAGCGATATTTTTAAATTGAAAAAGTAAATATACAATTTAGACGTCGGTATTGCATATACAGGTAGTAGGTTAAAAATATGCTGCATAAAGTTGAAGAGATTCTCTTATATGACTGGAGACACTATAGTGTGATGAAAAAATAAGTTATAATAGAGAGAATAACCATCCTTATATGATTTTTAATCGGTAAAAATGATATAAAGGATTAAAGGACACGAAAAACGAGTTTTTGCAAAAATCTTGTTTATTGCCTCCTCTATCCAATAAGTGTTTGTTTTTAAGTGTTTTTCAAGTATCTTCTAAAAAAAAATAAAAGAGAAATTTTCTGCTTTTTTAAATATTTCCAAAATTTAAACTCACCAGTTAATGTTTTTAGCGACCCTGGCTGAGCCAATTACCAAAAAAAAAAAAACAAAAACTGGTAACTAGTGTTTAATTGATTATCAGACTTCCATGGTGTTGAATAGGTTATTATACTCATGAAGCGTTCTTCCTACGAAAACAAAAAAATCATTAGAAAAGTGATCGTTTTTTATATAAAATGTTTTTCGTAATCTTAGTTGTTTGAAACACACATATAAAGTTTTCTATAGAGCCTTTCTTTTGAGTCCATCCTACCCGCTTAGGGTAAGGCCAAAAGGAAGATAGAATATTTGAAGATAAGAATAGACAAATAATATGTTTTGTTTCATTCTTTTCAGAAATCACATATGGTTTCTGTAATCAAGTTCTAGTTTTTAAACTTATTTTTTACATTTCGAAGTTTGTTCTTTAAATTTGTCATCCTGTGAATTTATATCTAAATATGATAAAAATCTTCATTCGAAATAAAGACTTAAAGGAATATTGTATGGTTTTTTTCTAAAACAAGTGTGTGGGTATTTTACGAATTTTATTTAGATATTGAAGTTGTTTAAGAGATAAGTACAATAGCTACCGGTAAATGTACTATTTTTGCTGCAAAGTAAAAAAAATTAGGGATTTCAATAAAATTACTGATTTTTTCCCTACTAATAATCTGTACCTATTAATATTAAATTTGTGCCTGTTTGTAATTTTAAACTAAAGGCATTCTAATGTATTCATATGTATTCATATGATACTTAAAAAAATCCGACTATTCACCTAAATCGATCGACCGATTTTGACAGGATTTTTAATCAAAGATGTATTAGCAGTAATTTTGGATAATTTATTTTTCCCTAGCGGATACTCACCCACCTCGTAGGAAATTTTGTCTCCAAAACGGTTTGTACGATTTTGCATGGACTTACACTTGCATATAGTTGATGTTATAATGCCTTATTTATTTAGCGCTTACTGTTATCCGCCTGCTCCGCAGGATAATTTAATCTTTGCGCCTAACTATCTCCGAAATGTTTGTTCCGATTTGAGGAGATTTTCACTGGCAGATACCCAATGTTAGCAGGAGTGACTTAGGCTAATTTAATTCCACTAGCTGTCACCCACCTTGTTCTGACGCCAAAGACCGATGCAATTTCGGAAGCCAACATATCTTTATCTGGTGGTTAAATATTCACTCTCCTCTGTGTATACCCTGTATAAGAGCTCGAAGAAAATGCAGCAAAATAGACAATTAAACTAAGTACATATTATTAAATCAGATATGTTTTTGTTATTCTACGGGATATATATATATATATATATATATATATATATATATATATATATATATATATATATATATATATATATATATATATATATATTTTTTTTTTGGAGTTTTAACAATATTTAAAGAAATAAAATTATGAATAATATTATTTCGTTTTACTAACATTTATGAACTTATAGTACTCGAAATCAAGTTTATCCCGTAGGAGCACTAAATTTTGACCACAAGTTATTTTATTAACAATCAAACCGTAGAGATATTCTTATCTGTGTAGTCAAAGATATATAGCTTCGTTTGATTATTTTATAAAATGGAAATCCTTATATATTTGATTTGTTTTTATTTTAAACAATTATTATTTTGTATTTTATATTGTAATGTAATTGATCTGTTTCCGATATATCTCATTATTTATATACAAGATAAAATATCTTCATTCAATGTTAGATGCATTTGACATATAAGTAAATTTTAACATCTATAGATGAGATATTCAATAACAAAAGAGATACATTATTTTATAAAACTATAAGCTGTGTATAAAATGTCGAATGTAGAATGTCATACTATCTTTAAATTATTTCACTTCTTTTTAACCATAAATATAGATCCTTAGAGAGTTATAAACACAATTTCTTGGAGTAAAATTACTTATGAACTTGATTTTTATTACTACTATAACTAAATCGATCATTTTAATAACTGCATAATAAGCGAAGATAAAAGTTAGAGTACAACGAAAACTTCTACATTTCTTCGTTTTAAATAATACTGGTTTATTTTCACTCATTGCTTAAAAAACTTAAATGATTTCTGTGGCATTCAAGTTAAATGACGATAGTAGTTATATCTGGGTTAAAACTTTATTGAAATATTCTACGTTTATTCGTAAATTGGTTTGAAGCTCAAATTAACGTTTAAAGTAAAAGAAGCTAAACCTAAAAATTTATGTTTTTAAAAAGTTCTAAATTTATTTTGTCGAAAATAACCCAAAGCTTCAGACGTGTATCCAACTTCGAAGAAAAGGGAGTGCGAACAACCACCAAAAGTGAGAGTGGGATGATTGCCTCGCTTAACATTAATTTATTGCATTCCTACCATGAAGATTTGCAAAATGGATAAAGCTCTGTATAGGACCTTGTACAGTATAGAACACTAGTAAATTAATAAATTTATAGAATGTTAAGCTGTTTACTCACAAAAATTACATAAATATATCTGAACTTTAATCTATTGAACCGATTTTGATAAAAATTTTACAGCTTTGAAGCATTTCAGATTTTATTAAAATAATTTTCAGATTTCAGATTTTATTTAAGGATTTTTATTATTTTCTCGACATTAGGATCCAAATCCTTGGTACAGAAATTGAGCTTAATTAGAAAAGGTACAAACTGTACCTTTTATACAGATACACGACGAGTATCTGCGATGGCAGTCAGAGCTTTAAATTTATATAATCAGAATCTAATAGAGGTATGTAATTGGATCCGGGACTATTATTTTGCATCTGTCAATGTATTATAACAGTTCTGCTGGATAGTTGGATCAAATTATTTGTATCGGAACCCTACGTGTAAATTTTAAAATTACATCAAGCCGGTTTAAGGCATTATGTATAATATTATCGTATTAGAGATTTTGACATACCCACCATGCCCGTATCTGTGGATCTTTTAGAATAAAATATTCTGTTTTTTTATGAAAAATTTTAAAACACAGCAAATGGTGGATAATAAGATTTTGTATGAAAATGATAATGGAACATGGAATATTAATTAAAATAGAATAATTTATTTAGCTCAATAATCTTTAAGTGATATTTTGATTAATTTTCATAAACAAAAAGATTACTAACAACTGTACAATTAACGAACCAAGATTTCCCGTTTCTATCTAAATGAAAATAAGCCAAAAATGGAATTTTCTCTGGATTATATAAATATAACAGGTATATTAAATAAATAAATAAATAAATAAATAAATAAATAAATAAATAAATAAATATATATATATATATATATATATATATATATATATATATTTATTTATATATATACACATATATATCGGAAAAAGTATTATGTTCTTGATTAAAAAAATATTCTTTTCGATTTAAAATTTTTTTTATATATTTCGAAGTTTTAGGTCTTTCTGAGAAATTGTTGTTTCGTGCTCGCTAGTTTTTCGGAATGTGACACCCATTCTGAACGCGCACAACTCCTAAACTGCAGAACGAATATTAATTTACAAAATTGTTGTAAACAATAGTGGAGATGTTCAGATACATCCCATTTTATTTTAGTTACATCTTACCTATCAATTTTTATTATTTTTTTCCATTAAATGTTGATATATTAGTGAATCGTTCATTAGATTTTAGTAAATGCTTGATGTATATTTACATCCGTGATTTGAATTTGGTTGAAATCGATTTTGTCTCAATATGAAATTATTGCGCTTATATAATTATTATGGAGAAGGTACCAATATAATGTGACCTTCTGACTAACAATTATACCGAAGTCGCGAGCGATCTGCGATACGAACAAAGTATTCTAATTTGATAGTTATCGTTCGATGTGTACTTGATACACAAATTATTAAGAATTTAACTATGTAAAATTTAAAGAATTCAAAACACTTGCCACACTGCAGAATAAAAAACATTTATTTATGTTTGTTTATGTCCATTATTTTCCCGTAGAATTTAAAGCAGATTTACTATTCTATTGATTTCGTGCTGCGGAAAACTTTTTATTTGTTTTTAATTATTTAGCTTGTGTATTGCGTTTCATCATAGATTGCGTTAACATTTCGATTTCAATAAATGGCACGAATGTATTTAAATAAAATTCAAGGGCGAAGCTGGACGGGGCTGCTAGAATTACTATATGTGTTAACAATCTTTTACTTAGTTTCACTAAAATCGGTGAGTGAATTAAATCTTACAATTTAAAGGTGATTTAATTTGAAGCTCCTGATGTTCGATTTAGATAAATAGTTTTTAAGTAGAACAATTTACAGTTTGTTTAAAAAAATAATTTCTCATAATTATTAATGCTTTAACAATATAGATTACAATTTACAGCATATGGTATAAACACAATTGACTATATCAGTTGTTTGTGTTTCTTATCTTTCAGTGCATTCGGTATATTAAAACTAAAACGTATTTATTTTACGATTATGAAAATGATGTACTATTGCATGATTGCATTGCGAATCGTGATTATATTCAAGTTGAATTATTTAGAATATTTACGTGATATTATATGTTTGTGGGTTGTAAAGTATTCTGTAGTAGTTTTAGTACAACGTATCTGTGTTTCTATCTTTTTTTTTAAAATGTATCACCTAATACGAAGATGTAATTATAGCAAGTACAATTCACTTCCACAAAAAGTCAAAGTTTTAATATTAAGAAAGAAATTTATTCGCTCTTTTTATTTAGTCTTTTTCAAATACCTTTCCAATATAATTTTGATCCTAATCTCGTAAGATTTTAACATTATTCAGAGTTAATAAAACATATCAATCACGAAATATGGCCAGCAAAGTCGATTTTTGTTGGGGGCTTAGGACATAAATGGGGATACATTTTTAGTTTGGGCGTAATCAAGACGTATATTTTTCTAAACGTCGATAAATTCTATATTACAACTCCGTTGTACCCCGCGTGGAACCTGCCTACTTTACTGTTGTCGCTGTGGGTATCTTCTGGGTCGATCTTCCTGGAGATCTTCAACAGTCCGACGATGTTTTCTGCCATGCCATGACATTGAAGAATTTCATCTCATTCCGCTCTCTCTGTAGCAAAACGGGGTACGATAAGAAAATGTATCCCACCGTTTCCTCTTCATTTGGGCAACTCGGACACTCTGGATCGAAGTCCAGTCCGAACCTGGCAAGATAGGCTCCATTTATATATATCGAGCCAACTTTGCCAGGTTCGGACTGGACTTCGATCCAGTGAAAAGAATCGCAGGAGAAGTTTCAAGGGTGTGTACGTGTGAGTATGTAAGTATTTGGGATCGTACTCACAAATTGGACCTGCCGTATTTTGTCAAGGATAAAAAAATTAAAAAAACACTACCCCTATTCGTAATATTAAACAAATTATTCTTTTTTTTTATCCTCGAGAAGTTCGTCGTATGAACCTGGCTGTTCCCACTTCGGCTCCTTGTTTTTTGGTAAAACCGATAAAAAATTCTACAAGCTCGATCTACTATCTCATTCTTATATAACAACTTTTCATGCAAAGCATACAGACTAAGGCATGTGGTTAAACCCTTTTCCCCGTTTAAAACGCAATATTTAACTGTTAGTTATATAAGATTTTCTTTAATTAAATTTTCTATAAAAAAATAAACAATGCATAGTTTACTTCACATTATTTAAGCTAAATAAAAAATATTATAATTCTTCCTAAAATTAATTTTATTTAGTATTATTTTCTTTAATATTTAATTTCTTCCTTTAAAACATGGTGTGGACCTTCTTTTGGTAGAGACTAGTAGGTCCCTATATAGATGGTGTATATGTGGTATAAACTGTCTATTTTGGTCTTTATAGCTGATGTGTCGTTATAGACGATGCCGCTATAAACAGTTTCAAGTGTATACAGAAAAAAATTACTCAGAAAGTGTGAGATCTGAATTTTTCATAACTAGTTAAAATTATTAAATACACTATTTTTGTGATGTGTTTCGTTGTTTATCAGATTTAATTTTGTTAATCTAATTGTAAGTAAAACATTCTTTTTAAAAATAATAAATTATAAAAAATATCATAAAAGTCGTCTAATAATTTTTAATAACCATAAAAGATATATAATCAATACTAAATTATTGACTTTACTGTAAACATTCACTAGACTGATAAGTTGTATTTAAAATAAGTGTATCATTGCGTTAAATTAAACGCTAACATAGCCGCAGCATAAAAGCAAATAAATTTTATTTTAAATAATTGGTTAAATTTTGAAATCACATGCAGTTAAATTGTTACACATTTAATAAAAATATTACTTTGATTAACAAATAACAATATGTTATGGATAAATTATATGGCTGCGTTTTATTTGTGGTCGTGTTTGATTAATCTGAGTAAAATGAATTTACTGTTAAACTGTATTTGAAAGGTAGCAGGTATATTGCGCGAATTTAATAATAATTAGTGAATTTTATAAAAAGTAAATGAGGAAAATTATACTTGTTTACGAATAGTTTTTAAAAATAAATGAAATGCAAATATAAAAATGAAGTTTCTAATCTTTTTTTCTTGACATTGAAAATATTCACGAAACAATATTAAATACATTATGATATAAAATAGTTAATGCGCTCTCGTTTACCAAATATATTTTGGGCAAAAACAAAAACCAGAAAACATTCCACACAAAATTTTTGTTTAATTTTAGTGTAAAATATTAGCAATTTCAGAATTTGATATATACGAATTTATTAATGCGTTGAATTTGAGCTTGAATTGCGACGAATATCATTTTGTTTTTTTGAAAATTTGTTTTAGAGAAACAAGTTATTTATTTTTATTAATTTTTTTATTTAAGGTCGTTCTACACAACTAGGTTGTAAATGATCACTGAATATGTTACAAATTATTTTCAAATAAACATTTAAGAATTAAGGAGAATAACTTTAATATTACTATGTTTGCTTTTAAACTTTATCATATATTTGAGATCTTTTCAAGTATTCGGTGGTTTTTAAGCATCCCGCAGAAGTGTTTAAAAAGTCTTTTATGTTTATGGGGAGTTTCAGCTCAGTTTTGAATCTTGATCCGTTAGTGCAGTTTGGCACAATGTGTTCAAGGTCAAGGTTACAAGGTTATTTGGATGGTTTTAAAAACAAGCATTTTTCATTATAACTTTGAAAGTTAGGCCAGAGATCAATAGGACAATAAATTCAATTCATTATTAGTTCTCTCTCTCTCTCGATTTTACTATTTCGTTTTCAGTTCTTTTTATGAAGGGTAGAGAGGTAGACAGGCCGACAGACGAAAATAACTAAGCCATTCTATGAATACCCATTCTCTAACAAATTTAAATTTAATAGAATAACTATATCCCTGATATATTCATACAGTTCGAATAACTGTAACTTGCTTATAAGAAATCTATGTTAAATATTATTGTGGTTTGAAACTTGAATGTTTTGATGGGCAGCTAGATGCCATAAAATAGGATATTTGACATTGGTAATGCACAATATCTTAGCTGTGCGTACATTCAATAAATACATACACAAAAAAATAATACATCTTGCTATACGATTGTGGTGCACGGCTAGGTTTGTTTTTATCATTTGATAGTGAATATTTAGTGTGTGCTTCAAAACATAACGTTATGTATGGACAGCTAGATATGTTGTCATCAATATTGTATATTTGTAATGTTAAATATCAATTTATGAAATCATTATACCTATCTGCAAACCACAACATTAATGTTTCAAAACACAGCAATATTTAAGCAACATTGATTCCCTATTTTTTATTTAAATAGTAACGGATTTCGTTATTTCTATATCCTATTTCAATAATTTATACCTATATTTAGCCTTTTGTTAGTTATAACTTAACACCTTATTTGTGGTGTCACCATGAGTGGGGTCTATTATTCTCACTTGGAAGATAATATAGACGACACCTGTTTATTGAAATAGGATTTAGGTTTATATAATTATATGCATTTCATCATATCACAAGTGAGAGTAACAATAATTTAGAAATTTGTTCTAACGAAGCCCAATATGTACATCGAAGTCAATATGAAGCTCAATGGAACAATGAAGCAAAATATATAGTAAATTTTCTTAAATTTGATGCGCTCGTATTCTTAATTTCATCGCCAACACTAAAAAAAAATTACAGCGGAGCTAACATAGATAGACACATGTAAAGCAATATGACATCTGGAAGAATTCTAATTTATGATTTGCACGTCAGAATTATCTTCCAACTCTTTAAGAAGTAATTAAGACATCGTTTGCGCCACTTATTGAATACCTTAACACTTCATAAATAATAATGCTTTAAAAATCCTTTTTTTTTACTATTAAAATAAACTCGTTTCTTAAACTAAAAAAATAAATCAGATATTTGTAAATGATTAAGAAAAATAATCAAGGATACACCTTGGCTCATACACTGATATTATGACCTCCTAGTCCGTTATTCTATCCATTACACCTCAATGGCCATACATATATTAGATATTTCATATAAAATAATTGATAAATATGTATTTTTATTTTCCTAAGACTTAAATTTTCGTAAAGATGAATAACACATCCTATCTAGATAAATTTTAGAACTTAAACATAATTTCAAAAATAAATTTCAACCAAATCGTTTGATGAATTTGTGGTTAAACTAATCCGTTAGTTTATTGTCTTTATCTTAAATAAAATATCCAAAATAAAATTTTTAAAAATACTAAGACCATGAAACAAAAACTAATTAAATTGTAGGTTATTAATCGAAAATAGTAGATATCATTTGAGTGAAATGCATACCAGGAAAATTAAATGTAATCAAGTTGTAAAGGAGACTATATATTTCTGTTTTCTTACAAAACTCCATAAAAAGATTTCTTATAGTGCACATATTTCCAACTTGTATTACGTAACTTATGAAAGAGACTTCTTACACAGCTTCTAATTCTAACTTCCTTCGAAAATCAGACAAAAATACTTCCTAAAAAATTCATAATTCTGACTTCTAATCACAAACAGGACTACTTAAAGAGGTCTTAATTATGACAATTTAAACAGAAGTCATCACAGCGTTATAATTGAGAGATCTTAAATAACTCTTATTAAATAATTCTTCTTGAAGTCTTTCTGGTTCGGATATTTGCTGGGTAGATATATAGCTTTAGATAAACGAAATACAAAGTCGTGTATCTATTTACAATGATTGTTCATATTTTAATGGCTTCGAACCAAAATCCTGATTAAAATGGAAATAATTTTTTTCCCTATCTATTTTGTTGTTATTATATATAATACCTTATATTATTATGTTATATATTGTATTTGGTATTTTGTATTAATAGTTTATTGTTGAGGTAAGGTAAACTAGTATTATCTATTAATCATGATTTTAAAACCAAATTTACAATGGAAATAAACCACTAAAATTTAAACCATTTCATCAATCGTATAATTTACCATAAACCAACATTTATTTATTTATATTCTGAATATAAACATTATATTCACTTTCTTCTTTTATCTATTAAATCTGTATGGTTTTTGGAGCAAATAATGATTAGTTCAAACGATTATTCAGTACGAAACTAGACTTTTTGAAGTAAATTTTGAAGCTTTTTAGATTTGTCTCTCAGTTTTAGAAAATTTACTGCGATTGGAAAGTCACCAAGTCGATAGAGAAATTAAAACTGACATCAGAAGGTAGATGTTGTAAGGCTCACAAGGAGGAAAAGTTTTTGGTGATAATTACAGACCCTTGTTTCATCTATATCATAACAATAATGTTAATAATAACATGGCGTCTTCTTATGTTTATAAATAAACATTATGTATTTTCAAGTAAGCAACATGGCTTCTTCACTAAATTTAAATCAACGTATACAACATTGATCAAGTTTTACACGAGCTTGCTTAATGGCATTGATAATAGATTATCTGTATTGAGTTGTCTGTATTGTTTTCTGTGACCTCAACAAAGTTTTTGACTGCGTCGATAACAATTTACAGTACAATTTCTTAAAATCTTTCCTTGAGTGTAGAAGCCAATGTGTTTTGATTAAAATACAAAATCATAAAGAAAGCTGATTGAAAGTTGATTGAAAAGTTGTCTCAGGCCTTACTTTGTTGTTCCTTTATGTAAATAACATCCATTGTGTATTTTGTTCAACAAGAAATATTGTTGAATGTAGACGACATTGTAAGGTATGACCGAATCAATTATTTAAACAAGTGCAATGCTTGAAAAGCTTTTAACTTGCGACTAATAAGCCGTTATTGAACATTGAAAAGAAAAATTTTTTAGATGTTAAGACAAACAATTTAATGATAAGTGAAAATTTCAACAATAAACTCACGATCTTTTATTTGGCGTAGGTATAAATAAAAATTGAAACTGCAACTAATTAACAAAAATACTGAATTCTATTCTATATCTGCTTTGAATTTTAAAAGATAACTTTTAAATTTCAAATTTATTTATTTTGCTCATATTTACAGTATAGTAAAGTATTGATATCGTCTTTGGGGGAATTCAGCAAATTCTACTCGGATATTTATATTGAAAAAATGCATTATTAGAGCTATTGCAAAGATCAATCAACCTAAATCCTATAAGCAAAAATTTAAAAAAATAAAAATAATTTATTTGTAAAAGACATAATATGTATACAAATGTCCAAAATAAAATAAATATATACTATGTTCATTTATACATTACGATTTTAAAAGTGCATTAAAATCATATGGACCCTTGGTAATGAAGTTTTCTTCTAAATTGAATAATTTTTTATTTCTAGAGGTAATTTTTTAAATAATTGTTATCCCATATAAATTTTCAATATTAAAATAAACATATTAACAATACAAGTCTTAATAAATAAAATCATGATTAAAACACAAAGCATGCTTTTGATATATGCATGCTTAGACATTATCTAGCGCTATTTGAAAATATCCCAATTTATTATGGACTTAAGTGTTAAATAATAACAATTATCTGTTAGTATTATTAATATTGGCAATATAAATAAATTTTAAACTGCATGTAAAAATATTATAATTGAACAATTGAAGATACCAACTAGCAGAGTTCATTGTTTAGATACTAGACATATGATTGAATTTCATTGTGGAGTATTATTCATTAGCATTCATAAAATACTCTAAATACAGTTATATATGTATACATAATAAGTATGTTGTTATTACCTGTATTTGTTTATTAGCCAAATTTGACTAAAATAGTGGCGTACTCAAACATTTAACGAAAAAATGTTTAAAACAAAAGTTGTTTCAAAAAATAAACCTTTTTTGTATTTGAACCTTTCTTCTATATTTTATAGTTGTAAAGTTGGGTCAAGAATCTGTTGGACCCAATGGACCGATTTTGCTAATGCTTGAACTTAAACTCACTTTTTATGTTTTAAATACGTCACCATAATTTCAGCTCGCTATCTGTTTTTGTTTTTGAGTTATGGTGATGACTGACGGACGGGCGTACGAACAGTTGGAAATGCAACAATTAGGTGATTATATGAACTCATATACAAAAATTTTGTTTGTGCGGTCAATATTTGGTAACGTTACAAACCTTAGATTAAAATTAATGTACTCTGACATATTATGTATATCGAGTAAAAAATGGAAAAAGTCTAGAAGAATTTATTCTACTTTTAAGATTTATATAATGGTGAATTTAATTTGTATTTTTATGTTTTGTACTTACATCTGTAAAAAATAAAGTAAATATTACTATTATTATTGTTATGGTTGAGTGTCAGTGCTTAAACTACTTTTAATTATTAACGTTAATAAAATATTCTGAATATATATATTTTGAATGTTTTACATCCATCGATTTTAAATTAAGGGACTCAAACATTTTACTTTATTTGAAATTCATCAATATTCAAATTAATTCAATTAAATGCTATGATTATTTATTCAATATAAAATAATTAAAATTATTATTATCTTATTTCATAAACATCGTTTTATTGAGTAAATAATATCTAGTGTATTTAATGTTGTTCATGGGCTTACAACATTCTCTATTTGCTGGATCTTCTAACTGTGCACGTGGTATATAATAGATGATAGGTGATTATATGGTTATATTAAAATACCGTCTTACAATACCGACACAAACAATAAATAATACGCTATAACCAGTTACGTAGCCAGTCGTAGTAGTGAATACAAAATAGTTGGCAATGCATATGGTAAAAATTTAAAATGTTAAATTAAAATTATTTTTTCAGTTAATAAAGTCGGTCTTTTAACAAAAACTACAAATCCAAATAATTTAGGTTGAAAATTCTCATTTAACCCGAGAAGATTTAATCTATTAAAAACCCTGAAAAATATTCTTTATTTAAATCTAAAACATTTCTGTTAAAATTGTTAATCATTTGTAAAATATACTTTAAAAATATCATTATTGAATTACAGAGGAATAAATTATCTTAAACCAAATTGAAATAAGGTAGTCTGTAGCTATTTTATACTAAATATAAAAATATTTTTAAACACTTTTCCTAGTGACATTTGTTCGACAACTAAATTTAAAATACTCAGGTGTCATACGTATTATACATCTTAGAAGCGATAATTAACAGCTGTTATTGAGTGTGCTTCTAAAAATCTGTTGCCTTAAATTATATGTAATATGCATTGTATTTCTTTCAATTTTTGCGCCTTAATTATTGAAAATATAAAAAAAAAATTAACAAAATGTTTTGAAATTTGGTATGCACAAAATTGATATAAAAACGAAGGGTTTTGAAGAGTTTTACTCGAAAAAAAATTTCGAAGGTAAAAATCAAATTTTATATTTAAAAATGTTTTATCGAGAAAGACTCTTTGATCTCCGTTTTCATGTCAATTTTGTGCATACCCAATTTCAAAACATTTGGATAATGATTATTTCAGTTATTTGGGTGCGAAAATTGAAAGATTTTTTCATAATGGAGAGTGCTTCCGTATAATGTTTCAATACTTATTATAAATTATAAATTATCTGCACCGAATTGAAAAGCTAGGTCAAAATTCAATTAATTATAGACTGCTGTTTATAAAAAAAAAAATAGATTAGCAATCTAGACAATTTAAAATTACTTTGTATTCAATGATTTGTGACAAATTTATAAACCTCAAAAAATATTGTCGGATATTTATTTAAAATATATATATATATATATATATATATATATATATATATATATATATATATATACATATATATATATATATATATATATATATATACATATATATATATATATATATATATATATATATATATATATATATATATACATATATATATATATATATATATATATATATATATATATATATATATATATATATATATATATATATATATATATATATATATATATATATATATACAGCTGTTAATTATCGCTTCTAAGATGTATAATACGTATGACACCTGAGTATTTTAATTTTAGTTGTCGAACAAATGTCACTAGGAAAAGTGTTTAAAAACATTTTTATATTTAGTATAAAATAGCCACAGTACCTTATTAACTAACTTAACTACCTTATTTCAATTTGGTTTAAGATAATTTATTCCTCTGTAATTCAATAATAATATTTTAAAAGTATAATTTACAAATGATTAACAATTTTAACGGAAATATTTTAGATTTAAATAAAGAATATTTTTCAGGGTTTTTAATAGCTTAAATCTTCTCGGGTTAAATGAGAATTTTCAACCTAAATTATATATATATATATATATATATATATATA
Organism: Chrysopa pallens; assembly: GCA_020423425.1. Taxonomy (NCBI): domain Eukaryota; kingdom Metazoa; phylum Arthropoda; class Insecta; order Neuroptera; family Chrysopidae; genus Chrysopa; species Chrysopa pallens. The sequence goes on along the minus strand of CM035592.1, from coordinate 81,871,529 downwards.
TATATATATATATATATATATATATATATATATATATATATATATATATATATATATATATATATATCCGATCACACACATGCATTGCAGATACTTAGAAGGAATTTTAATTAAATCAATGATGCGTGAAAATTACACTTATTAAAATAACACCAATTAGATTCAGATTTAAATTATACATACACGAAGTGCTCTCCAGATCATATGCGTTATAAAAAATATTTAAGTTTCCATTGATGAAATTACATCCAAATTACTACAGTAAAAATACAGAATGTGAAGATAGACTTCTTCCTTACGTAATTTGTTTTTCAGATTTGGTTACCACAACAAGATGCTCTCTATAAAATTTCAAATTTTATTAGAATGATAACATACCCAATTCTGAATTAAGTCGTGGATATAATTGAACTGGCCATGCAGTTCAGGGAACCAAAGTCAAAATAAATTCAAAAATAAAAATTATTGGCAAGACTACATTCTCCATACAAAATGAATGAACTTTCATTCGATAAAATTTTAAAACTTAATAGCCCCAGATCATACGATCTTTACTGTTCGAGTGTTCGTCCATGAAGAAGGAACAATTGGTTATGTTTCGTTTGTTTGAAAAATTGTTTTTGCAATTTTTTCATAAAATGTTGGTTACATTTAATTTTCTAAGTAATTTTGATTTTTGTTTTAAATTGGCGGTTAAGTGTAAATTAAATAATGGAAGATTCAAAGAAAAAATTATATTATCAACCGTAGTATGTTTACTAGTCACGGAAATGATTTTGGCAATACCTCTTTTTATATTAAATCACATTTATATTAAATTTCGATTTTTGGCCCCAATTTCCAAGATCAAATTATTTTGTATTTTTATAAATACGTATTTCGACTACAAAGTAGTCATCATCACTATGAATTAGCTAGTTGTAATGATTCTCTCAGGAGACGTTACTCGTTGCTTATTTGATAAGTAATGATATTTAAGACACAAGTAATGCGTTGGATAAGGTGTAGTAAGAAATAATCAGCTTCTTCGATAGTAATTTTTTTATACACAGTGTTCCAAACATCTACTGGCATTGTTCATATAATGTTTTAATAATAAAACCATGGCAATGATCATTTTGTGGTATTTTATCATTTGCATACATGGTATGGATACGCTCCTGCCCATAATTTAATATGGTCTACATTTCTGTCATACGTAATTCACATCATATCCTACACGAAAGTAACAACAGCCCAGCCCCGACCGACTCAAACATAACATTGTGAGTGAATGAATATCGTTAATGACGTATAAAACGATCTGACGAATAACAATGGCAACAACTATCTAGCAACATGCATATCATCTCCTTTTCATTCTGATGTTGTTTGGCATTACTCCAGTCATTTAATACAATTTAATCCACAAATCTCAAAAATATTAAAACTAAGTATCCACAAAAAAAAAAAAAAAATAAATAATAATAATAAAAAATAATTATAAAAAAATACAAAAATACTAGTTTAAAAATAATCACGCATTTAAAAAAATGCAAACTTATGGTATTAGAACGTAAAAGAGCTTTTAAAAACGATAATTTCTAGAATTCTTAAAAAAGGTATATACGCTGATACGGAGTTGAAATCATGCTTAGTTACTTTTCGAACTAGAATTTATGATTAGCGACCTCTAAAACCACCTAGAGACGATTTTCGGGGAGAAATCAGTAGTTCTTTAAAGTTTTTTTTTATCACTGTTACTATTTGGATTGGGAAAACTACCCTTATTTTCTCAGTTTTCAAAGTGAGGAAAAGGGAATAAGTGACAATGTACCTTAAGGTATAAGCTATAAGGAACACGTAAAAACAAGAATTTTTAAATTCGGAGCTGTAACATATTTTATTTTATTTGAATTTTTTGAAACGTAAAATGCCAAAATGGCTGTATTACATACACAAGACCAGATGTGAAAGATTCCTCCTTAGTTACTTTTCGACCTAGAATTTATGATTAGCGACCTGTAAAACCATCAAGAGACGATTTTCGGGGAGAAATCAGTAGTTCTTTAAAGTTTTTTTTATCACTGTTACTATTTGGATTAAGAAAACTACCCTAATTTTCTCAATTTTCAAAGTGAGGAAAAGGGAATTGGTGAAAATGTTCCTGAAGGTATAAGCTATAAGGAACACGTAAAAACAAGAATTTTTAAATTCGGAGCTGTACCATTTATATTTTATTTGAATTTTTTGAAACGTAGAATGCCAAAATGGTTGTATTACATACACAAGACGAGATGTGAAAGATACCTTCTGTTATTTAATTTGCAATGAGATGAGATGTTTTGGCGAAAACCACAAATCTACATATTTCTTTAGGTATTGAGTGAATTTTGTAGATAAATTCGTAGTATTGTGAGATGCTCACAATAAATGCTTGGAACAATTATTACCAAACTTTGTTTAATATTTTGAAATAATTTCTATAGCTTTTAAAGTTAATCGACTCTCTGTCTGTCTAACTGCATATTGGTTTGAGTGTAATTTTGCTTACAAGTAAGCTTTCTGAAATCAATTTCAATGCAGTTTATTTAACTTGATTTTTGAGCGAAACCGTTTGTCTATTAGTGGTGAATCAGAGGCTATAGTCTTTGAAAAATTATATTTAGTTTTTGTCTGCTGTATACTTTACAGAAATTTAATGAAATCAATGTATGAAATTACGGGAAATTTGCATAAGTATAGGAAAATTACAAAATGCGTTTTTCTAATCAATTTTCAATGTTTTCGACAATTACAAAATTTTTTACGTGTTTTACAAATTCAAGCTAATAATTTTTTACAAATTTTTTACAAATATACCTAATGGCTAAATGAAGCTGAACTGAATCTGCAGGAGTTGAGTAAACTAACTTTAGTCATTATGTTATTAAATTTGATGTTATTAAAAAAAATTAAATGATTAATTGATATTTACCTTTATGAATATTCTTCGAGAAATTCCAAAATTTATGTTTCATTCCTCATTTTCATTTTATCCTGCCGTGTAACCGGACCATTTTATCTTTGAAAGAACTAAAGTTTTCTTATATCATACGAAATTGTCAAGCTTTTAGGTTATCCATTCAGATTATACAGTCCTATTATTAAAGTATTTTGACTGGATTACTTAAGTTATGTAATAATATTCAAACATACAAGTTTATTACGAACACTTTACAAAACATTACCTGCGAAATGTATTAATGGATTAGATGCATACAAATGAATTCATTATGCATTTTGTTTGGTTCTTCTTTGCATTATCACTATCAATGTATTATATTTCTTCACCTCTTTCTTATGGTAAACCGTAAGTTGTTGAATATTTTAAGCATATAGATAATGATATTTTCAAATATCACGTATTAATAAATATATAATATTGAAGTGATGAATTTTTAATAAACAAATAAGTATATTTATAATGTATCTACTTTATAATGCGTTTGTATAATACAAACCGATGACGTTATTGCATTTTATCAAATGAAAGATGTGAATGTAAGTCTAGTCTAGACCGTTAGCGAGACTAACAGTTGCTGTTTGTTAGTCTCGCTAAAACTCGAGAATGACTGGATCGATTTTGCTAATTTTGATCTAAAAATACTTGTGGAAGTTCAGGGAAGGTTTAAACGGTCATAAACGACAATATAATTTTCTAATACAAAATGTTCCTAGCTGTGAAACAATTTTTGTGTTTTTTTTCTCACTTGTTACAAATCCTATAAGCATAATTTCCATAGAAACCAAAATCTAAATTTGAAATTCACAATAAACTTCTGGATTGAAGTAAATAATAGATACGACCCCCAAATTATAAGAAAGCTTATTCATAAAAAGGGAAAAAACAAGCTATACAAAATCAAATATTCCCACGTATTTCATCCAATACAAAAAATTATTTTATATTTTTTCTACATGTAGGCAATTTTTGTTGTTGAATGAAACATTATAATACCTAATATAGATAAGAGACTCTCTTCGTCCTCCACAAAAACCTCTGGTTTATGGCGCTGAATGATAGTAACACTTAATGTCATCTACCATATTTTAATGACTTTAGAATATTTTAAGCGTTACTATAGCAATGATTAATTATTCATTTTTTTTATTATTCTTAAATTGAGCTATTAAATGACAGACGTAAAATTGTTCATTGCATTTAAATCCTCTATTCATCTACCCCTTTCCCATTAATTAGTTGTATTTTAAATTACAATTTTAAATTATGTAATCCTGTTTGTTAAAATTGATAGATCGAATTATCAAATTATCGACATGTTTTGATTTCCGTGTTTAATTTTAATCGAATTCAAAATATCCTTTTTAACTTGAAATAAAATCAGATTAATGTGCAATTTTTAACATTGCAATAAATTTAAATTATGGTTATATACCAAAAAATAAAAAACCTTATAACAATAAAAATTAACAATCTTTCCAAATCCCAATCATTCATAATTTCTTTAAATAAAAATCTTTGGTAGAGGGCAAGGGTCACCTATCTATTTTTGGTTTATTATTATCTATGGACTGGAAATTTTATAGCTAATGTCAGACAAAAAATGATTTACTTGTAGTTATCGGGTTGAAAATTGTATGAATAAGCGAAGAAATTTCATTAATACTTATTTTAAGTTGCAATTATAAGTAAGTATTCATTTAATATGTTAATAAATTTTGAGAAAATTCCTATAATTCATAGATTTATTTATTTGGTTTGATTGATAAGTAGTTTTTCGTAACCATAGAAACGAAATATAATAAGATGCACAATGTCCATAGATTTAAAAACATGTTACCTACTAGTACTGTTGTATATAAAATCCTGGATTTGTTAGAAGCAGAATATTTGCTTTTCTTTCAAATTTCCTTATAAAGCTAATAGAATCAAAGAAAAGTATTGCTTCTGCCTATCGTCAAGCTGCTTACTTGCGTTTAACTATACCGATATATGTTTGTACCGATAGTATAAATAAGAAGAAGTAAGGTAACAACGATACCTACCTGCCTGTGAGTAGTGCGGTACTTTTAACTTCCATATACATAAAAGTTATATACCAGTAAGCTTTTGAGAGTATAAATAAAATCATTATTAAAAGAAAACCAAACGAAAAAAGGGGTGCGTGAACTTATGTACGTGAGTCAAAAGTTATACTTCTTTGGCATAATTAAAAAACAATTTTTAATTGCATACAAATAATTAATTACAATAACATAATAAAAGGACTGGAGAAGGATAGTCAATAAAGATCAGTTTAAATTTGAAAAATTAAAATAAATCAATATATATTTTCTTACATTTCTTCAAATATTAAATTATTTTCTTAATTTAGTATTCAATTTGAACTTTGAACCTGTGAATTTTGTATGACAGTGATGTGCGCGCATCTTAAAATTTCCCTCTCGTTATTTTTCATAACGCGTGTAAAGAAGTATAGCTAACATAAAGCGTTAATGGATATAAATGCAAATAGCAGTTTTAGACAATATTGCAAATTGTTTTATAAGCTATAAGTTCAACATTTTTTAAAACAAAAAGTAATTGTACTTAGCATAGATCTCAGACTCTTAGACAAAACTAAGTGCATTCAAAAAAATTACTTTTGTGACCTTTTTACATGAAAAATATACTGTGGCGAAGTGAATCCTCGTTCATTAAAATTAATAACAATATCTTAGTTATGATCTTTTTAAAATGATAACTTAAAAGACCTTAGTCACATTTGGGGTTCTAATCCCTTATTAAAATATATACAAAGTGGAAATGTTGTTGTTATACATTTATAGATCGTATATCTTGATATAGGAAAAAAATGTTAAAATACACCCAAACAGAACATTATAATTTTTATACCTACATAAATATAAATATTTTACACGAATACATACAAATATATAATGTATGATATGTGTATGAGTAAACATTTTGAATAGTAATTTAGTGGATGGATATCTCCAGTATAAAAACTTTAAAAATAATAATGTATAACAAATACTTATATGTAGTATACAAATTGTAATATTCTATAAATTTTAATATTGTTTTTCGTATTAGAGCAGCAGGAATCGGCGCACGAGTACCGAAAACTATTCCACCTCAATTTTTTTATGCGATCCTCTTCAAATTGCCCTCCTAATGATATAAATGCATGTTGCCATGGCGCAAACCGGTGCCATATTGTTTAAACCGAAATTGTTTAAACAATTGCAAGGCATTGTTATTTTGCAACCGGACAATTTTTTTTATATTCTTTATTTAAATACCAATAAAAAAGGTCCTTTGACTTTTAACGATAAAGTTAATATTTTTAAAGATATGAATTTTTAAAGGTTCGAAAAATCTCAAATTTGGGTACTTTCAAACCATGAAAAATATATTTACAAAAAACATAATGTCTAAGTAATATTTTTTTTTTAATTCTCTATACAATTGTTAATAATATTGTAAAAAGAGATTTTAAAAAATTTCATTGTTTATACCTTTTTTTAATTGTTAATAAGTATGCGTCGTTTACCTTTAAGTATCGCTGTCTCTCTCTGACTCATGGTTTTTTAAGTATCGATGTCTCTCTCTGACTCATGGTTTTTTAAGTATCGCTGTCTCTCTCTGACTCATTGGTTTATAGTTAAAAATATTTATTAATATTTAACAAATCATTTATTAGAGACCACTTTTTAGTCCTTAATAAATATTTCTTAGTACTTAAAGTGATTTGTTTGTATTTAATAAATCTGATATTCATTTATTAAATATTAATAAATATTTTTAAATACTAAGAAATATTTATTAAGGACTAAAAAGTGGTCTCAAATAAATGATTTGTTAAATATTAATAAATATTTTTAACTATAAATTAATGAGTCAGAGAGAGACAGCGATACTTAAAAAACCATGAGTCAGAGAGAGACAGCGATACTTAAAGGTAAGGTACGCATACTTATTAACAATTAAAAAAAGGTATAAACAATGAAATTTTTTAAAATCTCTTTTTACAATATTATTAACAATTGTATAGAGAATTAAAAAAAAATATTACTTAGACATTATGTTTTTTTTAAATATATTTTTCATGGGTTGAAAGTACCCAAATTTGAGATTTTTCGAACCTTTAAAATCGAATCGTTAAAAGTCATAGGACCTTTTTTATTGCTATTTCAATGAAGAATATAAAAAAAATTTGTCCGGTTGAAAAATAACAATGCCTTGCAATTGTTTAAACAATTTCAGTTTAAACAATATGGCACCGGGTTGCGCCATGGCAACATGCATTTATATCATTAGGAGGGCAATTTGAAGAGGATCGCATAAAAAAATTGAGGTGGAATAGTTTTCGGTACTCGTGCGCCGATTCCTGCTGGTCTATATTCCAAGAGATACGAAAAACGTTCTTTAATATATAAATTACAGTTTTGTTCATTGATATTTACTTCACGGCGCTCAATACTTGAATTATACATTCATTAAAAAATTTATATCATATCAGCTTTACTTAAAAAATATAAAAAAGTTTGAATACTTAAACACCGTAATACATGAAATTGTTGTTGAAATTAGAGACTTTTTCTGACCGAAAGATGGTTATTATTTCTAGCGATACAAACTTAATAGTAAAATAATATACTCTGCTATGTTGTATATTTTACGAGTGAACAAATTGGTACAAATTGAGAGAAAATAATATAATTATTTATTGAAAATGCGTAAGGTTATCCACCAAAATAATTTATTAAATTTTTGTATCATCTCTCACTTATGCCACAAATAATTAAAAATTTATGATTTTAGGCTTTTTGATCTACTTATTCTAGACTAAAGTGGAAGTATGTATGTTATTATACATACATAGAGGTTATCCAGCAATCACACCAAAATTTTTTAGCAGAAAAATCATTGTCGTTTTTAGATTATACACATACATATGTATACATATTTGTTCGATTCTCGATAAAGGATCTTTTGTTAAATGTAAAAAGAGCTTGTTTAAAATCATTTATTTGAATTTCTTGCTTTTATGCATGAATAAACTATTTGCTTTCTTTGAGATATTTTTATTCTATGAATATTGAGTATTTTTTTTTCTTTTTTTCTTTATTGGCAAATGAAAATTACATTTATGTACAAATAAATGGAGTAATAATGTGAATGTTATTGAAACAAAATTTTTTTGTATAACAATATACATACTTGGATTGAACTAATTTTAAATCATAACCACAGATACTAAAGGTTGAAAAATATCCAAAACAGTCTCGTTTATAAACCTCGTTCCAAAACTAATCTTTACAAATTGCTAAACTGAATATTTGAGAATCAAGTTTACTTTTATATTATTTAATTTGTGTTATAATATATTTAAACAAGTGAAGATAACTAACTAACAGAGCTAATTGTTTAGATACTCGATACACATTCTTCAGTATCAAAGTTTGATCTATTTTAAATCATTAAAATTCATTAAACAGTCTAAATATCAAGTTTATACAACTATAAATACATATATAATAATATGCATTGTAATTGTACATGTTTATTAGCTAAATTTGAGGTAAAGTGGTTAGTCGAAACATTTTACTAATAGATGTTTCCAATAAAAGTTGTTTGTTTTAAAAACACACACTTTTTTGTTTTTGAATCTTTTATTGATCAAAAGTTGAGTTATGGATTCATCGGATCTAATGGCCCGATTTTGCTCAGTCACGAACTTGATTTGTCTATTTAGGTTTTAAATACTCCACCAATAGCTTGGTATCTATTTTCACTTGTGAGCTATCTTAGATAGACGGACGTACGGACAAGCGGTAATGGACTAATTAGGTCTTTCTATGAACAACTATACCAAAATTTTGTAACGTTTTAAATAATACACTAAAATTGTATTGACTCTGACGTATTGTATAAATGTGGAGTATAATACACTGCCAATAGTAAATTCAGAACTTCGAGGCACTAGTAGAGATTTTAACTAAATTTTGTTTATTCCTTCACGAGACGCCATACATCACGAAAATAGAATAAAATATATTTTTACAAATCAATAAAAAAGCTAGCTTTAGATCTTTAAATTTTTATTAAACAAAGAGCTTATAAATAAAATAAGAACAAAAAGTCGACTCATATAAATCAACCGTTATAAAACGTACATGCATTGAATTTCTATGTTTACTTGTGGATTAAAAAAATTTAATGACTTGAATCTTCCGCGATTACTTAAATTTATAAAAAACACTGACATTATGATGTTTAAAATGAATGTTTTAGATAGATAAATAAAATTAATTCTGATAAAAAACTCATCACAACATAACAATCGAGTATTTAATGTTTTTAAATAGGTAAAAATATATTTGGAATAACAATGATTGCTATCATGTAAATTCATTAAAAAAATAATTATTGATTAATCTATTCGTTTTACGTTCGTTTGATACTTCAACGATCGTCTTAGATATCGAAAATACTCATGAAGCTTTATTAGAAGATAGAAGTACGGAAGTCACAAACATTAAAGGAAAATGAATTACATAACTTGTCAGTGAATTTTATTCTATGGTAATATTGTCCTTTTAATGGTCCGGTGAAACGATTAACGTTTTAGAAACAGTTAATTATAAGGAATGTCGGAAATTTTGTCTACTTTTATTATAAATATATATATATATATATATATATATATATACCAAATAATTAAATATATATATATATATATATATCATAGTACCGTTTTTCCTTTCGATTGTCTATAAGCTAGTGATCATCTTTAATTGATATTTAATGAATTTCCATGACAACAATCATTGTTATTCCTATCATTTTAAATATATTATAATCATTATTATAATTATATCGGTCTATTGGATCCAATGAATCCATGGCGATCTATGAGCCATTTGAACCATCTGAATCAAGACAAAATGACAAAAACGTCAAAACTACTCTGATTTTGAATATTTTTGTTAAAATATAGGTGATTAAAAATGCTTCAACCTTCATGGTTTAAAAAAGATGATCTAGTAGACGGGGTTGAAACTTTCAATATAAAAAATAATCACAAAAATCGATAAGACAGCAAATTTTAAACAAAAAATGTATCTTCACTCTGAGTTATCCTTGATTCTAAATGTTCGTTCATATTTTATATTTTTGAACAATTTTTCATAAATAAGTCTAGCAACAAAACTCAAGCTTAAAGAAACACCAGGAAAAATATTTGGTTATTATTTCTATAGGCATAATTTAAACCAAATTATAGCTGACTAAACATGCCGATACTTTCAAGGAAAATTTTAATAGTATCATTTAGCGTTGATATTCAAACTCTGTAATTGTAAACATTTATAAGAAGAAAGTCAATAAAAAATTTTATTGTTATCAAAAAAATTACATAATTTTTTATTAATGTTTATATTACTATCAATTAAAAAATATCTTTAGTTTTTTATTTTTTAAAGAAATTAATATAAAGTATACTTTTGAAACTAATTAGAAAATAACTGGAAAAAAATGCGCTTTATTTTATTGCTTATAGCTATTTAAAAAAATAACTACCCTTCTAAACCTAATTTTATCAAAATTCAATATGCCTCATTTTCCAAATCATTTATGATTGGTTTATTAAATATAAAATATACGGAATTACCCGAAGATAACATCAGAAATACGCAAGCTTCTTTACTAAGAAATTCTCAAACACCAATTACTTTTACCCAAGTTCTTTCTAAGACGTGATTGCTCATTCAAATAAGGCGTACTCACTTGATATTGTATTATTGTTTATTTAATCTTCCATAAAACGTTAACTATGACAATTGAAGGCAATCTCTGCTTGAATTTTGTACCAACAGCATGGTATTGTTGAAATAACTTGACCCAAAAACAAAACTCCGGGCCAAATTTTACCCCCAGATTTCGAATTTGTGTTCAATGACTCAAAAAATATAAAGGGTGAGGAATATAAGACTATATCAAAACTTTCCTCTGAGTCCCAATTTTTTTTCTAATGTGCACTAGCTTAAACTATTATTATAGAAATATATTAGACAAATATTAGAATAAAAAAAGAAAAACTAGCATACAAATTTTCGATAATAGTGCAACAATATATACCCAATTTTACACGTTAATATCTTATTGAAAAGGTAAGAATTAATATTTATTTGAGCAAAATATACTTTTACTATTTAGAGGATTATTTTTATTATTATAAAGATTATACTTTAAAATGAATGAGTCACAAATAAATAATTTACGTTGAGATATCAATTATATATATATCTGCAGAATAAAATGGCAAAACGGAATCTAATTTTTATTTTCATTTATTTTTAAATTTGCTATTCCTGTAAATGTAATACGTATATTGAACGATATCATGAGAAAATAACGGTAACCTCTCCACATTTCTAAATGAAATAGCAAACAAATATTGTTATGCTTTAGATTTCATATAGTGTGTTAATTTATGGAGTTGGAAATACAAAGTATGCAATTTTATATACATCCATAACCTTTCGTTTGCTTGATTAAATGAAAAAAAAAGTATGTTGTAGAATTAGAATAATTGATTTAAGTTTAAAAACAAATCTGTGTTTTAGCATGGATTAAATTCCTAGAAATTTAAACTTTACTTAGTTAATCTAATTTTATTATCTGTTTATTTTCATTGAGGTTTAATAATGGAGAAGCAGAACATTATCAGGTTAAAACTTCAAACATTGATTTTTTAGATATTTTTATACAAAAGATAAAAACAAAATAAATATTTGATAAGAAATCCGATTGATTTAATTTAGTAGATTTAACATATTTTATTCAGAATACCTAGTTTGGAAGTAATATAGTGATGATAATTTATGTTTAATTCAAAAGAAACAAGAGAAAGTTTTACTAAAAAACTTGATGTACATTTAATAACTGACAACAAATACTAAAAAACGTCCATGTTTGTAACTTGTATCATATTTTATCATATTTTGATGAATTCATTACACATTTTAGTCATAAATTTTCTAAAAAAACAAACAAAGGTTCACAGCTCGAAGTTTTTTCTGGGTTCTTGGACGAAATTAGCTCACTATATTTATTATTTATACAAACATGTAGAAAGTTTGAAATTATTTGTGTGGTCAGCAACTACTCGATAGTAATTTATGATTCCAGACAGAAACTAATAGATTTTTTAACCAGAAAACAACGAACTGTTATAGTTTAGTTAGTCTTTAAATATTATTCTATATGTTATTTTATCTATGTCGAATTCATGTGATTCTTACCGATTGAATACTAAAATAGCTTTTATAGTCAATCATTTTTGAGTGAGTAATTGTGGAATATATCCATTCTATTTTATATTTTGAAAATTCATGTATATCGTACTTTATCAACGAAAATGTGGACGAAAAAAAAGTTTGTATCGATTTTGTTGTTAAGATTATGGACGAAATTCTTGGTCGTTGCTTTATAAAGTACTTAAGAATTTCTCAGATAAGTTCGTCTTATATGAATGACTTATACATCATCTATTCACAATCATACCTTAAGAATGACTAAGAGGTAAGTTTTGGTGTTAGGGAATTTCTTATAGAAGAAAATGCTAGTGTTTCTTATAATATCTTCGAGAATATATTTTATATTTAATAAACCAATCATTAATGTGTAAATTATTTTCTATAATTACTTTTAAAATGGTATAAATGATGATAATTACTTAAAAAAATTAGAGACATTTGCTTGATTGTAATAATACCTATAAAAATTAATAAAAATAATGCCAATAATTAATCAAATTGATTTTATCAAATAACCATTAAAAGTGCAAAAATTATATAATTATTTTATACACAAAAATTTATTTTGTTGACTTTCTTCTTATAAACACTTAAAAAATATTTTTTTCGCTATGATATCTAATTTAAAGAAGCATTATAAAAATTAATTCTTCATCATTATATTATCAATATCACTAATATTTCTAAAACAACTATATTTTCAAAAAAATTCATTTTTACCATATTTTATAAAAACCATCAATATAAAAACATGTCTGAAGTTTTTTAAGCCACCTTTGGAGATGGTTTAGACAAATATAAATAAGAATACGAGCTTTCTGGAAATGTATTTATTACAGCAACAAATAAGGCCCCGATTCCAACAAACAGACACAAATTTCTGTATATGCGGATAAGTTTGCATCATCGCTAGATTGAGGAATAAATTGATTGAGACATAAACAAATTGGACCTAGTTGTCAATGAGGATAACACAAAACATGTAATAGTGTTGACGATGGGAGCGGGAAAGTTAAATGTCTATATTATCATTTTTAAATTAATAATCATCCGAGGTAATCACTCTTTCATGATTTAATATAATTAGAAACATATTAGCCTAAGAGCCCACGACGTCCAGACCTTTATTATTTTATAAAAGTTGAAAGTTTCTCTGTACATGTGTCCTATACAGGTAAGAACGACCAGCGATTATAGAGTTTGGGTTGTTTCTATAACGAAAGTATAATAAATAAGTTATAATAATAATAAGTATAATAAATTATAAGTTATAATTTATTAAAGTTTAGGGGTGTCTGGCAGGGGGTAGAAACTGTCATAAGTGTCTGGCAATGGATGACGATATTTCGGAAGTTATCTCGAATAAAAAAATTAAGCTTCATACTCCAACAAATTTTAAGTACTATTTATGACACCTTTACTACCTGTTACCTGCCCAGGTAACCACAACCCAAACTCTATAATCGCTGGTCGTTCTTACCTTTATAGGAGACATCTTTTATAAAATAACTTTCAACTTTTATAAAATAACGAAGGTCTGGCCGTCGTGGGATCTTGCTCTATATGTTACGTAATTAATTATAAAATTCTCAAAAATTAGAAGCAGTTATATATCTCGATCTAGTCCCCTCCTTAGGTAAGGTGGGGTACCCAAAAGGGACAAATGGGATTAGCCAAATGTAATATATTTTTTATCTTTATCAGCCAATTTACCGCATTCAGCACGTGTACTCCAGCCTTCAATTGACTCGAAATAACAATTACAATACAATTATGGTGCACTACCTACCAAATCCTAGTCTTTACTCAATATCCTGTTCTCCATCCAAATCATTATTGTATCGGAAGTATTTTAATAAATAACGATTAAAATTAATGAGGTCGGTTTTCTCGTTATAGACATTTATGTCTGAGAAACGGAAGTAAAACCTCATTACCAATATTATTATTATTTTAAGTAGCAAACATCTTAATATTATCTTAAAAAGGAAAAGATGCCCAGTTGAAATTAACAATTGAATACTAAAAACAATGTTTTCACACTATCAAGTGCTTATCTGAAGAATGATTTTTGATGCATGTAAATAATTTTATTGGTATTTTTAACTGTTATTTTATACAGAAAAATTACGTTTCAAAGTAAAAAAAAAAACTTAAGCAATTCCTCAAAAACCGATTTTTCGTTTATACACAGGAATCCAGTGGTGTTTTCGCCTTGTAACTCTGCCGATTATAACTATTACGGTGGCAGTGTACCATCATGCAAAAACAATCATGATTGTTCAATTGGTTTTTGATATAAGATAAATACCCCTTTTTTAACCGCAATGTTGTTGTATCCCCAAATTGATAACGAAGCGAGATTATCCACCGCTATAAAAGAAAGAATGCAAGTAATAAATCTTTTTTTGGAACTATGAAATCAAGATTCATCAAATCCCAATCACTTGATCCCAGCCACATCACCCGTAAGTTGTATTATAGAAAAGGGTAGAGCGAACTTTGCGACTGCAGTAAGACAATGTGTATTATATATTTGTCCATATTCATTAGAAGAAATTTTACTCTGAGAAATTATGCTTGGGCACGATTTTTTATTTCTTTATAATTAATTATACGCAAGCACTTATGTTTGCTGATTGACTTATAATGTGCTTCGCACAATTGTATGCAGTACAGATTTATGTATACTTATTCATATTTATTCTGTAGGGATATTCTTTCCCTACAAATTTGACTCTCAAGATGAATTAATAATAAATAGTTAATTTAAATTTTAATTTTGTTGATTTCATTTTGATTGATAATTGAAGTTCTCTTAAAGATATTTTTTATCTAGTATTGATTAAGGTGAGAAATTGATTTTCTTTACTACTGTAATTTTTACATCTTTTATTTTAATTATTTTGTACTTTAGTATTAAATGTATTCCACATCCTAAGCCGAATAACTTCCTCAGTGATATTCGGGAACCACATAATCATTAATATCGGATGCCGGCTCTCATTACCAATGGTTTTTCATTTGGTTTGCACAAAGTAAATACCGGGATAGTTCCGTCTTAAGTTCAGCCATAGCTGTATACCGCCCACTTCCCTTCATATGCCGTTTCCTATTATTTTGACTTATTCTGTACATTATGTATTGTTCATAAAAGAGGAAATAAAGATTGAATTAAATTGAATGAAGAACCTACACATATCTCAAAAAGATAATAAAAGGCAAAACCGACACACCCAGAAGTAGAGGAATGTCAAGATTGAGATGGGTGTATGGCGTAATCCAGGGACTAAAAATTATGAAAATAAATGGGTAGGGAAAAGGAAGAAATGTGTGACGGCATCTTTTTGAGGTCACGGCCCATCAAACGCTGTATCGCCATTTGGTTAGGTTTGGTTAGTCGCTTCGTTCGCTAGATTTAGTCTGTGGCTCCGCTATTGCCATTTATTTAGTAATTTTGGAAATCTTTTCTGTTTTAAATATGATAAAAAGTGTAAAAATTTTCAATAAACAACAAATATCAAATTGAAATTAAAGATGCTTATTTAATAGAAATAATATTAAATCAAAGAAATTACAAAACTAAATAATAACAGTAATAAAAAAAACCATATTTAATTATCGATTACAAATATTTCAAATTATATATAAATAATCAAAATTTTTTGCCATGAATCTCCACCATATACACATAAAACCAGTTATATTCTTCGATGATGTATATCCATCGGTTTTATAGTTTGCACCATATCCGTAACTGCAACAAAAATAATTATAATTTACTATGAAATAATTTTCAACGTTTATTAATTTCTTTTATTATAGCTATTTCTTATATACCAGGGTAGAAGCCTTAAAAAATGGTAAAAAGTAGGAGGGGGTGAATGTTTAAGGGTAAAATTCGTTTTATAATTATTAATGAGAAGTCTAGGATTTTTCGAATAAATTTCGATTATTTTTCTCGCCAATTTCCTAGATCAAATAATTTTGTATTTTATAAATACGTATTTCGACTACAAACTAGTCATCATCAGTATGAATAAGCTAGTTGTAAATGATTCTCTGAAGAGAAAAACTTTGGTGACGCTGCAAGCCGTCACCAAATTAGCAACGAGTAACATCTCCTCAGAGAATCATTACAACTAGCTAATTCATACTGATGACGACTACTTTGTAGTCGAAATACGTATTTATAAAATACAAAATAATTTGATCAAGGAAATTGGGGTAAAATTCGGTTTATCGGAATTTCCGGCAAAACTACAAGTCTTATGGAATAAAAGTTGTAGGTAACCAAAAGATCTCCAACCTTTTTATTCATACTCTACATTCATATTATCTGAAAAATTCAAATAACCAAGTTTTTGGTTTTTAAAATTTTAATAAAAAAAGTAACTCAGAAACAGAAAATTGTAAACAAAAAGTACACCCCGTTAAGTAAATACTTTTTGAGTTATCCGTGCTTCAAAATGTTTGTTTTTAGTTTAAAAAATACACAAGTTTAACCAATTTTTTATAAATAGTTTGAAATACATTTTCAACAACAAATTTTAACAACAAAATGAAGGTTATGGAATAAAAAGGATAAATATTTCTTTATTTTTTCAAAAGATATGACATAATCAACATTATAGCTTGTTAAAGGTCCCGATATTTTCAATAAATATTTTATTTGTACCATTAAGCGTTTAATAATATAAAAGTGAAAAGTATTTTGGTGAAAGTTTACACGATCATTGTTAAAAATTTTCAAAATAAATTTCGGTAGGTTTCATATTTCAATTTCAGTCCAAAAACAATAAGTGGAACTATAATGAAATTTATACTGTATAGTTTATTTCTTAGCAAAAAATTAGTTTTTTTTACACATTGAAATTAAGCGTATATGCAGCACACTTTTAATTATCTTAGTAGCAATAACACATTCTGAAAACTTTACAGGTTTAAAATCTTTTGTTTATATATATATATATATATAAAACATTCGATATATATGAAGTATTATTTTTTCACTGTAAAATTTTTTTAAAATGTAAAATAAGCCCTAAACTAAATAAAATACGCAATAATTACTGCATTTTCCAAATTTAGTATTTTACTCCACAAATATTTTGATTTTTTTTTTTTATTTCTGCAATATGAAAACTAGCTGAAATATCATAGATTGAAATTCAAACTTGAGAATGAGAATGAATTTTATTGTATATTTAACTAAATTATTTTTTAATAACTAAGTACTCAACGTTCAGTTAACCTTCACAAGATCTTGTAGCTTTGAAAAAGCAAAATAGTTTTCAAATTGATTGGTTAACTGAAAAAAATCAGGAAGTCGAACAAAAATCGATGAAAAACGAATCAAAATTTTTCGGATACATTTTCGAAAATACATAAAAGTTTCTATTTTCGTTTTAACTCCACTAGTTTTTGGGTAAAAACTACCAAAATTCATTTTTTACTTACTTAAACAATGAGTTTTTCCTGTTCCAGTGCGTTTTTTCCGAAATATTGTTAATTATCCAACGCTAAATGGTACTGATAAAATTTTCCTCGAACAAATCGGCATATTATCGGCGAACTATAATTTTGATCATATTATAACTATAGAAATGATAAAAAATATATCTTTTTGATATTTATTCTTTAATCACCTTTTTTGTTGCTTAACTTTTTTCGTTGAAGTGTGAAATTTTGAATCTTTTTATGAAAAATTTATCAAAAATGAACACTTTGAATCACAATATATTTTTATCAGTTATTTATTATTTAAAAATCTGTTCAAAAAAACGCACTTATTATGTCTGATTTTCACGACTGAATAGTTATAAAATATAGACAATTATCATTATAAAAATTTGCTGTGGTACCGCCCTCAGAAAAATACTTTTGTTTCAATTAAAAACATTTATGGTATTTTTTATACATAAAACCATAATCGTAAAATTTTATCAAACATCAAATAACACTCAATTATTATTACTTTTGCCCTTGAGATAAACACAATTTGATTGCTTACTTTAATACAAAAAAAAAAAATGTATTAATTCTTCAAGATTTTTCGAATAAAATTCCAAGTTTGCCTCAATTATCTAGATCCATTTTTTGTTTGTTTTTTATTTTATTTTAAAAATACACATTTTCACTACAAAGTAGTCATCGTAAGTATGATAGCTAATCGTCATTATTGCCTGAGGAGAAGATACTTGTTGCTAATTTGGAGAAAAATATTGGTAGATGACAAAGAAAACCTTGTACATTTTTCTTTTAGAAATAGATTCATCGAAAATGCAAAAATATTTTTCTCAAAAATATATTATTTAATGAATAATTAGTATTTCACTATTCTTAAAAATTATACTATTTCAAATTTTCTCAAAAATATTATATCATTTACGGAATAATTTAAAATTTGTAGGGATTTTTCCGATTGAAGCGTTAGGCATATAGATTAATATGGTACTATCAGGTATCATTTTTAGCCTATCTAAATAATTATTATTCAACTTTGCTTTAAAATATTATGATTCATATTTTTTTCTTAATAAAGGGTCCTTTATCAGGGGCAATGATAAATATCTTTATCAATTAATTAATATTATTGTTGAGAATTTAAGAGGAATTGACAAAACATGGACCCTCTATAATAAAGACAATCTTTAATATAATGAAATGTGGCATGTACAAGTTAAACATAAAATGAAGAGCTTGTTCAAGTGTTTTTGCGTATTATTATTTTTACTTAAATTTTTTTCGGAAAAAACTCAAAGACACGCCTTCCATGAGCGTGCATACCAAATGTAGTTTTGGAGTTTTATGTGAGCAAAAATGGAAAAAATATGCAATGTATATTACGTTAGAAATTTTCCTTGTTATAAAGCCACATTTTTGTGTCACAAGGTTGATATGAAATTAACTAAAAAAATCAACGTTAAAGGTAAAATAATACTGTTATTTCGAAGAGAAATTTTAAGATTTGTTTCCGAAAGCATGAAATTAAAAAAATGATGATGATCCCTCCTGGCTTCAGTCTGGTCTTTTCAGAATTCAGAATTGTCGGCTGCTATATAAACAATAATTTACGTCTTAGTGTGCGCTACACGGATCATCTACGGTTACTTGTCTTATTATTAGGTTAAATGTTAATGTAAAAGATTCATTTATTATCTTCTTAAAATAGTATATTAGGATTCGTTCTGTTTATTCAAAATATATTAGAAAGATTTGTTAAATTTATTATCGATTTCAGGTACTTTCTTTAATAAAACTTTGCCAGCTAAAGACGAAAAATTTATTTTTGAGAATTTTTATCTCTTAACTTATAGTTGAGACTTCTTGTTTTAATAATACTGTTTATTAAAGAGTAAATAATAAAACAACTGGGAACCATTCCTGGGATCCTGTATCTATGAATCAAAATTCTTCTTTATACATGTTATTTTATGGGACAAAATGTCCCATTGAAAAACTTTTATTTATTTATTTATTATTTTAATTTTTTTTATTTTTGCAAAAAGCTTTGACTTCCAATTTGATTTTGTCATTCTTTTTAGTGCTTTAATCATATAATAGTTAAATTAAATACAATTTACAACATACAAACATATTTGAAAAATATCCCTTTACAAATACTCCTGGGTTTTAAAAGATTAAGAAAAGTCAAATTGGGGTTTCAAGTCATAGGTAAATTTTAGCTTCCTCAGACTCATAAATTGAGGAAAAATATCACTTTCCGTGATAGCATAATATCAAATAAAACAATTAAAAAAAGAATTCAAAGTTTTCCACATTTCACCAAATTATTGCGTAAAAATCCAATTCTAAACCAAATTTTGTAAAAATTGTTGAAAACATTTTTATTTAAAAGTTGCTTTTAATGTTTTAAATTTAATTATAATCAGGAGTTAATGCATACAAAAATATTAAATAACTCCTTTATTTAGTAGTTATAATAATTAACGCATCGCAAGTTTCCTTCTTAGAGGTAGGTAGTAACTCTCCCTGGATTTTAAAGTAATAGAATTATATAAATATTAATATAGTGAAGTATAAAATACAAATAATCCACATTCAGTTTTACCTTCAATTAGTACTCAAATATCTATTTAAAATGTTAAAAAGGCTAAGCTAGTATAAATATTTTGGTTATTAAATACTTTTAACTGTCCGACACCAGATAGAGAATGTTCTACTCTGAAATTTTTTTTATAGATAGATTAATTTAAATATTGATGCTAAAATTCCTATAAAGTTTAACTTAAATAGGAATTGTTTCAATACAAAATTTTCAGAAAAAATCAATAGATTTTACACCTTCTGATAAATTGTTGAATTCACAGCTACAGATCGGTATAAATCATTCCAGAATTCTATGCGTTCCTTCAATATATTTTTCCTTAATTGCGGTTTTATGTCAATTTCTAAATAGTTTTCTTCTCTCGATGTAAACGGTTTCCACTCGAAATTAATATTTTTCCCATTTGGATTCCCAGTTTTAGCAAAATTTGTCCATAGTGTTGTCATCGTTTCAACACCAAAGGCTTCGGGTGAATTTGTTTCAATTGATGGAGTTTTTTTTGCTTTGAATAAATAAGATATATCATCACCATGACATGTTCCAGTATATTCAATGCCCGTGGCAACTTTAAATAAACCTAATTTTGTATCTAGCTTGCAAAGATAAGCATAGACTTGAGCATTTTCACCAAGTAATTTCATTGTGACGACAATTTTGTGTATAAATGCTACGTCGGAACAGTACTGCAACAAAAAGTAATTTTATCATAATATACTATACTGTGAATAGTATTCGAATATCTGGTTAGTCGCATGTATCTATAAAACTCGTTCTAACATACACGGAATATCAAAAATTTTTATTACAAACGGTATGGATCAAGAGCTTAAATTGTGACATTTGCCATTAAAACCGGCCAACGAACCGACTAATCAACCGAATGTGATTTTGATTAGAGGTACCGTTGAGAAAGTATATATGTCATGCATTGTTATCAATCGGAGCTGCTTGATTGAATTGATTAATCAACTCAGGTCTTAGATTATTCATCACAAATTTGCTGATCATGAAAAGGTAAAATTTTATTTCTAATTTAAAGACACCCAAAATTACAATATTCAATTTTGAAAACGTCAAGCACGTTGTTGTCCACCTTCTTTAAAACTCCAGATTGTATTTGTATTTCATTTGATTGTCCCCTTTGGACGTCTTTCTCGTATCAAAGCAGTTGAGTTGAGCAATCGAATAATTTCAAACTGTAAACTTTGAGGTATCATGAATAAAGATGAAGGCAAAATTAAAAATGATCCATTCCGCTTGAAGCATTAATTATGAGATATTTTTTGGTTTAAATTAAAATTAAACAAAGTTTGGTTAATCATACTTGATAATTCTCAAATTACGGATCTCTTTTAAGACTAGTTCAAAGAGGTACAAATAAATTTGTTAAATTAAAAGTTCGTTAAAAAATACTCAAATGAAAACTTACTTCAATAAATGTATCAAAATGCTCATAAGATGGATTTTCGTCTTTATAATAAAATTTCTTAATTTTATCTCCAACCTCTTGAATTCTTTTTTCGGTTTTCAATATTTCTTTTAAATCACGTGGAACTAAATGTTTATTGTCCGTAAAATCAGGCGAAAATATTTCCATAGAATCAGGACTTGTATATAGTAAGCCTTCATGGCTTGTCATACCAATCATAATAGGTACTTTATGAAAACGTCCTTCAACCAATAATTTTTCAGGAGGTTCACTCAAAAATGCTGATGGAATATTTGGTTCAACTCTTGGAGTAGGGTAACATAATTCACCCATGCAACGAATCTAAAATATATTTTCATGACATCGTTTAAAATGTATTTTCATTACATCATTTTGCAAAGTACAGCGCATTACTTACTGGCTTAGGAAATGATTTATCTTGAGCAGCTAAAATTACGTTTAATGGTTGTTGCTGTAGGAATTCGAGAATATCTTTATCATTTGTTGCTTTACATCCAATATGCTTCAAAAATATTTGGTCTAGTCGTGGTTGTTGTACCCACGGATTTAATACACAGCCGCTTTGTAAAATTGCTTTGTGAAATAGGCCTTTGGATAGTGGTGAAAGTAACAGAAAATTACATGATGCGCTACCTGCACTTTCACCAAATATTGTCACATTATTTGGGTCACCATTGAATTTATGAATATTTTTTTGTACCCAGCGTAGTGCTTGAACTTGATCCTTTAAACCAGCATTGCCTGTTACCCCTAAGTTGGGATCATCCAAACTAAGAAATCCTAAAACAAACGAAATTTAAAGCGGTTGCAATATATGAAATTCTAGCGAAAAAGAGTATAAAATATCAGCGAAAAATGAGAGAAAAATATGTATGGTGTTAAAAAAAAAATAACAAAACGAAATCAAAACAAGCAGAGATGGAGTGTACAATTTTAGTATTTTACGAGTAAAAGACTCCAAATTAAGAAACAATGTAACCTCTCTTATTAGCACCCGTATTTCAATATCTTTCAATTTTTGCGCATAAATAACACCTCAAAATAATTATCCTCATGTTATGGAATGCACAATATTGGCACAAAAATAGAGGGTTTAGCGAGTTTTTCTAAAAAAAACTTTTTAAAAATAATATTAAATTTTGATTTTGACCTTAAACTTTTTCTCTTAGGAAATAACTTTTCAGCAAGCTTTTTAGTTTCAAGTTAATATTATGTATACGAAATTTTATAATATTTGGATGTCGTCACACATTGTTGATTGAAAGTACCTTCTAATAATAATTTACGAATTGAAGCATGATTTGATTATTTATATCAAATATTGCTATTTATAATTTGTTTATTATTTGTTGTTGAATAGATAAGCAAACAATTTTTTACAATATTTAATGAAAATTAATATGCACAGTATCGACATGAATTTAGATAATTGTCAAAGAGTTTTTCGCGACATTTTTAAAAATAAAATTTTATTTTGATTTTTACCTTAGCAATGTTTTTCGAGAATCCTTCGTTTTCATGTCAATATTGTACATACCAAATTTCAGAACTTTATTTGAAACTTAACTTTTATTGAAAAATAATGCATTAAGGACTGTGCGTATTCCAGAGGTAACAATCCCCCTTAACTCTAAGACTATTTTAATTTGTCTAAAAACAAGGATGTAATTGTTTAGCTTCGTATAATATACGTAAAATATGAATATACGCATATCATATCGATTTTAACGTAATAAATTATATAGAAATTTCAAGTATGTTTAATTTTTATAGCTAATGAAAACTCATTTGCATAACTATTCAAAAACAAACCATAAAAAAATATCAATAACAACATTTGATATAAATAATCTAACTGTCTAAAATCGTTAATTAATTTTAAAAGGCATTTCAGACAATCTGTTTACAAATCATTATTACATTCAAAGATAAGAGAACTTGACATAAAATATATGGATTAAGATAAAAGAATAATGCTATCAACAAATTTTATTTTAATTTTGTTGTAGAAGCAGAAAACGCAAATTATTAACTTTAAATAGGAAGTCTTTTAGTCTCTTCTTTTAATAGAAAGTGTCAAAATTGATAGTTTTAAAATATGAAATTTTTGTAAGAAAACTTATATATGAGTAATTGTATCTATATGAGACCAGGTGTATTTTAAAATTTGTGGATATATTTGATTGATAACTCTAGCAGTAATATTATTTTTTTAGAAGAATTATGATGGAATTATATGGAAAATTTGCTATTGTTTTCAGTCGGAGGGAATACATTTTGTAAAGTTATAAGTGGGATTTTAGCAAATACATTTTTGTATTATTTAAAGCCAAATAATGTTTTATTTAAAACACTTTTCACAGACTATACTGTGAATTAAATTCGAAAACAGGATATACGAAATACGAATCAGTGATACCATTTTCTTACCTAAAAATCCTAGTCGATAGTTAATTGTAACTAAAACAACATTTTTTGCCATTAAAAATTCTGGACCATATATATCTGAATTGCCTGATCCCATAAAAAATCCACCACCATGAATCCATACCATTACGGGTAACTTATCTGTTATTTTAGTCTAAAAAATCATCCGTAAAATTATCAAAATAAGTACAAGTTGCGGAAAATCATAAAGTTAATAGGCTGCAATCTTGTTTTCACTGAAAGTTTATTTGAATGTGGATAGCTTATTACATTCAGATGAAAAGAGTAATAACTCAAGGACGTGGTTATTTGACGCATATGCTTTTCAACTGAATGTAATTTCATATTTTCAAATAAATTTTTAGTACAAACATACCGAAATTATTTAATTTTGAGATAAAATCGTAGCCAATTGATATCATGGTATTGCTTTTGATATATATTAATCAGCAAGCCTATATATAATTCTCGTAAAGAAAATTATTTGACTACATATGTTGAAAGAGGTTTTGTGATTTCGGGAATCTTTGCGATTTCTGTGACTTCAATACAAAGTTCTTAAAAATTATCGCATTTTTTGAAACGATAAGAGTCAAATTTATAATCATTTGATATTTATCATTTTTTGAAATACACCATTGATGTACATACACCATTTCATTAAATATAAGTTTCCTCAAACTTGAGACAAGTGATCCAAACATGTCAAAAACCGTATATGTTGATTTCACTTTATTTTTTAAAAAATTTGAGGCAATTGATCCAAAAATGTGAAAAATCCCATTTGTTGATTTCAATTTAATTTTTATAGATATATTTAAGACATATATATGTTGGTGCCTCGTATGTTATGTACTTCCGGTTTAACTAAATAAATTATGGGCTAATTTACCGCAGGAGTATAAACATTCAAATACAAGCAATCGTCACTTCCAGAAACATGTTTAGAAATCATGTCGTGTGCAAAACAAATATCACGCTCTTTAGTTGCATCCAAAATACTTTCCTTCCATGATTCAGTTGGTTCTGGAGCCTAATTTAAAAAATGTTTAAAAATAGAAAAAGACCTTTATAAATTTGGTTTAGCAATTCCTATATGTTGGTGCCTCGTATGATATGTACTTCCGGTTTAACTAAATAAATTATGGGTTAACTTACCGCAGGAGTATAAACATTCAAATACAAGCAATCGTCACTTCCAGAAACATGTTTAGAAATCATGTCGTGTGCAAAACAAACATCACGCTCTTTAGTTGCATCCAAAATACTTTCCTTCCATGGTTCAGGTGGTTCTGGAGCCTAATTTAAAAAATGTTTAAAAATAGAAAAAGACCTTCATAAATTTGGTTTAGCAATTCATATCTATATTTTCAAGTCTTGCAAAGAATGATTACACATTTTTTTGCATTCACATGGGGCTATTGGTTATGATATACTGAAAATCATGCATTAGTTAATTTTATGAAAAACCATAATTATTTCAATTGCCATAAATGTAGTAGCAGATTTGCGTCCTTTCCACAATTGAAAATTTCAGCTTTATAATATGGTTGGAATATTTTTTATTTTACTTAATTGCAGTATTAATTACTATTTATTTTATAAAAATGAGCGAGTATCCCCTAAAATATCTCACTCCTAGATCGCTGACACATGTATGCCGCGAGCTATTAGGCCTTTAGACAAATCTTGCTCTGAATATATGTACAGACATTTATATAAAATACTACAAATTACTGTATCAAATGCAAACTTATTTACCGCATTATTGAAACCATGCTCGAAGTTCTAGGGATAAGTGCACAAAATTAAAATAAGTGCACAAAATTAGAATGATAGTTTCAATTTGTAAAAAAAATAAAATATATATACTTTATTTTTAATTTTTGCTAATACGTATGTTTTAAGTATCATATGTCTTTAAATGAATTTAAAGGAAAGGATTGTGCACTTGAAAAATTTATTCGAAATAATAAAAAATCATTATCAGGTATTTAATTGTAAATAAGTGAAAGAAAAAAATATATTTCTCCTTTTCCAAAAAATTGATTCGTTAAATTGATCAATTGATTGATTAAGTTTGGAAACATTTCCATCATCGCTTCCACTAATAAAATAATAATAAGCCCATGAAAAGTCCACTTGTTGGGAAAAGTATTTCTAAACTTTCATCCAATTGACATAGAAACTTTTCAATATGTCATCTCCCCTGAGGCTCCATCCCGTACACTCGAACGTCTTTCGCGCAATTCAGTTTCATTACAGAATTCTAGTTTCATTCCAGAAACAAAAATCTCTTATTGTAATTTTCGTGTAAGTTGGATTTTTTAGGCAAACAATTTATTAACAAAACATCAATTTTTCTTCCAATTAAAAGTTTTAACTATAACTATAGTTAAATAACTTGACAATCTACATTCCATTATAGAAATAAAAACAAAACTCTTTCGATCGCAATTAATTTACGATGAAATTTACCGTTTGTGGAAAATATTTTCGAATTTAATTGGAAAGATTTGTTTCACTTAGTTGACAAAGATTGAATTTCAAGTAGTAAAATAAAAATAAGTTACCATAAATCGTAGTTTTCCAACTGGTGGTTTTGCATATGGAATGCCTTGGAAAATTTTAAAAACTTTACCATTCACTGCTTGCCCGGAACGGCCTTGTAATTTCCCTTGTTCAATTTCCACAATCATGTCACTCATATCTTAAATAAATTTTTAAATATAAGTAAATAAGTAATAAGTAAATGTAAAATTTAGAACAAAGTAATTTGGAATTCCAACAAAATAAATCATATATTTTGTCTATTAAAAAATTAAAATAAACGAGACAATTTTAATTCTCTATCGATTTTGTTCGTTTATTTTTTTTACAATAAAGAGCATTCTGGACAATTTATTTCAAGGGAAATAGAAAATTTTTGGTTTTCATTTAATTAAATAATGACCGTTAAGAAGAAGTTTGGTAGAAAAAAATCAACAAATGGAAGAAAAACTTGTTGATTAGATGTTGATTTTTTTTATAGCCAATAATTTTTATATTTATCTATTTATATAGAAAGTGTATAATCGTTGCAATAATAATATTCATTCCATTTCATGCCTGCAACTTGTTACTGAAATAATATTGTGATAAAAATTATCTTCAAATTATCTACATGTATGGATTCATTCTTATAATATTTTTTAAATTTCTTATTAACATTAGTTTACATAGACACTAATCTTATTTATTGTACAATAAGATTAATTTGTGGAAGTTCATAATTATGAAAGGTAAAATTATTTAGTGAAACTACCACTGCGATTATTTAAAAATTCTTTGTATTCAGTCGACGTTTCGATTCAATTTAAGTTGACGATGTTTCGGTCGAAATGTGCATCGCATTATAAAATTATATGATCTAAATATATGCACAATTAAAACCAACAACCATGTCTTTACCAGTCAATAAAATCAGTCGAAAAATAATAAGATAAAATCAAAATTATAAAGTCTAAAACAGATTGACTGGAAAAGGTTCGTATAGCCATACAAAATCGTTGTATGTTTCGAGTTTTTGAAGATGTCAATACTATAAAATATTCATTTTGAATTGTTTTGGTACTGGATTCAATCTCTTGATTGATTCTAGATATAAATTTTACGAAATTTGATATGCATAATTTTTGTTAAAACAAAATTTGTAAATAGAATATAAATAAATGTTTTTGTAGAAAAAACGAAGTTTTTCCTTTCAGGGTACCCAAAATCGTTCCGTTCTTATGGTGAAATGATCTTAGATACATCCGATTAAATGAATGTATTACCTATTTATTTTTGTAGAAAAATGATTGTAATAAGTACTAATTATAATGATTTCTGTAATTTATTCTGTATTTTTTCCTATTATTTTGGAATGAATAAATTTTTATTTCTTTCTTTCTTCTTTAAAACTCTTCGTCAAGCACTCGGTTTTCATGACAATATTAAGCATACCAAATTTCATAACATTTGGATATGTATTTTTTTGTTTGGATATGAGTTATTTGTGCTGGTAAATTGAAAGAAATACAATGTATAATACATTTTATTTAAGTCAATAGCTGTTTTGAAGCACAGAGAAATTTTGTAGCAGATGCTTATTATTTTTCTGATCATATATAGTTTAAAAACACACTCCGGTAAAGTTTGCAAAATATTATTTTAAAATGATTGAAATGTGATGACCTTTGGTGAACTGTGAATCTTCTGTCAAATTGGCTAAAAATGATTTTAAACTAAGGTAGTGCGCTCGCAAAAAAAATATTCAAATATTGCGAAAATAAAATGGTATATTTACTATCTAAGCAATTTTTTAAATTTTTGTCGCCATAAAAATCTTTCTTGGAGTTTAACACATAAAAAAGAAAAATTAGGCAGATTGGTTAAGCTGTTTTGGCGACATATTTTTATATTATAGTAGCAAACTCAATCATCCGTGATACGAAATAGTTATATATTCACCCGGTATTTGTTATGGAACACTATTTTATCACCCGGTATTTGGTTAGGGCTACCTGGCGCCATTGCCCCAAGACACATGGGGTGGCTTTTGGCCTTGGCTACGCATCAGAGAAATTTTGTAACAGATGACGGTTCTTTTTCTGATCATACATAGTTTGCAAAATATTATTTTAGAATGATTAAAATACGATGATCTTCGGAGAACAGTGAATTCTCCATTTAATTAGCCAAAAAGATTTCGAAACACTCCCTTATGCGCGTAAAAAAGTATTCAAATTTTGTCCCAGTATTTGTTACAGAGTGTACACACTCAGTCACGTGTTTCTGTGACAATTCTGAGCACCAGGCATTATGGACCACCCAGCATTTGGTGAGGTATCTGGTATCTCGGATCCTAGTCACAGGGGGCGATGTTCGCCATTGGCTACTCATCAGAGGAATTTTGTAGCAGATGTTGGTTATTTTTCTTATCATGAATAGTTCTAATACACGTTCTGGGAAAGTATGTAAAATATTATTTTAGAATGATAAAATTTTACTTCGGAAAACTGTGAATCTTCAGTCGACTTGGCTAAAAATGGTTCGTAACAAAGGCAGTGCGCGAGTAAAACAAGTATTCAAATTTTGCGAAAAGAAAGTAGTATGTTTTACAATTATCAAAGAAATTTTTTAAATCGTTTTCACGATAAAACCTTCCTTGGAGTATAACGCATATTTAAAAAAAATTTGCGTTATACTCCCATCCCGAATTTGGCGCATACATATATATATATATATATATATATATATATATATATATATATATATATATATATATATATATATATATATATATATATATATATATATATATATATATATATATATATATATATATATATATATATATATATATATATATATATATAATTATATATTTAATTATATATATAATTATATGTATTTTATTTTGTCTTGCCTTTCGTTGTTGTTGCAAGTTACCCAACTGCATGCGTTCATCAAAAAGAGAAAGCTTTCCACAAAATGTTATTTCACGTGCAAAATCCTCTTTACTCATTTCAAATTTTCTGTAAATTTCAGACTAACATGAAAAAACATTTATCTATATTCAAATTTTGCCTAATACATTTTTCAATTTTTGTTATTAACTTTTCTTTTAAATAAATTAGATAATATTTAATAGAGATAAGTGAAGATAACAACTGAAAATAACTCTGAATTTGTTTAAATACCCAACATATGATTCAGTATCAATGATGGAATTATTTTCAATTTTTAACATTTACAAGAGAAGTAATTTAGTTAACTTATTAAAAGAGTTAATTGGTTAGATTTTCGAAATGAAGTATCAGTCATTGTTTGAACAATTTTTAACATTCGCATTCATAAAATACTCTAAATATCCAATACATACAGTTATAAATACATAAATAATAATGTATATTGTAATTACATAGATATGTATTTCCTAGATAAATCTGAGCTAAAATTGTGGCGAATTCAAATATGTTACGAAAAATATTTCAACACACAAGTAATTTTTTCATTGTTCACATTATTTTGAAAATGGTCCTATGAAACGATCGTAAACTAAATGTAAAAATATTAATTATTATATTTTTAGTAGTGGTCTTAAAGTTATAATATAAAAATAGGTTTTTCGCAATGACAAAAATTTCCACAAATTAACGCTAACAATAATTAACAAAAACTATTTATTCACTCAAAAAAAATATCGAACGACAAAAAATGAAATTTCTTACCGCTAATTTTATAATGTTCACTGTTTAGACAACGAATGTTTAATTAAATTTATTTTTATAATTAATTTTAATTATTCTGTTATGTTACTGAGTTATTTAATTGAAATTTATCACTAAATAGCAAACATTTTTTTACATACTGGCATTATTATTATATGATAATAAAAATATTTATATACTTATACATTTCTTAACAAAAATTTTTTATCAACTATGTACTTTAGATTTACTGAGGATAATTAATATGTAATTTTTTGTGTATGTATATGACAATTCATATTTCTTGACTGCGCGTGTGAATATAACAACAATGTTTTCATATATTATTATTTTGGTTGTCGGTAAGTATGTAATCATTTACTGCTATATTTATAAGTAGCAATGTGTTGTGTTATGTTTATAAAATGAAAGGTAGATAAACCATTGACTTGTAGAAATAGTTAAGTCAAGGTTATCATTGAATTGACTGTTATAGTCGCATTTAAAGGGGGGGATTTATAGCTAAGAATATTTACATAACACGAATAAACTCTAACAAAAGATATTGATAATCATAATAGTTTGAGATTCTGAAGGATTGACATTGCAGAAATGTTTTAATTTTTTCTTATTTTTTTTTATATTTTCTTTTTTAAAACTACAACAAAAATTGTATTCAAATCTAAATCACAGCAATCAAAATTAATATCAAAAAGAATATGTTAATAATCCTAACAATAATTAAAGAAAGTTGTTCCAATGTGAAATCACTTTCCGAAAAAATTTGGCTTACGTGTACAATAATTTAAAAACACAATTATTATAAAATTTATTTAACTATTTAACACAATAGAACAATATTTTTAACCAATAATTTTTAAAAATATTGTTCTTTTGTGTTAAATAGTTAAATAATTTTTATAATAATTGTGTTTTTATATATAATGAATAACACTTAAGCAAATGTATTGGTTAATCATGTTGTTGTATTTGTTTTACTAGTCATTCCCTTTAAAGATCTATAAATACCATTCAGTAGAAGCAATCTTTTATGTACCCCTCCTCCATTTTTTTAGAATTTGACGACTTAATATTTCTTTGAGTAGACTTTTCTTAACCGTTGCCTCTAAATTAACAAACCCGCAACGTTGGAGCACTTAAAATAAATGTACCCTCTAAGTTTTAGTCGTGTTTACTGCAGATACTTAATCATCAAAAAGATACTAAATTATCAAAAGTTACCTCGAACCAATCTGCTGCTGCAGAAAGTCCAGAGGCAGCTATTTGACTGTTAAATATACTAAATATTCGATTAATAGAAATATAACTAAATTAATATTAAATGTAGTGTTTTATTTTATTATTATTAATTTTTTTAAATTAAGTTAGGAAATTTAAATCATCCTTTATTTTCAGCAAGTGTCGCCAAGTACATCTTAATTTTAATATAATACAAATGGTTACATTATAATTAAGTAACATACTGTTTTTTTTTTTATATTATGCTTTTTTCTTAAAATTATGTGTAAGCATTTAAAGCTTTTTATAAAATGTTGAAGTACAATAATAATTAACATTGATAAAGTGTTGTAGATCACTAGCAGATGTTTTTTATGTTAATATTTTTGGATAATTAATTATGAACATTAATTAAACGATCTCGGTAAAATGTTTATATAATATTTCAAACAGAAAATTATATGAAAATATTATTTTTTAAACAAATGTAAAAATTGCATACAATTAAATAAACAATTTATTCTGGATTTACTCGACACACTTATCTGATAAAAATTCATAAGAAACCAGCTCATAAATTGGGGTGGATCTATTTGGGTTTGAAAAAAATTGTGTGTTTGTCTGGCAGCGATATCGAATGGAATGCATTATCCTATTTACTAAACATTTTGTCTTGATATTATCCCACATTGTTCCTTGAAAGTTTTGGCTAAAATCAAACTACTGTGTGTGCCTTTTAAACGACTGATTGTCAGGGTTTTTACGTTTTCCTCGAAAATAGCTCCAAAAATTTTCTTCAAACTTGGTATATTTACAAAACATTTGTATCCCTACAACTTATGGTTTATGCAACATTTCTCTGGGAAAATTTAAACAACGGTTAAAAATCAACTAATCATATTTGGCTACATCTATAACACTGTACATACTTCAATTCCATAGTTATTAGTTTCTATACTCGACATGTTTAGAATATGTCGGCTGATAATAATTAATTTTAGTCTAATTAGTTTGGTTTTTAATGTTCATCTAAATGTAAGCAAATCCAGAAAACCAGAAAACAAAATTTAATAAAGGTGTTTTAACAACCACCTAATTAGTCCGTTCGTCCGTACGTCATCTAGATACCTCCAAAATGGAATGAGATAGCAGGTTAATTTAAAGAAAAAAAAATGGTTTTAAAACAAATAACCTTTGTTTGAAATGTTTTTCTATTAAATGCTTGAATTTGTCAAATTTTTATCTCAAACTATTTCATCAATGCAAATGATTTCATCAATGCAATGAAATTATTATATTGTTCTCAATCATATATCGAGTATCTTAACAATTAACTTTGGAAGTTGTTTTCTTCACTTTTTTATATAACTAGTTTTATTTCTTGTTGTACTTACAGTTTCATTTTACTTTTTGTTCGTTTACACTTCTTTGTGCATCCGTTAATTTCCGACGAGGACTTTTATTACCACAATTAATTACGAAAATTTTTACTTTAACAATGGCTCTGTGAGTTTTTTCCACAATATTGTTCGTTTATGTATTATTCAATTCTAATATAAGCGGTTTATTTTAAGCTATAGAAATATTAATCAAATATTTCTGTTCTATAAGCTTCATTTTTGTTCCCAAAATTTTTTAGTTTAAGTGTGAGATTTTCGAGCTTACTACCAAAACTGATCAAAAACTTACATTTTTTAAACGAAAAACGGATATTTTGAATAATAGATAACTTAAAAATATTAACTTTTCGTAAAAACTTTAACGTATA
Organism: Chrysopa pallens; assembly: GCA_020423425.1. Taxonomy (NCBI): domain Eukaryota; kingdom Metazoa; phylum Arthropoda; class Insecta; order Neuroptera; family Chrysopidae; genus Chrysopa; species Chrysopa pallens. Next base: position 81,838,032 of record CM035592.1, on the reverse strand, counting down.
CTTTTTGTTTAAAATTTCCTATTTTTTCGAGTTTTTTCTAGTTATTATATTGAAATTTCCAACGCTTTCCAGAATACCCCATCCGACTACTAGTCTTGAGCGTCATTTTTAAAACTATCAAGGTTGGAGAATTTTTAATTACATTTAAAAAAATTCTTCAAAATCGGAGTAGTTTTGATGTGTTCCGAAATAATTTCTTAATTTTCTTTCACTATAAACCAATACAAATTTTATTAATGTTTATAATAAAATTATTCTAATGATTATATTATTATTGTTCAGCTTATTTATTTGTACTCAAAAATGAATTTTTTTAAATATAGTGTTATATCAAGTAGTTGGCATGGCAAATCAGTTAGAGTAAATAAGCAGTAACGCTGCCACCAGAACATTTATATCGATTATGCAGAAATTCTTAAGCCCTTTGTTCCAAGTTAAAGAACTTTTGTAGTTACATCCATAGGATTACGTCCATGGTCACAATATTGAAGATGAAATCTAGGTTCAGCAAATACTACGTCCTACTTCAATCCAACAATCCGTCCTGTGATTTATTCAGGTAAAATTATTATTTAATTAAATTAAATAAGAATAGTTCACATTTGAAAATATAATTATACAATTGATTTTTCATTTAACTACAATTCAATTTTCTATAGTATTTTCGTAACACTAAAATTAACTATTTTATTACTGTCATATAATATAATGTTGAATTATCTGATTTAGCATTCAAGATGCTATTGATTATATTGTGATTATTTGCTGAATATGTATTATCGATGAATGACAACCATGATCTAGGTATCCAATCGGATCCAATGTGGATGTTCAAGAATTGAAAATATATATTTCAATAAAATACGATAAGAGACGTTTATCTACTGAGGTGCTAGTGTTTGAATCTGAGGTAAGTAGTAGAATCTCTAATTTCATTTCTAATTATATTCTAAAAATGAAAAAGTATCATAGAACACATGTAATAAATACACATCACGAAATGTGTAATAAAAGAATAATTACATAAGCTATCATAAACGCAACATAAAAAACTTGAAATATTCGGGGTCATAAAGTAATTATACCTTTTTCAAAGATAACATAAAGTAATATTTTTTTATATTATCATATATGAGTCACATTGCAAACTAGGAAACGTGAATGTTATTAAAGTCACTTTCACTGTAACATTATACGAGGATGGATAATTTTTGAAAACAAAAAAAATTATAGTAGGATGAAACCCATTAGAAATGCAAGATAATGTGATAAAAATGAAAGGAAAAATAAATTACGGGCGATCTGAGTTCGGAAAGTAGGAGGGGTGAGTTTTTAAGGATAAAATTCGGTTTATCTGAATTTCCGGCAAAACTACAAGTCTTATGGAAAAAAGTTAAAAAGCAAAGTTGTAGGTAATAAAAAGATCTACAGCTTTTGTATTTACACTTTTTTCACATAACCTCAAAATTTATGTGAATACACTGTAATTTTCTTGATTTAAAATATTTATTTTTTCATCTTATTTTGAATAAATATTGAAAAAGCACCCTAATTTTCAATCGAAAAATTTTGAGATTATGTGAAAAAAGTGTAAATACAAAAGTTGTAGATCTTTTTATTACCTACAACTTTGCAATTTAACTTTTTTCCATACGACTTTTGCCGAAAATCGAAATAAACCGTGTTTTACCCTTAAAAACTCACACCTTCCACACTTCCCGAACTCAGATCGCCCTTAATTTATTTTTCCTTTTATTTTTATCATATTATCTTCTGTTTCCAATGGGCTTCATCCTACTATAATTTTCTTCCACTTTTTATCATTTTTTAAGGCTTCTACTCTGGTCTACATTTTTTTTTTTTAAATTTGAACAGAGGATGTTTCGTTTTCAGATCATGATTATTTTGTCTGTTATAAATTAAGTTTTTAGCTACTGATTATGTTATATTTTGTAGCCATCTATTAAAGATAATGGTGAGAAGTAAGTGTCACTGGGTAATAGTGTGTTATAACCCCAAATTATTGGCTAATAGCTGCTCAGAAATGAGTTTAAATTCTACTCGGGTTGTCATACCAGATATTATAATACAAATTGTATGTAAACAAGTGAAGATATCTTCTTCACTTACAATATTAATTGTTTAGAACCTCGACATGTGGTTGAGTATCAATGTTTAAAATATTTTTAATTATTAGCTTTAACAGAAAACAACACTTAGTCCATACAATTATAAATACATATATAATAATAACATACATTATTCGTTTTAACGATAGCTCAAAAACAAAAATAAAGATTTTGAAAGAACAAACATTTCTCTCATGGTTTAAAGCTGGGTGCGAGTATCTTTCTTTCATGGTTTAAAGTTGGGTGCAAGATCCATTAGACACAGTAAACCGATTTTGCCTATGCACTTAAACACACTTTTTAGATATAATATACGAAACCATAATTTCTCAAACTATTTAGGCTTTTGAGTTATCTTTATGACGAACTGTTGGACTGAAAAAAGAACGGATTGATGAATGGAAAATGTAAATGGACTTATTAGGAGATTCTATGAAATCAAATTTTGTTAGAGCCTATATTAATATCTGAAACATCAAATGTCAAGCTGTGTTTTGAAACTTCTTCAAAACATTAATGAATAAATTAATGACTAAAGGTCGGTACTGTCATGATTTTGTAAAACATGTGAATATGTCGAACATGCAGAGCTTAGACAAAAATGGAAACATTTATTGTATTTATTGGTTATATAAAATTAATTGTTTTTATATTTATGAAATCAAGATTGATCGTTTCGAAGATATTTGTGACATAAGCTGACATTAAAAATATATGACAAAACAGTTAACTGATATGACTTGGACATTATCTCAACAATAGACCACATCTGTACTCATACATGGCTTTTATTGGAATGATGATGATGCCGCGTATTTATGACGAAATGGATATTTCATTTCTGATTGCGAATATCCTGTTCACTATGTACATATTGTATAAGTATAGAAACCATTCATTGTAATATAAAGCTTACGTAATTTATGAATTAATAAATCAATGACGGTTTTTGTTTCAATATAAGAATATTTATCAATTACTTGAACTTTTCGAAGCTTAAAAATACATACTGACATCCCTATGGGAAGTTCTTGTTATGTGGTCGTTTGTTTGAAAACCGAATTTTGATGCATGTTTACGTTTCAAGATTGCTAGAACTCAATTCCAATTGATCAAGAGTGATGTATGTGTGTGTTACGTGTTTATTTTCACCTCGGTTATCTCGAGAAAAAATATTGCTTGATTTGAAACCACTTCCATTCGATGCGTCACTATTAAAACAGAATGACTTTTCAGTAAAAATTTGTTGAGGATAAAAAACCAAATAATACGTATATTAGTATTAATAAAAAAAAAGTCATTTTTTTCTCATTGGGAAGTTTATCGTGTAGACCTTATGGGTCGCACTTAGGCCTCTTGATTTATTTTTATAATTTGCTTAGATATAACGATATAGTTTTGTATTCAATAACGAATTTTTTTATGAATGTCGTATTACATTTCGCACTTTCTAAATAATGCTCGTTTGAAATTGGAAAAAGGTTTTAACATTTTTTTTTTTTACAATTAGCCTGGCATACGGTGGCTGAATCATCAACCGATGATTTTCTCGATTATTCTTCCGGAGTTACTTAATGACTTAATGTAATTTTTAACCGACGAAAAAACAAGTCGACGCGTATATATATATATATATATATATATATATATATATATATATATATATATATATATATATATATATATATATATATATATATATATATATATATATATATATATATATATATATATATATATATATATATATATATATATATATATATATATATATATATATATGCGTCGACTTGTTTTTTTTTATATTTTTTTTTTTTTTTGGATGTATGGCCACGTATAACCTTTTACAAAGCAGTCCAATTTTGATAATTCTTTTTTATTGGATAGGGTAGATAGATGCCTCAAAATTGGTCCCATATAAATTTGGGCAAAAAATTCCTACCTATGAGTGGGAAAAAAGGAATGATTTATTGTTTACTTGTACGTTTTAATACTGAGTTGTGTTAATCCAGAATTAAGCATGTATTAATTAATAGATTATAGTCACAAAAAATTTAAAATACAATTTTCTTAATAAATAAATAAACCGCCAAAAATACTGAAAAGCGAAAAATAATAAATTATAATAAGCCTCTTTTATTTAACTTTAATAACTCAATTTTTAAACTAATGAAAGTATATTAAAGTACTTATTATTGCAATTATTTTGAGTTTTTAATTACCCTTAATAACTAAGTTCTAAAACTAATGTAAGTATAACTAGTAATTTTGAGTCGCCGTCTAACAAGCAAATTGACCCCGGACTGACGTAACGTAATGACAGGCTTAAACCAATCTATAAAGTTAAGCAACAGCAGTCACAATCTGTATTTGGATGGGTGACCACCTAGCAGTACTGTGTACTGTTGTTGTATAAATTATAATAATCCCCTTTGGTTAATGGCTATATAGCTGAAAGTAGCTAAAGCCAGAAATTAAAAAAAAAAGCAAATTAATTATTGAAAAAATGCGTAATGCTCAGCTGCTGACCAAAATTACCAAGGTATACTTATATTGATTTAAGAACTTACTTATTAATGTTAATTATTAATTAAAACTCAAAATAATTACAAAAATAAATACTTAGGTATTCATTCATAGATTAGTTTTTTTTTTTTCAGGCTTTAGCGACTACAGCCATATAGCTATTAACTAAAGGAGATTATTATTTTATTTTGATTAGTTTTAGAACTGAGTAATTAAGGTTAAATAAAAATAAATTATATTTTGCTCTTCAGTTTTTCGGCAGTTAATTTTTAGTTAAACAGTTTTTATATTGATAAAAATTAGGGAAGTCACCAAACTAATATCATTTAAACTTATTATTTTGCAGCATTATTTATGGGTCACGATGGTTAAATATATACAAGGATTAAAACGGCTAGAAAAAATGGTTCATCTGGACTCATGTAGTTAAATAAAAAAGTAAAATAAAAAAGGCTTTGAACATTTTAATCCTACAGTCACTTGGAGGACCTATGCATACCAATTTCCGCTTCTTGTGTTGATTCTACATATCATGTTGTTGATTCTTCATTGATACTCGAGGCATCTCCTATAAAATTGATGAATGTATTTTTGCATAAAATTGAAAATATAATTTTGACGGTGATCGAATATTTAATTTTTATAATAGAAAACAATAAAAATTATATTTTCACAAATAAATAATTATTTTAATTTAAATTATGCTTTTAGGCTATAAAATTCATTTTTAGAAACATTAACCCCCTTAAGGATCTACAATATAATTTTTTCAGGTCCTAACTCTTGTGTTTCAGATATAAATTTTAATTTTTGGTATTTTATTATTATATGTATAAAGTTATAAATTGTTTTGTTTCAGGTGTTACATTTATATTTTGGCAAAAATACATTAAAATTATAAATTGGTTTATATTTATTTTTTAGTAAAGTTTTTTGGTTTTTATATTTTATTTTGACGTATACAGTACTTTGGATTTATTTGTATATACTTTCCGCTGATTATGTTTTAATTTTTAACATAGATATTTGGTAACTTTAAAACCATTTTATTACAGGTCTTAAAATTATAATTAAATTTTTGCGTTTTAAGGTTTAATTACTCATTTTGGTTTTTATAGGTTCTCTAATCAATATTTTTATTAAATTAATTTCAGAGTATTTAAAACATTTTAGAATTTTTATTTATGTTATCTTTGTCCTATTTCAGATTCAAATAGGAATTTTTTTTAAGTTTTCTAAATTCCACATTAAATTTTATTATTTGCTCAATAGTTTATAAAAATTATATTTTCTTTACACAAGTGTATATTTTTGTTATTTTATATCTTTATATTAAGGTTTGTTTTTTTTGGTTACTGAAGATTGCAAAAACAATCAAAACCAATAAAGTAAAATATTACTTTTTATTATGTTGTAAAATTAAACAACAATTAACTGCAACCCAGACGACTTTCTGTCGTCTGGGGCAAGAGCGCCGGTCAACACACCTCCCCCACAAATCACAAGACTTATCAAGTATAACTAATGCTTTCGGCAACTTGCCCACCTGTCTGGCGCCCGAGGTAGTCTGTCCCATGCCGTCCCCTCAGTTCCGTCGAGATTAATAACTTTTTCGATTGCCAAGCAATCAGAGTATTTTTTAATAATTTTTTTTCGTGATCAGCGTTTAACAAATTGTTTCGTGTGTTGCTGAATCAAATATAAATTAAAAATTACGTTTAATGAACACGAACACTAGTTTTGTGAATGAAAAACTAGAATGAAATGAAAACTTTTAAGAGTTTAGAGAAAAATTTCAACAATAGCGGAAAATATTATTTCCTACCTATAATTTTTTTCGGAAACTCTTTCTCCCTTTTGGAATATTAATGGTATTTTTGTTAGACTATGGTGGCTAGAGTAGATTTTAATATTATTTAATAATCAGTTGGGTTGAGTAACAAAAATTAGTTTCAGCCTGGCTGCATGCAATGATTTTTAAAAATTTCGTTTACTGGAATAGTGTATTTATTATATAGTTTCCAGAAAACCTACAAGCTTAAGTTGTATTCTAAAGACTTAAATATGATTTAAGGGCCAATAGGCATATTCTGTTTAACATGAAACATTCATTTCATTGAATCCGTCACTGATCAATTTTCAAATAATATTACGATACAGTTACTTTGTCCATCAATCAAATTTTTCTATTTTTGTATAAAAATCATTTCAAATATATTATATATTGTATATGATGTGTGTTTTAGTATTTTATTTAACTTCCGTATGTGATGTTGGATAGGCGAGAAACATTTGTATTAAACAACATATTAAATATTTGTATGTTTTTCTAAAATATTTACCAAATCAAAAGTTGCAACTAGATACAGGATACAACTGGAAAAATTTGGTTCATGTTGTGCAAAAAAGAAAATGAATACAAAACTCAAATTTCAGTATTTTGGTGATTATTTTTTATTTTGCCTTCATATCCAACGTGTTCAGATATTAAAAATTAAAGGTGCTATTCCTCTGATGGGAAAATATAAAAATATATCTGATTTTTTAATTTTCTATCTAAATACCAAATTTCTCGGAACCATTGATTTCGACAAAAACTTAAAGAACTGTTGTTTTAAAAAATAAGTTTAAAAGTACTAAAATTCTCCTTCGGTAATCTGCTCTTAAAAATACGAAACAAGAAAAAATGCTGTGGTCACATGCCTTTCACCCCCAAAATGTATTCTTGTACTTACAACTCTTTTGGAAGAAATCATGCGACCGTGGCTTTTAAACTTATTTACTTTTTTACAACCGAAAGATCAATTCGCCAAATAGTGCTATTTAAGCAAACATGAAAATTAATAAAATTAATTAATATTACATTCAAATAGATGTATCTTCGAAACGGCATAACCGATTGAGTTGAAATTTGAATATTACCAGATAACGAGATATCAACATTCAAGTGAAAATAGCGATTAGCGAATATATTTACTCAAGTAGTTTCCTAAACGGTTTGATCGATTGAGTCAAATATCTTGTAAAATTTTCTGCGGCAGTAAGCTGTTTTGCGATTAACAATTCCTATTGTTGCTGTTTTCTACATTTACATTACTTGGAATAATCGATTCAAACAAAAGTTAAGTAGCTAATGTAGTAATGGTAAAAAAAGAGTTTACTCGAATCTTCGAGCACTGTATCTTCGGAACGGTAATTCAAAGCTGAGATATTGATAAAATGTAAAGATTTTGAAGATCTAGTCAATTCTTTACCAATATATTACAAACTTTTGCTTAGTAGTTTCGGAGTTTTGTGCCTTTGACTGAATGATGTTAACAAATCCATAATCACAGGTCGCCAGATTGTCAAACAGGTAGACTCGAAATGAAAGTTACTCGGAGGTTCCAAAATAACCTTATTATGCCGATATCGATTGATAAAACACGTTAGTACAAAAAAAACCGAGTTGTCGACTGAAAGCACATTTATGAAGTTGCATTTTTAATTTAATATAATTTTATTGTATACTAGATAGGAATATATGTTATATGAAAGTTATTAAGGGAGGATTCGAGGACCAGTTTTTTTGTGTCATATTTACAGGAAAGCAAATAAAGGACAGAACAAAAAATGTGGACAGTATTTTTTCAAACGTATATACATTTCTACAATTTGATTATTTTTGTGTGTACATACATATCGACGAAAAATAATCTGTAATAAATCAAATAGATTTCTTAGCATGTCGAAATAAAAATATACGTTATATTTTTATATATTTTTTTTCTATATTTATTTCGTAGACATATGGAACCGATTTTCAGAATATTTTGATAGATGTTAATATTTATAAGTAAAACTATTTATGAAAAAACTAACTTTTTTTTTTTTGTAAAGAATTTATTTCGTAAATAAATCGATAAATAAATTTTCTTAAGATGATTTCAAGAGAAAAAGGACAAAAAACTAAATAAATATACTCTTTGACGTTCAATTCAATTTTGGTGGATTTTTATTTTCTTTTATATAAAATACCTCTCTAAATTTGTTTTTGACCAAAATTAATGATCTATATCAAAGTAATTTATTTAGAAAGAAAACTATAATAAAATAGGCATAATAAAAATACTGAAGATATTTCACTTACAGAGTATTATAATTTAATACTTTTAATCGGGACGAATAATCTATAATTTTATTTACGAAGAATCTATAATTTTATACCTTTGTCAACATGTTATTAATATCTTAAATATCTGTACAGATCTAATGCGATTGCTTGAAATATCCCGCCATTCTGTCTCCAAAAATTACAACCTCACAAAAATATTTTCATTTAAAGATTCAAAGTTTCATCTTTAAATAAAAGAGAAAATGAGACGATTCAATTTTAAAGCGTTAAAGTGTAATCGCAACGAATTTGACCCAAAAATATTAGATAGTTTTGAATAGTAAAACTGCGTGATATGTGCAAAATCATATCGATTCATATATCTTTATATGAATCATAGTTGAACAAAATTATTTTTATTAACTATGTTTTATTAAGAAAAAAACAAATTCAATTGTCTAAAGGGAATCGCTCTAAAAAAAATTCAATTGTCTAAAGGGAATCGTTCACCAAGTTTTGGTATCGAGGAGGGCAGGGAATAAACCAATTTTTGTAACCGAATTTTTATGGTTTAAAAGTTCGGTAGCAGATAGATTTAGGTTGGGCAATCTAAACTGACTTTAGGTCTAGAATAGCCAACAAACTTTCAGGTCACTATCTCTTTTCGTTATTCAATTATGGACTAATAAGGTGATTCTGTGAACACCTAGGTATATCAAAATTTTGTGAGTGTGTTCAATATTTGCTGCCGTTGCAAACTTTATACTATAAATAAAATACTCTGACATATTTTACCTATGTCGAATATTAAAATCAGGTAGTCTTTATTAAGACATCAAAAACAATAGCGGTATATTCATACTTCGTTATTTTCTAGCTTAATTAATTAATTATACAAGCATATATTAATAAAAATTTAATTAAAAACATAAAATAGCATTTCATAATTTTTTTCTTTGTTTTTGTGTGTTCATCGCATTCTTTAATTACAAAAACTGTCTTTCTAAATAAAGTAAAATAAAGTAAAATAAAATAATATATATAAAAAAAAAATACATATATAAGACAAAGTAAAAACAATTAATGAAAAGTGAACGTAATACTCGTGAATATAATAATATTGAGGTGATAAAATGTTTTGTTAATATAAAATAAAATAAGAAACGTTTTTATTCTTAATGTAAATAAAAATAAATTTGTTCGAAACAAATAAACATTTTCATTCGTGAACGAAAAAAATTGTCTGTGAAGATAGACCCTTTCATTACAATTTACAACTTTTTATAAATTTTTTTTTTCTATTTGTGGAACTGAATGTACTCGATGAAGTAGGGGAGAACGGGGTAATGGCGATCACTTAAGGAAAAACGTGAATAAAGTGAAAATTTTAAACGATATATTTATTTTAATCAATTTAATACATTCTCCAAAAAATCTTTATATTTAACAACTTTTTAATGTCTATGATATAATTATAAAGAGGTAGTTTAAGTTTAAAAAAATTCAGTTATGCACTTCATCAGCTACACACGTGGTTAATGGCGGTCGAGTTGAGGGAAATCGTGGTTTAAGATCCTAAGCAAATTTCACATGTATAACTCTCGACAGACTCCTTCTATCCACTACACAAAGAGTATGACTAGAAGCCCACACAGAGTGCATGTGTATATTTTTATTAAAACTAGTGTTTAAGTTTAAGAGAATTAGTTGATAAACAAACGATTTATTAACGATTTTGTTGGGAAATAACTAATTATTGTAGCTACATAATTCTGTACATACTTTAATTCAGTTTTTTATTAATTTTTCCATTATTAGTTTTACTTTATGGTAGGTTTCTAAATTAATCCACATTTTTATGCAACGGAATTTCAATTGTGAAAATAATTGCGTTAGAACCTATTTATCACCTCTTGAAAATTAGTTTATAAAAATTTAAAATAACAAAAGCACGCATTTAAAATTATATTTATAATCATACACCAAAGTAAATTAATTTAAATCTCGTTTAAATTGAATGGGTTAAATCTAGTTTAAATTTAACGTGCAATGAATATTTAAAGTTAATTTAAAAAAAAAAATTTTTTTTATGTAAATTTTGACAATCAGTGATATTAAAGCTCAGACTATTCAGGACATCGATTAATTTATTGTGAAGAAAGATTACACATTATATTGTTGGATACCAAAGTTCAAGAGTCATGCGAATTACGTGATAATATATGTGACTTAATGAACTTTAATTGTTTATTAAGTGTTTATTCAGCTGACTAAATGCATTAGATATTAATTCAGTATTCGCAAAAAATATTTTAATTGTACAAACTAACATCATTGTGTTAAAAAAAAGTGAAAATAGTAACTAACAGTGTTAATTGTTTATGTTCTCGACATATGCTTGAAAATTGGACCATCGGTCCATTTTACCCAGTGTACCGATTTGGTTCATCCACGAACTTGGATGATCCAAATCTTAATTTTTATAACTACAATACATCACCAAACTTTTAGATTTCTATTTTATTCGTTATCATGATAACAGACGGACAAACGGAAATTGATTAGTAATTGATTTTGTGAACACCCATCCCAAAATTTTGTTTGTGCAGTTAATATTGACTAGTGTTAATACTAGAGACTAAAACTATACTTTGATATAATCTACGTTGAACAATAAATTATGTATCTATACATAACCGTCATGGTACCTATTGGTTTGAAAATCGGAAACAATAAATAAAATTTTTAAATAAATATTTCTTTTTTGACAGTGGTTATTTGTGCTGCATAATAATTATTCAAATTGAATTATCAAATTCTACAAATTAACGGTTAATATAATGAATTTGAGGGTAACGATCTTTAAATAGAGTTTTTTAAAGATTTCATTCCATAAAAATAAACAGACATAAAAACAAATTGCAGAGTGTGTTCCTGATTTGTTGTCATATGTTGTTTATCTCAAATAATTATTGAAACATAGTGAGAATTGAAAACATTTCATATCTGTCGGGGATCGAGTATGGGAGAATGAAAACACGACAGGTGCTTGGTAGACTATTACTGATATATATGCAATTTTCCAATCATTCTATTTTTTAAGTTATTTTGTATCTAACATGGTAATTGACTGCAATGTCGATTGTTATTATTATAAAAATAAACGAATTTTTTAGATATTTTTAACAACTTTTGTTGTATTAACACATATTAATTTTACTTAAATAGAAATGGCTTTCGCACCTCAATAGATAAGTGTCGTATTATCGTATTTCATTGAGACATAGTGAGTCTGGGATGATCCTGTGAACATCCAATTGTTGGTCAGATGTACTAGCATCTACATCACAGATGCTTGGTAGCTTTGGTAGCAATTTTTCCAATCTCACAATTTCGTATATTTGTATAAAACATGGTACTGGACTGTATTGTCTTACTATTACTATGAACACAAGTGAATTGTTCTCATTTTGTGTGCGACTGTCAGATTATTTGACGGGGATCTCCGACAGATGTGAAATTCTCTCGTTCAACAAATATTACTTATGACTTGGTTGTGTTAAACAATAGTAAGGATTTAATTAAGTATTTTTTAATTGATATTCTATGATTACAACCTACATTAAATTCTGATAATTAAAATCCATAAATTAAAAACCAAAAGGAATTGGATATATGGCTTATTGTTCTAAATTGAATAGGTATGCATCATATCGATCGACATTAGAGACAGATATACGTACGTACTCCATATATTTAGTGTAATCATCGTTAAAGACAATAAATTAATACGGTGTGATTCATGTAATATAATGCCTATGTTATAAATTTCAAGTAATATTATATAAACTACTCTGTTTTAAGTTTTAATTCACCATTCATCAATCGATTTTCAAATTATGTATGTATGTTATCAAAATACATTATTTACATTAAGTTTTCGTTAATTATAATACATCGCACTCATAGAAGATGGTGGGTATACAGCTTTTCAAGCCTAAGCCAAGAATTTTCTAATTTAACAAATTGTTGTGTTTATTAAGAAATTTTAGTAATAATTTTTTTAGTAGAACGTAAAATCGTTAACTAACAGCTCGGTGTGCTGGAGAACTTACTGAAAAATAAACAAAAAATCGCTTATTGAACAAAAATGGAGGGGCTTAAAATCAAAACAGAATTTTTTTCTCTGACCATATTGTTTGAAAAGATATTTTTGAAGATTTTTAAAAATAGGTTGGGTGTTCTCAAAAAATTTCAGTTTTCTTTGATATTTCATTATGTAAAATCGTCGATAAAAGCGTAACTTTGTAGCTTATGTAGAAAAATTTATTGAAATTGGAACATATTGAAAACTTTCCGAATAAAGGAGGAAAGGGGTTGATCATGAAAATTCAGTGTTATTTTTTTACTTTTTCTAATAATTTTTATGGAATTCGAAAGAAGGAACCTTTCTTATTTGTATTGAAATAATATTATAATTTTATCGGATAATGCTACATACTTGTTACCTGCTCACAAAATTTTTTTTTACAATCAACAAACATTTCGAGTTGGTTGTAAATTTTATGAACTTAGAAATTACAAATTTAATACCCACACTTAACCGTGGCGATTTATTTTCAAATCAATCATTCAATTATTTACCATAATGTTCATTGTTCAATTTAATAATTGAACTTGTTACAATACCGATTTTTAAGGGAACTCTTCCGGTATTTACCTGAATGGCATATTAAGAACCTGTTGAAAACCATGTCAAAATAGCCGGTATTAAAATACATCCCAAGTAACAAAAGCCCACAAAATTAAAATATTTTATGAACTTTACATTTAAATTATTTATTATTTTTGATTAAATTTTAAAATGCCTGGTAGATATGTGAAAACTATGTACTAATAAAAAATTTATGTACTAATAAAAAATTTAATTTGATTTAAATTTTCAATATTGTTGATCATAAAATTTCTAGTTTACTAATCTTAACACAAAAAAAAAAAAAAACAAAAAAAACAATTTCTATATAGTTTTTCTCTTCAAAATATCTTCAGTTTAATTTTTTATACTTCTATTGATCGACTTTTAGAAGTTTTATTTCAATTTAAAATTCCCTAGTATAAAAGTTCGATTGAATCCTATTGAAATTTAATAGTCATGAATCGGAAATGAATAGGATTTGTTTGGAAATTCTTTTCGATTCATTCTAATTAAAATTTCTTTAAAATTTAGAATAGTGATGAATTTAGAGGAATCGGAAATTCCGATTGAAACATATTCAAAATTTAATATCAATAGTATATCGGTATTATCGGTATATTATTAATTTTTGAATAGTTCTAACTTAGTGGAGGTAAATTGTAGGATACATTTATAAAAATGTATAAATTGAAGTAGATAATATTAAGACTGTTTTTAAGTATGCTGCTAGTATTTAACTTTAAATGTAATTTTATAATTATTAATGAGAACTCTAGGATTTTTCGAATAAATTTCGATTTTTTCCCCAATTTCCTAGATCAAATTGTGTTAAACTACAAAGTAGTCATCATCAGTATGTATTAGCTAGTTGGAATGATTCTCTGAGGAGATGTTACTCGTTGCTAATTTGGTGACGATTTGCACCAAAAAAATTATTTGATCTAGGAAATTGGGGAAAAAATTGAAATTTATTTTTAAAATGTAATATTTCTGTAAAAATTAGATGATCAAATGCTAATAAATGGGAACACGAATACCAAGGTAAGTTTTTTTGTATTATAAATACGTATTTACACTTGAAAGTGTCATCATCCGTATAAATTACCCAATAATATTTACACTTTGGCTATTTAATATTAAAAATAAAATGTTAAAAACTAGGAAAACACACGTTATTAAATTGCCCTGGGAAGCAAGAATGGATAACATTTATTCATAATTAAATAATAATAAAAAATTTAAAAATAAACTAGCTGGTTATACTTCTATTTTACATTAACGAAATTTTTAGAGACTCGTGTACATAAACTAGATCTATAACATAGAAGCGAATCGATAACGGGTCACCTACTATAAAATAAAAATGAATAAACAAAACTTAAAAATTAAAAACACAAAATAAAATTATATAATTTTTTATTAAAATTAAATCACTCATTAAATGTACTTCACGAAAACATCACGAAAAATACAAAGTCTCCTGCCAGAATCCTGCATTTGTCACTAGAATAGAAGTGGTAATAATGTTTTTAAATTTGATGTTTAAATTTTAATTTGATTATACTTTAAAGTGGTTACACGATAGACACATGCAACGTAGAAAGTGTCGGGTCATGGGGTCAACATAAGATTAATGGGGCCTCTTGTTTATATTTTTTTACTCAATAAGGTTTAAATGGTTGCTTAATTGGTACAGTTCATGTATGAAAATGTCCAGTACAAAAAATATAGCAATTTTATGCACCATTTTCGCCCTGGCACTAAACGATTTTCTTAATAGTTGCAGTGGGTTATTTAGTAACTCGATTGGTAAGGTTTTATACATCCAGCTCGTGGATCACAATCTAACCGTACAATCACGATCGACATGCAGGGCACTCATGGTATGCAAAAAATTTAATTAAGACTGAAATTCGAATATCTGAATAAAAATAAATTTATTCATTTTAATTAAAATATTTCTATCTATTGATAGACTCTGTATCACACACTTTTATAAATACGATATTATTCAAGAAAGACGACATTTTATAAAGGAATTTCAAATTAATTACCCCTTTAGCTTTTGTCTTTGTGATATTTACACAACATACGTTTATGTATACAAAAACGTAACGTGTATAAAATGTATGCAAAGCATATGTACATGTACTACTTACACATAAACGTGTATTTGTGTGTGTGTATGTGTGTATATAGATGGGTATTATTAAGAGAAAATGAAAAGAAAAAAAAACACTCTTGTTGATTAAACTGAAATTTAAATAAATTCTATAAACTGAAAGAGGGTAAAATAACGAAGTGTTTTTTTAAACAAGTAAAAAATAAAAAAAACGAGGACACACTGAAGAAAACTTGTTTAAATGAATGTAAAATAATACACATATATTTAAAAGAAAGTGAGTATATGCTTAATACAAGATGTACCACGCGTTCAACTTACAAAAGTATGTGCATTATCAGAATTAAGAATTCTCTATACATAAAAAGATAACTGACTGGCTTACATATCAACGTAAAGCCGAAACTCTAAGAAGATGAAAAGGAAGTCAAATATTGATATATTGATTCATGTACTTCACAAATCGTTAAGTTTTGAATTAAGACCAGAGGGTTCTATTATAATAAAGGCAAGACCAAGGGTAGGATATACTAAAATTCAAGACCTTAAGAGGTGAAAAGAGGATTCAAAAATTTTACTTTTGAACAAGGTACAATCCAATCATTAAGTCAGATATCTTAAAATTTTAAGCATTTGATACTATAATAATTTCGCCAAGGACTATCTAAGGGATTTTCAAATTGAAATGACCTAAAATTTAAATATGTCTATCAATGTACAGTTCAGCCTATTTGGATAGCCCGGATACCTTGAATAGGCGATCCTATAATAACGTAAATGAAAACAAATTTAAATATACCTGTGAATGTGCTGTTCAAACACCTCAGCCAGAAAGATTGATTTTTTAAACAGGTGATTTTCTAATAGTTTTATTGAAAACTAAGAAGGAATTTTGGAAACTATACTCTCAGAGAGTAAATCGTTCAAATTTTAGTATATTCATCAAGATAAAGACCGTGCCGAGAAAGCAATTGATATTCATTTTCAAATATGTTCAAAGTACGTAAAGCAATATGTTTTTACTTTGAAATTTTAATAACATCAGTTGGAAGAAAAAAATGTTTAGTCGTTTTTTCAGCGTACGCTGAAATTATTATAAAATGGATTAAAAAATTCCAAAATGTTGCATTCTTAAATAGCGAGTGACTTTAAATATAAAGACTTCGAATTTTAGTCTGTATAAACTGCCTTGACTTAGAAATTTATAATATTCTTTAACGACTTTTTTAATTTTAAGTAAGCTAGAGAATTTGAGTTAAGTAAGCTAGCACAAGGATGTGTTATCGGGATTAAGGTAGGACAACTATTCCAGTAATTTTATTTCAGAATTTTTATATGTATATTATAAAATTAAATTTAATATCAGTAATATTAAAAAAGTTTACTTTATTTATAGGTAGGTAAAACTGGAAGCTTCAAAACATAAGTTGATGATACATTCTGTTGAAAAATTAAGTACCATGAATTTGATAATTAAAATGGTGTTTTCGACGCATCTTGTACACATGTACATACACAGTATTTAATTTAGATGCTGTTAAATAAAACGATAGAAAAAAATTTAATGTTCAATATATTTTGCACATTTCTTTTCGGTGTCAGATGTTGTGTAGACAACAAGAAGATTTAATAATAAACAAGTAAATTTTAAGAATAATTCGGTTCTTTATTAATTTATTTGAAAATGAATTTATCGAATGATTTGTTTTTTAAAGATTGCTATTTTACTTTTTGATTTAAAATATAGGTAAATCAAGAAGAAAGTATTTTGATTTTTTTAAATTATTGCCATGAATTGATGGAACCAGATATTCTACAACAGTCCTTGATGTTGTAGAAGATCTGGTGATAATTGCATTAAATTTAAGGATATTTCTTTATTTTAACTAATATTCTAAAAATAATAATCAAATAAATTAGTTAAATTTTTATTTTATATATTTTTTTTTCATAAAAATTTTCAGTAATGACCATTTGTATATGCTTACATTGGGTAATTTTTTTATTTTTTTAGTATTTAGGAAGTTTTTAATTTCGTTTTGATAGTTGTTATCAAAGAATGTTAACTAAAATTACACCATAAGTATTGTGTCAAAATATTGTAGAATATTAATATCGTAGAATTTTTGTAGGTATCTACTTAATATTCA
This sequence comes from Chrysopa pallens, assembly GCA_020423425.1. Lineage (NCBI taxonomy): Eukaryota > Metazoa > Arthropoda > Insecta > Neuroptera > Chrysopidae > Chrysopa > Chrysopa pallens. The sequence continues at coordinate 81,820,316 of CM035592.1, read as the reverse complement.
GTAACCAAAGTTCGTTAGTGATTTCAAATTGTATTGTAATAAAAAATTAATAATATTAATAGTAATTATCCAATTATTTTCTTATTTCCAATTATTTAATTGAATAAAATTATATGATTTAAGAAAACAATATATTTTTATGTTTTTATAATAAAGGAATCCTTTAGTATATACCAACAGTTTTTAGATCCGTTTTTTTCGTATAAATAAGCGAAAAGTGCGCCATTTTAAAAATACTGTGCAGAAAATTAAAATGATTGATGGAATTATTTTTATTGCTATTATTTTAAAATATTGAGTTAAATAATCGATTAGGCTAGAGCTGGTAGATAATTTGCAGTAAATCATTGTATAAACACAAAACAGAAGGTCCCCAACATTTTTTTAAATATGTAAAGAATGCGGCCTTTTAGATGTTCTTTCTTTCTTAACCTTTCTGCCAATTCTACTATTAATCATTTTTTGAAATTAAATAATAGGAGAATATAAATATTAAGACTGCAAACATATAATCAAGTCATAAAAAATATAAAACCAGAATTTTGGCATTACCAAAAATTTATTCAGAAAAAAAAGTAAGGACTGTTTAAATATAATTACTAACTTATATTATTATAGTTAATTACTAAAGATGTTTGAGATATGGTGGGAATTTCGACTACTGAAAATACTCGTTTGTTTTTTAGTTGAGGTATGTGAGTTTTTGGAAAAAAGGTAAAAAAATTATTTTTTTTAAAATAATCTCCTTCTAGTTCAGTATACTTTGATGTCTTCTCAATTTTTTTTAATCCACAAAACTATAATTATACTAGTTCCTCAAAACTTACATTTTTGTGTGCGAAGATCTCCTCATAAAAAGTAAACCGTTGACCACTGAATCATTCCTTTAAATTTGAAATTAAAAAGATGTAATTCAGATCAGATCTATTGAATATAATGGATGGAATATCAATTCAAACTTTAATTGCTGAATTTTAGACATAGAAACTGCGTTAGTACATTATATTCGTACTACTTACTGTACCTAATAATGACTTATAATACTGTCTAGTTATTGTCTGACCTTTTTCCAAACAATCAACTAATATAATACAACATTAACTTTCCAACTGCTTTTCGCAACTTTGCCTTTGCAGCCCGTTATAAATTTACTGTTGAATCTACTTTTTCCCCTCCGGAATCTGGTAAGTAGAGGCTACGTGATTGCATTTGTTCTCAGCTGAGAGCAAAAGTGGATTTCATTTTTTCATACTCAATTTAGCATGTGAAATTGACAAGACGGTAGAATTTAAAACTCTGTGCACTTAACTGTCTTACACATTATATTCTTCGATCAATTATTACCATGAATTCGTGAATTTTATCTATGATTTTCTATTGATGTACGGCTTTTCCTTTTAAGCCATTTAAATAACAATGTTTAATTACCGCTACTTACTATAAGCCCACTTTTTTTCAATTTTTTAATACAAAGAATTGTTGTTTACTTTAACTGTCGATACAAACGAAATCACGTTATGAATATGAGACTAACTTTGCCAAACACTTTGTGTGAATTGATTCTTACTAAAAACTGGCCAGTAGAGATACAACATGCACAATCTATTAGATTTTCTAGGGATTTATTGATTTTCGGCCTGCGTAACATGTCTCAATAATAGATAAACGTCTAATATGGTATTTTAAGATTTTCAGTCTTAATCCAAAATAAATTTAATAAGGACTCGCGGTCGATTTATCTTTTTTAAATTGATCGAATAAATGTGCCAAACATTTACACGAATTGTCAAATGTTCGTACGGGTCACCTATCACGGGACATAAATTTGTGAGTTAGAAAGATTGTATATTATTCACTATATACTTGAAAAACAAAATATTAATTTATATTTAAAATAAATATTAATATTTAATAAATACCCCCACAATATGCAGTATATGCGTGGCAAACATATTATTTTTCACAACAATGGTGTTATTATTACGATATCAATCACAAAAGAACCATCCGTTTGAATTAGAACAGCTGAATTTTTGTAACGACGAATAGACCTTTTCATTTTAAAATTTGTTTCGTACTGTTGACAATAAGTTTGACAAAGATAGAAAATATTTGCTTCTCATTTTATTACATTAGTTTTTTGACATTCTGTCCGAAACAAAAACGAATCGAAAATTAAAATGAAAAGCCCTATTATTGACGTGATACCTGCACAATGTTAACAGTACTAGCAATTACAGAGAAGGAAGATATACTGTGGTGTAGCTAGGGGTACCTTAAGTGTATTTAGTACACGGGCGCATTAATTTAGTAATAATTTAACCACGTAAAAATGTGTTGACAATATAAAATAAAGGTGGTTTAATAGGAAATAAAGTATATACCAGTTTCCAGGAAAAACAAATTAGGAAATTATCGAATGAGATATGTAAAGATATCGTAATTATTGATATCAATACTCCATTGAAAAGTTACATTTTGGGTTGCGTTTTTTAGAGGACGCAATTTTATTTTTTTGATGTGCAGGGGGGGTCAGTGTAAAGCTAAAACCAAGTTTGTGGGGTCGCCACCCTTGTCCCATGGCCGCCATCTTGAAAATAGGGGTTGAAATGGTATTTACGATATATCTCTTAAACTATTTATTTTATAAAAAAAATTTTTTTTGTTGCAAATTAAATTCTCTACAACTTTGCTCCAGTAACTTTTTGTCGTAGAACTATAAATAAAAAAGTTAAGCGAAAATCTAAATATAAATTTTGTTCTCAAATTTCCGAAGATTTTCGCTTATAACTTTTATACAATAAACGCTTAAAAATTAATGTATTTCATGAATTAATAGATTCCAATATAATAATTTTATATTTAAATACAATTACAATTTTTTTTCTTTAAAACGTGCTCCATTCTTGTAATATTATAATTGTAGATCTTTTGAGTTTTAAAAATCAACAATATTATGCAATGGCTTTTGTCTTTTGACAGAAAGTGCCACATGATAAAAAATATTAAAACTGAAATTTTGATGAAGTTTTGTATAAAGGTACATTCGTGGTATAAATTTATATTAATTATAGTTAAATTGTGTCAAAATCGATTATTTTATAACACCGTTAATAAATTCTAATCGAAAGTCAGATGTTTATTAAAATTAATTATTTGAATGTATTTTTTCACCCAAATCACAACGTTATCGACCACCTTGTTCCAGAGATATAGCTATTTATGTAAATATATTTTATAAGAGGTATTTTTACATAAATACCGATTTACCGAGAATCAATCATTCATCCAATTTTGATGAAATTTTGTATGTAAATGCATGGAACAGTTTTACATCAATGATTTGAAATTGAAATTTTTTGTTGAAATTGATTAGTCGTGAGGAGAAAACGTTTTTAACAAAAAATCGCAAGATAATGAGGATAGCTTCGTTATCTGAATGGAACAGAAAATTTTTATGATTTTTGTGATATTCGTACATCAAGAGGGAGTGCTTTTTTTTTTTTAAATGTATATTTACTTAAGAATTATAAATTAGAGTACTGTACAAACACGAAAGTCGTGATAGTATATTATTAATAAACTATACTGTTTAGAAATAGATCAATTTCCTACAACTTTTAGAAATATAAACATTCACAATAGACAATTCAAAAAAAAAAAAAATTTGTATTAACTACACATACGAATGCAAATAGAAAAGAATTAGTAGTGCTTAGGGCGTAAAACTCATCCTAATAATTTCATTTCCACCATCATCATAATAATCGTATGCTTTTTGTACCATTTTCAGATGTTGGCACACAATGTTTGTATAGAAGGATGTTGTTGAAAAAAGATGAATAATAATACTATGGCACTTAGTGAAATGACTTCAACAGATCGACATCTCAACAATAGGTTTGATTATATAGGCTGTATATATGTTATGAAATGGTAACAACAACAGCAGAGTATATACATATAGGTGCTCTAGGTGAGCTATACAGTTACTCAGGTATAGACCGGAATCTTGTGATGGTGGAAGTCCTGTCAAGTAAGAAGCTCAGATAAAGAATGTATGGATCAAAATTCGATTTTCTATATTACGTTAAATTATTGCATTAAAATATGTAAAATTAATATTATTAATCGAATAAAATTTTTATTTAATTAATATTATTTATGAATGAAATAAAAACAAAAGTTTTTTAACTAATTATAATTTTGACTAATTCTAAATTTGCTATTATTCAAATCATATATTACATCACAATGTACAAATAGACTCAATACCATAACACATCTTAAGATAAAATTAAAATTCATTCTAAAACCAAGAAATTATAAGCTATCAAAAATTATATATCCATTTCTTTTTCGAAAAAGATAATGTAAATGTCATTTATAAGGAGATACTAGCAAGTTACGTCATATGCAAGTATTTTCATATATCTGAAACCGAATAAAATAAATGAACAGAAACAAAAGGATACACGCTAAATTAACTGGTAAAATGAACACTAAGCACAATTAAAATAAAATAAAAATAATCTATTTAATACTTACTGTGATTAGTAAGTTTAATTATGTTAAGACTTTCTATTATCATAAGAAGTTATTTTTTTATAGTTCGTTATAATTAACATATTGTTTTCGAGCATAAATAACTCAAAAAATTATTATCTAAATATACTGGAATATGATATGCATGAAATCGAAAGAAATGACAAATAGTTTCCTACAAAAAAATCAAAAGTAAAATTAAAATTATATTATGTACTTTAATTTTATATTGATAAACGTTTTTTCAAAAATACAAAATTTCATCGCATCTAAATCGTGGGTAAAATAAACAGTGGGAATTGCAAAAAAAAATATTAATTAGGGAATTATTATTAATTATTTATAGTCATAGTTTTTATAATTTTAATCAATTCTATATTTTTTATAGATTATTTTACATATAAATGAAGTAAAAGGTTGAAGTCATTTTATCGACAAATTGATAATGTCTCAGTTCTAGAAATAAAATTTAACTCTTAGAGGCTATGGGACTTGAAACGTCTTTTTCTATAAGCTTATATAAAGTTTATAGAATAAGCATGGATATGGTATATTCGGGTTTAATTATCCGAAAATCAGTTCAAGTTTATTTTGATGATGAACTTCTTGAATAAATTAGTTATTTTCTAAATAAAATTGTCTACGTTTTTAGGTATGAACATTGTGTTTTTCTCGTGGCTTTTATGAAAACTATGTGTGGTGTTTATAAATATATATATATATATATATATATATATATATATATATATATATATATATATACATATATATATATATATATATATATATATATATATATATATATATATATATATATATTTATATATATATATATATATATATAAATATATATATAAATATATGCAAATGTATATATGTGAACAACTTTTTGGGTCCATTGAATTTTGGTAAATTTTTAAACTTTTAGTTTGTTATCTCGAGAAATTTACTCATTTCGATCAAAAATACTTTCGGAAAGTTTTCCTCTAAACTATAGATTTGGAGATATAATTTGTCAAATTTAAACTACAAATATTACCTTTGGAGGAATTATTATGCAATAAAACCCTTAAAATTAATATAAAAAACCATAACAATAGTTCAATTAAGCAAAGATGAAGCTTTCAGTATAATCAGCTTCCTGCCTAATCATATTTCATGTATTAGAAAAAATTCATGGCCGTTAGGTGACAGACCAATTATTTGTGTAAAATATTAGAATCTTCTAAAAAATAAATAATTATAAATGAGAAAACCGTTTACTGAGATGTTGCAGGATTATCATTTGATGGTAATTACCAAAAATAGCTTGTTAAACAAAATATAAAAGCTTACCCATAAATCATTTCAACAAATAGTTTTTCTAAATTTGCTATTTTTGACGCTAGCTTTATTATATACACTCAATCAATAAGTTTTCAATGTATAAACAAAATTTTAAAGAAATAAACAATACGAAATTATTTGGTCTATAATTTTTAAAGGTGTTAAAATTAATATTTTCGTTAAATAAATTTGCTTTTCCCACTGGCATAAAAGTTTCAGATGCGAATTAATGAAAAATATTTGATTTTACATAGCTATAATTTGTACAATCTAATTTTTAAAATAAAGCGGTGCAGTCCCAAGTTTATCAGTAAAAATTTAAATTTAATCAGATAATCTATTCTAGAGTTGTATGCACGTTGAACGTTTGGACCAGCCATACAATTCACTATTTATCTGGAGTCGTATTCTGGAAACACCATAACTTAAAGATATCACAAAATTTGATAATTTCACTTTCAGAGTGGCAACAATAACTTTTTAGCAGGAAGCTAATAATAAACTATTCTGAAGAATTAGTTTTGTGTATACAGAATGCAACAAAAGTAGAGCTTTATAACTTATTTCCTGAAAAATATTATTGTGTTAAAAACTTACAACATGATCAAAGTACTAACAACGATAATATACCGTTTACAAAAATATGTTTTAAACTAAGTTTCAAACTAAGTCAAAATTTTCAAAATATATTTTTCTTTTATCTTTTAAGGTTTAAAAGTCATGGATCTGGATTTTATTTATTTATAAACATAACTTCACTTTTATATCTAAAATACGTCACCAAACTCCAGTTCGCTATCACTTAATTTTTGATGACGGGAAGGCACACAGGAGTACGGATATGCGGAAATGGAATAATATGATGATTCTATGATCACGTCAAAAAATTTTTTTTATTTTAATTTTTATCTTTTATGGTACAAATGTTGCTATAATTGGATACATTGGATCCAAATGACCGATTTTACTATTCGCAAAATGAAACTCACTTATTATACTCAGAATACACCATCGCAATTTTAGTTTGTTATCTTTTTTCGTTATTAAGTTATTTTTATGGCGGACAGATAAAATGATATAATTAGGTGATTCTATGAGCACCTATATCAAAATTTTCTTAGTGATTGAAATATTTTCTAGCCTTACAACCTATAGACAAAATTTATAAAATAGAGGTGTAAGCCACGTATACACGTATTTTAAAAATATTAAAAAAACACATTTTTAACAAAATAAATTAAAAATTAATTGATTTGCAAATATATCTTTTAAGGATTTTCTCCAAGAATAATAATAAATGTGTATATAAAAATTAACATTTTTATTTTTATTATCTTCTATTAAGTTTAAAATTAATCTCTGTATATTCTTTAATCTCCGTGTGTTAAAAGCTCTAGTCATTCTCGAATTCCCGCCTAAATCCAGAATTTAACAAACAATGAGACTTGAAAGCAAATCTAAGGCATTCTGTGATCCAGATAGCTTGAAGCGGATGACAAAAGCAAATTAAAGAAAAGCAGGTAAGAGTTAAGAACACAAAAATATGAGATTTTACATTATAAATCCAAAATAGAAATAAAAAATAAATTTTCTCATTTCTGTTTCATAAAACTGTTTGATCAGTTATCGATCATAATTTTAGCCGAGTACAATTATATTATAAATAAATAATAATGAAGATTTATCTCCGTTTCTTAAAACATCGATAACAGAGGCTACCCACACCATCCTTTTAAATTTTTATATAATTCACTACATCCATACTCGATTCAATTAAATTCATGATGTGGATGGAGGATGGGATATTGCGTTTGGTAAACTAGGGTTTGGTGGATATGGCGCTTTCAGCCGTCTTTTAGAAAGGAGCTATGCTGTCATTAATTTGCGAGACATTAACTGCATTAACAAGCATAACCGGTTACTTTTTGCTTAAATGAATGATTTTTTTTAAATACTTTTCAATCAAAAGTTTTTTTATTCATTATAAACTTCTAAAAATACACTTACTAAAAAAAACAAAAAATTTGGGTTACTTTTGTTTATTTATTCAATAAAAAACTTCTTATTGGAAAAATACATAAATAAATAAAAATAGTTAGTATAAAAGTTGAGTGGCACTTAAATCCAATAACAAGAATTGTTTTATGGGCTATTAATTATCAAAAATTTTATTCATGTTTATGCAAAATGAACATAAAGATCATATTTCAATTTCGGAAATTTGTTCATGAACGTCATCTTATGTTAAGCCTTATTTAATATATATGAATATTTATTTAATATATGAACTATTTAGTTAGTATCACTACCACTATATATAACAATATATAGTCGTTTTCATTTTATTTTTTCTTGTGAAAAATCGTCGGTATAATGATGTATCATTGCTCATTTCTATCATCGTAAGTTGAAATAATTGGTTTACCTATTTGTTACCTCTTGTAGAAAATATTCATCTACCCATTCTTATTCCTTGATATATGTATGTCTAGTTTGTTGCTGTTCAAGCTTTGTCAGCTTTGTTAATATGTAAATACAGTGCTATCTATCTAACTACTTATATGAATATTTTATATAATGTAGGAGAAGGTAGGCAATATATATTTTGTACAATAATATATTATTTCTCTAAATAAAAACTTAGCTTTTTAGTGAATTTTTTTCTATAAGAGTAATCATATATTTGTTTTCTAACGACTAAAAACGCTGAAAAATCTTGTATTTTTAAAAATCTTGTATATTATCACTTTCGTATTTTAAAGGCCTCATTGCCCAATCTTTTACTGGTTTAACTTTAACACTAGCTAAGTATTTCGTCAAGGTTTTTTTATACATCAACAGTGATCTATTATAAGAAAACTAAAAGTGATAATCATCCAGATGTTGAATCTATTCTCTAAAGCAGTGTACTCAAGTGCAATGTTCAATCGTAACGTAACACCGTGTGTACTGTTACGTGTTACATGTTACATTTGTGTGACGTGACCGATGGTTTGTTGACATTGCGATATTACCAACAGAGTACCTTCACTTTAAGTATACGAGAATGAATAGTTATTTGTTTATGTTAATAAAATTCAATTGAAATACAATAAAAATAAAAATGATTAATGTTTACGTCTTGATTTTGAAAATGAGTCCACAATATTCGTAGCCCTACCTAGCAATATCTTTTGATACAATTCAAATATACCGATAATTTGTGATAAGTTGTGCACGATGGTGTTACGCGTTCACATCCACAAAAAGGATGCCGTTACGCATTTAAGTTGTGTTACGGTGTTACGTTATACGCGAATGTTGTTCGCGGTTTAAAGTCGTTAGCTCAACGAATAATTGAAACAAAATGCAAATAATTCGTTTGATGTTTTTTGTATATCAGTGCCAATTATCTAAGCTTAAAAATCGATTGTCAAAATAGTCAAAATATTTGTGGAAGTTTTTAATTTAAAATTATTTTTAGCAATTTATTTAGATTTTTTTAGGTGATTATATTAATTTTTAAATTTCAATTTGAAAAAAATTTATATTTTAATCAATGTGGTCTTTGCAAAAATTGAAATGTTACGCATGTCTAAAGTATCCAATTTGAGTGCTATATAGATAGTTTTAATTTATAACTTTATTATAATTTATAATATCGTTCTCATGGTAAAAAACTATTAAAAAAATCAGAATATTTCAAATAGGAAAAATTAAATGTCATAGTATATTTGTAGAAATAATGAATTCAAAAAACCATTCGAATACATGGACTATAACTGTATTCTGAGGTGAAAACTAATTTGTACTCAAATTTACACGCGTTTATCATATGAAAAGGAGCTTTATGTGTGAAACTTCCAATTTTAAATTAAGATAAGTAATAAGATATGCTTCTACAAATATATTGCTTACACATTTGTACAAATGAATATGTCATAATACTATGATTGATATACACTACAAATTACCTACACTACTGTTTTATGAATCAGAACGAATAATGATTTGAGTAATAATATTTCGCAGGTGTACAGTAGCAAGAAAAATATTTGAAATAGTCCCGGTGCAACCCCTCATATCAAGTCATTCATAAATACACATCTAAAACTTGGAATACGGCTTAATTAACGTTAGTGTAAGCAATTTTTCTATACGAAAATTCTGAAAAGAGAGATCTTTTTTTTCAGAATCCGTAAAATTTTCGACTATCCCAACAGGTTTGAAATTGGTGGAAATATATATTGTTATCAGACGATTATTCAAAAACAAATACAAAAACAATTTTCTCCAACATGTAACAAAACAGGATGTCTTTTGTTCGAGAAAATCAACATTTTTTCATAATTTTCTGAATGTCTTCTTACTACAATAACAAAATCAGAGAAATCTATGGTGACAATCGAATATTTTACGGGCTCCGATAAAGAAAATGTTTAACTTTTCTAAAGAAAAAGTTGTTATATTAATCATAACTAAGCCATACACAAATTTTCAAAAGAGTATTGGATAATGAAATATTGAAATTGAATATTGAAATGATTAGGGCCAGCCATTCTATGAGGCTTATAACAAAAACCGATGAGCACATGTTATGAAAATATTAAATTAATGTAAAATCCCAAATTCATCGCTTACAGTAACCATAATTATATCTTTCTGAACACGAAATTCATTTCTTGTGCAATCAATATTTACTAGCATTACAAAATCCTCCGACAAAAATTAAATATTATATACGTCGAGTATAAAAACCGCAAAAATAGTAGTGAAACCGAATTTTGTCTTTTAACAGAATAACCGGATGAAGCATAATCAATTGCGATTTAATATATAAACAAAAATGACAATTGATGATCCCTCAATGGTATCTCGCTCTGAAAATAAAGAAGTTCAAACTATTTTAATTTATGAATATATCGTAATTTTTGAAAATGTTCAATTTGCGTATTTTTGTTTCTATTAGTTTCATTTATTTTGTTTCCAATGGATTTCACAATAAAGTGTCTATATCTTTTGAGTTATATTATTATCAGAATACAGGAGGTTTCATTAGTATAAACACAGTAAATAATCGTTACACAATGTGCATTAATTTAATTTATTTTAATTGAAAGTTCGGTATATTTGAAAAACAAACAATTAAAAGATAATATGATAGGTTGCATAGGTTGACTTATAAAAAATTAATAAAAATTTTTTCAAAAGGATACCACCACTACTTCTATAATTCACTTTTTCAAATCATTTGATTATTTGTATATTTCTATAATACAAACTTTTTAGTATACATTAAAAAATACACATTCATCAAAATTAAATTTTTTTCTCTTATTAGATGATGAATTATTTGAACTACTAATCTAAGTTATAATAAAATATTTTAAGATAAATTTAAATTAGTATCTATCCAACTGTAGTATCTATCCAAATAAGCTAAGTTGGCAGAAATATTCATTTTATTGATTTTATAGAAAAAATATATAAGGTTAATTTGATATTTTAATTGAAAATTTATAATTATTAAACTTATAAGTAATCGTAGTTCATATTTAAATCATTATCGATTTAAATATAAGCTTACTAATTAAATAGGTAGCATAGGTTATGTTATAATTTATATTGTTTTTATAGTATATTTTTATATTCGAAATACGTAATATGTCATAGTATATTCATTTTAGTCTGAAGTTTGTATCTGTAAAGATTGTGGTCCACTTCTGACTGTCCATCCGTCCGTCGATATAACGGATAACTCAAAAATAAAAAGAGATAGCGAGCTGAAATTTCGGTGATTTATTCTAACAATAAAAAGTGAATTCATGTTCGTGAATGATCCACGTCAACATCGGCTCCTTGGATCCAATTGATCCTTGACCCAACCTTTAAATTATAAATGATAGAAGAAAAGTTCAAATGAATAAAATGTTTACTTTTTTTTTGAAAAAACTTTTGTTTGAAAGATGTATTCGTAAAATGGTTGAGTTCTCCACAATTTTAGCCCAAATTTGGGTTATTAACGCATATAAGTAATAATAAAACCATATATGTAATTACAATACATATTATTTTGCATGAATATATATAACAGTGTAGGCTGGATATTTATAGTAATTTATGAATACTCAAAAAAAAGTAAAAAAAAAACATTGAAATTTAATCGTTTGTTGAGTATCTATACAATTGACTCTCTAAGTTGTATCTTCACTTGTTTAAGTCATATTTTTACTTTAAATATATTTAATACTCTTGGTTTATTTATTAAGCCATTAATTATGTGATTTTGAGTAAATCACTTTTGAGTAAATCAATCAATTTACTCTACTCTTACAACATCTTAATATATATCTGACATCTATATATATATATATATATATATATATATATATATATATATATATATATATATATATATATATATATATATATATATATATATATATATATATATATATATATATATATATAGATGTTGTGAGAGAATCAAATGAGTAGAGTAAATAGTATATATATATACTACTAAACCGTTTTTTTTTCATAATGTGTGAGTTGTTCTATTTTAAAGGATAGTATAGGTGTTTAGTCCATTTTCTACTAGAATGAACTTACTGGAGGCGGAAAATGGGGAAACTTTTTAAATAATACAAGATGTTTCTAAAATAGGACTACCCAGAACACCGCTACTATTTTTATTTAATTGTTGTGAGCTTTAATTTGCTAAAATCTATATTAAATAAATTATATTCCAAAAATCTATCAATCTTTTATAACAGATAGAAAAAACCGAACTCAGTGACAACAAGGCTCTTAGAACCTGACCAAGCTTTTTTACCAAATCCAAGATACAACAATACCATGCTTTATTACTAATTAATTATTTCTTTGTTATACAAACTAAAAATTTATTACTCGCAGCAATACGAAAACACAAGCCATTTGAAATTTTTAAAAAGAATGCATTTTTCTGCCCTTTCACCTCATCAAGATTTATTACTAATGAGAAACAAGTCATAACAAAAATAAATGAAAATTAATATGAAAGAGGATCTTTAATTTAAAAATGTTTGTGTAAAATAATACGATTTGGTGCACTTTTGGGCATCCACGTCCTAACCGATAAAAAAGAGTGGAAAAATTTAGAAAAATTCAACTATAGAATTTTTGACCTAATAATAATTAAGTACATATATAATTAAGTACACCATTAATTTTTGTTTCAGTCACAGTCATATAACTCGTTGCTAATTTGGTAACAGTTTGAAATTATTTTACATGGCTGTGACTGTTAACATGGTTTTGTACTAAACTACTTGAGACTTGACTAAATTACTTGTTCAATGTACGAACAAGGCTTAATAGTTTATCGCAAGATTTGAGTACTGGTATTTGCTTAGTTTGAAAATTTTAATAGTTAAATTTAGTTTTACTAAGTATCTTTTATCGATTAGGATATGGATGGCACAAACGTGTATTATTTTACATTAAAATTTTATAATTTGTGATCTTCTTTACCGATTTTATTATGGAAATTTCCATTAAGTTTTGTTATGGATTTGATGAATTGTTTCTAAAAAATTAGTTATAAATTTTTATGAGGTGAAAGGGCTGAAGAATGCATTAATCTTAAAAATTTCGAATGGTTTTGGCTGAATTCATATTGAACCTAGCCAAACCCTCTATATTTTTGTGCGAGTAATAGATTTTTATTTTGTGTAATAAATTAGTCATTAATTAGTAAGAAATTGTTTTTTCTTTGGTTGGCTAAAATGGGTTGGCTAGGTTCTAAGAGCTAGCTTTAATTTCAGTTAACAGTCTTGATTTTCAAGGCTGAATTACTATCTGTTACACAAATTCAGTTTTCCTTATATTGAATATCTTATACAATTTACTGATTTATAAGCACTTATCAAACAGCCCATGTTTTATGACGTATTCGCGAGATATATTTACGTTTAAGGGAAAAAAAACTTTCGAATTTGAATATTTTTGTATAGTTTAAGCATTTTCTTTAGTAGTTGGCAATAGAAAATAGAATTTTGTTTGTAAAAATTGCAAAAGGATCAATAAAACGCTTAGAGCGAATTTATATTATGTCTTTGATTATAGTACTATGTAAGAATTTTCGTTGAAAAACTTTTCATTATATAAAAGAGATATTCCATTTCATGGGTTAAAATAATTTAAAACAATAGTATCTAGAATATGTAAAATTGTTGTTTGAATAAAATGAAAAAAAAAAAAGAAAAACATTACAAAATGAATAGAAAAAACCCATTTACAAAAATAATAAAATTTATATATTAAAACTGGAAAAACAGTTAACAAATATTATACCTTCCTCGCTTTCACTCCCTCATATGGCATTGAAAAAGCATGTATAGTGAAAATAATTTATTTGTAATCCGAAATATTTAATATTTTGACATTTTTTAGTCTGTCCTTAAAAATATGCCTAGACCAAATACAAATTTCACAAATTTTATTGATATAATGTGCAAAACAGTTGTAGAAAAATTTGAAAGTGCCGCCTTAATTTAAACACATCTTTAAATATGTATTTTCTCTTTAATAAATTTGTTCTTACCAAATATCTTTAAGATCAAAGTTTTACTACGCTCGATAAAACTGGCTGGCAATTATCGATTAATAATTTTATAAAAAATAAAATTGAAAAACCAATATTATAATTGCGAGATTAACTAACTTGGTTCCTCGGTCTCTAATGTTTATGCGGCTAAACCGATGAACAAATGATAAAAGTTATATCTAAGAAATTCGTCTATGCTTTTGATAAGAAATAAAGATTGTTTCTCCCCTTTTGACTAATTAAGGTAAAGTAGGAGATGATTTCAACCTATATATTCATTATTTCTACTAGTAACCCTAGTAGAAATAGCCCTAGTAAAAATTTCTATAATTTACAACTTCAGCATACACAATAGTTATGTTCCAATTTTTGTCGGTATCAATATATATTGGTGCTTATATTTTCCTGTTAGAAAGGCCAATTTAAAACTGCCCATGTGTAAATAATAATAAAAAATAAATTTTCAATGGATACTGCTGATGCTTAATTGAAGTTTGTAGTAAATCTGTAGAGATCATAGGGCGTGCTAGTTCAGTGAGAATATTCGTTTCGATTATATTATATTTTAATTACGTAACCTTAGCAAGATGTATAATTAAAACCAAAGAAATCGTACAAAAATTACGTTTATGCATCTAAGGAAAAAAAGAAACTAACAATTTTAAAATTTTGCTTTCTAAAACTGTTTTTATTAATTACAAAATTGCCAAATCGATGCAACCGTTATAGAGCTTATTCCATTTTTGAAATCATCTCGAAGTTAACATACAAAAAAATATATCTTTTGAAGTTTGACACAATATGAAAGGCGTAATATTAAAAAACGAATCCATTTTTACCGCTTTATCGTACAAAAAAAAAAAAAAAAAAAAAAAAATTAAAAAACTGATAAAAAATTACCTGCACAAAAATTTGTCATTATCATAATCATTTCACCATGCGTAGAACATATATAATTGATTACCATTTATTTGATCACTCCCTTCTCTCTGTGTTTGTAAGGAAAATGAAAAATGAGAAATTGAAAAACATGGGTTTGTTTAATTTAAGATTTGAAGGACAAAGACTACGTAGATCAATTTGTTGTAAAACTTAATATTGTATGAAAATCCCTTCCAGTACTGCTCAGAAAAGTGGAAAATCGACAAAATGAGAAATGTGAGTCTGGTATATTTTGTTGACGGCTGTGTGTTAAAACTTGAAGGGCCTAGGCAATGTTGATTCCGAAATATTGATGAAAAATATGATAATATAGATCTCGAGTTATGTTGATAGTCTAATATTGTTTGAAAAAGATCGGTCTCTCCTGTACTTAGTAAAATAGAAAATCAAAAACTTGAGAAATACGGGTTTGCTTAATTTTTATGAGGATTATATGTGAAACATGGGTCTGTTTAATTTTAATGAGGGTTAAATAAGCTATGTATATATGATCCTAAGCTATCTAGATCTCGAGATTTTGATGGAAATTTAAATCTTATGTGAAAAGCGTTAATACTTTCCAAAAGAAATTAATCAAAATTTATAATGTTTGATAGGCTGGAGAAAAGCGCACCCAAGGGAGCTAATATGCTAATTGTAAGAATTAATTTAAAATATGTAAATAATTAATACTTTAATCAATAAATGATACATTTTATCAGGAAGTTGGTATGATGTCTGAAGATCACCATGACAATTCAGATACCAAAAATATCTGTCTGTATGGCTATCAAACACGCAAGTAATGATATCTTTATAAATATTTGTGACTATATCTGTAGATTGTGATGAGGTAAAGACGATAATATAGCAAAAACTATATATGAAGAAATTCAACAACTAAATAAAATGTTACGTGATATTTTCGATTCAACGATTTTGTTTGTGCAAAAGTTTTTGGGAGAACGATTTGTTTTCTGTTATATTTTATAGTGGTACCAGTATCAACGTTCGTATGTATGTTGTTTATATACCTTTTACACGTGTGTATATAGGAAAGAGGTTGAGACACATACATATATACAAAAACCATATTTTCTTCTATCTCACATTTGAAAATGTGCATTTTATCTCATTCCTATATTGTCGTATCGTAAAACTTTACTCATTCCATAAAAGTTTTTACAAACAAACATGCAAGTTATATATTAACTGATTTTTATTTGTGTCGTCTATATATGGTAAGCATATCCAGTATTATAAATAATTTACCAACTATTTACATGCCTAGTATTTCTATAAATGGTAAGTTATAGTTTTCAGATATGTGTATAAATTGACATAATAAAAAGATATCATTCAACTTTCATTGTGGATTGAATAACTTGTAACTAATTTTTCAAAATTTTTATTTGTAACTAATTTTATACAATTTTTATTACACAATAAGAATATTTGTTTATTTAAAAAATTGAATTTTGTAGAAATATAGAAATGTTGTTAATTAAAAAAAGACGTGTGGCACTCGGGGACTGCCGCGGTAAAGCTATTGCATAGCATTTTGTATCAACTTATGCAATTATAATTTTTTATTTATTTATTTATTTTATTCATGCAGTAATGCTTTTTCTTACATCTATACACCTATATACTTTCTCATAAACAGCTGCTTATGTATTCGTCCGATTTCGTAGCAGCTCGTCTCGATTCGTCAAGCCACACCTCCTTGCCCGTTGGAGTGGGGAGCGTTAGGTTTTTTCGTTACGGAATTTCTGGATTCGGTCCCCGCGCTCAAGGCCGGCGATAGAAGCTATGCAATGATTCCGATAAGACTTAAACAATGCGATATGCACACTTTATATAATTGACAGTTCGTCATACTGCTAGTGAGAAGAGATAAAGAAGTTTTATTTTGAATAGATAAAGAAGTTTTATTTTGAATATCAAAATTAGATGGTTTCTATGGAAATGATTATTTGTAACATATCATTTTTTTTTTCGTAACGGAATCTCTCGATTCGGTCCCCGCGCTCAAAGCCCGCGATAGAATCTATGCAATAGCTTAATATTTGGAAATTAGTTTTTTATCGAATTTTGTGTGTCTGTCTGTGTACCCATAATCATAATAACTGAAAAATGAAATGAAATTTATTACTATGAACATCAACAAATGATTGAGAAAATTTGGGGCCATGAATTCATGACATTTGTCACTATTGCAAACAATACTTCACTCATTAATACTTGACAATCTAAAATGCTTTACATCTGGACATATGGAAGTTTTTTTGTTATAATTCATTAGGTCTGTTAGTTGGTGTGTTCAATTGTTTTCCAGTGAATTTAGACTTTCTTGAAGTTAATAAGTTTTTGTCATCAAATTTATTTAAAACCTTTGAACATTGCGACGTGTAGTTGTGGCTTTGTTACAAAACATTAACCTAATATTGTACCTTTGGCTTTGTATCAGATAAATGAATGGCTTACAGTTCAATGCTGAATAAACAAGGATTTTCGTCTCGGCTAGTATCAAAAAATAAACACAAATATTTAAAAAATTCAGAAGGAAGGTAAATATCTAGGATTAACAATCGATAATAAATTATCTTGGAAAAGTCATATTGCAATCATAAAATCAAAACTGAATATCCGATATTATCTGATAAGAAGTCTAAAAGGCACTTTTTCCGAAAACGTCATTAAAATGGTATACTACGGTTATGTGCATTCTATAATTTCATATGGGATACTTTTTAGGGGATTGTCAATATTTGTCGTATTTCTTATGCAAAAAAGAGTAATTAAAGTAATGGCAAATCTCAAGGCATGACACAACTTCATCGGTATGATACCCGGAACAGACACAACATGCAGACGGAACATTCGACTGTATCAAGCATAAACAATAGCACTTACAATATTATTGTAAGAATTTTTAATAAAACCTCAAAACACATATTGAACCTGCTGATACCTATAGTTAAGAGAAAAATAAAAACTATCCTTATTGGTGCAGCTTTATACTCGCCCAACTCATTAGGTCGTTAAGAGTTCGCCAATATGTGTTCGCCAATATGAGGTTTACATGACTGGTAGTGAATCAAACTCGGCTTTTATTTCTTTAGCTGGTAAGCTTTATAAATAGAATTTTTTAATCACCACTCTAAACTTACTTTTTTCATTTTTTTATCACTCAAACGTCGATAAAAACGAGATCACATTATAAATATGCTTAATAGATACATTCTTTATTCCATAAATGAATGCTAAAAACGGTTTGCTGTAAATTTACTTTTTATAAAACTTTTAAAATAAATAATTCATTTTACTTTTAATAACATTAAATATTGTATAATTGAACATCCGATATAGTAGACAATAAATTTTCTAACTATTATTTTGATACTTGCAGGTGAATATCACCGTCACCACCGCCATCATCATTATCACCTGAAAACTCATCACTTAGATTCATCCGGTATGTCTGTCATAATAATAATTTATTTGTTTACAAACAACATAGATTATGATGAGCCAACATACAATGTATAAAATATATCCATCATATGTGTATTAGTATGTTCAACAAAAATTGCATTAACCATAATCACAAAACCTAACTGAACAGACACAATACTTTTAAAGAGTATTGTTACCTCTGTAATAAGCATACTTCTTAATAAATTATCTTTCAATTTTCACACATAAATAACATAAAAGTAATTATCCAAATGTTCTCAAATTACGTACATACAGTATTGTCATGAAAACGTAGGGCTGGTCAAAAAATATTTTTAAATGTTAAATCAAATATGGATTTTTGCTTTAGAAATCTTTCTTTCGAGAAAATTCTTGATTTATTTGTTTGCAAAAATTGAAAGATAAAATGTTAATGATTATACTTATTACAAAGATAACAGTCCCTCTGAAAGGGAATTATAACAAAAAATGAGATCTACAAAAATACGAATTACAATCTCTAAGATAATAAACAGTCAATGTGTCAAATAGTTGACAGACAGTGTTTTTTACAATTTTCGCTAGAAAAAAAAAACTATGTATATATTCTGAAATTTGTTACGCACAATATTGCACAAGTTTTCAGGAAAATACAATTTCTAAACAATTTAAAAAAAATTTTGTTGATCGTTTTCATGTCAAGATTCTGCATACGAAACTTCATAACATTTAGATGATAATTTAATGAAATATTTCTGATCTAAAATTAAAAAAAAAAAAAAACTTTATTTTAAAGGACTCATTTTTGTGTCAATTCCCCTCATTATTTCCTTCTTAAAACGAGTAAAAACTAAAAATTGAAAATTATTACTTATCAGTTAATTTATTGAAGAGCTTTACTTTGTGGAAATCCATGATAATGACTGAAGAAAACTTCAAGGATATATATTTTGCATTATTCCACTATTTATTTTATTATTTATTAAAAATTAATAATTACGTCGTGACATGTTTCGGTTTGTACAACCATTTTCAAACTGTGAATTTTTTAACAGTTTGAAAATGGTTGTACAAACCGAAACATGTCACGACGTAATTATTAATTTTTAATAAATAATAAAATAAATAGTGGAATAATGCAAAATATATATCCTTGAAGTTTTCTTCAGTCCTTATCAGTTACATTAATTCTATAAAACATATTTGTGGCGTTTTTATAACATGTAGTATTTCGTATGTATAGATTTTGAGATAATATTAGGGAATTTAAAGACATTATGAAAAATGCTTTCAACGATTCTATAACCCACCTTTTAAACTATAACATAAAGAAAAAAAATTAAATATCAAAAAGTGTTTGTTTTTATGAGACAAAGTACTTTTGCTGAAACATTTTTTCTTTAAAAGTTTAGGTTCGCCATAATTTTTACACAAATTTACCTAATAAGCACACGAATAAATACAATACATATTTTTATAATGTATATATTTAAAACTGTATAGACTGGATGTTTATAGTATTTTATAAATGGTAATGATTAAAAATAGTTGAAACAATGATACTCAATCATATGTCGAGTATGGAAAAAATTAACTCACAACAATAAACTTTAAGACGTTATACTAACTTGGTAATATAGGTATAATATTACTGTATAGCATAAGTATTGAGTATATTTTATTAATGTTTATGATTCAAAATAGTTCAAGCAACGATATATAACATTTTGATAATTAATAGCTATTTTTTTTGTCTCTTTCTAGTTTACGAGATTGTGAGGTTTGCGAATGGTTCGTTGAACTTTAAAACTTTGACAAATTGACAAACATTTTTGTCGGTAAAGCTATTCTTTAAACATCAGGATTTTGATGATATAATGAAAAAATTTCACTTCTGTTAGTTTTTGACTGTTTTTGTGTTCATCCAGTATACTGTCAAAGATTGTAATAAAAATAGTAAATTAATATTAAACATTTCAATATTTTAGAAAAATATAAAATTAAATAGTTTTGGTAACAAAATACTAATTCTTTTATCTATTTATACGAATAAAATCATTGATGTCTATTTATTGAGTCTGTGTTTTAAAACCTTGATGTTGTTACTGGGAAGCAAAGTATGATGTCATCAAATGTGGTATTTAACATTGTATACAATATTCAAGACATTATTTCCTACTGCCCAATGTACAGTGTTACATAATTTTGTCCAGTAATGGACATTCAATTTTAATAAGTACATTAAAAAATAAAATAAAGTAAATGAAAAATTTATTTACGCCTTATTTTGTTACCTATAAAGGCTGTCGTATACTTTCAAAATTTGAATACTAATTTGATTAACACTAAAATAAACACCATTTTCAACAGTCATGTTTGAATGAATATTTTTGTAATGGGAGTCAACAGCACAAAAATGTTATTGGTTTATATTGGTCCATAGATGGAAGAAGTAAGCAGATACATTATATATTTACCGATCTGTGTGTAAATACGGTAATAACACTGTTTATCAAGAATGTTTAAAATGTTTATCAAGAGTAGTTAAAATTTCCAATTAATCAAGACTGAGGAGGTTAGGAACATAAATTTCTCATACAAACCAAATACAAATAAATTCGTCTCAAAAACTTTATGTAGTAATTTTTTTGATCTTAAGCATACTATAGAATATAGAAAATGTGTTGAGAATATTACTAGTGTAGAGATACATAGGTTTGTATGTGTAAAACTAGCTTATTCCATTTAAAGCATACGCAGATAGAATACACTACTAGTATAAGTAAGTAAGATACGTACGAACGTATAGATGATATATACATATTGAAGGTGAGTTAGGTAAGTAATATTTGTTACCAAAAGCACTAGGGATATTGTGGAAGGAATTAGGTTCGGAGTGCACGTACTATTTAGGATACGAACTTAAATATAATATGTATATATGTATGTTGTTGTATACAGTTGTTATTCTCAACTACTGAAGACGTGAAGATGTTGTCGTTTGTTAGTTAGTATAATAGGTAGGTACGGTGAAAATGTTTCCATCTTTTTCATTTGACATTGATAGATTTTTGTAGTTATATGCTTAGGATTTTAAGCATTATAGTTTAAAATTTTGAGACACGACTTGTTTTTTGAAGTAAAACTAGTTTAAAATTACAAGCTGGTAGGACTACATTAAAATATGTAAGAAAGATTTGCAGACTTTTTATTTCATTAAAAAAATCGGTATACTGTCTGATTAAAGGTGCATTAAAGTGTAGCTAGACCGAAAAACGAAAAAAATATTGTAAAGCCAATAATTAATATGAACAACTATTTCTATGCAATTTATATACTATTATAATATTAATTAACATTGGGTTTCAAATTTCAGTATTTTATTTCAAAAAATGTATCAGTTTTACATGTGGTTTATAAATTGTTTGTAAATTTTATTAGTTATTACCTATAATTTATTTTCAGTATCCAATTACTTCTATTATTCCTCTGTATTTATTATACTCACTAGCAGACCCGGTCACGCGTTGCTGTGACAATTTGGAGCAACCGGTATTTGTTGTGAGCACCCGGTATTTGAAGTAGGCAACCCGTGAAACACGAAACTTTTATATTTCACACGGTATTTGATATTGGGCACCTGGTACCCCCGGGCCGGCCTTCGGCCTTATTTCTACGTAAGATAAAAAGTACGAAACCCTTGACACGAAATTTTTATATACACCTGGTATTTGATATGGGACATCCAGTATTTAATTCAGGCCACCATTTTTATATTATAGATTACCTATACATTATATGTATGTAACTGCCTGGATTTTTTCTCAATCAAAGATCAATTACTCGTTTTGTTGGGCTGGATGAACCCAACATGCGCATGGTCAAGATTTACCGTTCCGAGGCTTGAAAGAATACTACACCGCAGCGGTAATTACCCTGGTTCCGCTAAAGCACTCTCAATTTGTTTCTAAAATAATATTTAAATGTCAATACTCATATTACACACTTCAACACACTTTATATGAGAGCAACGGAAAACTGGTTGTTATGAAATTTTAGAAAAACTCAAAAGAAGTTTTTATTAACCACGCTACAGCTTGTCAGTCACCATCAAACCAAAAAACAAAAAACAAAATCGGTTCACAAACCCAGAAGAAGGGAAATAACTCTTTTCTCTCTTCCTATTCATATAAGTTACATATGCTACTATGGAACAACAGTATTTTCTGATTACGTAAACACTTAAGATTAATCAAAATACCTAAGAGATAAACCCACGACGTCATTTTTTTAGGCAAACATCTTGTTAAACAACATATCTAAAAGACAAACCAACTACGCCATTTTAGAAAAGGAATAAAAGCCAATAATCATAATTATTTAATTTTCTTTTTACATTCATATTTTGAATGATCTAGATCCGAATGTCTTTTTAAATTCATACTCTGAATATACTAGATCATAATGTCTTTCAGATTCATACTTTGAATGTGCTAGAACAGAATGTCTATTATATTCAAATGTTTTGATATACGTTCGCCTATTGAATATACTTGATCTAATTGTTGTTTCTTATATCCATAAGCTTTGACATACGTTCGCTTATTGGATGTACTAGAATAGTAAATCTAATTGTTGTAAAACTAAATATATTTATAATTTTGTAACGATGAATAAATAAAGTAAGTCACGCTATCAATGAAAATTTAAAATTAAGTTAAATGATAATTCATAAAATTGATTATCACTTGATAATTAAACAAAATTTATCTATAGATTTAGTGTTTCAAAACAAGAAAAAATGAAAACAAAGAAATAAAATGAATATTTTGTTAATGAAATGAACAATGTTTTCAGTTGAAATCTGCGGGTCATCAGGAGTTGCGTTGCAAAATTAGATGTTTAATGTTGCCCTTCCCTACCTGTACTCGCAAACACTAGGATTCTTAACTCTACACTTATAATTTCTTAGAAAAATGATATTTTATTTTACTAAATGTCACTAATATACATGCCTTGTTATTTCATACAAATAACTTACTAAATGAACTTATATCTGAAAACATTGGATATTTATAAAATATTTGAAAAGAAAACTATTCTCATTTTAAAACAAGAAAACAAAATGGATTGTATGGAAATAAAGAAAAAATAATTTTACATAAATTTAACCTATCGCATCGTAAAATAAGCCAAATTATCTTAATCTTAATGATATTTATAAGAAATAATTAAATTAACGTTTTTGGGATCATTTAGTAATGACAGGTTGTATCTAATGATTTGAACCCAAATTACTTAAAGAAAATTTAGGGTATTTTATTAAAAGAAAAAAAAAGTTTCAATTTAAGGATTACTTACATAAGGAGATGCAGTAAATTTATTTTCATATACCTCTTTTGGTACCTTGTGGATGATCCCCAAAATTTGTTTTGCTGTTAACAACGCTGCGTGTTCATGCTGATGATGTTAAGGCAGCATGTCCCCAAGAACATAATTATTGGTAAGATGTTGTGAAGTTTTTATTTCACTCGTTTTATTATCAGATTTAGAATATCCACAATTTCTTAAAAATTTCTTCAAAGAACCGTTCAAGTAATTATGAAACAAATTTATGTATCCAATTCAATCGTTCATTCTAATAGCGACCCGCCATAGCAGTTGTGAGGTAAGCGATTCGTATTCAATATCTATAAATTTAATACGATAAATAAACAAACTTTAGTTCGTAATTTGAGTTTAGCACATTCTCTAGGGTATAGAGAATATGTATTCCGATATTCAAACTTATAAGTTTAAAGGTTTTCAAACCTCGATGTCAAATGTTGAAGTTTTGTATTTTCAGAAAGGAACTTGTTTTCGAATATGAATATGTTATAATGGGTATTTTGCATAAAGATTATCTAACGATCGGAAAATCTGCGTGTCTTATTTTAGCAATTTATTCCACCTTACGCTTTAACTGCTTAAACCACTATGGGAAATTATTTATATTCCCCATTTGAATGACCTTTACTTTATTTGGTAAATTTATTCGAAATGTACATGAAATTGCTTTCCAACCTTGTCTTGAGAAATTCATTTGCACCTTAATAGATAAACGTCTATTTTTCGATTTAATTGAAAGATACAATGAATGGAAAACATTACACATCTGTTTGATATCGAACACAGAACCATCCAATTGCTAGTAAGGTGTGGTATCAACTTAAAATTGTCGGATTCTATAACATATTTTATTAATTTTTTATTATGATTTCATCTCTATTCAACACATATAATTTTCAACACAATAACAGCAATTATCATTTTTTTGTAATTATTCAATTATATTCATTTGGATTTTGTTATGCAATTTGCGTGTCAGTAATTGAAAAAATTATTATAATTTCTATAAAAAAAAATATTTTATTATATATTTCAGCTACTCGTAGCACTTCGATGTATTAAGCTGATGTTCTGTTGTGGTTAAACTGAACCACTGTATATATATTAATTGATTTATATGGAATTAAAAGCGACCATTGAAAAACAATTTTTTATTCACCGGCAATCAGGTAGTAAATACACATATTTACAGTAAAAGTAAAATATAAAATATAAAATTTCTAAATTATGGTAAAATAATAGGGAGCTATATAATAAAATACTCATTTTATCTGTAAATAGACCTTTGAAGAAATGATGAATAAACTCCAAGAAACATTAAAAACTGACAATGATAAAACTTAAATTAAAATGACAGTAAAAATGTTTTTCATTACTTTTGTTTAAAATTTTATAAGGCTTTTGTGATTGAGAAATCAAGACACAAACACATTAAGAAGTGTGAATTGAGCTTGTGGAGTTTTTCTTCTGAACAAAATTAAATTCATTGCTAAATGAAGTGTATGGCATCAATTCAGATATTTTTTTGCAAAATTCGAATGGACCACATGCAAGTATTTATTACGGCTAACTTTTTGTTCTATCCCTGCCTCGGCCATATAGTTACGAAGTTTATTATATCATCAGGTGTATTTTGAATAAGCAAGTACATTTTAATATAGGTATTAACGTATTAATAACTTCTACAAATTAAACAAATTATAATTATAAAACTCTAGTGTGGCCACGCACATTTTATTTTATTGACAGATAAAACTTCTGCAGAAACTAATGTAACCGTCATTTTAAGGGTCCTTAAATTAAGCACTAGTATCGCGAGCTCATTTAACTGCATATTAAGCAAGAACGATCGTTCATTTGTACATCCGTTGAAAAAACGGCTTGTGTGAACAAATACTAAAATCTGTTTTTTATAAAAAATGAATTTATTATAATAATGTGATCAGTTGAAAAAAAAGGTTTTATAAATGGCTTGCACTACAAATATGACAACAGATTGTAACAAAAAAAAAAAATGGTTTAAATCAAATAATGTTAACTAAATAATAAAAAAAAAAAGGAAAATAAAAAAACAGAAATAATGCAAATAAATTTTATTATCAACAAATACATAAAATACAAATATATGTTCATTCATACATAATACATAGACATACAAATGATACTCATTTAATTGGACTTATATTTCTCTTATCTCAACAATTCAGGTTGCATTTTGTGGAAAGCATGTAAATGTTGGTTTGGTTTTTGGTTATATTATTTTATAATATAGGTAGGTAGTAGAATCATACATATATACATTACTTTCCATGTATATACTCATTTATATACAGACAATACCGATTCGTCTAAGAGCTAGAGATCTTTATTATTATACAATTAGGCGTAATAGAAGTCTATGAAAGTTACAGAACTGTATAACAAGTGATAGTAAGGCGCATGGTTTGCCAAGTGTGATTAAGTGTAAAAATTATGTAGATAAAGTGTCAAATAATAAAATTAAAGACAGTTAGTTTATCCAGAAAGATTGTGGTAGATTGTAATGAATAGAAATGCTTAGAAATGGCAGAAAATATCCTAAAACTTACAATGCAAAATTGTATCAATCAATCCACTTTGATAATGCTTTGTACGAGTAACAGGATATCATTCTAGCCTGCTAAATATAAAAAATAACCATGAACAAGGACATTATAGTTAATTATTTTTAAATACGTACATAATACATCAAGCACCATGAAGTACTGTTCATTAAAAATATGTTTTGTACAAATGAGCTCGCCGATTGGGTTAAAATTGACGACTATAAACAAAAAATCGAATGTAATCATTATCATTATATTGAAAAGTAGAAAACAGCAAGATAGGTAAATACATTAAGTAAAAGAATAGTTAACCTAGTGTGTATGTTTTGAGATTATATGATAATCATAAGATTTGAGTAAGCTTTATAATAGAGAACCCTTCTGGCCGCTGAATAAGACACAACTAATAAGAGTATTTAAAATTTTGTTTAACCAAAATATATTAAAGGATAAGTTTTTACTCTAACAACCAACCTTTAAGTTAGTAGCATTTGTATGAAGATTTGAATTATTCGGTAACATTTTTATCATTGCACCTACAAGTTATTTTTTTCCAATTTTCATTAATTATTAAATGAGATGACAGATATTCATTTTCAGAAAGCCCAGCTGCAATTGAGAATATAATTTGTATTTGATGTTAAACAGTGAACTTTTAAAATTCATCTTTATCTCCTAATTCAGTAAAATCTTTTTATCACTTCTTTTATACAGTAGAAATATCGCTCACTATATTCCGTAATATTTCGTAAAACATCTAGTACAATTATTATTTTGATTAGTTCAAATTCCGGGGCAAATTAATGAATTAAATGATTTGCGTTATTGTGTTTAGGGTATTTTTTACGATTCGGTAACATGACTAGGATTAATTTTTGTTACTTTCGGAAAACCCTAGATAATGGTATTTGTAATTTATGCTCCCATCTCTCAGGCTACATACATAAATACTGGGTTACTATCTTGTGTGTGTGTGTGTTTGTGTGTATAATATGTAATGTAATTAAATATAAATAACAAGCAGAATCGAAAATACCAATTAATTATACGTTCAAAAAATAATTTATTATTTGTATATACAGCACCCTCGACTACCTACATACTAATATTAATGCCAATAATATTATAAATGTATTGTAATAATTTGTAGGGATTCGTTTGTTTATTTTACGGGAGTATCCAAAACAGAATGCCAAAATTTAATGAATAATAATTCTTATACAATTGTCCTATAAAATGTTTTATTTATTTTCTTATATATTTTATTTTCTAACTCTATACATACAATAACATTAACTTTATATATTCGCCAGTGATTGAACCCGGGACCATCCAATTACCAATCCGATGTACTGCCAACCACACAATGCGTGCTTGGTAGTAACTGAAGATATTAAGGTTGGTTTAGTTTAGAAAGCACTTAAATGTGGACGTTGTTACCAGAGAAAAGATAGTTATTTTCAAGCAATTATATCTCAACAAATATGGTACCGAAATGAATAAAATAGGAAACAATCTTTTTCTTTTTTCATGCTTCATTTTCTGTATAGTACTTTTTCCCGTAGGATATCAATTTTTCCTTTCTGACGCAAATCAGACATTTTCAATCGACAATAACTCGAAAAGTTTTGACTTTTCAATTTATACTTCAATGACACTTTTTGCTTTGAATCCATACACTACCTATGATAAAATTTCCATGTCATTTTAAAATAAAATTTTCAGTCCTCTGGAAGGGATGGCCATTAACTCTTGTCAAAATCATTCCTTGACACCGTATAAGTTTTGCTTCTTGGGTTTTTTTATACTTAATGTTATAAGTCAAATCAACCTATTGGAAAAAATGAGATCATACAGTTTTTTCTGTTTACTGAAAGCAGTCAGATTAAGAGAATCGCTCAAAATAAGCAACATATTGTATAATATTGTATAGGTAAATACAACGAGAACAGCAAGAAGTACAATCTTAAAAATGCATGACGAAAATTTTATTCGCTTGAGTGAATCGACATGTAGATTTCCTTATATTTTCAAAATAACTTCACAAGCATGCCTTGTATCTCAATTATGTCTTTCAAATGGGAGCTTTGCTTTGTTTCGTTTAATATTCTTTCTGAATACATGATGCAGCCCAGAAAATTATTTGTATTTTCGTGTGATTTTTTGCACGCATTTTTAATACTCTGTAAACGCAGGTGGAAGCGTATACATCATATACCAGTTTTTTCTTCTATAATCTTGTATTCAAAATTGAATAGCTTCTCATGACGCTCGAGTAAATCCCTATTTATTATCCTAAGCATGTCTACTGTTCAGTAACATGTTGTTTCTAATCGAATTAAATTCCAAACTGACTAAAGTTGTATAATTTACAGAGGACAATGGGCAGTGGATACGGTTCAATATATGGTGTATTAGACACTGGATCTAAGTAATAAAATTATTAATAAAATAATTAAAAATACACTTTTTTAAATAATTTTTTTTAAATAAATGACTGTAATATTTATTTTTGTTTCTGTGAATAAAATGATATTCAAATTGAATCGATTACAATAAAAAATGTACGTGGGTATAATATCCATAATCCGGAAAATTTAATGATTTCAAGCTGATACCTGGTTCTTAAGTTTAATAAAAAATTATTTATTTATAAAACTATTCAAAATTAATAACAGCTAAATTTTTTATTTAATAAACTTTTGAGTTGAGCAAAAATATTTGTCTTTTTTCATAACTTCCGGTCGTATTGTCTTTGTTTCTTGTATATGCCTGCAAAAAAATAAAAATAACGACAAAAAATTTTTTTTTTTTTTTTTTTTTAGATAAATAAATTAAAGTAAAATGAGTAAAGTAAAAACTAATTAAAATTTAATGCTAATATGCTCCTTGGCCAATAACCTTCACAGTCGACGCTAATATCAACTCAGTATTTAGCTAAAAACATTTTTAACGTCGACATTGTTGAGTAATTGGTCACAAATGGATTTTTAATGAAATTTTTTATTTGAGCTATACATGACTATACATTTAACAAAAAAATTATTGCTTTATTTCTCTAAGTTTCAAAATTCGAATGATATTTTAGAGTTATTAAACAATGCTGAAAATATCGATTCTAAATCCTTAAAAAAATATGCACAGCCGAAGAAGCAACATCCTCATTACATAGGGTTGACTAAAAAATGATTTGTAACACTTTATGCTGAAAAATTACAATTGCTCTGAATTTCATACATTTAAATTGAAAAGTTAGAATTGTGTACTTTTCTCCATAATGTTTTTACTTACCATATAAATAAATTTTGTTAATATAAAATGTTGGATGTACTTCAACATCATAAAACAAACATATGCATGGATAATTCTTAGCGTAATTAAAGAAAATTTGTTACATATATATTTTCGTATATATGCCAAACATTACATTATATAATGGAGTTTATTCTAAAACTATTTGTATAAACTTTGGTTATTTAAAATGAATACCAAATAAAAATATATTCAGCATTCATTGTATTAGTTTTTACTTCGTTGTATGAAGTATACGAAACGAAACAAATGTATTGTGTTTACAACAAAAAAGTATGCATTAATTATCAATACGAAAATATTGGTTTATAGTATCTCTAAGTATAAGCGTATTATTATACCATGGTAAAGCAACGGCTGGAGGTACTTGGGTGTGCAAAAATCAAGGGCCGCATTGTGTCAATATATTTGTGCCAAGAATAGGTCAAATATAAACGGTCTGTATGTTGTCGAATCAATTTATTATCCAATTTTTCAACAAAGTATATGGTATGAAGTCATCGGTGGATGTATATGGGATAATAATAAACACTACTGAATATGCTTGCAATTTTTTCGAAAAATGAAAAATTGAAAAATTCGTGTTCATGTTATATTAATCACTATTCTTGGTAATTGATGCTCAACTTAGCAAAACAAGTAAAAAAATTTTTTTCACAATAACTAAAGTAGCGGCAAATTGAGGACTAATTCCGTGTTTAATTGGAAAACGTTTTCTTGGTAAGATGTCAACATAACAAAACATCAGAAAAAAAAAACAAAAAAATTCTTTCTCCATAGTTAAAGTGTGGATAATTAGACGCTTATGACTGTCAACTTATCAAAAATAAATTTTCTTCGATATGGAAGAATTGACACTTTATATTACACAACTTGGTTATTGGAATTGGCCTATTAAACAGTTAATTTGCTAATTTGGCATCTACAACTCTGTTCTATCCTATTGATGACATATTTTTGTGTATCATTTCTTTTCGTTGATATTGCTTGCCATTTTCTTTGTATCAATTTTACGCGTACAAGGAAGTAATGGTGAATACAGACTTTAATAATTTGATTTATAATAGAATCATTCTAGGGATTTCTACATTTTAATAATAAGAAATATGCTAATCACAAATATACTGTTTTTTCTCATAATTAGTTAAACAGAAAGGTTTATCTTTTCTTTAAGGTGAAGTTGTGTTTTGCCAAAAAAATTTGTAATAATTATCTTTTTTTAAAATACATGATTTTCGAAATGTCTATCAGCCTTGTATCTTTATTGATAAAAAAAGTGCCAATTGGAGATTTTGAATCGAAACAAGTATGCTGAATAAGTATAATTTCAAATGGTTGATAATATCTAGATAAATTTTTTGTATTATAAATACGTATTTCAACTACAAATTACTTATCATCAGTATAAATTAGAGGTTGAAATTTTCTCTCCTGGAAAATAAAATAAACCTTATTTTAAAATTATTGTTATTGTTACCCATTTGTACTAAGAGAGTATTAAGAGAAATTTTTATTACGGGTAATTTTCAGGAGACAAAATTACGATTAGCTAGTTTATACTGGTAATGACATTTTATTCAAAAAACAAAAGATTGCAATATTCTTATTTTTAAGCTATTGCATAGCTTCTATCGCGGGCCTTAAGCGCGGCGACCGAATCCAGAATTTCCGTAACGAAAAAACCTGATATGTTACAAATCATCATTTCCATAGAAACCAAAATCTAATTTTGAAATTCAAAATAAAACTTCTTTATCTATTTAAAATAAAACTTCTTTATCTCTTCTCACTAGGAGTATGACGAACTGTCAACTATATAAAGTGTGCATATCTCATTGTTCAAGTATTACCGGAATCATTGCATAGCTTCTATCGCGGGCCTTGAGCGCGGGGACCGAATGCAGAAATTCCGTAACGGAAAAACCTCACGCTCCCCATTCCGACGGGCAAGGAGGTTTGGCTTGGCGAATCGAGACGAGCTGCTCCGAAATAGGACGAATACATAAGCAACTGTTTATGAGAAAGTATATAGGTGTATAGGTGTAAGAAAAAGCAATACTGCATGAATAAAATAAATAAAAAATTTTAATTGCATAAGTTGATACAAAATGCTATGCAATAGCTTTACCGCGGCAGTCCCCGAGTGCCACACGTCTTTTTTATATTTAATTTATCATGTGCCTTATAGAATATTGTTTTTGAACCACGTATAGTGACGATCGAAGAAATTGTATATTAAATCGTAAGATATTTAACAGTAGTGTAGTTTTAATTTAAAATTGGAACTATTTAATTCTCATTAACATATGTCAACCAATGTTGATTCTGCTATACGAATCTGCGCCAATTTAGGATTTTATTAAGATCAATGCATTGGTCTTATAGGAGAGCCGGTATCGTTAAGCTACATGTAAGGAATCACTTCACAGTACTTCACAGTAATACACTTTCAGATCTCTCTAAAACAGGCTATGTTAAGTAAACTTTCTGAATGATTATGAGAAATGTATTATAAAAAAGAATTTTGTGAAATATTTATTTTTAACATGTTACCTTTTCAATTCAGTAAATATGTAACCAATATGTATTCTCATCGAGAATGTAACCAAGTTTCTTTGGCTATAACATCATGCAACTTTACAACGACCCAAGTTGTAAATCCCTATGCTTACGATTAAATAACAATTTTTCTTAACAATTGCACACATTTTTTATGTTTGAATATGAAACATGTGAACATAGCAACAAATTCACGACAAAATGAGCTTTCTTTTAATACATTATCGATACCCAGTTAAACCTTTATCGGTATGTTATTGGAAATTAATATTAGCCGTATAAAATCCTTTGCAGTTGGATTCAATTCAATAAATAATGTGTACTATATCATAATGGGTTTACTTATGATATTTCAAAGTAAGTAAAATGGGCATACTTAATTATTTCATATACCTCAAAAGGTTCCCGACCCTTTCTAGAAAAGATCAAATCCGCAGAATGAGCAATGCATAACGATTATATTCCAATTTTAACATTTAGAATGTAAAAAAACTAATTGATATGATAATAAAAAAATGCATCATTAAACAATGGTTAAGATCTAGCATTCTTATTTAAAAAAATTCTAAATCGAAAATTATCGTGAAACTGTTTTAATATTTCTAAAATATTTCTAAAGCAATTTAATAATTAAAATAAGAGTATTTTTTATAGTTATTACTACTTAGAGAAAAGTCGACGGAAACAAATGAATCTTTTATATAGAAAATGTCTATCTTTGCATTATATAAATATATTATAAATCATAATTTAATGTTAAAGATTAAATTATTAATGTGGGAATTATTGTTAATGCTCGGATAGTATGCATTATACATACGGCAAATTGGACCAAAGATATATTGCAAATTCATTACAGACAATATTTGGTAGAGCACGTGGACCTGAAACACGTATGTGATACTCGTTAATCAATTTATAGATTTAGAGTATTTTAATGAGAAGGCAAACGTAAGGATAAAAAAAAATACTAGAGCCAAAATATTTTCTGGAAAATTAATCACAGGTGAACATAATGACCAGAAAATACACAGAGCCAATACCAAATATCGCTTGTGGATAGAAGTTACAGGGCTAATGTAAAGGAAAAAATATCCCCATACAATTTCAATACTACAATTATTATTATGAAACACATTGTCCATTCATTGTGGACAATTTTTATACAGTCCGGTTATTATGAAAAAAAAAACTAATTAACAACTGGGTCCAATACATATACATGAAAAAATTACACGATTGTTGAAAAATATTATTGTAAGTACTAACTGAACTCATTCAAAAAAGAAGCAGAGCACATAACTTTTCGAGTGTGCGTTTCCTTTATTGACGAAATTTTCTGATATTTAAATATTTTATGACACATAATAAATTTATTTAAAATTAAACTAAGCATGAAATATATTAAACACCAACAACCACATAGGTAGAAATAAAAACCAACCAAAATAAAAACATAAAGTTAAATAAAATAAATTTAAGAAAAAATAAAAAGAGATTTTTTTTTTGTATAGAGTTAGTTATACGAAAAATATAAAAAAGGGTAATAAAATATTTAAAGAAATAATAAACAAAAACAATTTTCTTTAATTTCATGCTGTATAAAATTTGAATACATTTTAGAATAAAGAAAATGATGGCAGAGGTAACTAGATTATATAGATGGTCGCTTGGTTTGGCTTACTTGCTTCGTTGGTTTCTCCTAGTAATGATAGAAATATATTCTATATCTAGTTTTATGTAGAAGGTATATTTGTATATAAGTGTATATACGTTAATGCAAGAACGGCCAAAAAATATTTTACACAATAGGTAAAAATCAAAATAAGTCGTAAAGATTTTCTTAGCTTTTGTCAAAACCGGCAGCTTATTTGATTAGTGCACCGGCTGCTTTATGAAGTCCAGTTTAGGTTTACAGATTCGATTCCCACTATCTCAAGAAAAATTTATTTGAACGCAACTGAACCAGTGTAAGTCACGTAGTAACGTAGTGTATCGTAGTATGATATTAGTACACACACTCTGAATTTCCACATAAATGAAGAAATAAAATAATTGGATAGTTACTGCCGTCAACACAAAGGAGTAATGATTACCTCTGAGTGATGTTGGCTCTATTACCTAATCCCTTGAACCCAATCTTTTAGGCTTTATGAATGTATGTTGTTTCGAACTTTTAGCGATCAAGTAAATTCAACATTCTGTACAAATATTACGAGCGGCGGTAAACAATTTTTAATAACAACTTCAAAAATGAGAAATTGTAATTCAAAAGTTTTAGCGCATAAGTTCA
Source organism: Chrysopa pallens (assembly GCA_020423425.1). Classification (NCBI taxonomy): domain Eukaryota; kingdom Metazoa; phylum Arthropoda; class Insecta; order Neuroptera; family Chrysopidae; genus Chrysopa; species Chrysopa pallens. The sequence continues at coordinate 81,785,359 of CM035592.1, read as the reverse complement.
ATGAAATGAAATTTTAGTTTCGAGAGTTTTCTCAAAACCAAAAAAGACATAAGTAGGTGTTATTAGATGGTTAATCGAAAGTTAAAACAATTTGATAATATCGAGGGAGTCAAATAGAGACGAAAAGGTAATGGAAATATCCGTTCATAAATACATGATCATCTTGTCATTTTTTCAAATTATGCATTTTCATTAGAGTAAGATTATAATTTCATACAAAATTAACATGATTGTATCATTTTCCAGGGTTATCATTTTCCAGGGTTACCCTTAGATGTACTTTCTAATAGTAAACCCTATCGACAAAAATACAATATTGTATTTCGACAATCTTAAACTTTCAATGCTCAGTCTTTCAATGTTAACAGAAAAAATTACCGAGTTAATGACTTAATTGTCGAAATTAATTTGTAAACGATAAATATTAAAATGTTGAAGTATTTATTTCATTTTTTTCTTTACTCGCCTGAGAAGATGAAGTTCAAACATAAAAAATCACTCCTGGAATCAAAAAAGTAATAATTTGGATGTTTTAAATATTAAACAAAGTTATTTTTTTAAAGTTATATAATATTTTTTGAATTAGCCATAATATGCCGATTATGTATTATAAAAATATATGTTTTTGAACGATTTTTACGAATAAAGCCTTATATTCATCCTTTTATTCATACTGTTGAGTAAATAAAATGAAGGTTGGAGTTCTTTTGTTAATCTTTCTTTCTATAAATACTAAATTAATGGTATAAACAATTTGCTCGCCAAAAAATTCAGTTGTATTATTTCAAATCAAATAACAGAACAACATATCGTCATTTGGAGAAAACTTTTCATACCTATGTTAAAGTACATTAAAATACCTCTAAGTGAAGTTTTGTTGTTTAAAATATAAATAAGTTTTTATGAAAATAAAACTCACTATTTTATCGTTTCCCCAGTTAAAATTTTATTTTCTCCGAGTTTATGTATAGTATTTTTCTTTAGTATATAACACGTTCTGGGAAATTTTCAAATTGGTATTTGTTTTATAGCTTTTATTTATTTTTATCGTTTTCTTATCGGAATTTTATTCTTCGGCTATTTTTCTATAAATTGGTATTCGTTTTTAACCCCTCCACCCAGATTGCACATAGTTCTGGAAGAACTTCCATATTTTGTATTAACTAATTACTAACTTCATTCTGCAATACTCAAGAGACTAAAACGGAGTCCAAATTAAAATTTTTTAACTTAATTTGTAGGAAAAAGTGGCATAAAATTATACCACATGCGACATACCAATTATTTTTGGGTAATTATCATCTGACTTTCATATCGTGCAAACTATGTTTATTATCTTCTCGTTCCTATTTTCTTATATATGGGGTTCCGTATTTATGGAATACAATACAGTGTACTCCAGATTCAATATTATAAATTTTGACCATAATTCAAACCACATACAAAAACCTATAAGTTCTTAATTTGAAAACAGTAAATTTACAATTATAAACGCTATTAGTTTTTAAAACGTCTTTACTGGAAAAACTTGCCATATACATTTGCTAGTTAATTTTCAGGGTAAATAAACATTAAAAATTTTCCTCCAAGAATCCAATAAAAATTAAATAGATTAGACTATTTTTAATAATTATGAAATAGAAATTGAAAGAATTGAAAGGCCCCTGTTATAAATGTAACATCAAAAAGGTTTGTTAGCAGTTCCATTGAATGTGCCAATTGAGTTTGCTGATGGTTGGCACGCTAAAGAAATATTCATGCCAGAGTTTCCTTTCTTATGCTTTTACATTTTATACATAAAACTAAAATTGAGACTGTGTTTGTCTATAAGTTAATTTATAAGACATTAATCTTTTGTTTAATAGTCACGTCAACAAGGGCATTTTACAAAATTTTTAATTCGCTTTCACCGATAATTACGATCAAGGTGATTATGATCATAAACAAATTATAGACCCACTCAAATAAATAGTAAAAGATATAAACAATTTAGTTTAAAAAAAAGGTTTGAGCGGAATCTCAAAACCATCATCCAAAAAATGTTCATACAGGGCAAGAAATTTCTTAAGAACTTTCGAACTTTCAAGGGCTGTATTACTTGTATTTATTCTTGAAATTGAAGGATGCAAATAGACTTGAAATGCAGAATAAGCTGATGCAAATAACTTGGAAATGCATAAATTGCATTTTTTTAATTTTTCATCCAAATTGCAATCTTGAAACGAAAAATATACTGCCAGAAATGGATACATAACTTATAAAATAACAAAGAGTAATAAATGTTAAGTATTTTTTGAAAATTCAATGTAAATCAAATTATAGCTCGTTAAAGGTGCTGATTCCTTCGAAGAAAATTTAAGTACTTGTGCTGAAAAACATATTTCGAATATCATTATCGAGAAAACTCATTGGTTCTTTGCTGAAAAACCTAAAAGTATCTTCAAATTGAGATTGATTTATTTTAAAATCCTTAGCTCCAAATGAACAGAGTATATATATGCTTGGATTGTGCGTACCAATTTTCATTACATTTGAACGTAATTGTATTGTGATTTTCGTGTTTTCGCAGTCTATTTTTCGTCTCGTGTTTCTTTCTATTCTAGGTTTTAAACTAGTTTTCGTTTACTCCATAGATTAAAAAAAAAATCGATAATAATATTTTTGTTATGGGGGCGAATCACGTTGTATATCATATAAATTATTCATTCACCCACAATTAATGTCTCCAATACTTTATTTTACGCTAGGTAATATAATAGATAAACCGAAAAAAAAATAAAAAAGAATTTTATAAAAGTATTTCATATATATCATAAAAAAGTGTCACATTGAAATAAAATTCCTTTTTGAAGTTTTATGATATGGAAACAATATATTTTAAATGCTTTTCTTTTGCATAATTTCACAATTTTTGGTTGGTACGAGTGGAAATTAATACACATATTTATTTTGCCCATATGTTTTAACAATATTAACCTAAACTATATGATAATATTATTTCAATGTTGTCAGCTTTATACTGAAATGTAAGGCTAGCGCAACTGGGAACTTACAAATTGAGTCCCGCTATCTGGTAGCCAAAAAGTCTAACCAATTAAAGGCTGCAATACCCCAATCTATGTTTGTTATTTAAATTGATAGTTCCGGTTTTTCACGAAGTAATTAATATGAATTTCAACAATATATTTCAACAATATAACTTTAATTTATTATGTATGTTGATTTGTTAATTCATGCTAATATTTTATAATTTTAGCTATTGTTTAACTATTTCGATTTATAAATATTCCATACTTACTGTTCAGTCTTCATACTTCATGTAGTCGTTTTTCGTAATATGCTGTCTTTAACGTCACTTACATTATCTTTACATATAAATTACAGTCAAATGTGAGTACAAATAAACTTTTATCACAAGATGCTAGATCTTCGGGTTGATCTTCACTAAAGTATTTTTGACGATTTGTATTTTAATTATCATTTCTTTTAAATATATATATATATATATATATATATATATATATATATATATATATATATATATATATATATATATATATATATATATATATATATATATTTTTCTTTTTTTAAATATATATATATATATATATATATATATATATATATATATGTATATATATATATATATATATATATATATATATATATATATATATATATATATATATATATATATATATATATATATATATATATATATAGGATCTGTATAGCATGTTATACTTTCTGTTTTCCTTCCCAGCAATAAAATTTTTATTTATTTGAATCAAATATGTCAATGTCTTTAAGCATTTACTGATTAGGAACTCACCGGTAGCAATAAAATAATGTAGTGTAAAGCCTCCATGTCAAGTTCCAATTTAAGTGTTATTGACAATCTTTATCTTAACGTCACGCTAAAATAACGAAATGATATTAATGTACGCGCTGATTATGAAATTTGACTTTTGAAACGTCAAATATTATTATCCCGCTGTCTTCAATTTTCTTATTACTTTTCTAAATTATTAATTAATTAATTACCGTTATCTTTGACATCATCTCATAAAGTTCATTAGGATGACAGATTGCGTAAATATTCTTTCTGTACAAAAAAGTTGGGAGTTTAAATTCCATGGAGTTTTGAAGGGAGATTTAGCTATCTACAAACAATTAGTTATCATTCGATCAAATAAAGATAGACCAGGTATTTGCCGGCTGTAATGGTAGTAATTTACCAAGGATGCAATATGTTGGTATTGTGTACAACTATCCCTCAAATGAGATATAAATTTTACAGATGCACAGGAGATCAGTGGGTCATTTAGGGTTCGGTTAAACAAGCCTGGAATGTCCACATTCTAGGTATATGTCTTCCCCTCCCCCAACATTACTAATATATAAACATTACCTTTGCGATAATTTTCACTTTATTTTAACAGTTCGTATTTTTAAGACCATGCCTCACAACGAGTCATATTTTATATACATTTGACGTATGGTTATTATTGATTCCATGTACCAGATTAAAAAAATTATTATTTCCGTTCCATTCTTACCGTATTTTATGGCACACCCAAGCTCTCTTTAGTTCGTTGAGAAGTACATTATATGCAATAGTCAGTTTACGACTATTTAAAAAATTTATGTGTAGTTTATTCTTAAAAATAATTTTGTAGTTATGAATAAAAATAACTCAAACCCTAAAAACAAAGAGAAATAATATAGTTACCAGTCCATTAAACAATATGAGATAATTATTCGAATTTTTATTTATCCATGTGATAATATTCCATTTAACTAACCCGTAATCACCCAGTTTTATATCTATGTCGTAAAGTATCAGTTTAAGAATCAGAAAACATTTTAGTACAGTTGTATTGATGATGGTAAGTAAACCCGTACATTATTTTACTATTGGAATGTGTAAATGTTAGTGTTATGAGTTAATCTGTTATTTTTATAGTAATTATTATTATACGTTCAGTTTATGTGCCATAATATTATTCTTGTGTTGTTTGTTTTGTTTATGTTTAACGTTCAAAAAATGTAAACGATGGCCAGTTTAAACGGTTTTGATCTGAAAGTAAGGATATTACAAACGGCATGAGGTACCCACCCACCCCAAAAGCAAGATGTAGCTTAGTTAGTGAATTATTATAATATGGAGTGTAAGATACATAGTTAATCCATTTGGGTTGATTGAGATAAAGGAATTTTAGTACATGGTTGATCCGTTTGCTAACTTGAAACTTTTACACTATTTTTACACGTTTTCATAATCAAATCCGTTATTATTCGGCATTTGTTCAAACGAATTTGGTAATTGATGCATGCTAACTTCTAGATTATCTAGAATATAAATTTGAAATTAGAATTTAAATTTGAAATAATTTACAATGGGATAGCAAGGTATATCATTAATTTCATAATATTGAAAGATTGCGGTATTATGATCATACAATTCCTGGAAAGGGAACTTATTTGCATCGCCCTCACATTCATATTTATAATGTTTCGACATCATATTTATAATGTTTCGATTTTCATCTATTTTCTCATTTAAATCGGATGAACGGTTCAAGAGATATAATCATTGAGCTCTAAAATTTGAGGTCCTGTATTAGCGATGTATCTCCAGAACAGCCATTGATATGTATCCTTAAGAACTCCCAAACATCTTCAATATAGTATTTAAACATATGCTTTCAGTATTTTTGGAGGCTAATAGACAGACCGACTGGCGGGCAGGCGGAGGTCTTTCGGGAGAGTCCAAGGCGTCAATATATATGAAAATGGGAGTAAAAGCTTTTAATTTTATTTATACTTACACAATACTTCTGATATCAATACATATAGCTCAGTTGTAATACTATGTTAACAGCCTTATTTAAGACATATATCAATAAAAAAAATAAGAACCTTCACACATTTTAAGCAATTTATTCAGTTTGAAAACTTTTTCTTACATAATAAATATAGCCATATGGATTTGATAACACATTTCTCACAATAACCCTGTATGCGCTCATTTATTCGACAAAAATAATATTGGACATTCACTAAAATATGAACCGTGAATCAACCAAACACACATTCAATGAATTATAAAAAAAAATGGACCATTTCGTAAAATAAACGTATCCCATATATATATATATATATATATATATATATATATATATATATATATATATATATCGGCTTATGTCATGTAGTTAAATTTGATGTTTAAAATGTTTCGTACTAAAGCTGTTCGATTTGGGAAAAAATTTTTATTCCCGTTTACACCTATTTTTTAAGATTTTATGTTTGTTTATGAATCAATTAAATCCTTTGGGCCTAATGTATGGAAATCCTCGGGATTTTTTCACGGATGACTCGAAGAGGTATTGGAATGGTTGCATCTTCGTAAGTACCGATGATATTACCTTTGTCCAGATCAGTGTGCAATTTATACTTTCCAAGTATCAATCAATTTGCTACGTAACCACAATTATTATTTAACTATTTATTTAGCACAATAAAAAAAGGGTGTCATGAAGAAATGTAGATAAAGAATATAGAAAAGTTGAGTTCATTACATTAGTTTGAACATTTTATAACACTTGTGGACCATTTCTATGCTTGGTGATTTTACCTCCAAAATATGCTTTACAAGCTATACATAAAACTCCAACAGCAAAATCAGGCTGTTAGATATTTTGAATTAGGTGATTTGCAAAATTATCCTACGTTGTTTTCGATTTGTAAGAACGTAGAAACAATAAGTAAAGCTCGAAATAATTATTAAGTATAATTTGCTCATTTTTAAGCATTGAACAAAATAACTCCAGTCCTATATTCATGAAGTAAAATCTTTATCGTGACCATAAAATTTGTTGATAAGGGTAGTCATTGCTCTAAGAATTGTTGTTACTTTAAATTTTCTTTAATGTTATTTGTGTGTGATCTTTTGTGTAGTTTTATATAGTGGTTAAACTTAATTATAAATGTAGTATAAACACAATACTATTCAAGAGTAATTTTCGATAAAAAAAAGAATTACATTGTAGAATGCGTACTCTGTACTTATATGAACCCACTAAAAATAGTAGTAACTATAAAAACAAAGAAAAAAAAGGGTTTTCGTTAGTAATAATAATATAATCGTGTTGTTCATCGCCTCCTCATCGTTACACGAAACATCACCACAAAAGACAGAAACAAAAAACTGAATAAGTAAACAAAAATATTATTATTCGAGAAGTGATAATGTTCCCCTCTCTATTGTTATTGTCAATATAAAACCAGAAAAAAAGACATAAAACGTTTCACATTTTTAACGATTTCTTGAATTATAAATAGATGATTTTTATTATTATAAATTTGATTATCGTATTTTATGACGATTTTCTTCCTTGATATGAGAATGTCTTTAGAAAAGTGGCGATTATGTGTTATTGAAAATTTCTATCTATAGACAGACATATATTTTTCACTTTACAGATTTATTTTCTGAATTTTAAATAAAACCTGATTGCATCAATAGACATTTTTCTGCTATAAAATTATTTTTATGTGTAATCTACATAAATTTAATTTGTGCCCTTGAAGTATCTTATAAATATTAAATATTAAGAATTTGAATTAATATTTAGAATATATATTTTAAAACATATTCTAAATATTGTTAAAATGATTATGTTGTCAAAAAACATTTGTTCCTTTCGAATTTCTTAATATAAAAAGTGATAATATAAGTACACGAAACCAATGCTAGATTAAAAATTAAAAAATAAAAATAGGGATCTAGGGAACTGCCTTACATTTAATCGAATAGTGTGGATACAGTTTGCCTGTAGCTTTAACATAAAGAATAAAAACTTCAAGTCCATTGTTTGTGTTATGTTTTGTTTTTAAATATTTTACATAGAGACACTATTAATATTTATTGATTCAAAAAATCGTTTATTATAACATCGAAAATAATAACACTATTTGCCACTGTTGATTAGATTTCATTTTCTTTAAAAAATATAAGCATTATCGCAAATATTCTACAGGATAATAAAATATTTAAATCAAGTTCTTAAAAATTTATTCAAACCAAAAATATAAAAACACTACTTATCATATTACACAGCCTTGCGTATGTCTAGTTTTAAGTTAATTTATAAAATGTAGGGCACAGGTTGTACTATATATACACGACATACTGAAATAAAGTCTCGTGGTGGGTCTCTTTGATTTATATATAGCAGAAACATCTTAAATAGATTTCGAGTATTAATTTAGCGAAACTCAGTATAGTTGAAAGAACGCAGTTTTCGTTAAAGCATTAACTAAAGAAAAATTAAGCCTCTGAAAAACTATCAAGTTCTCATTTTTTATATCCGAAACCGGAAAATCGAATATATAAAAACTAAGCGTAGATCAAATCACAAGGTACCATGTAGAAAACCCTAAAATTTAAACAGATACTTATTTTCTTATCGAATTAAATTGAATATTTTATCAATTACTGAAATATATGAGTAAAAGATTTGTGATTAAAGTAAAAATTATTTATATCATTTTTAATACACAATAAATAATTTATAAACATAGTTTTATAATCAAAATTATCTCTGATAAAAAAATTATTTATAATAAAACAAAAAAAGTATCTTTTATTTTTATATTAGAATAATTATAGAAGCGATATTGATTTTTACAATACACTATATATCTTTGATTTCTATATATTGAAAAGTCAATTACTTTTATAGTCTCCGAGAAATAAGTTATATTAAAATATCGAAGTAAACATGATTAGTTTTTTTAATTACAAAAATAGTTAAAAATTTAGCTCCAAAGCAAAATTTATTTATTTTATAATAAATGTACATTGAATTAGTTAATGAGCAAATATTTAAATGAAATCGTTTAATAATAATTTGTATAATTACTAGCAGACCCGGCCACGCGTTGCTGTGACAATTTGAAGCACCCGGTATTTCGTGTAGGAAACCCGTGCCAGGAAACTTTTATATTTACACCTCGAATTTGGTATGTGACACCCGGTACCTCTGGGTTGGCCTACGACGTTGGTACGACAGCAAAAAGTACGAAACCCTTGACACGAAATTTTGACCCGGTATCTGGTGTATTCACCTTGAACCTCGGCCCTTTAACCCACGGGGCGGTGTTCGGCCTTAGCCCCAAATTATTGAAATTTTTTAGCAGAGGACGGTTATTTTTATATAGATATTAAATTAATAATTAAAAATAAATCACTTCGAAAATTAGCCATTATTTGTCGTAAAAAGTAAATGAAAAAAAAAATTAATTGTGGGATATCCATAAGAGATAGACACATACCATAGCGGAGTTTTCTGTAGACCTTTTCAATGTGTACAATACATTATTTTGATAAATCTCGTAGCCTGCGTTTTCAATGTAAGCGGAAAAAATATAATAATTTACGACATCACATTAGAAACCTCAAAAATAACAGTATTTCTCCACTATTATGTTATTATACTTATAATCCTTCCTCTTCAATCACTCCATCTATTAAAAATAACCACATCAAAATCCGTTGCGTAGTTTTAAAGATTTAAGCATACATAGGGATATAGGGACAGAGAAAGCGACTTTATTTTATACTATGAAGTGAAGTGTTAGTACTTTTCATTTGTAGATCGCCATCTATTGGATAGTTACTCAATCCAATCAACTGACTGGACTACCTTAAACTTAGACTACTATCTGTTAAAATATTATCGAACTATATCTCTTTGTCAGATAAAAAACAATTAATTCGCAATAAAATAAAATTGCAATCTCAAAATATAAGAAATAAACTATCCTATCTCTTAAGTTGGAGCATTGCACTCATTTAAAAAAAAAAATTAGAATCGGTTCAGTTATTTCGGAGTTCATCCCGGACAAATAACGTGACATGTATTTTATATATATATATATATTATGATTAGTTAAGTTGAAAAAATAGTGTCTAAAATGTTTATATTTTTATATTTGAAAAATTGCAGAAACAGCAGTATTGATTTTATAATACAACATATTATTGCATACCTTTCATTTCTATACCTTAGTAAGTTCACAACTTTCATAGTTTCCGATAAATAAGCTTTAAAAAATATTATATTCATCACTTACATATAAAAATCTCCAGCTTTTTTGAGAATTAATTTAAGGTGTTTAGCTTTAAAACGCAATAGAATAAAAGTTTATCCCAAATCTTTAATGTATTGAAGATTTGAAAATTGAAACTTCAAATTTATCGTAAAATATCTCTAATATAAAAATGAATAGCTGAGTAAGTATATTGTTAAGCACAAAACTTGAGAACAGTTGATCGGATTTCGCTAATTCTTTTTTTAGAACATTCCTTGAAGTACGAGGTTGGTTCTCACGTAAGGAAAAATTTTAAAAATTTGCCTGAAAAAGTTCAAAAACAACACTTTTCTAGACACCCATACAAGCGATGCGTAATAATATTAAAAAGTCAATTTGAACTTTAATACCATACCATAAACTTCAAGTGTAAACTTCAAGGCAAAACAATTGAGTGACTGTATGGTCTATAATATAAAAATAATTCGCGAAAAACGTTTCTAAGCGCAAAACTTGCAAAGGGTACCAATCCAGCAAAATTTTTAAACATGCGTTACCCTTTCAGGGCCGGTTTTTATCAAAAATTTAAACAACTGCTTAGATAAATGTAAAAAATACTATTTGCTTTTCGCAAAATTTGGATACTTTATTTGGTCTGCCTTAGTATCGAATCCGTTTTAGACAATTCGGCGGAGGTTCTCAGTTTTCCGAAGGTCATCAAATTTTAAACATTCTAAAATAAAGTTTTACAAACTTTACCGAAATGTGTATTATACCTATGTATGATCACAAAAATAACCGTCATATGCTTCGAAATTTCTTTGATGTGGAGCCAAGGATGAAGGCCGTCTCATGGGTCAGGGGGCCGAGGTACCTGGTGTCGTACACCAAATACCGGGTGTCCCATATCAAATACCGGAATATATAAAAATTTCGTATCATGGGTTATGTCCTTTTACCGGACGCGAAGCCAACGACAAAGGTCGGCCCAGGGTACTGGGTGTCACGAATTTTCTACACCAAATACTGGGTGACTCACAACAACTACCGGATATCCCACAACAAACACCGGGTGTTCCAAATTGTGACAGCAACGTGTGACCGGGTCTGCTACATACACATAAAAATCATTTTTCTTATTAAAATTTTAATACAGCCGTCATTCATTCTCTTTTATTAGCAAATGAAATATTGAATTAAATTTATTTTTGGATATGAAAAATGTTAAAAAATATTTTTTGAAAATAGTATCCGGTCGTGTGCAATAATATCCTTTTTTATATGTCAAACAGGAATATGTGTTTTTTGTAATCGATGGTGAAATAGTGAGCCAAAATTAGTCTAAAAACATTATTTTAAATTTTACCCTTTCTCTTTGGGGAAAACCTCCCATTTTAATACAACTCTATTTTCAAGGTTTTCATTTTGAGGGATAATTTGAAAACCGAGTATCGAAATAAAGAGAGAAGTGTGTCAGGAGGATTATCTGAGTCAACCTTTGTTTTCACTGTTCATAAAACTATTGATGGATAGAAGTTAAATGGTCTATTAGACGCAGATGATGCTGTATTAATTGATTAATATGTTGTATGATATTAAAAGATTATTATGTGTTAAGCTCTTAGGTTGTAAATGGAGGTGAAATCAAACTAGTTATTTTTGTATTTTTACTTATTTCTTCACCTGATATTTTCTCTCAAACATCTGAAAATTTTATCAAGAATCTCAACTAGTTTCTCATTAAAACATGAGAAAATTTGAAATCCCAGTTTCTAAGCCCACAGAAACTAGGATGTTGAACGCTCATCATATCGGAACTGTTGTATTGTATCTATTCCCCATATTGTTTCAAATTAGAAGTGGTGCGAAATTAGATACGTTATTTGAAATTTCTATATCTTTTACCGCGTAACACGCCAAACCATTACATAACGATCGAATATGGTACAGAAAATGATGAGCTGAACAGATTGTTGGTTTGGTGATATAAAATCTCTGGTTGGATTTTTTTTTAATTTGGAGTATAGGGTATCAAATAAAATAATAAACGAAAATGGGCTACTCAGTAAACAGTTATTTGTGGTGATACAAATAAAAGAATTTTTAGGTCGATTTGAGAACTTTGATTTTTCGTCGATTAAAAAAGTATTTTAATTTGTTTATTTATATATTAATTTCCGCATTCAATGAGTTTGGTCAGATTCGGTGCGCGAACAGAGGGGCGGACTGACAGTCAATCAGTTACAGACTTTGGACTAAAATTTATTTACTTGTCATTTTCTTTTCATATATCGAGTGTAAAACTGACTGTACAAGCCAGTTGACCCAAAATAGATTACTCTTTAAGTCGTTTATGAAACCCGGATGCTTCACAAAATCATCAAGAAATTTTACTTTTATTCTACAAGCCATGCTTGTCCAAAATGCTTGAACTTGTATCCCCGGTTGCCTTAAGAATAAAACATAATTTAAATACTACCTTTGGTAAATAATTTTCTTGTGTAAGTATTAATGATGTTTAAATACGTGAAAATTGTATCTTTCAAAGGTACAATAAATGTATATCATTGTTAAAGAAAACATATATTCAAGAAATACAAACAATATTTATTTATATTCTAAGTTTGTATATACAGGGATAATATAAATGATGGCCACATTTCTAATAGCTACAAAACTATAAAGTCAATTATGAATTCTAGGAAACATGATAAATCAGCATATGTGGTTATGTGGCGAGAGCTTTGGATTATGAATAAATGTATACTTTATAGTTGTAGAAACATTCAACTTTTATTGTTTTGAATAAGATTAATACAACATATTATAAAAACAGCTAATCATGCAGAACCGATCTAAGTAATTTAATATTTCAGAAATTTAACAGATCTGATAAATTTTGGAAATTTAATAAATTTAATAGATTTTATTAATTAGGCATACTTACCTAATATTTATAACGTACTGGCGGCCCAATACGTGCTTCGCTACGTATTAAGTGAAATTATAAAAAAATTTAATTGGGACATCAAATTCATTTAATCAAACAAAAAAGTATTTTATTAAGTGCTAGCTATTTTAAAACTTAATCCAAAACATTTGGATGAATAATACATTTTATTTTTCCATTCTGAGCATCAATAAACAAACGGCTAGGAGTACCATCTCTGGAACACGCAACATAAAGTTGGCCATGTGAAAAACATGATTCCTCCAAATTCACACCACAAACGTGAAGTGTTTGCCCTTGGGCCTTGTTGATGGACATCGCACTGATAAACGCACAGGATATTGTAATCGTTTGAACTCAAATGGCATATCAGTTGGAATCATAGGGATACGCGGTATCAAACATACTTCCCATTTTGATTTAGCAGTTAAAATCGTAGTTTCAATCAAATTTGGCAATAAGTTTTTCACTGCCAATCTGGTGCCATTACACAGTTTTGGTGGATTAATATTTCGCAATAATATAATCGATGAACCAACTATCAGATTCAAGCAATGCGGTGACATACCAGCTGGTTCCAATGAATTAAAAAATTCAATTGGATAATTCATTGCCTCATTTAGATTCATAACACTGTCAATTGATTTATATGTCGTGACTACACCTGGCAGTTTCGCTTGAATTTGATAATTAATGGCATTGGTATGAATGTTCTTCGGTGCAATATGGTGCGTTCTCTCAACCAATCATGATTTCGGTAATTCTGAAGAATGTTCGGAAAAACACATTCAACCAATTTATCTATTGATTGCGCAATTGTACAAAAATTGTTCGGTACAGCGATCAATCCGTTGGTACTGTCGATTTTTATTTTGCCATCACCAATTTCTAACAATTATTTTGAAAACTCATGGGCAGCTGGATCATTTTGTAGGTGAATACGCATATTATTGTTCAGTGTCAATTTTTGTACATATCTCCAAATAACTGATGACTTAATAAAATTATTGATGTTAATCGTAGAATTTTTGTCATTACACGAATTTCTCGAAATATTGCAAGTTGGAGTTTCAATCACCTGTACATTCAATGGCAGTTTTAATGCAGAGTGTGCGGTCCGACAACCTTATAATAACGTAGCAGCAATTCCAGAAGATGCAAGGGCCAATGCAATTTTCTGTTCCGATCGAATAGTCGCTAAAATCAATGATATAATGAACGTTTTGCCTGTACCACCAGGTCCACCAACAAGAAATATAATCCATCTGCATTATTGGAATATGTCATATACATACAGTTTTGCTGAATATTCAATTTGGTTATATTCGATTGTACAAATAAACGCAAATCATTAGAATTGAATTCCTTCTCACGTTGCAATTCACGGTCAAACAAATCATGCATCTCACGATTTGGTGCGGTCATACCCTATTATACTTAGGCTTTATTTGCACTCGTTAGACACATATCTTCAATTATTATCAAAGGTTCGTTGTACATTTCCAAGGTAATCAACAAATAAAGATTTCTAGCATGAGGCATACGAATTAAAATATTTTCTGCCATATAATGTTTCTTTCCCCATCAGAAAAAAGTTTCAAATTGACAGTAAAATCCCCATTAAGAAAATGATCCGCCATTTATTGAATTCATTTCTTACAAAAAATGTGATAAATGAAGAACCGCTCGACGGATTTTGTGCAAACTTCATATAAACCATCTACTAAATAGTTCGAACAAAGTCTAAACATTTGGTTTGAATACGTGAGGCAGTTCTTAACAACGAAAACTCGCATATATATATGCGACTTTTATATATATTGACTTTATTTATATATATATATATATATATATATATATATATAGATATATAGATATAATATATATCTATGAACTATAAAAACCATTGTAAAAACCAACCAAACCATAAAAAATTTATAGATATTATATAATACATTATTATATGCAAAATAGCCCCCCCCTCCACATAAATAGGAAAATTTCAAAAGAGGAATTGCAGGAATTGTTTGATTATTGTACGATTTAATAACAATTAAATATAAATGCAAAATTTAAAGGTTTTAGTTAGCAACCAAAAAGTTAATCAGATTTCAGAAAAATAATAACATTATTTTTTTAATAAATTTTCTTTACGTATCAATTACTTGTAAAGATTATTGAGATTGTTGAGACTATTTCGTATTGAAACATATAGAAATCTGTTATTAATAAGTGAATACATTAAAATCATTTACAATAGAAATAATTGCAATATCAACCATTTCTCAATTATATAAACGTACAATACTCCTTTACCCTTTACCAAAACTGTACCTTCCATTACTTTTTGAAATGTACTTTTGCCACAATACGGCGTTTCAATTATGTTTTATTTACTTTTTTAAAATATTAAAATATTGAAATATTATTTACAATTCATTTGGTCGTAGTTTTCAAATTATTGTTATGTCATAGAATGTGGTAATAAAATTTCAAAACTTTTTTATGTCCGGCATACAAATCATTATGATTTACGTTTGACAATTTTGATAGATGATAACTACACAAGTTTAATGTATCATATTAAATAATTGGTAAAGGCCATTTTACAGTAAAAGCAAATTTGTATGAAATCTAAAAAAACTAGAAAAGTCAATTAAATTGTCATCACTTAGTATTTTGCTTTCTTTCAACAACTGAATCCAAACGAATATACATATCATAAAAATAATAATATGTGAAAAAAAAGAAAAATAATGCCATTAAAGCATAAAACAATCACATTGTATTGTTAGAAAACAGTTATAGTTATATATGTTAAGTATGCTGAGTGGACATGATTCGTTCGTTCAGAGAATTATCTCTAGGGAAATCTAAACGTTATGAGTCGTATCAACCTTTTTCGTATATAAGTAGAAAGTGGAGAGATAAATGTGTAACCATATCATTCTATTTTAATAAGGTTTCTCTATGGTCATAAAAACCAATTTTAGTTACACACAAAACTAAAATACACTTAGAACTAAATACACCTTACAATACAATATTTAAATGCTATTTTCTCTCTCATGTTTAAATAAATACAAAATAATACTTAAACATTAAATTTGAAATGATATAGACACTTGTTAGTATAGAATAGTAAGGAAAAAAAAAACTTTTAAAGCCACGAGATTTCTTGGGGGCGAATTTAAATTGTTCAAATATACAGTCAAACCCAAGTTAACGGGAATTAAAAAACTTAAAAAGTAAAAGTAAATTTTAAGGAAGGTAAATAACATTGATCATGGATGATATGAAGATCCACGCTTTTTACAGAGCTTGGCAAGTTTTAATTTTTCAATGAATTTAAAACTAACTATATTTGTTTAAATTTTGATAATGTATAAATCTAATACCAAAGCAAAAATTGATTTCATTTGATACATTGGTGTTTCAATGCTCTCGAAATTTTAAACCAACGATTTATTGAGCTGAATTACATTCAAAATTCTAATTGAACAACGTCTAAAATTATTATTTTTAATTGTGAATATAATATCTTTGAAAACTGATATCAGAACAGATTTTTTTAATTTTTAATATTTTCAAAATAAAAATCGAAGGAGTCATTAATTTTCAGTACGTAATATAGTTTATATAAGTTTTTTGTCCGCGCCCAATTTTTTATGGACGAAAATATTTACGGATTATTTTAAGTGTCGTTTATTTAACGATAACCAGATTTAACTGTATTCTGTGAATTATTTTATATATATGTTTGCGGAGGATAGTCCAGTTGGAAATAATAGCTTTATTTAGGATAAACATATGTTGATTTAACTTTTCACTTATTTCTTATAATAAAATTCTTAAGTTCAATTTAACAAAACGTATATTTTCAAGTTGACGCCAATTTGATTACTTAAAAAAATACTAAATAGTACTTGTATAATACCGATGAAATTTACAAATTGACAATGAATATAAAATTGAAATTAAACTATGGGAGGAGGGCTATAAAAAACAAATTATTAAAATAATAGAGCCGAATTAAAAAAATTTGACTGAAAAGTAAAAAATTATTGAAAATCAAAGAAATATTACCATAAATAATTTCCTGCTCACAAATTATCATTCGATGTCGGTCCTAATTGTTAAATAAAAATAAATTCGTTTGCGCAAACTTCGAATGTTAATTTGCCTCAACGAAATTTTTTGTAGAAGTAATTAATTAAGTAAAGATTATTTTTTAATTTTTGAAATCGGATTTATTTCATTTTGTTTTCTTTCATTTTTTCGATTTTTTGTTTGTTTTTGAATGAATTATTGTTGTTTGTTCTAAAAATTCGGTTTGTTGCACTTCTTCACCCTTTGACATTTAGGTTTTTTATAAAAATATAAGTCTGCCCATCCCAAACGTATACAATTAAAAAAAAGAAAATCGTTGAAATCGGACAATTATATAAATAATTGAGTGAATCTACATACAAAAACAATGCATTTACATTATCAAAGATAGGCACACTTATCTTGATGCAACTTAAATTGTTTTCTAGTTTGTAATAAATATAATTTATTTGAAAAATCATTGCAGTTTGATTCTTAGTAAATGAAAAATACTTGCACAAAGATATAAAGGCTGATTAATTTTAAACAATTTCAATCATTTTACATACATATGGGGCAAGGAAATGCCTCCTTTTATTTGGAAGACGGTTAAAAATAAAAATTAAAAAAACGTGTGGCACTCGGGGACTGCCGCGGTAAAGCTATTGCACAGCTTTACCTTTGCTTCTTTTTTATTGTTTATACCAACTTATGCAATTATAATTATTTTTTTATTTTTTATTTATGCAATATTTTTTTCTTTGATATTAATTCAAGTTACACTTTTTGAGCGTGGTGACCGATAAGAAAAAAAATTTTTTTCTTTTATTGAATAAATTTGAAGTTAATATCGTTTACAATATTGTTTTTATCTTACAATATATTCAGGTTATTCAGGAATTTTTATCATTGAAACTATAGAAACTAGCTTCATGGTAGGCGGAGCGGGGGGGGTGTTAGGTTTTATTTTCTTGATTCGGTCGCCGCGATCAGAGCCCACGATAAAAGCTATGCAATAGCTTAAAAATTATTTTTATTAGCTTAATTTTGAAGAATATTTGATATGAAAAAATAAAATTCTTTCTCATTACAATTAAAGTATAATAATCGTATCTACTGAATAGTTAATTTACAAGTGATAAAATGATATTTTTCAAAACATAATTGTTTCTTATTACCCCAAAGGTAATAACATACCAATAAAAGTAATTATTTAAATTGGTTTATAAATAAAGAGTAGCTAAAATTTCGTTGTGGATATCTAAGATTTTTTTTTTTTTTTGAAAATTATATAATTATTTAATTTCTGAAAATAATAATTATTTATGAAATTTTGTTTTTTATCTAGAAAATTAACTACTTAAAATATCCTTAAGTTTATTTTGATAACACAAATATTTACAAAATATTATTTTCGTATAAAGGTAAGGTAAACAAATCTCTTCGATATAGAATAGAACGTATCTTTTATGTTTAAGACGATCATTTATCAATTCTATTGTCAAAATATTAATCAAGGTATACAGAAAACGTAAATAAAGTTATTTTGTCTACTACTACAATAAACAAATTTTTTTATTATGTGATGAGTGGTATAATGCAATTTACGATCAAATAAAATATTTAACTAGAATAAATGTTGTCATTTTCGATATAAAAGTGCAAACGAAAGAAGAAAGTGAGATATTCAACTATATATTATTATAGTAGATCGTTTTGAAGAAATTCATGCAAGCTAGAGCTATAATTTCAAACTCTTAATGTTTCAATCTGCTATTATTCATTTACTGATAGCAAGTTATTTATTTTTTGTCTCCATAATTGAATTTCAATCTGTTATCACTTAGTTAGTACTAATAACATGTTCAAACGTAAGGATATTGAAAACCTTAGATAGCAACACTTTTCTAGAGTAGTAAATTATCGCTTTATGTTTCAAATTTATTATATAGTATTTCGCGGTTTTTCCTCTAGCATTAAATTCTAGTGAATTCCACTGCCTTCGATGTAATTTGCCGTGTTTTTAAACAAAGAATTTCATTTGGAATTTTTTAAATATTAATTAAATACCAACTGACGAAACAAATTTGGAAGATATAGTCTACCTCTACATTTGAATGGAAACAGATGACTTTCAATTTGGACATGAGGTGAGCAGTAAGCTAACTGAGCTAAATATTTATCCCGGATTTATTTAGAATAATCAATTCCAACAAAAATTCCAAATTAAAATATTTGATATAACACTATATGATGTGTGTACATACCAAATTTCATACAAATTATCTCATATACTTTAATAATTATATATTTGTTATGGCTTGACTGATTTAATAACCATTTGGCTATGAGATAGAAACGGCTTGTCTGGTTGAAATTTTTATAAGAGGTAAAATAATATTTATTTCTATATTAAATTTATATTACTGATGACACAAATTTGCTGTAACAGTACTCTGATTTCTTATTGTTTTCACGTTTTTTCGTCCTAATTTTTCGGTTATAACTATCGTAGAGAATAATCAAGTTTAACACAATATATATTACTTGTGTAAATCCATACCACGTATTAATATATTTTATCATCAAAATAGAATAAAAGATCCAAGGACAGTAATAGGTGCCTTTTGTGATGTTTGTAAAATGGGACCATTCCAAACATCTCCACGATTGTTTACGAAAGATTTATAAATTTTAGATCGATAGGCCTACAGACTAGTTAAAGGAAAATTTCTTAGGATGTCCCAAAACATGAAGTTGTTTACTTGTTTTTGTTGAAACAATCGTTGATACAAAGTGTAATAAATTGTTCATATTCGTACTACCTATACAATAACAAGCGTGTATTTGACCAGGGTAGAAGCCTTTAAAAATGGTTAAAAATGAAATAATATTATTATATGATGAAACCCATTGGAAACGGAAGTGATAGGTTCGAAGTATTAAAATGATCTACGGCTCTTGTATTTACACTTTTTTCACATTACCTCAAAATTTTTCCATAGAAAATTGGGGTGCTCTTTCGATATTAATTCAAAATAAGGTGTAAAAATAAAAAATTGAAATAAAAAAAAAATAGAATGTATTTGGAACAAAAAAAGTAAAGTTTTCACCAAATTTCGTGACAAAAATTTTTTTTTAAAAGATAGAAGTAAAAATTTTTTACATGCATTTTGTTATATGAAAAAATTGTCATGTACAAAAATTATAGATCTTTCTATTACCTAAAACTTTGTCATTTAATTTTTTTTCCATAGGACTTGTAGTTTTGCCGGAAATCATGATAAACTGTGTTTTACTCTTAAAAAGTCTTCCCCTTCCATTCCCGACCTCAAAGCGCATGTAAATTATTTTTCCTTTCATTTTTGTTAATATTATCTTCCGTTTTCAAATCCTACTATAATTATTTTTTTGGGTTTCAAAAATTATCGACTCTGGTCTATATACATATAGACAGTAGATAAATTTATAGGTAAAATTGGGGTTGTAGTAACGTTTCTAGACCAGGAAATAGTATCTAAGCCTTGATAGTAGAGTAGATAGGAATGAGAAGAGTTTTCGGTTTTACTTGAGAAAATTAATTGATGTGGGTCATTGTCTAACATAAGATTGTATACCAAACTCTTCTCTCTGGTCTGATAAAACCCAAGCATAACAGTGTTGTCGTAAACTCTATGTTACAAAGGCAAATGTAAATGTGTTATTAGTGATTGCATTATACCTATAAAGATACCAACTTCATCAAACACTCAGTATGGGATTAGTAGAGATTAATAGCAAAATATGTCGACAATATGATATATAGATACTTGAATTTTGAAATTCAAATTTAAATTTTTTTTTTTTTGAAAGTGAACTTTATTATCTAACTGTTCTTGGTAAAAATCGTTAGTAACATAGTACAATGGATAAAATTGTGTAGTATTATTATGTATTTCGGGAAACTTTTTGATCTGTTTGATCTCTTTGTAACACTTTGGATCTCAAAATGTTATTTTTGCAATAAACGCCTTGTTTTCGTGCTATAACTGGTTTAATATCAAAATTTGTATCAAATTTTTGTGTCTATTAGGAAAACGAAAGTGATTATTCTGAATCACAGAAACCGTAGACAAGTGTGCAGGCGAAACCGCGGCCCATAAACTTTGAGGAACGCCAATATATTGGGACCTAGGTGGATTAATGACCCTAAGTTTAAACCATAAGAAATATAAAAATAAAGCACAAATAGAAAATATTTATTTCGCAAACAAATTTAGTTCGGAACATTCTTTTAATTACTGATAAGATTTACACCCATATTGCTAGAATATGGTTTTCGTGGCCTATACTGGACATTATAAACTTTATTTCTTCCCATAAACAATAAATAAGTATTGTCTGATAGAATTTGAGTTATCTTTTCTCAAAATGTTCAAATCACAAAGTCGATATGAATATTATATTTGTATTTGTCTTTAGCATATTATTTCCAACGTTTAAATTAAAATACTAAAAAACTTATGTTTAAAAAAACCAATATCTCTTGCTGAAAAGCCACAAAATGATAAACATTTGCTAATTGAACCGTTCAAAATTGATTTTGAGACTTTGCATAAAACTTTCTAAAAAACTCAAACTTTATTTCTATATAACCCAAACTGTATGATTTTGTATGATTTTGATATAATTGTTCAAAAAACGTATCTATAAGTATTTCAAAGACTACTTTATCAACAAGTAAGCCGTAATGGGCACGACTCTACAAACTCAAATCCAAGAACTTCCTTATATAAAACTTGCATGGAAAAAAATGTATATTATAACTGTTATAACATTAATTTCAATAAATATTATATAATAATAATGTCCTCTTATAATTAATATGCTAATTACCTTCACAAAGCAAACGTTTTTGGATTGTCCCTTCAACACAGACATCACTTTATAGAATGAAATACTTAATTTATATTCTAAGTATAAGTGCTCTGCCATACTACTGGTTATTTTACCAACGCCCGTTGAAACCAGCGTCCGTTCTATCTTTCTATTGCGGTATACATAAGCAGGTACACTCGAGTGTGATATACAACGGACGTTCTAGCTTTCTTTTGGGTAAAAAACGAGGTACCACACTATAGTTTATAAAACGTGCGGTTATCTCATCGCACGCCGAACGGATGTTAAATTGGATGTTGTTGTTTTGTATATTATCTATTGTCACATGGTACAAACTTGTCTGATTTTTATTTTGTTATTGTCAAAAAATACACTACTCATTTGAAAATAATATTTCTTGTATAATATATCGTACAACAAAGATGTTTATTAACTAAAAAATAATTTATTCTAATAATGGAACCAGAAGATGTATTAAAATGTTCATATCTTGTACATTCGTATGAAAAAAATAAAAAATAAATGATAGATGAATGAAGTAACGAAAGTTGATACTTGCTATAAAAAAGGGCGGAGTGTGTTTGCAAAAAACGAAGTCCAAAAAAGTAGATATATTAGTAATAGCATCGTTTTAGTAATTATAGAAAAAAAGTTGGTATTTTTGGAGATTTTCCCCAAAAGTGGAAATGCAATAAAAACGAAAGTTTTCCAATATTATTTCACATCGATTGCCAAAAAACCGCACCTTCTTAATGAGCATAGAAAAAATGTTAAGTTTTTAAAATTACTTATATTTAATGCATGGTGACTACTATACCCTGTATGTATTAAAATTTCAAAAACATATCACATTAAGATACGTCCGTTCGACAACCGTTTCCCCCAACGCATGTAGAAAATAAACTCTAGTGTGGCAAGCTCCATTTAACTGGATGAAAAGGGGAAACACACATCGAATTCACCAAGTCTGTTGCTGCGTTAATACAACGTATAGTGTGATAGAGCGGTAATAGTATACGTATTTACCACAATTATATATTATCTTAAATTCAACATAAAAGTTTCGTATATTGTATATCTATCTAGCTACTGATCGATTCTCACTTAACTGACGCCAGATATAAAAGTATTGATAAGTAGTATAAAAGAATACATTTGATTATACAATTTATAATAATTTAAAACTTACCACACGAAAACCAAAAGTTTTTTAGGGATATATATATTAATAAATTATTTTAGCATTGAAATTCGATAGCTCTATGTTAAAAAATATTGTATGTACCCTGGCATCAGAGTTTACGTTTTTCATAAATATGTATAGAGTCTCATGCTTGAAATATATAATAATTTATACCTACACAAAATATAATAATGGCCTAAGAGCTAGTAAGCGTTTTTCAGAATAATTTTAAAAAAGCTGGTTCTTCTCTAATATATATTTCGTTATGCTCTCTCAAACAGCGTGCTGACTGCCAGTAGGTGTAGGTAATATGAAATAATTTTACAATCATATGAGCTTTAAAAAAATTTTTGCATTTTTATTCGCGATAGAAATGAAACGTCAAGATAAGGAGGCAAATGTAGAATTTCAGGATAGGATAATTGTAGGGTTAATTTCTGATAATATTATTACCAAGTTTAAAATTATTACGCGTTTTATTCGCATGTAATTACGCACAGCATGTACGATATTTATTCATGTAATGTACAAGCAGTAACTATTAAGGATGACATTTTTGGCGAGGAAGTATTTACTAATGATCATTACCTTGTTTTGTGCAGTGGTATCGTAAAATAGTGTATTATAATTATAATTTTTTTATTTAATAAAGCCTTTTAGCGTACACGAAATTTATGAACACGTTCATTGAACTGTTTGTGAATTTTTTAGTTTTATTTTTTCCTTTTCTCCCCGATAATCATGGCAATATTCTGCATTCGTTTTCGGCATAAGGTTTTTTATTTTTTAATAATGATTTCAATCCATAGTTGTTAATAATAACTTATGATTCCCTTACAAATACACGTGTATACTACACATGGTTTTATGATGCCTTTACACAAGTGACAACACACAATATAGGCTTATTTTTTTATAACTTCAAATGAAGCTTCTTTAATTCACGAACATGGATTTGAAAATATTTTTTTTTAATCTTTCAAAATATGGAAAGATATGGATATTCAAAATTCTTAATTAAACAAAGAGAAAAGTAACATTGTAGATTCGTTATGGTATTTTTAATTTAATTTTCAAGTCTAATTTACATTTTGATGTGAAATATAACAAACTGTGAATCATTCTGGTACCCTATTAGACCACGCTTGATAATTTTTGAAACCCCCCAAAAAAAAAAAAGTATGATGAAAGAAAGCCATTGGAAACGGAAGAGAATATAACAAAAATGAAAGAAAAAATAATTTACGGGCGATCTTAAGGCGGGAAGTGGAAGGGTTTCAGAAAAGTTGCAGGTTGCACATTTTTCAAGAAATTTGGTGAAATTTTTTTATTTAAAATATTTATTTTTACGCCTAATTTTGAATAAATATCGAAAAAGCACCCAATTTTTAATAGAAAAATTTTGAAGTTGTGAAAAAAGTGTTATTACAATAGTTACATATCTTTTTAATACCTACAAGTTTGACATAGTTTGACTTTTTTCCATTGAACTTGTAGTTTTGGCGAAAATAGAGATAACTATTTTAAAACTACTATAATTTTTGTAAAAGATTCTACCCTGGTCTATATTATATTGAATTAAACTCAAAAATCATGTGATAGTTTCATTTAAACCTAAACACTCTATATATTATGGAATACGTGTGATATGTATTATATATTTGAGTATGGATGGGTTATCTTTGCATAGTGTTTTTCTTATTCGACATTTATCTTTATACATTCACCGCCTTTAAAAACCACATCTTATATCATCCCTTATATATACTATAATAAAACTAATAATTTTCGTTTTCACAATTTTTCTTTATATTAGCCATAAATACATCTTGTTATTTACAGTCGCATAACAATAAAGAATAACAAGAAACTATATCATTATATATCTTTTCAGTTAAAACTGCCCATAAATATCAACAAATAAAAAGTTACGGGGTTGTTTTGTAAGAGCATCCTTCTTTCTGTAAGAGATCTTTAACATAAAAATATACCTATCGATAACTGGTAGACCGTTCATGTTTATAACCATAATTTCTAATATGAATGCATGTATTACATGTATCATGAAAAACGAAACAAAAAAGAGGAAAAAAACTACCAGCGATAGTTATTTAAATAGTCGACGTGGTTGAAAATAAATGCGAACTATTTTAAATCATCAGATTAAGTTGTTTCGTTTTTCATGATACATGTAATACATGCATTCATATTAGAAAGTTGAAATTATATATATACAAGCTGGCCCGGCAAACGTCGTTTTGCCACATATTTCTAATTAACTTCAACATTTTCTAAGTATAATAACATATTCTTAACAACTTTCCTCTATTTCTTAATACTGAAAGATTACATCGATTGCATGCAAAATTTGAAGCAGGTTGGACGAAGGAATTCCGTTGTCCCATACAAACTTTGCCTCTGCTTTTCATCCCATCAGGGGTAGAATTTCAGAAAATCTTTTCTTATGGGATGCCCGGTATTTGATGTGTAACCCACTATTTGGTGTAGGATACCCGTGACACGAAATATTAATAAATACACTCGTGTTTGATGTGGGATACCCGGTACCTCGTGCACCCACAATTCGTGTATATTGTGCTGTGGTTCTCATATACTTGATGAAAAATAGTTAAAGGAAGTCCAGAACCACTAATATAGAAAAGAAGAAATAAATAAATTCTATTTTGAATAGCTGACCCGGGTAAACATTGTTTTGTTATATATATATATATATATATATATCAATATCTCCTAAATATAATAACATATTCTCAACTGTCGTCTATAACTAAATAATGAAGCTAAGGCAAATCAGAATAAATTATGATATTAATTTATATTTTGAAGCATACCCACCCGGTTTACACGTTGCTGTGTTATTTTTCACATTTTAATAAATGATATTACATCGTTTCCATGCGGATGCAATTCTACTCATAGGGGAAGAATTTCAAATCCTTTCTTATCGGATTCCCGGTATTTAGTGTGCACCCGGTACATTATATACACCCGGTATTTACCTGGTGTTTGCTGAGGTACACCCGGGACCGCGTTCACCCGATACTTTTTGCTGTGGTACACATACACTTGGTGAAAGGTATATGGACCTCCTGAACCAAGAATGATTCCGGTAATACTTGAACAATGCGATATGCACACTTTATATACTTAACAGTTTGTCATACTGAAGCTTTATTTTGAATTTCATAATTATATTTTGGTTTCTATGGAAATGATGATTTGTAACATGTGAGAAAAAAAAGACAAAATATGTTTCACAGCTAGCAACATTTTGTATTCCAAAATTAAATTGTCGTTTATAGTATTTTCCTTCACTTATTATTTATTTGTTTAATACTTAAAGTCATTGGAGTGGCTAAGTGTTAGCGTGCTGGACTCGTCTTCCGCTTCGACGTAATATAATTTCCAAAAAACACAATTTATATAAAAAAAAAAAATACCGAGCAAAGAAAATATAGAAATAGAGTAAAGAAAACTTGTTTACTTTGAAGAAACGAATATTTGTTATATTTCAGTTTTCCTTTAATCTCTTTAATCTTCAGTTTTTCTTTAAATGGAGGTTCATGGATCCATTGGACCCAAAGGACCAATTTTACACTTCCACAAATTTAAACAAACTTTTCAGGTCTAGAATGCGCCACCGAATCTGCATATCCCTATCCTTTTCCGCATTTGAATTATCTTGATGGCGGATCTGGAAATGGACTGAATGTCTTCAATAGTTTCTTGCGTTACAAACTTTGTACGAAATTAAATTTACTTTTTATATATATTTCATATTTTGTGATTATAATATTTTAATCAAACAATATAACCAATATTTTGGTAGCAGTAAATCTTTTCCTACTTTGCTTGTTCTTAAATAACGGATTTTCAGAATAATCGACTTGAACTAAAGTTGATTGTCTTATTGTCGGCTAAGAGTATACACCTGCCTAATCAAT
Source organism: Chrysopa pallens (assembly GCA_020423425.1). Classification (NCBI taxonomy): domain Eukaryota; kingdom Metazoa; phylum Arthropoda; class Insecta; order Neuroptera; family Chrysopidae; genus Chrysopa; species Chrysopa pallens. The sequence goes on along the minus strand of CM035592.1, from coordinate 81,758,190 downwards.
ATTTACTCTTATTTCAATTGGCAAAGCGTTTGAAAGAAAAAAAAGTCCAATTACCAATCAGGAAAATGTATGCAAAATTCTGGGAAATACTTTCAATGGAAGAAAACAATTTTTAAACTCGGTCATGGACAGCTGTAGTCAAGGTAGCTGGTTATACTCAGATAGTGAACAGATGCGGTGAAGAAAGACGTCAAAAAAAGAATTTAAGAAGCTTGATTGCTAGAGGAGAAGACTAGAATGTCTTATTCACAAGACTTTATCATACCCTCCAATAATTATATAGAAATAAATTTTTAAAATGAATTTTTGTTTGTTTCAAAAAGTTTTACTTCCTTTATTTTAAAGGAAAATGATTGAAATAAAAATAATACTGATATTATGAAAAATTATTTGCTTTTCATCGATTATTTCCCGTTTATCTCGAAAATCACCTTAATGTTCGGTATAATTGGGGTAACATGGGGTGGCATTCGATAGAATAGACCAGAGAAGAAGACTTTAAAAAAAATTATAGTAGGGCAAAACCCATTGGAAACTGAAGAATATATAACAAACATGAAAGGAAAAATAATTTACCGGCGATCTGAGGACGGGAAGTGGAAGTGGAAAATCTTTACTAAATTGTTTTAATCAATATTATATTAAAGACAACGACTTAAAATTATTGTCAGAACATATCCAAAAATTAATAACCCAATTCTCCACTCCTCCACCAATCTTCGTATCGCTTCTGTCGATTTAATTGGAGAACTTAATTCAATTGGAGAATCACTTTCTTAGTGATTGATATTCGGGATGCAACTGATCATTAGTACCGGCAATTCTTACAAATGGTTTTCTATACTTTGCACAAAGTGAATACTGATATAGTTCCTTATAAAGGCAGCATAAGGTGAATACCTTCCCATTCCCTTCATTTATCCTATTACTTTGACTTATACTATAAAACATTGTATTGTTTAAAAAAAAATGAATGAATTGAATTGAATAGTATAATAATTGAATTATGATTGAGCTATTGGTGCTCAGTGTTTCAGCCTGATTGAAATGATATTTAATACATGAATTGTTTTTGGTTGGTGTACATTGCGAACTTTGCGAATTTGCTATTTTGAATGATTAAATAAAATGATCAAGTTTAAATATTAAACTGAAAAAACAGGAGCAGCATAAACTTTGCGAATTTGCTATTTTATTTAATCATTCAAAATAGCAAATTCGCAAAGTGCTCCTATTTTTTTCTTCTGACATTGTATTATTTATTAATATGTATTTGATTATTATAAAATACTTTTCTTTTTATTTTCTATACTTTAAAATTATGCTTTAGATTTATTTATGGACGTTTTTACAATCAGCTTCACATATAGATTTGAGAAAAAAATTTATCATCGTATGGTGCGTATGGTGGTAATAACTAAAACTAACCAGGCACCTCACTGTGTAATGCCTTCTAAGATGCTTATTGGAAATAATTTTTGTGCTAATAGTTGACTAAAAAAATAATGAATAATTGGCTAAAAATTTCTTCTGTTTAAATTTAAAAAAGAAGTGACAGTGATTTTGAGAACATCCTAGTTTCCTTGGTTGCGATGGATATCTTGTCATATTGATTTAGTTCACAATGATGGGATTCGAACTTGCATTCTTTCTATTGACAAACCATCGCGTTATCGACTTTCTGCCCTATCTGTATATAATAAATAGTACAAAGTTCACATGAAAATAAAAAACTGATCTGTAAAAAAATATGTTGTTCTCGCTGTGAGAGTCACGCAAAATTTATAAATTATACAAAATTTATTCTATGAATTAAATATTGCCCCACTATAAGATCAAAGCTAGATGATATTTGTAAAAAATCATTTTATGACAGTTTTGAGCCATCGGAGTCAAAGTGTAATAAAGATACAAACTCATCTTCAAATATTAGTACATCATGAAATATTATTTAACAATTGTACAAAATCCTTTCCAAGTCACTTTTTGCTTGCCATGATCTACTCTTTAAGCTTAAAAAGTGTTTTTTTTGTAAAATAAAAATATTTTTTGCCAGCTGTGAGCAAACGGAAAGTTAAAATAAAAAAAATTTCTGAAAATGATCTCTAAGCATTCAATAATACTCCGCCATTAGCAACTATCCAACCAGCTAGTTGTGAGCCTTATTTCACCATGCAACTAGAAGCAAATTCTTCTATTCTGTAAGCCAAAATTTAATTATGGTAAAAAATCTATCTAGTGACAAGCCAGTGTTTATTTCTATTTTTTTTTTTTTAAATTTTACTTTGTAATTAATTAAAAGTAGCCAATCATGAGGTCATGGTTAGGTAAAATAATTATAATAAAAAAAGAAGCTAACTATGAGCTCCCTATGGCCTTGTATTTCCAAATTTATATACAACCATCTCAGAAGAATTAGTCAAAATCCTACTTGGATTATATACATAAAATATGAGTATTTTCAATTTAGTCTCGTATTTTGTTACTCGAACAAATGTTGAATGAATTGATATAATTTTTGTCTGATACATTTCCGCCCCATGAATAATAAACAAAGTGATTAAAAATGATATTATGTTTGTTTGTGCCAAACTGGTTTATGGAGTTCAATGGATCCATAACACAACTTTTAAAATATATTAAAAAAACACTTTCGTAAAGCTTTAATCGTAAATTTTTTAGACTCCCCACAACATCAGCTCAAATTTAGCTAATATACATACAGAATAATAATAAATATTGTATTGGTATTTTATGAATGCAACTGATTAATAATAGTTCAAAAATGATACTTAATCATATGACGAATACTCAACTATTATGACTGTTCGTTATTATCTTTCGTTTTTATTTGTTTATAATAGTCGCTACATAATTCAATGTAAATACATGATTTGCGTACTTTAAAGAATTGTGTTTCCATTTAAGGCAGCTAAGCAAATGCATAGCTGAAACTTAGATGAACGGTGAAAACTACCTTTTTAACGTGAACCAGTTTTTCAAAGACAATTCTATATATTTGTTTTTAAATTTGATCCTATAGTTTGGAAAAATTCTGATAAGAATATTTTTCCCAAACACTAACCGATTTTATTAAACTATGTATAACTTCAAAAACATTAAGGGTAACGAATTCTGAATTGTAAGAGATTGAATTTCGATGTTAAAGTTGTGAATCCATTAACCTTAACATCAAAATTCACCTATTTTGTAAGAATCGATTCGGATAATATTAATCATGATAAAAAGTAGGTTGTTATTTTCTATGTCTAATGATGAGAGAGAGCCTCATTATAGCTCTACTTAATTCTATTGCTACCTAATTATGAATAATTTTCACTTATATAAGAAATTAATAAATGAAATTTATGAAATAAGAACGCAACAACGTCTCATTTTTTGCCTGTTTTAATAGAAAGTTTATAAATAGTGATTTCAATCATAAAATATTCATATCTCAGAATTTTGTGTAGTAACGATACAAAAGAAAAAAATTGTAATTTTATTTTAAAACTATTAAGATTTTCTTATTTATATCTTAATGTTTGTGAAAAATAAATGAATATGCTTGTATAATAAAGTTTCCACGTGTTTATTTCTCATAAACTCATCCCCATATAGAAGTTTTCTTACTTATTTCAAAAACCATTTAAAATGTTAAAAAAAAAGTAACTTTTTTTAACTACTTGTTAGTATTCCGTTGCTTGGATATTCATTGTTAATGTTTGTAATTCTTATTTTGAAAACTAGCATATTTTAGTCTTTATTTTTCAACTTGAATTTTGTCAGTTCGGGTAGAGTTGTAATAAATTTTAAAATTCTAAGTGAGCTATCTTAAAATTTGGCCAAGATACGTCCATCTTGTAGCGGACTATCTATTTGATTTAATGAAGTAGAAGTTTTTTTCGTATCTCAGTGCGTTCGGATAGCGTTAGATGATAAAGAAACCAAGCAACGCTGTTTTCCACCTTAGTTTCAAGTAATCAAATTTCAAAGTAAAAATATACTTGTTTAATAAGTTTAGTAGTTGAAGTACCCGGTCAACACTTTGGGGGTTGAATTTAAAAAAATTTCATTATTCATACTTTTTTTTAGAATTAATAAAAATCATTTCATACTCCTCACCTATGTTATAAGAGGATCCTTTGATCAATATTTAAAGCTTTCCCACTTGGTAGTTAGATTCTATCTTCTATAGATAAACAAATTAATTAAATAAATTGATGTGTTTGATTTTAAATATTAAATTTTCAAACTAAGTAAATACGGTAACCCACCCCAGTTGTTAATTTATATGGGAATAGTGAGAATCCGGATTATAACCCAGTAAACATTATTTCGCTTAGGGTAATTGCTACTGATTTACCAACACAAGCTCATATTAAGTTCAATTGCCAAGTCATTTACTCAACTACGGAGTATAAAAACCAAAGAATCACGATCATTGTCATTTTTTTTAAAGGATACGAATTTTCACATCACATTCGAAATGAGCTTATTGATATATGAATATTGATATATGGAAAAAAAAGTTAAAATATTCCTATATTAAACATTACAATTTTAATCCATAAATTATTTTATACAAATTCATTAATATACATCTATCATTAGCCTGGATCATAGTGCTTGAATGCACATAACCTTGACTAAAAAAAGTAAAAAAATAATAATGTTCAAGTATAACACACAAATATTTTGAAACAATGATGACGGATGTTTAAAAATATATTTTTATGAAATATTTTAATGTATGTATTAATATTGTATTGTTATACATAGGAATATTAAAACATTGTTTTCTCTATATCAATACGATGTACATTAAACAACCATATTTGTATATTGTGTATGTATATTTGTCCATTTAGATTATTTTATTACCAAAGTTTTGCAATATAAATTTTATTTGAATTCACAAATTCATAAAAAATTGTGGAATTTGCCATAACCTTATCGATTCGACATACCTTTAACAAAAACTGTTTCCGATAATTATTAATTTTAATTTTCCATCGGTTTAAAGATAAATAATGTCATTATATGATACAGATATAGTTAATTGCGTAGGTTATAAAATGAGGTATTTTGTTTATTTTTTATTAAAATATTATAATTAGAGAATACCTGGTTTTCCAAACATAGAACATTAAAAATCAATTTGCTTCAATCATGACTGATACTTGTGGTCGATTAAAAATTTATTCTTCAGTTTTATTCAGTTTCGAAAGTTTGAAGTGGGCTCCAGTTAATATCCACGTATTTCTCATCACCTTTAACCAACCATTAATTATATAGATGAGTTAAAAAATATATTGGCTTCAGAATCGAGCGATCAAAACAGGAAAAATTATGATTAATTAAAAGCTGCGTATTTTCATAAAAAATTGCATAGAAATGGGGGATTTTTTATCATTTAGAGATATTTATTATTTTATTTTCGACTTCTGAAGTAAGAAAGCAGCAAATTAGGCAGATATTTAGTTTTTCTAAAAAATTACTTCAGATGTTCCCATTTTTAAAAACTCATGATGAAATCTTTTCTGCAATTATAGCTGTTTGAAATTTTTTTTAAAATTATTTTTTAATTGAACAAATGTCGTGTAGTGTTTGGCATAAGTTGTGCAAAAGATATCGTAAGGCTAATTATAATAAATTCAATTAATTTATATAAACGTTTAACCATAATTATCGAGAAAATTAATTCTGACAGATATTTTGTCCTAAACGATCAGTATTCAATCAGAACTTTCATTGTAAAATTGATCTATAAAAACGGAGACAAGAATATATACGTAAGAATAACTTTCGAACTAATAACTATGAAAGTATGATTATACTAAAAACTTAACAACAAACAAAAATTCAAACAAACATCGCTGTTATAAGCATAGTTGTAGTTTACCGTCGTTTCATTCGAGGTCGGTCGCTGGCATTACAAAACAACAACGTATCGAGATACACGTATAACGTATACAGTCGTCTCTCTAACAAATACTATCATTCATGAGTAAGCTTTTTACAGAGAAAAATAACATTTGGAACGAGTTGTGAGGTAAAACTTCTATCTATTTTTACAAAAGATCACTACCACACAAATAGAGTGTATTTGTGACAGAATTTGGCGCCACATAAATATATCGGATTCTTAACATAAACTATTTTTTAATATATATTTTACCTTTACTAATTCATTAAATTTACAATACATCTTAGTTTATTTATTTATGTTTTATTATAGAGAATACTGGACCGAAAGTACAACAAAAACAAATAGTTTTGTGGGTTCGCGTAAACAAAGCAATCAATAATAATATCATTTTGCAAATACATTTTACAGGTACCAAAAGTTTTTATAACCGTATCGTCATGCATGATGAACATAGATATATTGTTGTGGAAATATGTCTACACTACTGGAGAAAATTTTTATAAATAAATGCTTTTGCTACTTTAGTTATTGGTTAGATATAGATATTGTGTCTCCATTACGTAAGTTTTAAAAACTTACAATCCCTCAATATCATTGGCCCAACACTAAACACGTGATCGAAGCTGATTGGTGGACCTAGCAATTTGATAGATATTTGGAATGTATAAATTTCGCATGTACCAAAATATTACCTTTGTATCACGTAAACATTTTTTACTGGAAATCAGTGAACTGCGTCAATTCCACGTGCGCTGCTTTTCAGAAAAACATTTTCCATGTCACACATATGTCGTTGCACCTGATTCCGGTGTAATTTTAATTGTATATATTTTTCTTTTAGGTTAAGTTATATATTTTCTTTAGTTGGTTATTTTGATGGCTTATCCACATAGTGTTAAGTTTCATTGCAATGGTTTTGAATTTAAATTTTTTCCATTTCCAAAACGATGTATTAAAAAATGTAATCTCGATGTAACTAAAATATAAGAGATGGTGTATTATAGATAAAGCTCAGGCTAGATGCTACAGTTTTGAAGCTGACTTGTATTATTTTTCATCATGAAAATAAAGACTTATTAAACAAACAAACAATATCTTTGTGCAAACCGTCACAAAATTAGCAACGAATAACATCTACTCATAGAATCATTACAACTAGCTAATTCATAATAATGATTACTAATTTTTAGTCGAAATCCGTATTTATAAATTAAAAAAAATTTTGAGCATGAAATCGAATTTTATCTTCATCTCAGATGGCAAAAACGCGTGCTATAAAAAATGCACGTATGTTTTTCTAAAATAATGTATGCCTGACTAATATAGTATCTAGTATTCGTGAATTTATAAATGAAAAATCATTTCATTAATGAAAATTTTCACAAGATAGAATTTTATGATACATTGTTGTCACTAAATATGTAGCCAAATCAGATAGTAAAATAATTCCATGAATAATTTAATATACAGAAAATTTGCAAATACTATAAATAAATTAGACGCTGAAAATTTCAATTCGTCCGTTATTTCAGATAATAAAAATCATCTTAATCAGTAGTATGGAATACCAATTTTACAATAACCTTTTATACATAACAACTCTCTTAGAAGTACAACCTTGTATAGATAGATTTACGAGGCTAAATATTTCTAGCAAAAATTTATATTGGTATTCAATAAATTCTCGCAAGTAATATTTAGCCTCGTGAATCTAAGTAAACTTGATGGTCACCCACGGTATATAAATTGTTAAATTTAACGATATAATTAATTATATTTGCATCTATAAATCATACTCTATCCTTATTTGGTACAAATTTCTAAAATGTTCCTGCTAAAACTATTTTTAAATTGATTGTGAATGAGAGTGATTGTAAATGTGAGAGTAAAATTGGTCATATATACTATATTAGTTTTAAGTTCGTTGGTTAACAGTGATAAACATGGGTTTAGGTTCAGAAATTCCTGGCATAATGAAATACGATTTCTTATAACTGGTTAATAAGCCAATACAACACTACATAGTATACGGTTTAATTTTCGTATTGACGATCATAAACATGTCCAAAATCAGTGAGTAACATCAGTTTTTGATATCAAGCTGTTATCAGTTTGTTAAGTAGGTTAAGCGGTATAGTAGTAATCTATTATCATTTGAAAGTAATTGATCCAGTAAAAACGATTATTGATTTGAATTATGTGAATAATTTTTGAGCAAATGATTTTGTTAAGATTTTTTTTAAAATATAAAATAAAGAGACAATTTTTAAATAAAAATAATTTTGTGTTTTTAAATTTATGGACAGCTAGAAATGGTATGTGTTGGATATTAGAAATCGGTTACTGTCGGCAGTACACAACAAACACAGCCGATAAGATCCACAATAGTATCAAAAGTATGTATAGTTTACAAAGAAAGAAACTGTACACCGTTTGAAATATCCGAATGCGTTACGCATGTTGCTAAAACTTAATTTACAAGGAAAATACAAATGAGAAATATCAAGAATAAGCCATAGATTTGATAAAGCTTGTTGGAATAATAGAAGATCAAAGGTAGAAATTGCCAAAAGTGACCACGTAATTGTAAAAATGATGAAAAAATGCTCAAAATGATCGATGCTGTGAGGTTTCAGAAATGCCTCTGATTTGATGTGTAGCTTTTTAGATTCACTTGAGCCACATAAAATAAACAAAAAATAATTTTATACCAGCATTGTATACATTTTATTATGATTATCATAATGACCCATTTTATTTAATAGTAAGATTATAAAACAACAGCATTAATAAAAACCTATAACTTGTTGTAAACACACATCTGAAATATTGAGTGTCCAAAAAATTTTACATAGTATATTCATTTTTTGCTGGCTTGACTATTTGTCAAGCCAGAAGTTAAAAAAAGATAATAATAATCATGAAAAAGTAACCTTGTGTACGAACAATATGCTTCGAGATAGTGAACGAGAAATGTGTGTTCATAGCTCAATTCAGTTTCAAATTATATCTAATGGGTCGAAATTTGTTTTTTTTTTTACAACATCGTTCAATAGCAGTAAAAATTTTCTGAAAAAGTTGTGATTTCACAGGTATTTATAATAATAACTTCCTAATATTTATATAATGAAATGAATAAAAATTTTTCACCCTCACAAAAATATATATCCACAAAATTTAAGGATAACGATAGTTAGCAATGTTTATAAAGTTTTGCCATTTTCAGATATTGGGAAATTTTAAAACACACCAGAATCAACACAGAATAATACGGATGTGTGAGAATTGTCGACAGTATAGTGCGGTACCATCTGTTAAATAATGTCAGCAAAATAAAAAAAAGTGATAAAATGAAAATTAAATGGTGGACAACACGAGCAAAAAAAAAAAAATGTTACCACAAATTGATTGATTTCAGTCTTAAAAAATTAAATCTAAAATAATTATTTATTCTAAGGTGTTCAGATTTTGCTTTACATTAAAGGGAAGTCCACTCATTCATTAAAACTAAATAATTTTTAAGAAAGTATAAAATAAGAAAGAAGTTTAAAAATGATTGAACGTGAATAGAAATTTAATTAATTTAAAAATAAAAGAGTGGAATTGTGCAAATTAAAATTTTTGAAGTTTTCTGAAGTCATTAAGAATGAAGTGATGAATTTGAATTGAACTGAAAAATTAATTATATTTTTAAAGAAACTTGTGGTACTTTTAATGATATTATTTTTATTTTTCTATAGAATGCTTCTTTACTGTCCAAGACCAGTTAAGTAACATGTGTGGTTTTTATAATAAGGCTTGCGATTTTAAAAGAAATTTGAGAATAGCCTAGTCTAAAAGATTATATCATTTTTCAGCAAATTATTTATTGACTCTGGTATCGGTAAAAATCGAGTTACCGATATTGTAGAGTTAACAAGTTAGTTAATGGACACTTCGTATATACATTCACAACATTACACTTTTTCTACCTAAATGAGAAATGATTTGAGTTTGTTAATAAATATAAAATATACGTTTGTGTGTATATTTTCAGTGGGGGTGTGTTTTTACTATAACTATAGAATTTAGTTTGAAGTTAACAAATAACAAAGCAAATAAAAAATAACATATAAATAAAAGTTCAATAACATTACACCACGTCAGTTGATTGCTCTATGTATCAGTATGCCTTTCACATCAATCTACCCTACACCAAAAACTAACTATTTTTATTAGCGGAATGATTTGTAAATAGTGGGGTGGTTTGTTTTATTAGTTTTTTGTTATTGGTATTAATATTGCAGCATTAAATTTGTATTTTTTTTTTATATCATAATAACTATAATATATATTTTAACAGAGTGCTGCAAATCTTTGTTCTTTGTTATGATGATTGAATTGTAATAATATATTCAGTTATTAAATGAATGCTGCGAACAAATAAACGTATTAACTAATTTTACCTCGTTTGCAAAAGTACTGGTAACTAAAATTATTTTTTAGTAGGCCCCGTCGAGTTTTGCATGTGTTCTTTTAGCATTCTATGGATATACGATTTATGTTAGACCTTTATCTAGTCATGTATAAAATCAAAATGTAAATACTGTGAAAAATTCAATGGAGAGTATTAAGTATTAATGTATCTAGTAAACATAGAAGGATAAATATCAATATAAGAATAAAGAAGATTTGGCGTAAATTCGAGTATAAGTCCCCATTGTATTGGTTCCTACGTCAATTATGCACATTCGTTTTTTTTAGCTGGAAACAAAAATGATTTATACAAAAACAATTAAAAAAATCGATATCAACAAACTAGTTTTCTAACTTTAAAGTTTTTACTGTTAAAACCGGTACTCCTAGACAAAATTTTTCAATCGAACTGTCGTGTCTAACCACAAAAAGTGTCTTAATATCTAAAAAATCTGAATTTCCAAAATTAATTTTTTAAGTGGATTTGACATAAAATATACTTATACACCAAATAACATGTTTCTAGGTATAATAGTTTTGCCAGTGCGTAGATATTCAACCAGAAGAAACGATTTGATATATTGGATTATTATACATGTGAAATTTACGTCTCTGTATAATAATAAACCTTTTCATTTGTTAATTGTACTACAGTAAAAATAGAATTGAATGTACCTACAATAGTAACGTACTTTTTTAAAATTTTATTTTATTATTAAATATTTAGTGCTTTAGTTTGGTCCTGCATTATTGAGTAAGTATTAAATAAATAAAAATTCAAAATTTCATTGAACGTGTTATGAAAGTCCAATTATATTTGATGTTTCTCTTCAACATCGTTGCTCTCTTTGGAAGAATACAAAGGAGGATCAAAGAATACATAATAAATCCTCAATAAATTCTTCATAAAATAAAATAATAAGTTTGTAAGCATTTATTGTTTAAAAATGTATTAGCATACTATAAATTAGTTGGTACTTGTACACAAGTTAATTTTTAATAGGACAAAAGTAAAGTAATAATTCACTCTCAAAATTTATACATTCAGTCTGTTTTCTATTTGTCTATTTTTAAGAAAACACCTTGTTAAACATAAAAATAAAAAAAATTAATAAAAATGACACATTTGGCAATGTTAATCAATATAATAATTAAACATGTAAAATGTTAATATTTATTTTAATAATTTATGATGTATAGTGATTGAATAAAACAAATTTATATTTAACAGTTCATGAATATTTATTTAAGAACCTACGTTCGAAATTCATGTATATTTAAGGATACATGGATTGATTCAATATTAGAAATCACAAAGGAAACTGAGCTATGGAACATAAATTCGATTCCCAATAATACACCGTTTCGTCGCTTTTTTGGGTAGAGGCATAACAAAACGGTTACCTGCTATAAAAAAATATTTGGGCTGCCGCATGATGTGTCAAGCGTCAGCATTTCTACACGTACAATCACTCAAAAATTATGGACATTACAAAAGAAAATTTGAAAAGTTACAGAGAATTAATTGATCTTAAAACATGGAAAGATACATATTTTATTGATAAATACAATATTTTAAGATTTATCACCCGATATAGAAAAACCGGTTCAATAAATGAGCCATAAATTGTAAACGGTAATTATTACATATTAAATTTACCAAGAAAAAAAGATACGAATTTCTATTCTCTACAATAATGGTTTGAATAACTTTTAATCAATGAGCAAAGTTTTTCAAAAAAAAAAAACTTTTTTTGAAAAGGCATTTTTTCAAGATTGCGCTTGAAGCTCCGCTAGAATCAGTGATTCAGCATTTTGTGATTTGATGCTCAGTAAGTGATCCTAAAACTTATTTAAAAAAATTGGATACGAAATTTAGTGCGAGGTTGAACAAAAAATTGCTATTTTTACTGTAGTATTGGTATATTATCTAAAACATGGTTGCGTGTCATACGAGAGAAACTTATAATTTTAATTAATTATTTTGTTTTATTTTTTATAGTTTATCCACATTACTTTTTTCTGTTTCTATGAAAATTTTCTACATAATTTATATTAAACAAAATTTCTGATAAGATTAATATACCAATTCATATATGTGCAATAAAAAGTACCTATTTTAAATTTTACTTTGTCAGAATGGAGAAGAGATAGCGGGCTATTCTTTTCCAAATTTCATATAAAATTTTGGACCATACAAAAGACTTTAAATCGAATAAAAAATTCACAAATGAAAAATCGGGAAGTTATTGATTTTACCTCGTTTTGCAAAAATCTAGTTTTCATCAGATCTTGACGTTTTGAGGTTAAAGGAAGCTTCCCTGACTACCTCTGCGAGGTTGTCACTATGCCTGTATGTATGTATGTGTGTTTGTGTGTGTGTGCGTGAAAGTATGTGAACCGCTTATAACTTTTGAACGGCTCTACCGATTTCATCGCGGTTGCTTCCTTACGAAAGGACTTGATCAAACTTACATTTTAAATTTGCATCGATTGTTAGATTTTGAGAAATCTCAAAAAAACAAGAAGAAAAAAATTTTGAAGCATTTACATATTTTTTTAAACATAAATATTTATTGTTTTTCCATTGTAGGTGTACTTTTAAATATCGCTCCTACATACCTAATATAAAATAGTTCATTGAGCTTGATATAAACAAAATAAAAAATAGTAACTAAAACAAAATAAAAAAGTAACTAAAACAAAATATTACGTATTGTAAAACTTACTTCAAGGTTATACCACTGGCCTCGCTCTCTTCTCTTCGAGCTGTCGAAGAGAGCACATAGTCATCGTCATAAAGATATGGATTTCTGAATTTTACCTATTTTCAAAACGGATTTATTTTTATTGACTTTGGGGTTTTGTTTTGTTGTTATTAGGGATTAATTTCACCTACAGGCGAAAAATGGAAACAAAATCTTAAGTATCATTTAAAGTATTTATTTATCTGAAATTATTAACAAAAACTTTTGTAAGGACAAATATATTTTTTCAAACTATCTTTTATTTTATGTACATTAAATTTACAAAAGTAATTTAAACGGTATTATTAATATACCTACTTTAGTTTAAACCTTTTGTAATAAATTTATCCTTTTTTATATTACTTTGGGCGCAAATTGATATTTTTTTGTACAATCCTTTTCTGTAATAACCTCAATTAAATTTTGCATTTATACAAAAATATTACACTCGAATATCTCTTCGTTTTATTATTTTGTTTCTTTTATAAAAATTTCGGCTGTACAATAATATTTTTGAATTCAATGATAACTTCTCTCTCAGAAAATTTTCAAAAATCGGGAAGTTTTTGGTTTTACCCCGTTTTGCAAAAGTTGAGTTTTCATCAGATCTCGACGTTTTGAGGTTACAGGAAGCTTCCCTGACTACCCCTACGAGGTTGTTACTATGTTTATATATGTGTGTGTGTGTATGGAAGTATGTAAACCGCTTATAACTTTTGAACGGCTCTACCGATTTCATCGCGGTTGGTGCCATTCGTAAAGGTTTGACTTAGATTTTAAATACAACTTGGATCCATTCGGATTGGTAGATTTTGAAAAATCTCACAAAAAAAAAAGAAGTAAAAAATTTTTTATGTGGTTGTTTTAGAATAACTTTTAAACGGCTATATAGATTAACTCCAAAAACAGATTAATCAGATCTTAACCTTGATAAACCACGTCGATCTCCGCCAATTCGTTTAAAATCGGTTTATTCGATAAAATTTCAAAAAAGTGTTTATTTTACATAACTTCGACATTTATTTTCGGATCGTGATTCGGATTCGGTCGATGATGAAAGAAAATAATTACTAAGGCCGCGTCGATCGCCGTCAAGAACGTGAAAATCGGTTGACTTAATAAATGAAGTAAATAACATTGTAATATGTTAAATTTTAAGTGCTAAGGTATGGAATTAGCGGAAAGTTTCACGGATGGCCTTGAGGGTCAACCCTTTTCCAAATTTCTAAAGATTTTTTAAAATAAGTACAGGTAACAAAATGCATAAATACATATTAGTATACTCGTAAACCAAATTTTTTGTGTCCTAAGTATTTTGTATATTGAAATATTGTTTATTATGTAAACATTTCATTCGTTTTCTACCTGTCGTATATTTAAACAATAACCTGCATGAGTTTTATGTTCACTTGTTGGTTTAATTCTTTTTTATTTTATTTTTGGTTTGTTTACGAGCAAAGCAAGCGAAATAGTAGGGTATTTAAATTGTATGAAGCACTATTTTAAGATACAGTTATTAAAGTTATACTTGAAAAAGTGTTCATTACACTTGATTAAATAACTTAATTTCGGGACAGTAGATAAAAAAAAAAAAAAAAATTAAATAATTAAGTCACAAACATTAACTGAAAATATAGATTATGTATTTGTACCAGAAAACCGCTCTTATATACAAACAGATTTTAGTATATAAGTGGTGATTTCTGTGATAAATTAACAACATTTTGATAAAATGTGATAAAACCCAAAACACGTGCCAATACTAAATAAAAATAACAGTAAAGTGGATTTACCAAAATTATTTGTTGAAAAAAATAATTTTTTTAAATATATACAACTAGCTGGCCCGGCAAATGTCGTTTTGCCATATATTTCTAATCAATATCAACATTTTCCAAGTATAATAACATATTCTTTACAACTTTCCTCTATTTCTTAATACTGAAAGCTAAGGCAAATCAGAATAAATAATGCTATTAATTTATATTTTAAAGCATACGTTGCAGTGTCAATTGATATTACATCGATTGCATTAAAAATTTGAAGCAAATTGGACACAGGAATCGCATTGTCCTACACAATCTTTGCCTCCGCTTTTCATCCCCTTAGGGGTAGAATTTCAGAAAATCTTTTCTTATAGGATGCCCGGTATTTTGTGTGTATCCACTATTTGGTGTGGGATACCCGTGACACGAAATAGTTATATATACACTAATGTTTGATGAGGGACACCTGGTACCTGGTGCACCCGTACTTCGTGCAGATCGTGTTGTGGTTCTCATGTACTTGATGAAAAATAGTATATGGAACTCCAGAACCACGAACGGCTCGGGTTATACTTGAACGATGCGCTATGCACACTTTTTATAGAAAAGAAGAGATAAATAAATTTTATTTTGAATTTTAAATTTAGATTTTGGGTTCCATGGAAATGATACTAATAGGATTTGTATCATACTTTAAATATACTAAAACTTACTTACAATAAAAGAAATTTTTGGGGTGGACCGCCCTTTTCACTTAGGGGTATAAAAAATAGCTTATGGCCTATTTCCGGACCTACCGAATATATACAAAAAATTTCATAAAAATCGATGCAGCTGTTCTTTAGTTATAAGTGGTGTAACTAACACGACTTTCTTTTATATATATAGATACAAAAATGGAATTTCACAAAGTAAATCTCTCTATAATCAATGTGTATTTGTATTTTTATAAAGCTGTTGAAAAATCAAATTATAAGTAATATCTGTAATTACAAAATTTGAAATAAAATCTCTCATCATAACAGTACAGAAATGATCAAAATGTGCAAATCCAAGTCACCACAATATTAGGTAGATATCCAACAATATTTACATTTGAATATATTGATTATAAAGTATGTTAAGTATGTTACTAGCCTATAATTTATTATCAAATAAATTTCGGCAACAATAAGAAAAAAATTTATAGCTTGAAGCACGCCCACCAAAATTACAAAGAATAATGTTCCGGAATGATATGTAGGAAAATAATTTTTTCTGATCAAATTAACATTCCAAATGAAATTTATTAGTTACTTTGAATTAGATTTATTATAAATACAAACATTAAAATTTATAATAATAAAAAAATATTAGACATTTCTGGATTGAAAAAAAATAAATTCTTTTGAGCACATTTGCGTCTAGGTTCAAAATTTTACTTGTGTAAAGAAAAATACCAAGTCGAAGTATCCTGTAATAACGTACGATAAAACTATTGCAATGTTTGTTGTACACCGAAGGAAACTTAAAAAATTTAAGAAAAATTTCATGTGTTATCGGCAGTTGTTTTGTCTTCACAAGGTCACAATTCCTCGATTCTCCCTGCACTTGTCTTTATCACATTTCGTCGAACTTTCTGCAACACTTTAAGTAAATTTAACATCTCAATTTCTAGATTATCGTTTTATAAATAAAAATATATAATTTTATGGCAAAAGCTAAGCAGGAAAAATAAAATGTAATATTAATAAAGATCTGCAATTGTATGACTTTTGTAAAAATGTGTAATTGTTGTAGCATTTTTAAATCTTAAGTTGCTTCGAATAAAAATTGAGTTCCAAAAAATTTATATTTGTACTTGTAATTTATATTTATATTTACCATAAAATTACTTCATATTGATTGAAATATGAGGAGGAATTCGTAAAAACAAATTGATCCAGCTACTTTTGGATTTCAATTTCCAGAGCGATTAACACAAATCTTTTAACAGAATCCCTCGACATTATATTTTCAATTAGCTCCATATCCTAATTTTATTTATTGAAATAAATAATAAATTAATAAGCAGATAATTTTTGAATGATTGTTTTGAAGTGATTATTAACTATCTTATTGGCTTCTCTTGTACTCTTACACTTTATTTTACTTCTTACCAATGAGTGATACCTACCTGCAGAAAACGAGGACTAATAATATTGTTGTTTTCTTGATAGTGACTGAAATGAATTATATTTATTGTTGGTTAAAAAATTTTAATGAAATTAGAAACAAAAAGTATTTTAAAATTCTATTAGTTTGGAAAGCATGAATTTTCTTGAGACACCCATTTAGATATTAGACTTTTTTCATTTATAACCATATTATATCTATGCCAAATTCGAATAAAAAAGCTAGTTTTGATTGGAAGCCATTTAATTAATAATTGTCTTAAAATGGTATTGTTTTATAATCTGTTGAACCCTTAACTCAAAGGCACGGTTGAAAATCATTATCGATTTTCGGTTCGAAAACATTAAAGCCTAACATTGTGTATAATGAAGTATTGAATTAATTAAATGAATTAATTTTTTGTTCACATTTCGGTAATTTTTGAAAAATATAATCAAATTAGTATTTTTCTTAAATTATATATGAAAAATAAAATACCTATTTGTTTTACAATTTAAAATAAGTGTGTAAATAAATCTATGTAGGTATACATATGAGTACTCGTGTTTGAAAACTTATATATAATAAATTAATATTTGAAATATTGAATCTTTAATAATTAATGATTTCAATTAATCTAAATGACAAGCATAAATCATCATAACAACAAAAATAGTATATTTTCTTCCATACAGGAAGTTTTTCAAATATTGAAATATGATAATTTTATATAGTGAATATCTTTATCAAATATTCATAATACTTGAGAGGTTAAAACAAAGTTATGTAGGCTCATATGAACAGTATAATAATAATAGTTTAAAAAAACTAAAAAAACACGCATGCATGCGTAGTTCGCGCACTAGCTCTATCTTTATTACTCTCATGCAAAGGATCCGTTCAGATGCGTTCTGCAGCCAACTTCAGAGAGTTACCTACAGACAAACAAACAAACATACGAGTGAAGCTAATAAAAGCGTGTTAAAAATGGACTAATCTGAAACATAAGTTACAGATTTTGAAAAAAAGTTTTTAGCGGTACAAGCTAAAATTATTTATTCAAATATTCCAACAAAAATCGTATAAATTTCCATCCCTTTATTTAATCGGGCATTGTGTTACCAAATCATATTTTACCTTAACTTCTCTAAGGTTATTTTATTAAATTTTTTACTAAATCTTTTGACTGCGTGTGTGTCGACCTTCTTCTGAAAAAGCTATAAAGCAATGGTATCAGGGATAACATATATAAATTGATTGAATCATATTTAAGTAATCAATATCAGAAATGTATAAGACTTTCACTGCTTTGAATCAAATTTTTCATTTTACACGGAAATTTAAAAATTATAAGGTTAACAACAGTTAAAACTGAAAGTCGCAGAACAAAATAATTGTACCCAAAATATGCAAAAATTTTCTTTATTGTATTTCATGTTAGCTATGTTAGTTAATTTTAATAGACATCTTTTAAGCAAATGTTCCGATTTGCAGATAGCTAACCAATAAATGAATGAATTTTATTGTGAATATTTGTAGAAGATTTTTTCGACTTCATTATTTCACAAACATTTATTATACATCTTACATTTTTCATCAACAACCGTGTTTCATAATATTTATATATATATATATATATATATATATATATATATATATATATATATATATATATATATATATATATATATATATATATATATATATATATATATACATATATATATATACCCTTAATAAGTAGTAGATGATACGTCGTTATAAAATACTAACTATACCTATATATACTATTTACTATACATATAGTGAAGTATACTTACTATATACCTTTGAAATACGTAAAGAAAACATTATCAGGGGGTCGGTTAGTTTGTTGTGTATGTCCTCCTCATTAGATTGATGATATATTTTGTCATTTCACGATATGTAATTTCCGGATTTTGTGTGTGCCAAGTCTCACACAAGTATTATATACAGAGTGTTTTTAAATGAAGAAGAAAGCACTTATCATATTTTAACCCGATCGTATTCTTTAGTTTTATATTTAATTCTATAATGATATTTCTGTATATCGTACTATTTTTAGTTAAATGAATTGTTTAAAGATTCAAATTCAATATCACTTGGAGTTATTTTGAATCAATATCATGTTTAGACTACTTGTTTATTCTGTGCACGCACGAACGAAGTTTCGAAGAAGAGCTGGTTGGAAGTAAAAATAAACCATATTTCAAATCTAAAGAATATGTCGAGTTATATTATTCCTATTCTAGAGTTTGTAACGCTGCCAAATATTAACCTCAATAACAAAGTTTAGTGTTTATGGCTATCAAGATGAACGCCATTAAAATAACTAAAAAATGAAAAGAAATGGTAGGCTTAAAGGTAGACGGATTCAAGATCTTAAAAGTGAGTTTAAGTTCGTGAATAAAAAAATTGGCCCATTCGGACTAATGTATCTAAAACCCACTTTTGAACCATAAAATATAGAAGAAAATTCCAATATACGAAAATTATTATTATTATTATTTTTTTTTTTTTGAAAGAAAAACAACTTTCAATTGAAACATTTTTCGTAAAATGTTTATAATCGCCACTATTTAAGCTCAAATTTAGCTTATAAACGGATGTAATTATGTTACTAAATATTGATAACATATATGCATTTATAACTGAATGCACAGAATATTTATAGAATTTTATCTAATGATTTACAAGTCAAATATAAAAACTAACAGAGTTAATCTGTATATTCGACATATAGTAGAGTATTAATGATTGAGCTAATTTTAATCATTAGCATTCATAAAATACTCGAAATATCCTCTCTAAACTGTTGTAAATACATGTAAATGTTTTTAAGGTAAATTTGAGCTAAACAATTATGTCGAATCTAAACATTATATGAAGAAATATTTCAAGGAAATGTCGGTGGTTTTTAAAACATTCGTGTCTTTTAATTTTTCTTTTATCTCGTATGACTCAAATCCTGGGTCATTGATCCATTTAACTCAATGGATTGATTGGTCTTGATTATTCACGATATATAACTAATTTTTTAGGACCAGAATGTATAACCAAAATATAAACTCGGTATCTGATTTTGTAACCTTGAGTAACCTTAATGACGGACTGCTGGAAAAACGGAATTGGAATAATTTGGTTAATATATTAGCTCTTTTAAAAAAATGGTCAATATTTTCTAGCGTTACAAACTTCAGACTAGAACTACATTTTTTTATAAAATTATACATTTTTTCATTTAAAAAAAAATTCTTAATGCTCTTATTTTCTGATTAAATCGTATCTAGTGAGGGGGTTTAACTTTTAATACTCGAAAAGTGTCATTTTTAATTTACACAATACAAAAATATTAATAATTAATTTGTTGCTCAAGCTGATGAAAAAAAAACAAATAAATTTAATATACACTCATATTATCCACATAGTATAAAACAAATTTTAATAGGAGATAGTTGCGAGTATTTTATTCATGCATATATTATTCAAAAGCATATTCTATTTGTTCGATTAATAATAATTGAATATTCGATTTTTTGTTGACGTTTACAAGTAAATGAACTAGATTCATCTGTCTTAGTAAGATTAAATATTCAAGTTATATTTTTCCTTTAAGAAACACTGACTAAAGTAAGATTAGACCCAGAGACCTCCGACATGAGCTCAATGGCTGCGCCACCGGCTGTCGGTATATTTTATGCAGAACAAACGATTAATTAATGAAAACAAATAAACGATTTTCTAATGCTTATGCTTATATTTTTGTTTCGAATTATATTTTTATTGAATTATCTAGCTCTACGATTTAGATAAAATATATATTTTTAATATTTATGTCATAATCATTATGCGATTATTGTACTTTGTCAATTTTATTCCCATTTTATAACCGTTATTATTGTTAATAATATTATTATGTGTTTAGTTTTATATTACACCAAAGTTATATTTATTTTAACAGTAAAATATTGTCATTATTATTTTGCTTGACTTAATCAATGAAAAAAAGTATCTACTTATTGTATTAAAGGAAATTGGAAAAGCTCAGTCAAAATAAACTAAGCTAAATAAATATTGATATTTCAGTAATATTTTTCGGGGTATAAAAAATATCTATACACTCATTAGAGATTCGTATAATCTATAAATCTAAAAAAAAAGAATAATAATTAAATTGATATTCGGGTTTTTGTTCTATTTAGCATAAGAGTAATCAGAATAGTTTATAATGGTCTTTTAACAGTAGTTTTAAACTCTTGTTGCTCGAATTTGAATTATATCGAAGCCCTTGATTTTTTTAATAAAATAATTCGTCAATAATATCATAACAGTACTTATCACAAACATACTTAAATTATAGGAAAATGTTCGAAGTAGAAAAACTATAAAACACCTTGTAACATTATTTTCCTTGTGTAAACACATACTTGTGTTATATAAAATGATTATATATACATCATGACATTATATTTACCCATATGTATACTTAAAATTTGAGTCACTCATATTTATAATAAATTATTTTGATCTTTAGTGTAGCTCACAAATATCCAAGTCGCTGGTATCATCAAAATGCATTTATCATTTATTGTAATGATGATGTTTGAATTTCTTAAAAAATAATATCAAAAACTAGACTGTATTATACGAAATTCTTTGAAATTTTTGTAAAAAATTTAAAAGCTCATTCGATTTATTCATTTTTTAAAAATGATAAAAAAAATTCAGTTTAATAATTCTTTTTTAATCGTTCATGACGAATAAAAAAAAATTATTAGTTTTGGTTTTTGGATTCAAAAAGCTGTCTTATAAAACAACTTTGAAAGATTTTTTTGTGGCTGATTGCAAGACTCCAATTGTCGTTTGTTAATTGGCGTAAATGTAGATTCAGCTTTTGCTTTATATTCCAAATACAGAAATAAGTTCATTTTAAACATTAGTTTAAACTAAAAATTTTATTGATAAGACAAAAATAAACACCTATAACCTGATTGAAATGTTATTGTATAGGTCATGTACCTGACTGAAAATGAAAATTATATAGTTTTTGGAAGATTTTTACTATATCAGAAAAGAAGTTTAACCCCAGAAGTTTAACTCAATTTCTACAAATATAAACGGGAAATTTAACCCAAGATAGTTGAAAACCCTCGAATATAGATAATACCAATAAGATACCGATAGTTTTTTTATTAAAATTATCAGTGACATGGAGTAATGACTCGTTATAAGATTTTAAAAATAAAAATAATTTTTTAAATATACCTCATTTTGAAAATATCTAAGTAGTTGGTACAATTTAATTTATATTCGCCTGTTAACGATTGAGATAGAAAATTGATTATTTGATACATTCATTATTGGTTATTTTATGTTATTACTCTTGTTATCATTGGTATAGTCAAACCATGTTGACTTCAAATTTTATGTTCATCTGAGATTATTTTATTTTATACCTGAACCACTTTGTACCTATATATACAAGAAATGTTTGTAGCTGAAAATGGAAAATGAGTCAGGTAATCTTATTGACAATGAAAATGTTTTATACATACTTTTTTAGCCGCAACAAAATTTCGTCATTAATAATATTTTCATGTATAGTTAATATTACGTCAAAAGATATTTTCTTTTATATTTTTTAGAAAAAATTGAACACGATATGAACATAGATTTTCACTTTTATAATTTTCAATTATCATTTAGATAAGAGATTATAGCAACTAATTGAAGATACCAAACCAAAGGATTTGTTGTATGCCGGCTTCAAGAAGGTGGGGGGGGGTACTTTGTTCTGTGTATTTCTTGTGTATGTTCTCCGATATTTTGTGAACCAACTAAAAAAATCTTTTTTTCTTAGAAAGTATACATATTTGTAAGGTCTTGGTTTTGTGTATTCAGAGAAAAATCATATTTAAATATGAAGTTTTCTTTCCAATTAAAATTTCCATTCAGTGTAAAATTTTTATTCGGAATCATTTTCGATGTCAATAACGGCGATTTAAAATCTACAAACTTACAAATACCTTGAAAATTGACTTTAAGGCCATTACTTACTACAGCTTTTTTGTCTTTTCTATATGTTGATTATCCTATTCACCAAAAATCGTTATTTTTCGAGCTATTCTGGTTTGCCGGTCTTTGTTTACACGCAATATATAGAAGACTAAATAATGCTTGCGGAGTGATCGTTTAAAATAAAAGTGACAATTAGTTTAGTCTTCTCCAAATATATCCGTAAAGTCCTTGATTTATTCTTTTACAGATTTTTTATTCCTTTTTATATATTAAAAAGATTTATGGAAAGTGTTGCGAGTCCGCCTGGCCGTTGTATCCAGCCGATTTGTATAATTTAAATAGTCGAATTGTATAATTTAATGGGGTTTGTGTTCAGATGAAGCATCAAGTATTGGATTACACCTTTCTTTTGCCTTTGTTAAGATATACTCAAACGCGATGTGATAGTTTTGTATCTCAATTCTAATGAAGAAAGCGGATTCGTTTTGGTTTAAGTCTACTTATTTGTTACTGTAATATTGGATTTATTACTGTTACATATATATAACATATATAAAAATACAAAAACACATTTACGGCAGCGGAGCGATTTGGTATAGGTCAGTACAATGGACTAAGAAAATAGTAGATGATAGTCCACATATTTACATCTATTTAAAACTCCACGACACGTATATTTTATATTTTAGTTACATTTCTGTTAAAAAGTCATTAAATATTATAAAGTTACTATATATTACTAGTTTGTACTAGAAATGGAGCCAAAATATAAAACATAAGTGTATTTTGTCGTGGAGTTTTTAATATATCTAAATAAGTAGACAATTTTCTTTGTACATCGTATTGCACCTATCACAAATCGTTCGGGCAGCGTACGTACGCTCACAAAGAGCCAAGTTGTATTTGTATCTATTTGGTTTAGAAATGTTGGATTTCAAAGTGATAATATATTATTATTAAAATATAATTTCGCATAAGTTAGACAATGTAAACGTACTTAGTTGAAGAATTAATTTTTAGATTCGGTTCTGACTACTGGTCATTTGGGTTGTAACAGGATACCCTACAATCAAATAAAAACAATTATAATATTATTGTAGATAAAAAGGTAGATTGGACTTTTAGTAACTATACGAGGTCTTTTATTGAGTTACAGCTGGAATTGAAAATGTATTTAAATAAAAAATCTTGTATAACGCATTGCCATTGCCTTTTACTAGTATTTACCAATTTATTAAGTATTATGTGTAGCAATGTTAACGTGTGTACCAAAATATGATTAGTTGAATTTTTCTCCCTTATTTGAATTTGTTCAGAGGAATGTTTCACAATGTTGTGAAGTTTAATACGTTTTATGAAAATATTGAGTTTGAAGAAAGTGGTTGGATTCATTTTCGAGGAAAACGTGAAAACTTGTACAATAAAGTCGGTTACCTGGTATTAAATTTGCACAAAAAACTTCGCGCACAAATATAGGTAATACGAAGACAGAATACCAAGTTTTGTGAAGTTATAAAATAAATTAGTGCATTTTTTTTTATACCTATTCTGTATAGGGTAGACTGGTCTAAAATACGCATCCTATATCCTCACGACAGTAGTGAATCATTTCGAAATAATTTTCTTATTTTATTCTCATAGCTTGACACTTTTTTTAGCAGTGATTACTGGTCATTTGGTGAATGCGTACAGTAATTATTTTTATAATTTTGATTAAATTCATTGAATATACACCATAAAAGCACCAAAAAAGCACCTAATTCTGGTACTTACATTACATGATACATGTTATTTTACTACATTGATCTGCTAGCGTGATGTCACGGCAGCAGTGTATCATAATGACTCAATTTGCTCAATTAGAAATTTGAGCACCTAATTTAATTTTGCAGCAAAAGTAAATAGCACCATTAACAGACCCAATTTTGAGCATTTAAATTCAATTTTGAATACTTTGCTCTGCTTGCTTGAATAGTATCATAGAAGGTACGGTGATTATCTTGAATTAAATATTTTTGTTTTAGGACAGAAACTTAAATGCGTACTATTGGACCATCTTACCTATAATGTAGATTTTTCCAGTAGTTATTATTAGCAATCTTATATTAATATTGGTCACTAGGGGATCGCGTCCCACGACCGTTTACATAAAAATTATATATAAAACTATAATATGATATAATAAACATAATATTTTCAAAATGCCCTATCATGCATAAAGTATTTGGGGAAGTTAGTTTTGGTGTTCTTTGAAAAATCTTTTTTTTTTTGTACGTCTCTGTTAAAGATTCTTTAAAAAATATTTTGTTATACGCATGGGTCTTATCTGAGTCTCCAATCGTTTCGTCGTGAATTCTTATATCATCCATTATTTCCAGCATTCTTTCTTTCCAGAAACGGTAAAAGAAATCATGTTGGTTTTTTTTATCAGTATTTTGAATTATATGATAATAATTTACACACAGCATCCTTACGAAAGCTACAGATGGTATTTCGCCAACCAATAATAATGATAGTTTGGCGCAGGTACCGCTATCCCCAAAATTTTTATACGCGATGATAAAGGTGATCAAACTCGAATATATATTTACAAACACTTACAGATAAATTGCAATGCCTTTACACATTAATTCTGATAGTTACACATACGATTCTTCTCTTTCATGACATACCTTGTTTAAACTTAAAATTTCCACTCTCTATTATGTAATATACCTATAAAATCTTAAATATTTAAGGGCTTTTTACTATTTCAAAGTTTTTTTACCATACTCCCATTAACAGTTTTTATTTATTATAGAACTTTTACTGACTACTTACAATTTAGATTTTTCGACATTTACTGTTTTGACATTTTTTGTTTCGACATTTAAAACTCTTTATATCCTTTAAATAGAATCAGATACCAGAACTTTATGATTCGTAAATATACAATATATTAACTTCAGTGTCCCCAATACATGGGCTTATTGCACCAATACTTTCCAAATTTTGTAGTATATCCTTGATAAATAATGAAAAAAAGAACCAATTGTTATCCACGCTTTAAACTATACCATATTCACCATTTAATTTCATGCAATACTGAGAATTTGCATAATTATATTGACTTGAATATCTGAAAGATCTTATTCGTCATATTTTATTTCATTAATTTATTGATAAACCAAATAAATTGACTCTCACAGTTCTATAAAATAACAGTGCATCTTCTTTTTTACCCTTTAAGTTTTTGTCTATTAAATATTTTTGCAGAATTATGTTATCTATCAGAACCTGTTCTGAAACCACGTTGAAATATATTGTTCTCAGATGATCATTTTAGTAAAAGATCAGATTCAATCTCTGTGGGTATTTTATTTTGACTT
The DNA here is from genome assembly GCA_020423425.1 of Chrysopa pallens. NCBI lineage: Eukaryota > Metazoa > Arthropoda > Insecta > Neuroptera > Chrysopidae > Chrysopa > Chrysopa pallens. Next base: position 81,731,750 of record CM035592.1, on the reverse strand, counting down.
GGTAATAATTTTATTGCTCTATAATTACCCACATAGTCCATTTTTCCTTTTCGATTATCTATTGAATATAATTCTTATTTTTCATGGATCTGGCTGTTATATAGTTTTGTTAGTTGATTGAGGAATTAATCACACCAATAATAGCAAAAAAATAGTACCTGCTACAATACTCTATTTGATAACAACGCAGCGGAGTTGCATGTATCAGCTAGTTCAAAATAAATAAAAAATAAATAAAAACATTGAATAGCAGACAAATTATTTTAAATGATGTACTTTGAGTTAGTTCATCATTTGGGAAAATTTATTAATTAAATTATTTATTTATTTTTACTTCATTTTATTTTATGATGTTACTTTTTTTATTCATTTTTGTTGTGATTTTAATTTTAAATTCAGTTTAAATGTTTAACATTTAGTAGTGTAAATAAAATATACACACAGTTTAAATAAATATAATCATACTAACAGATATTTTTCCTAAACCACTTGTTTCAAAGCCACCCCCATCAACTGTAAAAGTATGTAGTATAGATATATACTTTTGCCAAAAACATCTTGTCTGTCTGTCATCTCTTCATCAAATGTCTGTTGCCTATGTATATAATGGTCATCCGTCAGCTTGTCAAAAAGAGCTTAAAGAGATTTTGATGTAAAATATTATTCCGTTATATCTGTTTGTTGTTTGTTATACATTATTGCGAGCTTACTACAGGAGAATTTCAATCTGCACAAATTATTCTTTATACGCATTTTTGATTAATAGCTGCGTTCAAAGTACATTTAGAAAATTTAAAATTCCCACGACTAAATTTATCTTCTTCTCTCTCATAATCTTTAAGCCCCAAAGCAGTAGATAAGGGGCATATACTTTTGATTCTCAGGCTCGTTTAGCAGGGCTAAAAATCTCTAATGCCCAGTTAATCTAGAATTAAATTATTGTAAAGGATCTCAATCACCTCATTAAAGTGGTAAGTTATGTAAATGGACGGATTTTGTGCCGAATTTTACATATCCTTACGTTTTAACTTGACTATAGCTGAAATCAAAAACTTTAGAGAGATTCCTGTATGTTACACGTATGTGCGTTCGTTTCTTTTTGTCTCTATTAAATCGAGGACAAATAATGACATTGATGGAATCACTTTCATCCGACACGTTATTACGTAACTTAAAATTTTTGATTGTAAAATTGACTATTTTCGTTCTTTTGAGAATAAATATGTTTTCCTCAAGGGGAGGATTCTATGCAGGTGATGCAAATTGTAAAAATGCCTTGTCTTAAAATAGTCATGTTGTTAAAACTGAACCAATATGGAAAATTTAAACTAATAGAGAAAGTGGTTCAAATTCCAATACTAACCTATACTAATAAAATAAGTTAAATTAAGCTTATGAAAATTAAAAAGTTCTTCAATCATTTAGCAAACTATTATATTTCAGCCAATTGATGTATAACTTGGTGAAATAAGTTCACAAACAGTAGTTTGGCAATCTGTATAGGAATCTTCTAACCAAATCGAATCTTCAAGACAAACAATCATTAAATGCATATTTAAAGAATGCCAGTTTTTTGTTTACCCACTTCACAATAGTTTGTCACTAAACTGCATATTTTTTCAGAATGATTTACGCAATAGCACAAACACAGCAATTTTCTTGTACTAGCTCAATGTCAGTAACTTATTATTATTATTTTCCTTGTATTTTATGTTAAATATTTAGCTCACCAAACCATATGTTTGTTGAATAATTTTTACATCATTTATTTTATTAAAATTAAATTTTATTATTTGTTATTTTAAAAACTTTTGACCCGAAATGAAATTAGGTAATAAATGAGCTTGTTAGTATTGTAATTTATTATTGTTATAAATTTTAGATAGGTACTAAATATTTTGTTTCTACCCAATTAATATTTAATAAGTTTGTGTTTATAATCGTTTTTGGTTTTTGACTTTAGATTAATGATAAATAAATAATTAATATGCCTTCAATTATATCAGGTATATAGAGTTTATTGTGGGTAGTAAAATTGTTAAAATGGGTATAAAATGTTATATGTCTCAAAAATACACTTTATGTCAACAAAATCATCTTACATACATTAATTTTGTTAATATCAATAATATCAATATATATATATATATATATTTATTTTATACAGTAGAACGTTCTAACAATTTCTGATTCACAAGTATATGGAATTGATGGAAATATGTTTCCGTATTTTACTCTACACCCAAAACTATACATAGCAGACAAGCAGACGAAAAGTGTTTGTGTGAAATAGTACACTCAAGATTTCCATCGTACACTGTTCGCTGCATGTGCACATCAATACCAGAGTAGAAATATTAGAGTCAAAAGACTTTAACATTCCAAATCTTTCTAGTATATTTCAGAAATTTTCCGAAATATTTATTTTTTTGAGCTTTCTAAAAATATTAAAACGAAATACTTTTATTACTGGCTTACTCACCAAAACTGCAAAAGAATATTTCGTCATTTGTATTTTAAAAAGTTAACATGCCAAAAAAAAGAACAAAGGAAACATGCTTGTGTGTTTGCTTAGCTATGACGAAACCAATCCTGACTTTCAAAAAGGAAGTCTAACTAAATTATTGAATGTAAAAGAAGAAATAACAATAGAAAATACCTGATTATTTAGTGTATAAATTACTATCAATAAATTTACTAAACTATACTAGTGTTTCCTCCACCCATATATAAATATATAGGATGTTTGAAATTACTTGTATTTACTTTTTGCTTTAAGTTACTCACCTTACTAACCATAAAATTGCAATGTAATATTATATTTTCCACAAAAACAAATACAAGATGTAAAATATTTAAAATTTTGGATGAAACTATTTTGTCTAGCCTTTCAGTTAAGTATTTGAAATGTATGCTACTTTAATATTTCCTAGCTTTAGGAAAAAATCGAAACTAGATTTACTTACTAGATTTAAAAAATATTCGACAAAGTTTGGGTTATGTTTGCCATGGAAGAACTAATTCCTACACACGCGTTAACTCCGAGTGCCCATAAGCGTATCATCATCAATTATAAATTCCTGTCTAAAAATTTCCTTATAGTACACAATATTATGATTCATGTAGTTACTATTTATCTTCGAAAATTCTGTGTTTTTTATTTTTCGAACATGGAAAAATTTGTTTTTCCCCAGAAGCACAAAATTCATAGGTATCTATTTTTACTTTCATTTAAAAATATTAAAAGAAAATTTTGAAAAATTGTTAAAATCTCGATTTCGAGTTTTCACCGGAAATAGCAGTTTTGAGATCTCTTAAATCAAAAATGTGGTTTATTAAAAAAAGGTTTGTGTTTGTGTTTTTAAGAAAATGGGTTTGCTATAAAACTATATCCTTAGTATAATTCTGTGCGGTACAGCTAGCAAATCTGTGGCTAGATACATAATCGTTGTGTTTTTCGTGAAAAATATGGAATCATTAATATATTGAATATTAAATATATAATAGAATAATGTTATAAATGCTTACAGTTTCTATATAACAAAATTCAAAAAATCAAAAGTAATACGTAGCTCATAAGCAGCTTTATATTTTAGGTTTTAATAATCCGTGGCTAGAAAAAAAGCCGGTTTTTTTCATCAAAAACATTATTTTTAATTTCAAAAATTAATCGTGTCGTCGGAAAAAAATGCTTATAATTCCCAAATGGTTAGTACAAAAAAATTAGGTTTGGTATACAAATACAGACTTAATCTTATCTTATATATATATATATATATATATATATATATATATATATATATATATATATATATATATATATATATATATATATATATATATATATATATATATATATATATATATATATATATATATATAATTGGAATCTCGGAAGGCGATAAATCGATCTAGCTAGGAATCATTTTTAGAAAATTTCATTTTATTCGTGTTTTATCGATAATTTTTTATAATGTAATGATATATTTGTTTAATATTTATAGTCATATAGTCATTGGAGTGGCTAAGTGTTAGCGTGCTGGACTCGTCTTCCGCCTCGACGTAATATAATTTCCAAACCCAACCCAACCCAACAAAACAACACAATAAAGTGAATAATATTTTTCAAATAAGATTTTGTTATTATAATTGTTTAATTTTTTATAATGTAATGATATATTTGTTTAATATTTAGTGTCATTGGAGTGGCTAAGTGTTAGCGTGCTGGACTCGTCTTCCACCTCAACGTAATATAATTTCCAAAAATCCAGGTACTAACTTCTATATGACACTTTGAAGAAACCCGTTGCTATATAAAAATTCGTTGTGTTTTTCATGGAAAATATAAAAACTTTAAAATATTGAATATTGAATAAAGTATAGGAGGATGTCATAAACGATTAAAATTTCTATATAGAAAGAGCAAAAAAATATAAAAAACTAGAATGTAAACTGTGCTTTTGTTTGACGTTTCCACAAACTCGTGGCTGGATTCATATTCTGTGGGCAATGCTTCAAGCAATATTTAGGATTTATTAGGTTATTATTTTAATAATATAAATAGGTATAGACGCTAGAAAATCCGTTTTATATAGCAGTTATATTACTGAATTTGATAGTGGCGTAGTATAGTGTGGAAACTCGGAATTTCGACTTGTTTTTGGCAATGGTTTTGAATTTTTCTAGTAGTTAACTAATAATAAAATACGAATATAACATTAGTTTTTCTCTAAAGGCTTTTGTTTTCATATAAGCGCTTTTTGGTAGTGGGGACTCCGAGAATTGAAATCTATACCTCATTTTGAAAGCTCACACGCCAATATACTTAGACTCATAATTCACTCCTAACAAAAAATTATCATGGCTTTAGGTTTATTCTACGATTAATAATCTTTGATTTATCGTTTTATTGAAGACTTAAGTGGCTAGATGAAATGGCTAAGCTTCATAGACCTTCTGTTATTATATTCCAATAATAATTTTGCCATCACTGGCATAATTAATTGAAAATATTCGTTGTCGGCAGCGGTGTCTGCTCACGAATAGATAAAAAAAATAATCCTTAATCGACCTCCTTAGAATTATGCTGAGAGTTTTCTCGACAATATTTTTTTGCAAGAAATTATATCGCCAATAGCCTGATCACAAAGTAGCAAAATAGATTTAAAAGCACCTTATTAAATTTTCACATCTAGTAAACTTATTTTTTCCAACTAGGCTAAGTCCATTTCAAACAAGCACACTATTCCAGATAATAGCTAAAATATGTAAACAATTTCTATTCATATTGTATACCCTTTATATGAGTACCTACTTATTGTGAACACACCATAATACGAGTAAATAAATCATTATGTAATGGTAAATCAATAACTAGCTAAATAGCATTGTAAACAATAATTGACACAAATTATAATTTGCTGACCAAGGTGGTAAATAGTTACATTATTATTAATAATTGTTATATATTTTTGTAATTTCAATGTTGTTGTATTCGTTAATTTGACGTGTGAGGTCAATATTTATCATATATTTATTTTTATTACATTTTTATTTATGGAATAAAAAGATATTGTTTCATGTACTTTAAATTCGTAAATCGTACTTTGGGGCTATTCTTGCTTACCAGAATCTTTGTTTTTTTTTAAATAATACTTTTTTGAGACACTAAAAAGTATTATATCAAATATTTTTTGGTTAATTTGCCCAACTTAGATTATTATGCTTTTGCAAGTAATTAAGTGTAATAGTAATTAAGTATAGTAGAAACTAATATTGAAAGAACGTAATTTTTTATATTTTTAATTTAAATGGATTAAAACTGGTTAAGCATGTAATATACTTTAATTCTAACCTACTAAAATAAATATAAAAAAAAAATAAGTGGTTTGTTTAACTTGTGTTAGTTTGTTTAAAAAGTTAAAATAAGATGAAGTTTAAAAATTTACTTCTTTTGAAACTGAAGCAACACATTTAATCATAATTAAACGAAAAGTATAAAAGTCAATTTCAAAAGTTAAAGACATATCTTCAAAAGGACAAAGTGGAATGTTGTCTTGACTAATGTGATACATAGATTTTAAGTGACAATAGACCGAAAAAAATCCTCGGTTGACTGAGTTTATAATAATTCCAAATAATTATTACAATTCCTTCGATCATTCGTACAATATTCTTGTATTGAATGTATATCGACAATACCATATTTAAATATGGAAAAAAAATACAGTTAGGTCTCCGTCCCTCTCAACCGTTCCTTTTATAGTACGTGGAAGGGACTTCGTTCCACCAGTATTGATGCTTCCACCAGTATATAAAATTTTGTAATAAAACATTCGCATTCTTGGAACGAGGATTTGTTCAATTGTTTGCATGTAAATGGTATAGCAAAATTACAAGAAATGGCCATTCTAAGAATTATCGGAGAAATTACATTATTAATTATTTTTATTTGTAAATGTAAAAAATTATTCATTTATATTTGTTAATAAATTTTAAGAAAGAAAACATTTCGATTCGAGGTGCCTATAGAGGTTAATGTATGATGGGATTTTGGTCTAATTTCAACCAATATGACGAACATCAGAATAGCAATTTTAAATAAAACTGACAACTTGTCGAAATAGTATATCTCATATTTTCGTTCACTTAAGCACCTATTTCCAAAATTCAGATCTATTGTATCCGTTATACGCCGTAAGCTTTACGATTATATGTCTATGAATAATAAGCAATGCGGTCAACTGAAAAAACAATGAGTATTTATGTTTCAAAATGAGTTAAAAAATATACAAATAATTCATTGAATATATAAATAATTCAAATATGTGTACATACTTCCGGAATTCATAGTAACGATTGTTGTATTTATTTTACTCATCATCACATGAAACGTAATACATCGTGTTAACTAACTCCATTCACTGATGCAGTAACAGATGGCGTAAAAATTTCGATATAGTAGATTTCACGTGTTGTCTTACTTATACACCATCAGATACATTAGTGAATCAAAGTCCCCTGAACAGTAAACAGTCCCTTATTCTCAAAGTGACCCGTATTATAAACGAAAAAATAAACTTACGAAAAAATAGTATTCACGTTTAAAGCAATAAAGAAGATAAAATTCAGAGGGAGGTTGATACTATTAGATACTCATGTTTGTGTTTTATGAATACTAATAGAAATACATAAGAATTATTAGTTTACTAATAAATTTTAACTCCCCAGTAGGAAATTATTGTAATGGAATGAATTTATAGATTCCCGATTTTTTTATACATATTTGCGTTCGAAGGTCACTAGAACGCTAATTCCACGTTTTGAAAGAGATGCCGATGTGTGATTGTTTGTGTGTATGTATATATACATATATATATATATATATATATATATATATATATATATATATATATATATATATATATATATATATATATATATATATATATATATATGAAGGTAGTTCCGTTGTTTCTGTCTCGATTATCTCTAGAATGAATAATGCTTTTGACGTGTACCTACTCCCCTTTGACGGCATAGCAAAAAATACCCATTTTTTAATAATATATAAATTATCTATTTTATATTCTCATCCATTGGGTTCGTTGCGTACAAGTGAAGATGGTACATAGGCTGGTAATAAAGAACAGATGAACAGTAGAACATTCCATAAAACAAAAAGGCAAGGTGCAAAAATAAAACACACAAACCTTTGAAAGAAGAAACGATCAATTGATTCGTATTGACCGAAAGAGATTTTATTAATAGAAAAAATTTAATTTACTACGGACAAAATTCAAAATACTCATAAATCAAGAAAAAGACTAAGAATGAATAGGAAAAATATGCTTTTAATTAAAACCGGACGAAATCAAAAGTAAAATCAAATTAAAACGAAGCTAGAGTGGACGAAAAAAAAATTTTGAACTTGGAATGTATGCATAATGCAACAAGCTGAAAATATAAAACTAAATTTTATATTTTTTTATACTATCTAAATTTTACAGATTGCTACTTAGACAAAATGCGAAGAATTTTCAAACGAAAAAATTATTCATATCATATACAATAGGAGAAAATGATAGTCAACGTTTGTTGCAACCAAACATGGCACTCTCATGATCATCATTCACAGCTTTTTAATAAGTGCCAGGCATAGTGATTGAAGTATTGTATTACAACTTATTAAACTGACATTGCTCACAAAGTTTTACACTTTTAAGAGTCAGATAAATCAATCGTATAAAACAAGCATCATCATCTAACATTAACAAGGCCATTAAATTCTTAGATTGTCTAAGTAAAAGTTTTATTGAATACAGGATGATCATTGCAGAAATATATGCGATATTCAAACGATTACAAATCAAATTAATCAAAATCAGTTAATTTATACGATAATAACATATTATCAGTCGTAACTAATTAGTCAGTCTGTGCTAAAAGCTACAAAAGTAACAAGAAATTGTGTATCTATTAGTTATTAGCAATACCAGTATTCGTTACTTTCCTATCGTTACTTTTGATGTATTAATGTAATCAAGTTGTGTGCACTCTCGCACTTATAGTATAAAAGTATAGCATTGTATCGAATCTTGTATACGTATTGACTTTTATAAAAACCATATACGTAGTTTTTAACGTACAGTATCATGAGTAATTAAAATAAATTGGTACTGATTTTAAATTTTATTTTTTTTTTAACAGTCATAAGTTTAACATGTATTGCGTATGTAGCCGTATTTTTGAATGACACTACGCCGATAAAGGCCTGGAGTTGTAAGAGGGAAACTGTAGAAAACCTTTACCTTTTCTGGCCGATTACTTTATTCTCACCCATGTCTCGATAGGCTAATCAACTAACCGCTCCTTTACTTAATTATATTTCACTAACTGTTAGTGTCATTCGTAACTTGCTAGTCGAAGTATTCAAACACTTAGACGTGTTATACGCCTTCACCTGGACGATGACTTGGCAGTTTATAAGTACAATTGCTAGAAAGAAAAATAATTATTCAACTATTATTTGGCATGCACAATCAGAAAATGAAACCGGAATGCATTTCTCGAAATAATATTTTACAAACATTCCTTTTTGCTTTTTAGCTTATGCTTGCCAAATTGGATTACGTTTGTATAGTTAGTTTTTAGCTGTTTATTCACAAAAATATTAGTATTTTTTATGAATTTATTTTCATTTTTATGTCCAATTTCGGTATGTAAATCCCTTTACAAGTCTCTTAAATATGTTTTTTAATAAAATATACAATATATACAATTCTTATATAAATCATAGAGAGAGTATTGCGACTACTCCGACTTCTTCTTTGCTTTAATTTTTCTAGACATGTACTCGAATTTTTCACTATAAAAGTAAGAATAATAAAATACTTTTAGAACTAAAAATAATCATTTGAAAGAATTCCGATTAATTTTAAAACTCATGGCGAACAAAATTATAGTCTAATATTCAGTTGGTGTGTGTTTTGAAAGAGATCCCTACAACATGGTCTATTAACCGTAATATAAAAACATTCAATTTTTTTTAAATTTTCGTAAATTTTTTAAAAAATTTTTTAAAAATTATCAAAAAAAGTAATTGGAAACGTGTTTGGCAAAAGTAAATACTTACTAAACTTATTAAACCAGTCAGCATAAAAAAATTAAAATCTTACAAGCTGACTATAGCGCTTTTCGGCCATGCTTACTGCGTTAGCACCTATTTTATGTCCCGGGCGAAAATTTTGTAAGTATAGTAAGTGACTAAATTTAGTAAGTACTTTCTTCGTCTAAACACGCCCATTATAATGTTATGAAATCCAGGAGACACAATCTTGAAATGAAAACGGAGGGCATTTCAGAAAAAGGGATTCTTAAGAAAATCAAAATTATATTTCATATTTAAAAATATTTTTTCGTGCATGCGGATTGAAAAAATACAATGTAAATTACATTATAGTTAATAGATCATATAGAGGTATCTATAGAAAACACATTCTAAATTACATTTATTTATTTATTCAATTTTCAACCAAGTTTTATTCAAATTAGTTTTTCAAATATTGATGAATCATTGGATGTTTTATCGAATCTTCATAAAGCTATACATACGAAATACCATTTACTGTAATACGTTATCCTTAAGGACAAAAAGGAAAATAGTAAAAAATAACGAAGCTGAACAAATTGCGTCATTTCAAAATAAGTGCTTAGAAAATTTAGACACTGACGAGATAGGTTTTCTATAGCGGAAAGAATTTTTAGAAATAATTCAATAGTCCCTTACGTAAACAATTAGTATTTATAAACATCAAAATTAAATTTTTTTCATTAAAATCATAATCTGTAACAAAAATTCCAAAAGCAAAATTTATTTCATCAACTTTGGGGGCATCCATAAGATGCTGCAAAAAAGAAATAAAATTGTCTACAAAATTTTCATTATAAACAACATTTTCAATTGTTTATATTTTACATATAATAAACCCCATAATAGTTGAACAATATGTTCACAATGGGTGTATATCTATATATTCACAAAAGTGGCTTGATTTATTGAAGGGTGGTAACACTGAAACAGATTAGAAACTTTATTCCAATGCTAGTTGTGCATATTCGGTGTTATCCTTATGTATTATACATAATAATAATATAACAAGACAACTTAAAGACGAGAATTGCTGACCAAGATGTGTAGAAGACAAGTTTACCATGAACATAATTCACCATCTTTGATGGTCATGGACTGAACAAAATTAGATACAAACCAACTTATTTTTTTTTATGAAAAAACTTTTTCTATATCATTATTTTCATACTCTCTCTAATGTTCAATCGATACATTTATACCTTATTACTTGTATGAGTTTTATACAGTAAATTTTTATCGATTTCAGGATTGTTGATACTCTACCTTTTTGTTAATTTTTTGATACGACATTATTATTTTAGCCACGAAAATTGTCATGAAAAATTGTATGATTTTCTCCAACGTTTAACAGTTTGACTTTTGGAAGGTCGTATAAATCCATTCTTTTATCTTTCAATGATGCAATCTTGTTAATGCTAAACGAATGGGATGAATTGGTACACGATCAAACTAGATAGGTCTGTTTAGGAAACTCTTGCCACATAGTTTTTCGAATCGCTTTCCATACTGGAAACAATGTTGAAATGAACTAATATAGATATACTAGAGTAGCTGAAAATGTAATTATTGTGTATGTTATTAAATATATTTTATAATTTTATAATTGGTTTCACCACTACAACATGATAAAAATTAAAATACTTAAAACATAAATGTGCTTATTCACAAACATAATAGCACGCATTTTGTGTATTCTATTACATCTATCTAAGTTGATTTTAACATTGGAAAAAGGTTCAACATTGGAAAAGGGAATAAGGATTTGTATATACGGATGGCATCCAATTTGTTTTTGGAAAAATAGAGCTTATTGCAAAAAAATGAATAAACTAAAAAATAACTTATTTTTCATATTTTTTAAATTAAATAATTCTCTTTTGAAGTCGGCGCTAAAGACTCAATATGCTCAGTCAAATATTAATTCATTGGCACCGACTTCAAAAGTTAAATGGCTATAAAGAAATTATTTAGTTTCAACTTTTTTTTTTTTATATTTAAGTTTTATATTAAGTTTATTTAAGTTTTTTTTAGGTTTATATTTTTTCGAAAATTTTTACATTTTAATTTCGTAGTCCTTCCTATCCAGTACTTTTTTAAAAATATCATGACATTTCGGAAAGACTAATGATTTATCAGCAGCTTCTAATATACTCTTCATTACTCTTTCATGGACAGACAAAGCCTAAGATTTAATCAATTTTTTATTAATTAAAGTTGTGAGCATTACAGAAAAATTAAGATCTATTGCTAAAAAAAAAATTCATGTGCTGGGATTCGAACCCAGTCTTCTTTCTTGGAAAGCAAGTAAAAATAAAATGCGCTGCTAATCATCTTAGTATGTATAGATCAGAGGTAACTGATAATCTGCGCTTAGGGAAAACCGGTTGAACCGGAGAAATTGAGGAAACAAAGAAAAACAATTAATTGAGGGTTTTAAAATAGGTAATTATTATCATTTATTGTTATTATTGAAAGGTGAGAATAATTTTTTTAGACAGTAATTAATTATTAAACAATATTTGTTATTATTCCGAGAGTTAGCATGAAATTACTTTAGATGCCGGCTAGTGGAGGCGCGACCGCTTGACACATTTCCCATGATGCATTGCAGTATTGGAATACCTTCTTATATATTATCTTAATTTTTTGGTAATATATTTCTGCACTAAATTGAGATCAATTCTGGGAATATGACGGTAGTAAATTTTAATTAAATTCATTATTTTATCACTTTTCTATTTGTTAATTTTCTAATATAAAATTAGTATCTTCTTTTACTAATAAAGAATTAGATAAAAGACTTTTTATTTGTCCGGAATACTATTTGAATTGAATTAATAAATAAAATATGTGTTTTCTATGATATTATACTCGTGGAATTTTATAACGGAGCCGTGATTTATACAAAATGTATATTACAAATTTTAGTTAAAACTGATAGTTTGAACTAATTTTACATTAAAAATTTAAATAATTTATTTATGACTAATTGTTTTTCGAAGTCTGTGTTTGCGAATAATTTTTTATTTGTGAGATGCCTTATTCCCGATGATTATTTGAGTTTTATTTTTATTATTTTTCACTTTTGGCAAATATTTTTGAAGGCGATTCTATTTCCAATGTAAAATGTTTTTTTTTTTTTTTTTTTTATTTAGTAAATTATTCTACCAAATAAAATATCTTTTGTATGATACAAAATCATCAAATATTTTTATTGTTACCCCCCCCCCCACCATTACTATAATTTTTGAATATTTTGGAACCTACTTTTAAGTATCATAGTTTAAAACAAATTTCACGATTTTTATATTTAAATTAAAATTTTTGATTAACATGTGTAAAATCGAAATCTGTAATTAAAATTATATTTGACTTTTTAATATAACTTCTATTTATTGGTCATATCATAAGAGATATCTTCAAAATAATTAAATTATAGTATTAATACAAGTATTATCATTATATTTCATGTCATATAAACAGAAAATTATGTAATGATGAAACTAATGTCTAATTAATTACCTTTTTACGTTATTAATTAATTACCTTTGACCTAATGACATTTTTTGGAAGGAATTATATAATAATATATATATAAGTTCTAATTAGAGGATATTTTTTATAGTTACTCCTTTAACAACTGTCCATTGTGTTTTATTCAATTTCCATTTACTTTATTTCTACTACCTTATTAAGTTCTGTTTCTTAAGGTTTCATGACTGGAATTTTTATAGCTTTTGTAGTTTTATATGATGAAAATTAAATCGGCTTTCAACTGTATACCTGTTTTGGTATTCATTAATTGAGTTCAGATGTGAAAGTGGCCGGGAAGGGAGATTGGAATTTACTTTAGAATATACTAGCAACAAATTTGTTAATAGTCTAAAAGCCCGTGAACCCCAGACCTTCAATATTTTATAAAAGCTGAAAGTATGTCAGCGCATGTTCCCAGCACAGGTAAGAATAATATGTCTAGCATTAATGTCAATCAGCACATTCCTATTTGAGAAATATTTTATTTCGCTTAAAAGCCTCAAGTACACCTTTCGGCAAATACGTAATGATGTTCTTTCTCACATCTTTCTATTATTATACGCTTATTTATTAAAATGCAAACTGTTCTGTACTAATTTCAATAGGCTTAAACAAAAAAAGTTGTGAAAACTATAAAAGTTTACAATATCAGACATGACGCATAATCAAAAATGAGATAATTCGTTTGTTTTCAAAATAATAAATATGCTTTATATATGTTTGGAAGATAACAAGGAAGTTCCTCCTGTTTATATTTATAAAGTAAACTTAGCCTTAAAAAAAGAATTCCAATCCTATTATTAAGTTAAAGTTTTCTATTTTTTGTGACGTAGAATAAATGATGTAGGAAAATTAGTATAGTCATCTTAATGTCTGTACTGAACGTTGATTCTGTACAAAATTAGACAAAGCAGCGGCTACCTGGTGTATAATTATAAATTTTTCGGTTCATAAAAGTAATACAGATCAATTCCAAGAACATAAATGTATACAATTGCAACTGGTTTAAGAGTTAACAGAAAAAAAATACCATGCGAACTAATATTTACCGTTGATATTAGATTTATAAATATAATTCTATGTATAGGTGATATAACTCTCGGTGCAGAGGTATATTGAAATAAAAAAAGTATCTATTGTTTATAATAACTTACACGGTTTTAATGGCGGATGAAAAAATTATTTATGTACTATGTCTCACAGAAATGATCATCCTATATAAATGAAGGTACGTGATTTTATCTCATTGATTTGAGAATAAGAAGTATTTTAATTTAATTTTTAAAACTTCATACATATTCCAGACCTCTAAATCTATATGATTAATAACAAATAAAAATAGAAAGTTAAAATAATAACTTACAGAGATAATTGTTTAGATACTCGACAAATGGTATTAATCATAAGCATTTTTAGTCACCTATTTTTAATCATTCGGAACATAATATACAAATATCCAATCTATATAGTTACTTTTACACTGTATAATAATATGTATTATAATTATATAATGTGTTAGATAGTTCAATTTGGATTGAAATTGGGGCATTCCAAACATTTGACGAAAAAATGTTTCAAACAAAAGTTGTTTCATGTTAAAAAATAACCATATTTTGTCCTTAAATTCACCTTCGATCTTTTATGGTTTAAAACATGGGTCATTGGATCCAATGAACCGATTTTGTTCTTTATCGAACTTAAACTCACTTTTTATGTCTTTAATGTGTCACCTAAATTTCAACCTGCTATCTTTTTTCGTTTTTTAGATATCTTGTTGAATCAAATTAGACGATTCTGTGAACACGTATACGAAATATTTTGGTTCGTGCTTCAATTTTTTCTAGCATCACTAATTTTAGACTATTTATTTTACTCTAAAATATTGCATACATGTCGAGAACGTTATAACGTTATAACCTTGAAAAACTTATTTATGATCAAAATTAAAGTAAAAAGAGTGTGATTATAACGAAACTCAGATCCTTGCTATAATTACTACATTTTCATAATTAATACTAGTTACCCGACTTCGCTTCGCTTTGTTATATGTTCTAGTTTTGTTCTGCTTCTAGTTTTTGTACATCAATCATAAAAAAATCTTTAATGTATCTGTAATGTCCGATCAAATTTGGTGAAGAACCAGAATGCGAAATTTCATGTTCCTACTATAAGTAGTTTCCGCCCTACGTTAATTTTGTAAAAAAAATTACCATATTATAATAATATAGGTAGATTATGATTATTTTTTGTTTCGAAACGTCTTGATTATATATCTACGGGATGTTTGGATATTTGCGTTAAATACTGGCTGATTTTTAAAACTTACGAAGACAAACTAAAACTGCCTACAAAGTTACCACAACATTCATCTTGAATAATACGATTATCTTGAATTTTATCTGAGCAGTATAAAAAACAGCATCAACACAAAAGTTGGAATATAGACTGAAAGACTGAGCAGGTACATCATTACCGATAGAATTTATTTCACATCCAAGTATTTGTAAATAAAGATTTTTGTATGATTTAATTACATTTATTAGATATAGCCTTTTGATTTGAGAGCCATTATTATCCTTCTGATGATGGAGTAAAAATCCACCAGATAGATGCCATGCATCTATCTGGTGCATGGCATCCAGATGAATTGTCTAAATATCCATGGTGAATTGTCTAAATATCCATGGTGAATTGTCTAAATAACAGATTTCAAATTAAGCATCAAAACCTCTTGACTACCATTTAATTTTTCATTTCAAAATTTTCAGTCTCTCTGCGGGAATATTTTACACTTTGACAAATAAGAGGTTATGACTTGGAGGTATTTAATTTTGAACTTATAAGGGATGCTATTGGAATCACCTCGAAACCGGGAATGAAGTTATATTTTCATAGCACAATATTAATATTATCAATTGGACGCGATTAAATTTTGGACAAAATATTGCAATTCAATCCCAGGGATCCCAATTGTCAGGGATCTCAGTTACTAAAGATCTTACTTATAAATCAGAAGAAGAAAGAGAAAAAGAAAACTGCAAATATCAGTCAAATTTGTTTTGAAAACAAACTGCTTTTGTTTGACATATTTTTTCTAAAACAATTCAATTTTCGTCTCAATTCCATTTCAAATGCTCCATTTTATATAAATATTTTTTACGGAAGTTTTTAGCGAGACTTTGTAAGATCCCCCTCTTTTCCTATTATAGTTTAATTTTACAAACCTGTTCGACCACTTAGTATTGCAAATTGAGTATGAATATTATCATTCGGAACGATTTTAGAAAAATCAATCATTGAATTAATGTTTTAATCTATTCATTTAGTCCAAATATTCATGTAGCACTCTGTGTTAGTGTACATGTAGCTAATAAGCTAATGTTATACAAATACATAAATATTATTGCAAAAAACTTTTGTACGATGTGTAACCTGGGTACATATTATCAAGTTACCCTGGAAAAAGACTAAATAAATATAAACAACAATTGTGTATTAGTAATAGTTACACATTCACTAGTTAATACATTTTATGTATTAAATCATACAATAATAATAAATTGTTATATTCTAATGAAACATTCATTAGTCAATGTACACATTTACGAATTATATTGTATTTACCGTCTGCCGTATGTTTATATACAATGTATGTATGCCATAGATAATATGGAGTTATATGGAAGATGATTAATCATAATAAAAACAGAAAAAACATTGTGAGAAATTCCCCACAACGCTAATTACCCAGCGTATGGTATATAGTATATACTTGCTATATACACATACATTCCGTAATACCGTGTGCCATGAAATCATATTATTAATTTATATTAAAATAGAAATTTAATTTTAGTACTAATCGTTTCTCATACGCTTCATATTATTTAATTAAAGTACCCTTTTAAAAATTTTCACCGAAAATTATCATTTAGAATTAGTATCTAGAATTTTTTTTTAAATTAGAGAACCTCTCATAAAAATTATTAAGTGTCAAAAAAATATATTTATAAGAAATAGGGGATAGTCGTTTTTCACGAATATCTTTACAATGTATATGGGAAGAAATTATTATTTTAACCCAGTACATATGACCATTATTTATGATCAGAGACGTGCCGGATATCCATATTCAAAAAAATTCTTCCGGAAGAAAAAAGATCCGTGTTCGTATACGTAAAAGTATGTTTTTCAGCGTGTCTTAAACGAATCTTTAACATTATAAAGTTTCATTATGAATTTATAAGTAAATGTAGCAGTAAACTACTGTTAAATCCTATTAAGATTATTTCTTAAAAATTACATATTTGACAATAATTTAATATTTCAATCCTTATTGTAGTGAACTAAGTGGTAACTCTTGTAGCTGATTACCTTATCATAAGCTACTAATTAGTAATTACTTTATATAAATTCAGATTTATTTTCAAATTCAATATTATTCAAATCAAACTGCTAAGTGATATCACAATTATATTTCATTCAATAAACAATCACATTTTAAAGAGATTCAAAATATTATACCCATTGATTAAGTTGAATACTTAAGTTCCATTTCCGTATCTGCGGATATGGATACTGATTATCACTGATTAACGACTTGGTACGTCCGTGACTATGGTACAAAAATTTCGGAGAAATTTATTTATTTTTTCAAATATGAATAACCTTTTTTGAGAGATCTTGAAAAATAAAATCCCTCTTTTTTACCCGACTGCTGAGAAACTAAAAAAGTAGGGTTCTGTATTTATATGTTTCTCCGGGTTTGATCTTAACTACTAAACGACTCTTTCAATACATTATGATTTATCATTACATTCATTTTTATTGTACAAGCACTAGGTGAGTATAATAAAATTTAAAAATCCTAAACCGATTTTTGAGTTTAATTAATATGTTCTTAAAAATATTTCGTTCTTCCGAACCTATCAAGTGAAGTAAATTAAGCGAATTTATTTAATGTTATAACTAAAATATATACAGCTTATAAGTTCCAATACAATTTGAGATGATAAACAATTGAATGGCCATTATGATGTAATTTATAGAATATCGGACCCACAATAAAGGGAATGAGTTCAATTATTATTTGGTTGGATGTGTTATTTTTCAATTTGTTTATCTTGTTTAACAAAATTTTTTACGAGTCTCCATTTTTAAGATATTACTTTTATCGTACCCAATTTTTGAAAAACTACAATTGTTCATTTTTGTGTCGTTGAGATGTTTATGTATAGATTTAAAGTTTCAAAAACACCTGAGCCGCATTGAATTAACGAATTGCGCATTAAATAATTGTTTATATAATATGAATATCTTATCCGATGTTATGGACTCGAATGAGAAATTGGAAATAAAATATCAATTTTGACTCCATCTCTAGGTAAATGTATCTCTTTGCGCTAAAATCCTGAACATTTTTCAGTATCTTACTAGCTTTACAAAATATTTGTCAGACAACCGTGAGTATAAATTTAAGGAACATTCTGTATCTAAATATTATAAATATTATTACAATATACCCGCATGTGTGCCATGCTACAAGCAGAATACAGAGAAAATTCGATGAGTACCACCTGCATTATTAACACATTAACATATATTTTTTTCATATAATTTTTGTGATCTATTTTGTGATTATTAGCAAAAATATGTTGGACAAAAAATTTAGACACTAATATTTTCATGCAATTTTTGATAGTTTGCTTAAGTTACGACGATGATGTATTTTTATGATTAACAAGATCTGTTGCAGAATCGGCTCCAGAACAGAGAATAGTGGAACGACATTGTTAATTATAAAATTTAAAATAAAACATATCCATTTTGATATCTTATACAATTTTAAACGAAATAAAATCTTGTCGCAAGAATATATGTTGACACAAGTACCTGGTTTTATATACAAATAATTGATTAATTTTTACTTTCTTTTACTAGAATTAAATTAAAGTATTGTAATCGTGTCAAAATATCGACTTCGAGGATTCATCGGAATTACATCTTTTAAGGTCTACTGAATCTAAAAATACGATTTTCAAAAATTGGCTTGTGTGTGTGACATCGACTTCGAATAGAAAACTTTATGCAGAATTCACCACCAAACTTGGTATTTTGTGTTTATATAATCTATAGATGTACCGCTAGCATTGGGTGAAAATCGGACCTCATTCTTGTGATATCCAGATTTTTTACTTTTTTTCGACGATGGCAGCAATAATTTTCTCCAAACTTAGCATACCTATCCATTTTATGATAACTTTTATATGAAACATTTCTCATAGAAAAAACACATAATAGAGAAAAATTTAATTAATCATATTTAGCTTCACATAGTTTAATTCATTTATTTCTAAGGTTTTTTTCTGCTATTAGTTTCGCTTCTCGTTTTGTTTGCTTACAAACACACAAATAAATATTCATTAAAGTAAAGAAAAGTAAAAGATAGTTCTAAAAGTCCTCTGTCGCAGCGGATTAATTAATTAAATAAATCTATACGCTACGCTTTTATGCTTCATGAACTTAAATGTAACAAAATGATATGTTTAATTTGCTTCAAAGCTTATTTTCTCTCTTTAGAGAAAAAACATTCTCATATAGTTTTCAGCCACCTCCTTCTTGGGTCAAATTTTGTAAATGAAAACGTGTTTTATATGAGCAATTGTTTTAGATAATTTTGACCCATTTTAAAAATCTAATCTTTCATTTTTTAAGTATAATTATCTCAGGACACAATTTTAAATTTCTCTATAAATTGTTATTTTGATATCGCTTGTTAAAGGTCTAATATTTAACGAAATATTTTTGAATTTTAGCAGGAAATA
This sequence comes from Chrysopa pallens, assembly GCA_020423425.1. Classification (NCBI taxonomy): domain Eukaryota; kingdom Metazoa; phylum Arthropoda; class Insecta; order Neuroptera; family Chrysopidae; genus Chrysopa; species Chrysopa pallens. The sequence continues at coordinate 81,711,740 of CM035592.1, read as the reverse complement.
CCGATGAATTATTTCGAATTCTATTTTTCCAACGAAAGAGTAGTTTCCTTTCTAATGATACAAGAAAGAATCAAAATTATAGATATTTGACAATTTCAATTGTAAATTTTTATACAAAGAAGATTCAGGTTACTAAAACAGGTCACGATTTTTCACATGTCTGTGCATCCGAACATAAGCTCAATTAAAAAAAATGAAAATAAAAATAACAGTGACAACTGATTAGATACTCGACATATAGCTGAATATCAATGTTTGAACTATTTTTATTGATTGGCATTCATAATACACTTTAAGTATACGTCTAGGCACTTATAAATACATATATAATAATAATACGTATTGCAATTATACATGTATTTATTAGTAAAAATTTGAGTTGAAATTGTTGGGATTCTAAGCAATTTATGAATAATTTTTTTTTGTTTAAAAAAAACAGATGATTTTTATTTTTGAATTTGTTTTCTATCTCTTTGATTGATTAAAAAAAAAAGGGGATGATTTTTATTTTTGAATTTGTTTTCTATCTCTTTGATTGATTTGTTACCACAAACAGACAGGAGGGCAGGCGGAAAGACGAACAAACAGCCTTTTTCTTAATTTTGTTATGTTTAGTTTTTTCAATCTTTTTAAACCTTACGCAAAAACAAATATATTCTGATATATTATATATATCCATCGAGTGTAAAAAGTCAATGGGCTCTAAAATTACAAAATATCATGATGAATGTAATCTATTCTATCGTTATTTGCATTGTGATTAATTGATAATGAATATGGTAGTCTCTTTAGGAGAATGAGATTCGTTTGTTATAAACTGGACTTTCCCGTGTTACACTCACTACGATTTGTTCATAAATATACCTTAGAGTTTGGATTATTAGAAATAATATTAATATGACAAAACAAGTAAATTCTTATCACTTTTATTTGTAAAAAATTAATCTGGAAATCCTATTATTGAACACTATAATTGAATATAAGTTTAATTTTGAAACAATTACCTCTCTCAATGATGCATTTGTATATTGCTAGTCCACATGAAAGACCTATATTTAAAATATATGATGTGTTTCCAATTTTTAATCAAAATACAAACGCCCAACAGTTATTGCTAGCAGCGATATTATACACAAAACTAATAAAAAAACATTTTTAACCCAAAAAATGTTTGAATATTTTCTCATAGGTGGATGTAGAATGGGATAATTGGTCGAAAAAGATTGGGGTACTGGATGATAGCGATTAAATCCTGATATACAACATAACCATTGTTGTTACAACAATAATAACACCTGTAATATTGTAACCAATGGTAATGTTAGGTTTTAATCATAATATTATTTCTGTTTGAAACCCGTTAGAAATTAATGATTTTATTATAATTTTATATTATAAACTAAAATTATATGGGTTTAATCTTTGACTATTGTAATTATTTGTATTCAAGAATAATAAATTAATTCTACACCTCTACTAATTTCTCCTACGCAAAGGTTTCACAGTTCCTCATAATAAGACTCGAAGTTTATTATAACGAAAAATTATTATTGTTATTAAAAACATTTTGAATTTATTAATTTTTATTCATTTAATTTAATTATTTATTTTTTTTTTTAAATTTTAATTTATTTCATTTTAATTTTTTTTTTAATAAATCAATTAATGAATTTATTTTTTAATTACACTTCCAAAACAAAAACATACACTTTACATAAAATTCGCAATTAAATTTTTCATATAACGCATGTTATTATTACATCATTTCCATAAAAAATTTAACTCCGTCCCGTTCACGATATCTGCACTCTTATACATGTATATTGAGCGGAAAGATGTTAAAAACCAATAATTGGCATACGAGAAAAAGTATGATCTGTCATTCAATATCTTAGATAAAATCCGAATTAAAATCGGATAAGACGTTTTGGCGTGATTTGCGAATATTCACACAATCAGATCAAGAGATAAGAGTTTTTTTTATTTGTTTCATTTGTGTAACATGTTTTAGCTACGTTTGTGAAAATTTATATATCGATATTGCATATTCATAAATTCCAGGACTAAAATTTGTGTTATTAGTTTTCGACAGTTTCTCAAAACTCAGCGCTAATAGCAAACATTATATTCAGTGGTGTATTCTCATTATATAAAAAGAATGAACCAAAATAAATGCTATATACTAATTAATACATAGAGACATCGGACATACAAAATAAATTTATTTTATAAACATTATATGGACCAACAGAATTTACTGTCACCTCGGGGCTACTTTACTATGATACATTACCGTTAAAAGTGCACACAAGTACTGTTTAGTTATGTTTTTGTTTATTATTTTGTTTCAGATTCAGTTTTAGGGTTGGTTGGCTTACAGATATTTACCTACTCGAATAGTATCATCCATAGCTTTCTACCCTAATTTTCACAACCCCCTTACAAACCCACTAATGTAAATATGTATATTAAATAATATGGTACAACGTATAACTTATGTTTCATTAATTTTATATTCGATAAATATCATTTTGACATCTCACGACTTTAATATCATTTAAATATCCAATTTATATTTAAGTTTTATCCTATCATATAATACTTTATAGATAATATTTAAAAGATAACAAATTGGTAAAGCACCTGAAAAACCATACGGTTATAGAGAATAAAAGAGTCAAACTATTAATTCGCAAAATAAAAATTAAAGAACTTAAATATTCAAGTAACCTGTATATTTTCTTTTTAATTATAATATCTATTATATAATATCTATTATAAACTGCTTGAAACATTTAACTTTGTATAATTTTCACAAAATTGGAGTAAATAATGCATACGACCCCAAAATTATAAGAAATCTTATTAATAAAAACGAACAAGATATGCAAAATTAACTATTCCCACCTATTTCATCTAAAATAAACAATTGTTATGTATCTCTTTCACATGTAGGCCATATCTCAAAACAAATTGGAAACCTCTTTCGGAAACATGATATACAATTAGCTTATAATAAAAAAAATGTCATCCTTAATAAAAGTGGTGTTTATAGATTATCTTGCTCGCAATGCGATGCCGCTTATGTTGATCAGTCAGGTATATCATTTTTAACCAGATACAAAGAGTACATTAACAGTCAAAAAACTTCTTCTAACTTCTCCATTCATTTTACCAATTCAGGTTATAAAATTGATAGTCAATACAAGCCGAAGGTGTTACATATTTGCGACAAAAGACCTTTATAACTCCCCTTTATTAAAGTTGAAATGGCAAATATTGAAAAAATATGTAGTAACTACACTCACAATTTCATTACTCAGAATAATCTTTCCTGTTTTCCCTATATATTTCCAAAATAAAATAAATAATTACTCATTAATTGATAATGAATGACTGTATAAATCGAAAGTGCACTCGTAATTTTAAAAAAATCTTAAAGTAAAAATAAGATGAAATTATAAAAAAATGGATTTTCACAAAATAAATTATACAAAATAAATTATCTGTCAATTTTCTAGTATCTACATAAATATTCATTACACAGGAAGTCACATAAATAATTTTTTTAGAATAAATAAAAGTAAAGTATCTTCTAAGACTGCAGTCATACACATCATCGACATAACATGTCGATGTAAGAATGTAGTCATACACTTAAGACTGCAGTCATACAATGTATTTGATACAATACATTGTATCAAAGTGAAATATCACACTGGCATTAATAATTCCAAGGCACGTTAAAGTTGTATGCAAAACAATAAATAAATATATCATAAGAATTACAACGAATTAACATCTTTGAAACGTATTTTAAGAGGAATGTGAACACATAATCACACTATTTTTATGTACAAATAGCTTAAAAACTAATTACTCAAAACTAATGAAATTTGATATGCGGAATATTAACATGAAAACGACACGCCCAGAAAAAAATCACTGCCCTCAGGGCATCAGTATTTCATTTATTTGATTATTAGGATAATTGACAGGTGAATTTTACGAAACATTATGTTAGAATGTGTAAAGATTGAGGATGTTATCATAAATGACCATCCTGATGTGTAGTACAGTCAATTAAACTCTAACACACTATTCTAGTATCTTATGCAAAACTACTGGATGTATTTGATACCTTGCATGAAATTATTTTGTAATTATTGAAACATCTATCATGTATATCACGAAAAGTCGACTTTCTTCAAATGAAACCTTGCCTGTAATCGATTTTGAAGAAATATTTTTCCATAACTAAGAAGTAGATTTTATGCTTAGTTCACTTCTATTTACGAAGTCTACTAGCATAACGAGAAAAGTGATAATGAAGTTAATTAAGTAAACATCGGTTAATGGATTTTCCAAAGGAAAAAGATTTTTTATGGGTATGTATCTAGTTTCACAGTGATAAAATTTGAATAGAAATGCCTACTTTTATGTTTAATCCTCATTGGTATTGTATGTGTGTTGTATTCGCACTTCAAAATGCAATTCCAGTCCTTCGTTTTTATATCGATGAGGCCTATTTGATTATGCAGAGGTGGACACATTTAGTCTGATAAAGATAGAGACCCAACCGCGTATGCTTATATATGCAGCCCGATAGGCATTACACCTAATCCAACTGCATGTCAAAGTACAGAAACAGTTTCATTTTAATCTCAGCTAGCTGCTTTTATAAATCTAATCTCTTATACAGCAAAGATAATTTAGAGAATACTTTAACTTCTAAAACGGACATAGCCAAAGAACAGCAATAAAAAGTCAAAGAGAATAAGTTAAGAACGTGAAAAGATAAGTAAGAAAATAAAAAAAGATAATTTAGAGAATACTTTAACTTCTAAAACGGACATAGCAAAAGACCAGCAATAAAAAGTCAAAGAGAATAAGTTAAGAACGTGAAAAGATAAGTAAGAAAATAGGCATGATAAAACTAACATGGTCATGGACACCTTAGAAGTGATGGCTAGTCGAGATATGTTTTTTTACAATTGTTTTCATTTTAGATTTTGTTGATATCTTTGTGTTCTGTTTTAATTAACTGATTAAAAATTGGTATAAAATAAATATTTTGCAAAAACCACCACTAGCTTGATTTGTTTAGAGCCTCCTAAAACCTACTACGACCTCACCCGGAATTACCCAATATAAAATTTGGCTCTTTTCTCAGGATATCTCAAATCATAACTTCCATTTATTGTTGAATGGTTAAAGAAAGTAAAACATATCTTCAATACATTATAAAAAAATGCCAATGGAATAATAATTACTATTACTAAAAAGTGAAAAATATATCTATATATATATAAATCAATGCCACTTTTTGTTGAAATTTTATACCTCAAGAACGGGCTCACCTATCCAAACCAAATTTTTAGGCTTTGTTCGGACTATTTAGTAGACGATTTATGTGAACTTTGGTTTATGTGAAGTTATCGGTCCAGCGGTTCTTCATTTATCACATTTTTTGTAAGAAATGAATTCAATCAATGGCGGATCATTTTGTTAATGAATATTTAACTGTCAATTTGTTGATTACCTTGGAACTGTACAACGAAACTTTGATAATAATTGAAGATATGTGAAGATTTGACCGTAAATTGCAACGTGAGCAGGAATTCAATTCTAATGATTTGTGTTTATTTGTACAATCGAATATAACTAAAGTTAATATTCAGCAAAACCATGTATATGACATATTCCAATAATGCAGATGGATTATATTTCTTGGGTGCACCTGGTCGTACAGTCAAAACGTTCGTTATATCATTGATTTTAGCGACTATTCGATCGGAACAGAAAATTTCATTAGCCCTTGCATCTTCGGGAATTGCTGCTACATTATTAGAAAGTGGTCGGACCGCACACTCTGCATTAATATGGCCATTGTATGTACAGATGATAGCAATATTTTGAGAAATTCTGCTATGGCAAAACTACTGCGATTAACGTCAATTGTTTTATGGGATGAGTGTACAATGGCGAATAAAAAATCACTGGAAGCATTTAATCAAACAATGCAAGATATACGTGGTAATCAACAGATTTTGGGTGGTGGTTTGATATTACAGTCAGAGATTTTCGTCAAACATTGCCTCGTGTTTGTCATTCCTCGATCAACTCCTGCTGATGAAATTAATGCCTGTTTGAAGTCATCAGTTATTTGGAGATATGTACACAAATTGACACTGAACAATAATATGCGTATTCACCTACAAAATGATCCAGGTGCCCATGAGTTTTCAAAACAATTGTTGGAAGTTGTGGATGGCAAAATACAAATCGACAGAACTTTCCGTTGTCAATTTTTGTACATATCTCCAAATAACTGATGACTTCAAACAGGCATTAATTTCATCAGCAGGAGTTGATCGAGGAATAACAGGCAATGTTTGACAGAAAATCTCTGACAGTAATAATAAGGTTTGATCTTTGTACAGAACTATTTTTGTACAATTGCGCAATCGATAGATGAATTGATTGAATGTGTTTTTCCTAATATTCTTCAGAATTACAGAAATTTGTATTAATTCTTCAGAATTACAAAAACATGATTGGTTGAGAGAGCGCACCATTTTAGCACCGAAGAACATTCATATCAATGCCATTAATATTCAAATTCAAGCGAAACTGTCAGGTGTAGTCACGACATATAAATCAATTGACGGTGTTATGAGGCAATGAATTATCTAATTGAATTCTTTAATTCATTGGAACCGGCTGGTATGTCACCGCATTGCTTGAATCTGAAAGTTGGTTCATTGATAATATTATTGCGAAATATTAATCCACCAAAACTGTGTAATGGCACCCGTTTGGCAGTGGAAAAGTTATTGCCAAATTTGATTGAAGCTACGATCTTAACTGCTAAATCAAATGGAGAAGTTTGATACCGCGTATCCCTATGATACCAACTGATATGCCATTTGAGTTCAAACGATTATAATATCCTGTGCGTTTATCATTTGCGATATCCATCAACAAGGCCCAAGGGTAAACACTCCACGTTTGTGGTGTGAATTTGGAGGAATCATGTTTTTCACATGGCCACCCTTACGTTGCCTGTTCCAGAGTCGGTACCTCCAGCCGTTTGTTAACTGATGCTCAAAATGGAAAAACAAAATATATTGTTTATCCAAATGTTTTGGTTTAAGTTTTAAAATAGCTAGCATCTTAATAACGTATTTTTTATTTCACTAAATACGTAGCGAAGCACGTACCGGGCCGCTAGTTAAAATATAAAATGAATGATAAAATATCATCCTGCAAACCGTGAATTATTTTTGCCTATAAAATGGTAGCTCAGATATTTCACAAAGTGTAATAAAATTTTTATTTTTATTATTAAATTTGAATGAAAAACAAGAAAACTGAAATTTATTCACATTTTTTATAATAATTATAATTAGTATTAATTTATTCAAACGTAATTAATTTATTACGTTATAAAAAACAATATTTTACACATACACACAAACCCAACTTCATATTCGAGTTTAGTTTGGCACATTATTTTAAGCATAGGTATATTTTTAAATATAATTTATATTCATACCAATTTTATTATTCATTTAAATACAAAAATTACAGTATAAGAAAACAAGTCTTTAATTAAATTTAATTTTCCGCTAAAAAATTTTGTAAAAAACTTAATAAAAATAAATGATTAAAAAGTTTAAAATAACGTGTCTTCCCTGCCAAAAAACGGAATAAAAACAGAAAGAGGTGTCATGGGACACCCGATATATCCTAAGATATCCCTTATGTCCCTTTCGCTGTGTAATATGTATTATTAAAAAGCAACCAAAGTGGAGTAATGATAATAAAATTGTAAGTTTTTGTTTGTAAAATTATAATAGAACATTAAAGAAAAAATTGAAACAAATTACGGCTGATCATTGCGGTGGCCAAAAAAAAAAAAAATAAACACACAATGTTAAAACTAATTTTAATCATAAATAAAAATCTCAAATTTGTAAAACGTTAGGAATTTTTTTTTAGATTTCAAGGTCTTACTATGCGTTTATCAATTAATTTATATATTACTTCTATCAAAGAAACAGATTTTAACTTTATAAAGATTACTTTAAATTCCTAAAAATAAAAGCATAAATTTGAAGTGTGTCTTTTTCTGTATTTAAAGGCTAAGGATAATAATGATTTGATACCCATAGTTGAGGAAACTAACTTCAATTTTCATTTGTAATGAACTAAATAAAACTTCATTAAACTTTGAGAAACATATGTAGATATAAAAGTATGTTGAAAGCAATAACTGTTTAGGTAAATTATGCATTGCTTAGTCAATTCAGAGATATTACGAAAAATGATACATCATCATTAAAAGCAACAAAGGCTTTCATTCGACATACTGTAGTAGTGGAAAATTTACACATTTAAATTTTAAAAAAATGTTTTTGATACTTTTTATCCAAATGTTAACAAGGAAGATTTTAATGAAGGGATAATATTTGTCGAAAATTGTTGATGTCATGGGAGGCAGCCAACAATGGCTACAACTGATTCATGGAAACTTTAACTGGAAGTTGCAAACTATAGATTTTCTTTAATGTAGTACTTTGTTTATAGTGTGTAAATTGATTTAAATATAATAATCGTAATAATAATTCTACAAGTTTATTTTATCAAGATGGTTTTCAAATTGTAATCAAGACTATCGAAAGCTAGTAATTAATAATAAACACTGATTTGAGTGACTGAATAATGGATATTATCTATAGAATAGTAATATGCTAAAGACATTGGACCGACTGCCGCTTGAATCATTCGGCACGACATAAATTGTTATTGTCATTACTATGCGAATCATAAATGCCTGATAATTCTGACTGTCCTTTGGCTGATCTATTCAAAAAGCCTTCTATAGAATTGAAGATTTAAGTTTACTTTATTTAAGTTAACTTTATTTCTAAATTTTATATGGATATATTCAATCTTGGTGTTTGTGTTGAAAGAATACAATCATCGACTAATATAATGAATATTGTCTGAAATATGCTGTTAACATGTATAACGTAATTGTGATTATAGATTAATAGTTAACGGGAAATCTGTGAAACCGAATCGTTAATACAAAGTGCAATTTTCTTCTTTTGAATCTAATTTAAAATAAATTTAATCGAATGAATATTGGTTAAAATTTTCTTTATGCCCGCAACACATGTGTTGAATATTTTTCTTTTCAGCATAAAGTCACCTTTATACCGACAGTTTTATTAGTATTGGCTTTTATACAGACATTTCATGTAATACCTATGTAGTATTTTTGTATTTGATATTATAGAAAAATACGGTTTGATATGAATCGAAAATTGAAGCATCAAGGGTTACGTACGATAGTTTTCTTTTTGGTATCGGCCATGAAATTATATTATTAATATTCATATAGAAACAGCTATGAGTATACCGTGATAAATACAAAAATTTTTTATTAGTTTCTTAGCAATTATCTAATTTCTCTTCAATAATCACAACATAATAATTTCTTAAGACATAAGAATTCCATATTTTCATAAGTGCTGCTTATATATACTGATACTTGCCTCGATACCTCGAGGGCAACTTTCATTACGTTTCATTCTATCGATTTTGAAGTCTTGTAATCCTGATTTATAAACATCCTATCAATTACAGTATCACAGATACATCGCTCAAATAAAACTTCTTCCCTTTCTCTTAAATGTTTCGTGAACTTTCTCGAAATTAACTTATGCAATTTGTATGAATTTTTGGCTTCAAAATTATATTTTAATAAAATGGGTCATAAAAAACGATAAAATGATTAAAGAAGCAGAAATAGTACAGCGAATCCCAATAAAAATGAAATCACGTTACTGCAGATACTAAAGTTAAAATATATTTTTTACATGTTTTATCCCAATTTCAAATCATTAAAATAAGTATATAGAAAAAAATTAAACCTCCACCATAAGCCACGAAGTTCTGTATCCGTTATTGGTAGTGTATTTTATTTTGTTAACCCATCAAACACAAATTAAGTTTTGATATTAGAATTAGCACCAAAAATCTAATCGTTTAACCTATTGATGATACTGTTTATGTTTCTACACAAACATAAATTACTTCAATAGAAGTCCTATTAATCATCATAAATTAGTTTTTATTTTTTTGAAAATAACTAGAAAGTAAGGCAACAATAGTTTGGGAAGACTAATTGAACATTTTCTTACTACCATGAACAAACTTACGAACAAAGTACAAAGACAGCGTCGAAACTTATCATAATATAATTCCAATCTTGTTCATATTTGCCGAAATGTACCTGCAAGGCCTATTGCATTCGAGGCTATACAGTTATTTTTACTTTTGTACTTTTTCAGATCGTTCCATCTTAAATGATCTAATTAAATTTGTAATAATAACAAACTAACAGCATAAGTAATAATGAAACTTCTAACCTAAGTAATTTAACAAAATCTAGTATTTGTTTAAAATCAGATGAAAGAGGCCCACCAAACTCAACTACATGAAGTAATTGACGACTAATTGACGAAATATATATTTCGATTTCCGATTTCATGAGTAAATATCACAAGTTCGCAAATCAATAAGATAAACACTTAAGTAAGTTTGTAATAGTAATCATAATTTTCTAAATGAATATAAAATAGATGAGACTTTCAATCACCAAGAGCTGGAACCAATTAAAGTCTGTGAAGTATGCCTTTTTGAAAATAAAATAATTACAATGCAATTTCAACAATCGTGCCACGAGTCTCAAACCAATAATCTTGGGAATCGAGACCAGTGAATTTACTGAAATTCCTGGGATTTCGAGACGGGAACCTTCCCGGGACCCAAACTCCCGACGACAATTATTTATTTCACAATTTTCATGAAAATAAACAACCGGTCACTTTATCGTCATTAGTTTAAACGGATATATCTTAATACTATTTTTAGTTTGGTGAATTAAAGCTACTGTCAGGTACAGAATCATTGTAAGGCCAGTATAACTTTTTTTAGAAATAATTTATTGGAACGAAGTTCCTTACGGCAGACTTGGAGGGGATAGGGATTTTGCTGCGCGACCGAACTGAATAAAATGTGATAGTAAAACCGTAAGAAAAAATGCGTGGAATAAAACCGTTAAATGAGACGTAACTATAGTAACAATGTCAAATGAACCAACAAGTGACTTGAATTCAATTGACAGTGATAATAGTGGGAAATTATTCAGTGCAAAAGAATTAAATACGTAAGTATTAGTGTATTCTTTATTAATAAATATATTAATAAATATATATTTATAAATATAAAATATTTTACATTGGTTAAGTAAGGTTTTCTAGGTTATCTTTCTTCTAAACACTTTCTTGTACTTAAATAAAAATTAATCAGCAAAATTTAAGAGAAAAATCAAGAAAACCTACATAAAATTGAGCACGATTTTTTTTGCAATTTGTGTCGATTCTACATTAGCCGAAGGAACTTCGTTCCTTCCTGGTGTCCCGCGACACCACATCATTCATATAATATATTTTCCATTAAGTGCATTTTAATATTTTGCTCAATGCTTTTACTTTATGGTAGATAAATCGAAAGTATGGCGATTACGCTCTTTTCATAATATCCATACAAAATAATCGCCACTTAAGTTGTTAGTTTCTGGTAAACGATAAAATTTTGACACTTAAAGACTGGTTTGTTAAAATTACGCTCTGACTTGAAACAACTATTACGAAATTTTTATCCCTAGTCACGAAATTTTTCTTCTTATAGTATCTCATATCTACTTATTTTGAAACCATCAAATTCCTTATTGTAATATTTTTCTAGCTAAAAATTTTAGTAAAACTCACTTATTTATACTGTGACTTAGCTTTCAAGTCGAAAGTAACGGAGTTCTAATACCAAAATTGAGAATTGGTTGATCAATACAGAGTATTGACACTACATTACATTCTTATAACGTGTGATAGAAACCAAAAAAAAAAAAAAAAAAAGAAGAAGAAACCAATCCAATACGTGATATGCAGACCAAATAATATTGATAGATACCTATAGTACTCAATACATTCAATACATACCGATCATCATCACATAAAATTCTATACTACAAACCCATAAAAATATACAACATAACCATAGACATTGTATAGAGAATGGTATGAAATCACTCAAAAGTCATTCATTCATCCATTCCTATTTCAGTTTCAACTACTCCATCAAATATCATCATTTCTCTAAAATATTGATTGTTTTTCTTTCAATAAATCAGAAAATAGATTTTATACTTATGGGATACCGTTATCAAATGGAATCGAAAAAAACAACGAACCTCAGCAGATATAGACGATATAATTAATTTGTTTTTAAATCTAGAATTAGATTATTTAACCTGTTGTTTCCTCTTATTTAAGATACAGCATCAAATTAAAAGTATCGATACTTTTAATTGTGGTATTCGTATGATCGATATCTCCAGAAATCAAATACATTTCGATACGTTAAGATACAAACAAATTTTTTTTAAATAAATTAAAAAAAAAAAGTATCGATAAGTTTTATGGTACTGATACTTTTTCAGTAATGCAATGTAACAATCGATTCATTTTCCTACATACTTTTTAAATTAAAAAAGAAAATATCATGAAATATTGCTACTTTTGAATTTTTGAATTGTATAAAACACCATATAAATATGTTGGTCATAGTATCAATGGATGTGAAAACTAAAGGAAATTTTTATAATTTTAATTAAAACATTATGAAATTTCTATACTTAAAGTTCTAAGTTTTCATTTCTATCGACAGGCCCTTTAACTGCCCATATTTTTTTGCTCTGCGAAAAATATAAATTCTTTTTCATAATTTCATGAGCTAGACTTACTATTAAACAAAAATTCGTGATTTTTTCGAAGATAAGAGTAATAAAACAATGAAAATCAGTATTTTAGTTGTAAGTTTTTGAAATATAAAAGAAATAAATAAATAAAAAATGTTTTTTTTCTAAATAGATTTAATTTCATAATCGTCCCTCGAAAATCATACTTTTCGTTAATTTCTTATTCGTGCTATAGTGCCATTACACTTTGAGTGATCTACCAATGATTACTTTCGACCTCTAAAATTTAAAGCCAAGAGTATACTTATGTAACTGTGATACTTGTAAGTAAAAATATCTTTCTTTTCGTACTGATGATTTTCTTTGTATGAGATATTTTTTCCAAGAAAAAGTATCAAAAGAATTGTAATCTATTCCAAATAATATCGATAGATTTATGTGTTCCTACTCTTGTGTAAACGGTCTTTAACGGTTATATACATTCAAGGTACTGATGAAGATGTTTGATATTTAAAATTGAAGTAATATCAATTTTATCCTAGGTTAAAAATATGAAGTGAATATGGCACTTTACTTGATAAAACTAGCCACTTCACGTTGAAGAGTTTCTTAATCGAGAGTATTTTTGACTATCACTAATAAAATACCAATTTAATCAATCAATTTCTTTACTAGAGTATTAAAAGTTCTAATTATAAATAATTAAAGCTCCACCATCATAATAAAAGCTGAATGTGGCGTTGATTGAAATCCAATGGAAGATTTAGTAAATTTTGTAAATTTCATTTATTAAATTGAAACTGTAAGATTATTGTGTTTTTGGAGCCATTAATTTTATAGATAAAAGAACTGTGACCATGCAACTAAATTTTTAAATAAATAAACTTACGATCAAGCAGTCTAAATCATTTATCTTTTCAATATTTAAGTTACTACCAAATATAAAAATCTCTATCTATATAAAAATAAATAATTTATCACTCGAGAAACGTTCTAGTGAGAGATAGATAAACTTATTTTGATAAATTCACGTGGTATGTGGGTTGCACAATCATCTTTGTATGCAATCCATACAAGATCAAGAAGAAGTACAATTTTTCAATATAAACGACACATAACAAGTCTACATGTTTTACCTTCTTTTTAACACTGTTGGGATTAAATTTATATATTTTTATTTTTGTATTGTAAATACAGTTATAAATTTTTAAAAAAAATTCAAGACCGATACCTTATTTTGACATATCTGGATGAAAATACTTAAGGTTATACGCTCACCACATTTTAAAGTAAAACTGGGGAATGTCGTAGGAACTTACAAGTTATGAACATCTATAGTCTTAATAATTAAAAGCAATGTTTTTGATGCTGATTATCAATATTTTAGAACAAAATTCATTAATTCATGAGTTTTGTTATTTATTAGTAGTTAGTGATTCTTAAAAACAAAATTAATTTAAATAAACTTGTAGAGCGATCATTATTATTTTTAATACGACTGCAATACTTATTGAATAACGAAAATTATATCACATTTATAAGTGTTACGTTCAAAATAACTCTAAGATTTAAAAAAATAGCATATTCTTATTATAATCTGAAAGATGTATTTTAATATTGTTTTTCAAATTTTTCTATACATATATGTGTGTTTATGTATTGAAAGTGATAACAAAATCTTGTAGAGTGAAAAGGGTAAAGCGATCGTCCGTAAAAACTGTGTATAATATTCACTTTAAATATTTAACCGTTAGTTTATAATTAGGCGTTTAATAATTTGAATAACGGATCATACTTATAAATTCTTATATTTTACAAAAAGACATATTTTTTATTGCATATTTCACACGTAAATTTTTAATTTGCCAAAGTGAAGAGTATTTTTTTTTTTTAAATAATTAACATCTTTAATTTTAATATAATGAAAGTAATTAATGGATATTTTTGCTGTCATTCCATTAATGTGATCAATCTGTAACGAAAACAATTTAAGTATAAGATTAAGTATACGCGAAAAGTGGACGCATTTTATGAAAATTTATAAGTTTTTAATTATTTATTATGTTTATTATTTTAAATTATTTTAAAAATATTTTGTAACGATATGTGCCAATTCATGTTATTAGTAATGATATCGGAAAGTTTTTAAATATTAAAGATTTCATATAATTTTAATTTCATGATTGAAATTAAGAAATTTGATAAATATTCAAATTTTTAATAAATTTTAACTTAATTTCATATTTTCAATTACCAAATTATGAAGTTATAATATTTTATACCTATATTTAATTACAGATTTATTCGATTATAAATTATAATGTCACAACGGTATATAAGAATAGAAATTCGCATATTTAATCAGATACAGCTATCTTACAAGTATAGATATACCCAAAATGCTAATATAACAAGAAAAAAGTAAAAGGTCCGCAACTGATATAGTTTGAATTTATGAATCGTGCCTTCGAAAAATATCACAACTCGACTGTGTTTCGTTGCCTATGGGTCCATTAAAGCGAAAGTTTAATGAAATGGAAGAAGCTGAATTTGAACCGCATTGTAAAGAAATGTTTAAAATATATTTTGTATTGATCATAAACGATTTGAAGCCTTTGGTTTATGAATACGCTACGGTTAATAAAATATTTAACCATTTCAATAGTATGTGCAAAATTACGGGTCGTGATTGGGTTGCAAGATTTGTGAAACTAACCAATATGTTAATAATTCGTTATTCGGTGCCAGTTAGTTTATCTCGGGCCATCCATTTCAATAGAATACAAATAAAAAGTTTTTAAAAACACATAAAACAATTACAACAAGAGGAAAAAAATGTAGCTAAAATTGTGGGTGCCGAACGAGGCATGATGGTAACCTTTATATGTAGCATGAATCCCAATGGTCATTACGTTCCACCTGCATTTATCGATTTGTTTAATAGTGGTCCAGAGTAATGTATTTGCATGTATTTGCATTATCAGAGTAATGTATTTCTGACAGTGTTTTTGTGAATATAGCATTATTTGTTAAATGGTTATAGTATTTAAAAAATTTTGTTCATCTATCAGCAGAAGATCCAATATTACTTATCTCCATAAGCCACTTATAAACGTAGCTTGTCATTAATGATTTCATGAACCATGTATTTCATAAGTAATTGGGATTTTTATTTGTGATTTTTGTAATGAATAAAATATTTTCCTCTATATATTGTATAAACACAAAAATGTAGTGCTTAAATAAATTGAAAATCAAACATTTGTATACTGTTTGGAATTAAAACTATGATTCATTTTTCTACTTATAATAAAGAGAATATCAAATTTATTTATTTTATAAATCCACATAGTTGAACAATGCAAAAGGTCTACTAAACGCATTTCAGTTAAACGCGTTAATTTCAGCATTGATTATTAAGTCAACGCTTCTTATTTATCAGCATTCTTCGTTAATTGAATCACTTTGTTGAGTTCTACTGTATCATTAATTTTTGAAAAACGAAATGTATTTTTATTTTATTTTCATATGGATTGAAAATCAAAAGAATATACTTTTAGAAAATAATTTTTTTGTTTTTGTTGCCTGTATATTTTGTACATTGAGAACCTTCAAATACAAAAGTACGCAAACTTTATTCGACTGACTCTATATCAATAAGCTATTTTCAATTAAGAGTTTGTATACTGTGCTGTAATGATCGTTAAACCTTATAACGTAAGGTAAAATGGCAAGAAAAAACAGTGATTTATCTTGTTTAAGTTTTACTTGGTATAAATTAAAACAAAAAAATAAACAATGATAAATTGCAATTCATTTTTGGAATGACGAATATCTTCTTATTTTTACTTTTTTCCAAGCAAATACAATGAAAGTAAGAAAGTACTATGCAATCATAAAACCTGTGATTTAAAATTTAGGTATGCTTTTTACATTCTTCATAACCAATATCGTTGAACTCTAAATTGTCATATTACTAATATTGAAATATTACTAATTGATTGATTTAAATTTTTTAATTTTTATAGATTTTTATTTTTATTATTTTTTTTTTTTTTGCTACGCACCTAGACCAATGTATCAAATTTGTTTCAAAATTTGATGCTTTCAAGGGACTTGAATAACAAACATATTTTATTCAAATGATTGACATAAATGTATATAAAATAATTATTTAAAAGCTGATTCAAAATATTTATTATATTTCTGTGCATTGTTTTAACTGAAATGTGCCACAAGTAATTTTGAATTTAACTTTTTGAATTTAAAACATAAAAGTGAAAATGGGTATGTCAATTTTACTCAAACACAAAAACAAACAGGCAGTCCTGCTGTGTGTAAACATAATATAAATAATGTGAAAACAAGTTCTTTTAATATACTAAAGGATAACTCAAAGTAATGTATTCATTAGTCTCCATCTTATTTAGGAGCATTCTCGTCTTATTTAGGAGTTTCGATTCTTTTGAGTAAACTTTTCGCTGAATTGATTTAAATGAAATTCTTTGGTCCTGCTATTGTCAGTTTGATGTTTTCGGATAAACTTTAACACAATAATTTTTTTTCTCGATTTGGTTAATTTTAACTTGTTTATCTCTTACTTTTAAGTATCACAGTAGATAAAAAAAAATTTTTACTGGTATTGCTTATTTACGTTCCGGAAACGTATGATAATGTCACATAGAATATACTATTTGGTATTCGTATCGAAAGCGTTAAGATCGAAACGACATATGTAGGCAATATCTTTTTATGTGCTTTGCAATGTAAAAATTATTCATTTTAATATTGAAAATAGAAAAATAATTAATTCATAGCTTTTTTGAAATTATTAGTATTTTTATTTAAATGAATTAAAAGCATTTTTCTAATAGTAACAAAATTTCTCTTATAAAACAATAATTTAAACACTAGATTAAAAAAAAATTATGTGAATTTTTCTATGATTTTATACTATCTTGATAATAATTAAGAATACTTAAGGTTTTAGATTCATAAATGTTCAATTATTAGGTTACTGACGAGAATATTGTTTAAAATAACCGGTGCTCTGACTTCCTGGGATACTGTGCCTTTATCTAAATTATGAACACCAAAATAAAATCGCTACGTTTAAAGGTTCACAGTATTCAGAAATATATAATTAAACAAATATATTAATTATGTATCCAAACATAATAAGACCTTCATAAAATTATTTAATTATCATTGTTACCATTAAAAAAATGTTACGTTATGTGACAAAGTAGCACATATAATTCTATGAAATTATTTAAATATATGTACTAACTTTCTGTTTAAATAATATGAATTAATTTTCTAAATTGCTCAAAATAAATATGATTTTGGAAACCCTTACATTTACCCTTACAACACCTTCATTTTAATAGAGTTTATATCATATTTATGAACTAAACGATTGTTTAATTTTACACATTTGACCACACAAGTCGTATCAATCGATTGAGATTCTTCTTCCAAATAGTATACATTAAAGTTTGAAATCAGTTTTAGAATACCAGCCATATTTTAATTGAAAATGGTAGTGGGTACGTATTTAATAATGCGCAATTAAATGGCGATATCGATGTCAAAGTCAATGGTTTCCGATTAAATAAGTTTTGTATGTACACAGTTTCGGATTTATTGATTCAGTTGGCAAGGGCTGGGTTTAAGAAGATTCACACAGCTTACGTAAAAAGGAATTTATTCTCATCATAAGTTTTCTATGTCCACGAACGCCATAATTATTTACCATCGATAACATTCTGAAAATTAAAATTAATTACAAAAACATAATTTTGACCTTATGGATCTGTCAACAAAATCATTAAAAATTTTATTACAAATTTTAAAATACACATGTTTAAAAAATGTTTACGTTTTTTTATGTAAAATTTAATTTTTTTATTTATGTCATTTACATTTAAGTTTTAATCATATTAGATTACATTAAAATAATGTCAAAAATATGTATATTATATTGAAAAACATTTTTCAGGAAAGTTCTATCATTTCCATAATAAATTCGGTAACAAACTTTTTTTGTATTATCATTCTATATCTTCCAAATAATAAAAGGAGAGTTAGGTTTTTGGTTCTCCAAATGTCGAAGTAAACAATTCCAAGTAAGAGAAGTTTTGTTTCTTCGGACATGTCTTAAGTAATACCGATTTTTTTTTTTTTAGAAATTTTACGCTTATTTGATTTTTCTGTTTATTCAAATGAATGACTTCTAATTAAAAAAAAAAATAAATAAATAAAATACAAAAACAATGTCTTATATTGGATTCGTCTCAGGGCATATCAATAACTGAATTTATACATATTACAATATCCGATTAAAAAATACATGGGATAAATAAGATTTAATGCATTTGAGATAGATAAAACGAAACTGAAGCATTTTTTATTTATATCATATAACGATGCTCACATAACAGACAGTGTAATAATAATAACTAGTATTTATTGAATTACAATTACATAATAATTCATCTGTTAAGTGAAATATACAAAGAATTAAAATTCGAATTATATGAATTTATAACTCGAACACATAAAACTTTATAAAACTAATAAATAATTCACTTGCATTAGTTGCTATATATTGTTTATATCTTCTACAGGAAATAATTTTATATTCGATAAACGAAATGAATTTAATTCAATGCAATATTGGCTAGGCATCATTTATTTTATTTAATTTTAACGTATGAACTCTTTGATTTTCTGATTTTCTACTGGAAAAGTATAAAGATGTACGTTTTATGGATATACAAATTTAAAGTCAGATAATTAATAATTCAAATGAATAAAAAAAGAAATAACAAAAATAATTTTAATGTACCTATTCTTATTATTTAATTCGATTATTTAAAAGATATTTTGATACACCCGAACTTTATAACAATATTAATGTCCCTTACTTTGTACTTATAGAGTATAAAAAAGAGTTAGATAGTTTTACACAGTTTCGCAAATCAAGTTGCCGAATAAAAATTATTTTTTATTAATCATGAAACACTAAAATAAGTGATTGTATAGAAACATTATTTTTCTGTCCAATTCGAAAATTTGTTTATATAGTATTGACTCTTTGTAAATTCCTGCCCTACTTCCATTTGTGCCCGCATATATGTCGATCTGTGAAACTTATTCAAACCAATCTGTATAACTCCAAAACAGTAGTGGGTGTGATCGGGATGGTTCCATAATAAAGCCACATCAATAACTGTTTCGAACATACGGCGCTTGAAATTAACCTACCATTGATATACAATATTTATATCGCATGAATTGATGATCCGATTGTGATTATTAAGAATAAAAATCGCAAAAAGAAATTATGTCAGTTTATTGCACTTACTGCTTCAGAAAATTTTACGTGATACATTTTTTCAGCAAGTCAATCTATGAAGTCGTTTCATGTATGTTGATATTTAAAGTAAACATATATGAATCGTACATCACGAGAAAATTCTAAGTCAATTATTGGACAGTGAATTTATGATTTCAGTCATTTATTAACAAATAAATATTGAATATGGATACTATTTAGATATTTTATATCGAAAAAATGAAGTCTAAGAAATAAACATTCTGATGTATGATTTTTTCAACTCATTGATGTTCGTGATGGTTATGAAGTCTAGGCAAATACTAATATATCTAAATGAGTGTATGTTTCAAGAAATTGTGTACTCAAAACGAATTAAACGAAACAAGTATGAGTAAAGCTGTTATCAGTGATGATGGCAGCAGTAAAGTTGTTAAAATTCTATATGATAAGATAAAGTACATAACGTTGTTAGAAGAATTGAATGTATGTGGATGTATAATAGAAGCACTGCTATCATATTATATAGGTACTTATTATTTATTATTGCTTATGAAATTCTAGCACGCATTTTCTTTCATTACTTATGAATGTGGGAAAATTGTCGTATCTTCATTGATTGAACGTTGACAGTTGTATGACAATATTCTGTTCCAGCTGTGAATTATATATAAATAGACATTTATACCGTACGTTTACTTCTCGATTGCCCTTATTCGGGATTGCGCTGCAATGAATACAGAAATATTCCTCTACCTCAAAAAAACTTAGAAAAAGATTTCATTTTCTATCTTTATGGTTTTATTTCATTGTGACCATAGATAAAAATGAAGTGTAAGAACTTTTCTAGAATGATCGTTCAAAGATAGGTCAAAGTTGTGCATTAAAAAAATTTAAGTATCAAATCTGCATGAAAGAGGAACATCTTTTCTATTATCACTTCTTAAGTAACTTGCATATACAAAATAGAAAAACTATAATAAAGCGTATTTTAAAATGTATAGCATACTAAACATAGATTTTTAGAGAGAAAATTTATGTAAAACTTAATAAAGTCTGTTATTAAGATGATAACCTTTTAAGAAAACTGTAATAAAAAATTGTGACGTTTTTTTTGTGTGTCTAATTTATCAATCCGGCCCCTCCAATCGCATAAATGAGTAAACTTTAGTCAATGTTAATATCCGAAATGCCAAAGCCCATTTCAACGAGACATCACAAGCATGTGGAAACGGTTACACAGAGTGGCAAAAGTTTACTTTTTCAGGCCCCTCGTGCTTGAAAAAATTTGAAAGGTATTAAAATGGCCGAATGGAATCAATCAAAAACTGGAAGAGGTTTCAACATTGCATAAAATATTTTGCAAAACTTCTTTGGCATTAAGAAAAATCTGTCGGGAGTGATCTTGATTCTAAGCCCATTGTTTTCGAAAAAGTGCATCAAATATAACTTTGTTATAATTTTAGATTTTTTGTTATTACTTTGGATAACATAATTGAAATAAAAAGGAAGGATTACAGTCGAAGGTCTACGCGATTTCTAAATCCAATATCTACCCCATTGCGCTTAATGCTGATTAATATTCACACAACGTTTTATTTCACTTTCCACACCTTCACAGTGTTTCATGATTGAGCTAGACTGTTGAAAATTGGCCTTTTGGGATCATTAATTTTTTAGCTTTTTTATATCACAAATAGTTTTTTCAGAGTTCTATTATTATACCATGTAAACGGGTTAGTATTAAAAAATAATTATAAATGAACAGAAACCCATACTCAATAATTGCTATGTTAGCAAAGTCATCAACTATTATCAAGGAAATATAGTGGTGGAACCCATAGTTTATTTTTGATTAAATATTTCTATAAATATTCTTGCTCAAAACGAATTAATTTGAAGCTAACAATGTATTTGGTGTCGATTTTCTATAAAAAAATATTAAATATAAAAGTATCATTTTTTTATTTCACTTTATATTTAATTTTTTTATGCTCAGTTAAAATATAGCTTTATCCTATCCATAATCACTCCAGAGTTTTAGTTTTTTATCAAATTCTTTCTCTTTTTCATTATGATAAGTATAATCGAAATCAATTTACTACATCAAATGCTTTTACTCGAAGTTCATAAATCATACTTAATACGTAATCCCTTAATGAGAGACACACTCTTAATGGCAATAAACATCTTGAAAATTACTGGTAAGCATAGGTGAAATGTTAGTGTTTAGCAAAGCAAACTTATAGCCAAGACTATGGCGATCATGGTGTTACATATTCAGTCTTGGTATTAGTCTTGCTGAAATATTATATGTCTTGGAATTGGTCTCGATTTTTGTTATTGGTCTTGGCTTACTCAAATACTTCGAATCTCATCTTGCTTTTGATCTTGCTACTATAACCTTTTGGTTTTGGTTTTTTTCTTGTCTTGCTTATCTGACTTATTACAAACATTTTTAAAAAAATATCCTATGCATTATCATTATAAAGACTAGATACAAATTATAAATAATTCACAATTAATAATAAACTGTTTATTTTTTTGCGTATTTGAAACTAAAAGTTTCTAATAGCAAATAGCACATTGAAGAATTACCGCATTCTGACTATATTTAAAAATTATTCTATGTATCCTACGTCCCGGGTCCATTATTCTAACATGGAGATAATTGTGACATTTTTACGGGTGGATTTACGGAGTATTTAATTTATACGGGTTGAATCGATAGGCTTCTGTGTTTTTAGTACTAAAAAAAGGCTTGTTACATCCAATATTGTGTCGAATCCACTAAAAATAGAATTTACAATTATAAAAATTTCCTATTTTACACATCAAAATGCGAAACTAGGAAACTAGATTCAATATCATCAAAAAAGTAAAAAATTGATTCAAAACTAAAGAAGTTATCAGTTCTCAAAGAGAATTTTTATCTCTTTTTTGAAAGACAATGTAATCTTACGGAGGAACGTCATACTTTCGTATGAGCCTCTTTTTATTAATCAAAATTTTTGAATGTTAAATATTTTGAACAACAACTGTGCTTGTAAATATTGTTAAGAATGGTTTGATATGTATTTTCCCTAAAACAATTTCGTAATGAATTATATTGAAGGTAAAATACTGTTTTCCAGAAACAATAGAAAAGAATGAGCAGATAAAATGAGTAGTAATAGAATAGAGAATATATAATATTCCTGTATGATGGAAAATGCGGGTCAGTTTTATTGTGTGAGTTTTAACTATATACAAGAATTAATTTGAATTGCATTGTTTAATAAATAGTTGTAAATTTCATTCTTATGTTCAACCTTTTTCATTTTAGAGTTTATTCACTTTTATTGACTAAGAAACAAATCAGTTAAAATATTTAAGTTGATTCCATTCAAATATTCTTTATTGTTTTTCTGAACCTGTTTTAAATTTTAACTACAATGAAACGGTAGCAATGTTTAGTTCTATAAACTCCTCTATATTTTTAAAATATTCTGCTAAACATGACCATAAAGCTTATATAAAGAGATATAATCGTATTTAGGAAACAGAGATGTTAATTGAAAAATTGACTAAATCATAATCACTCAATTAAATTTAATTTTATGTGGTCGTAAGATGACTCAATTTTTTTTACGGTTTTCTGTTTGGATTTTCTTTTTTTCCAAAACATTCATATTTGTCAAACTAAAATCGGATTTACGGTTCAAAAGTTACCGGTATTTTATTAGTAAAAATGCCCATTATCGAATAAATTTACTTAAATACGTATATCTCTCAACCGATTAGACCGTGTTTGGAAACTAGGTGAAAATTTCCATTTCGTAGATTTATTTTTCAAACGGTTTTGTGCTATGTTTTTATTTATTTTTCTCTAATATGTTTAAAATTTATTTTATGATACTTTTTTCGAAAACATTGTGATCGAATGTGATGACGATATAAAAAGTTTTCTTAAATTTTATAATAAATCAAAATTATACATGTATATAAGTTTATGTATATAAGTTTTAAGACTAATGTAAAAATACATATGCTCTCAAAGTCCAACCTAAAAGGCCAAAAATAAGTATAAAATATTTTTACATTTATGCAGCCAAGTTTGAATGCCACATCGCCTTGACCACGAAGTGCATTTAAAATTTATAAATGATAAAAAAGTATCCACTGAATCTTTTGATCTATAACTAGTGTTTAGACAATTAAAACAAATGATTATTATAATAATAATCACGATTTCTAATTAAGATTTTTTCTAATTAAAAAATTCAAATTTTTTTCCCTTATATACTTTTTAGAAAGTGCGAAAACTAAAATAGCTTCAATAAACTATTTAAACAATTACAACATAAGTTGAAAAAATAAATTTTGTCATTTTCTTTTTCCTTCCATTTTCTTTTTAACTACAAATCATAGAAATATCACAGAGTAATATTAAAGTATCAAAATGGAAACAACTACATTAAAATTTCAATGATATCTTCCCCCTAAAGACCAATCCTCATTATGCTTCTAAAGGTTTTTTTTTTTTTGACATAATTGATTTTTCAAAAAGAATACAATTTAGAACAATATTATTTGCAGATAATGAAGTAGCAATACTCAAGGCGTAAGTACCAGAAAATTAACATAATATGCTTTTGGCTTTAAATCAGAGAATGGTTTTCTACTTATGGTTTACTGTTGAATGATGATATGAGTATATGAAAAGGTCCAGTTTGTAGGGGTATAGGAGATTTGTGGCCCTTATGTTCAAAATGTGATTAAACAAATATAATATGGGGTCGTACTAATACGGGTTTGCGAGTTTTTTTACCGTAGCCTTTTACCTGTGATTAATTTATTCATCTGATTTCATCTTTCAAACACCAAATTTTTTTTGTGACGAGTGGTTTTGGGCCGAGTTGTTTTTCAGCCAGAGTGCTTAATGTTCGAGTTGCTTTAGCGGGTTGAATTGTCGCAGCTTAGTAAAATACTGTTTTTTGTGCAAGTAGTTCCTTCACCACATGTCAATCATAAATATATAAGGAATGCACATAACCAAAATAAAAGACCAGATTAAAGGCATAATTCTGGTCTTATGCATCAATAACAGGGATTATGTTGAATTTTGAAGCATCAATAATGTTGAAGTTTAGCTAATAGATATTTTAACCAAAGGCTATTACTATTTGATTAAACTTAAATATTATACCGGAAAAATAAAAACGATAAACCAGTTACCTGTGTTCGAACTCAGATTTTACTAATTATATTCACATTCCAACATTTCAGTAATTTCATTAGGATGATGGGATGAATAATAATAGGATAAAGAGTAATTCGATGAATTCGATGAATAATGATTAATTACATCGTTTGATAAATGAACAACAAAAACATAAAATAATATTATTTGCCTAGCTGGCCCGGCAAACGTCGTTTTGCCACATATTTCTAATTAACTTCAACATTTTCTAAGTATAATAACATATTCTTAACAACTTTCCTCTATTTCTAAATACTGAAAGCTAAGGCAAATTGTAATAAATAATGATATTATTATATATTTTTAAGCATACCCAGACACGTTGCGGTGACAATTGATATTACATCGATTGCATGCAAAATTTGAAGCAGATTGGACGAAGGAATACCGTTGTCCCATACAAACTTTGCCTCTGCTTTTCATCCCATTAGGGATAGAATTTCAGAAAATCTTTTCTTATGGGATGCCCGGTATTTGATGCGTAACCCACTATTTCGTGTGGGATACCCGTGACACGAAATATTTATATATACACTCGTGTTTGATTTGGGACACCCGGTACCTCGTGCACCCACAATTCGTGTATATTGTGCTGTGGTTCTCATATACTTGATGAAAAATCCAGAACCACTAATATAGAAAAGAAAAGATAAATAAATTCTATTTTGAATAGCTGACCAGGGTAAACATTGTTTTGTTATATAAATTATTTCTAATCAACATCAATATCTCCTAAATATAATAACATAATTTCAACTGTCTATAACTAAATAATGAAGCTGCGGCAAATCAGAATAAAATATGATATTAATTTATATTTTGAAGCATACCCACCCGGTTTACGCGTTGCTGTGTTATTTTTCACATTTTAATAAATGATATTACATCGTTTTCACGCGGATGCAAT
Source organism: Chrysopa pallens (assembly GCA_020423425.1). Taxonomy (NCBI): domain Eukaryota; kingdom Metazoa; phylum Arthropoda; class Insecta; order Neuroptera; family Chrysopidae; genus Chrysopa; species Chrysopa pallens. Next base: position 81,685,420 of record CM035592.1, on the reverse strand, counting down.
TCTGTCCTTAGGGGAAGAATTTCAAATCCTTTCTTATCGGATTCCCGGTATTTAGTGTGCACCCGGTACATTATATCCACCCGGTATTTACCTGGTATTTGCTGGGGTACAAAAATGTGGAAATGGGGTACTCTGTCAATATCAATTGAATAGAAATGCAAAAATAAAAAGAAAAAAACCTTTTACAAATAGTAAAGTATTATATGAAATTATGTAATAGAACTATGGCTGTTAGTAGTATTTTGGAATATCTTAATAAATTACTTGTCATTGGTCTCAAAAGAAGTCCATGTTTCGTACCAGCAAAAGAATATCCAAATCAAGAAATCAATCAGGTTATTACATCATAGAAAAGGTACTCATATTAGAAAAAAATCTATATTGTAAAATATCTAACAAAATATTATAAAATAAGGTTTATTTGTTTCAGGAAACACAAAAATGTGTCGTTTACATTTTTATAATTATTCTATAGAACACAATTTCTTCCTCTATTTTCAACGCTTTTTATTGAATAATTGTAGATGGAGTAATTCAGTTCTGGATTGGTATTATTACAACGATAAATATGACCTAAGTCTTTTAAAGCTTGCAATTTCAAAATCTGATCTTATTGCTTATGACAATGGACTTTTTAAAACAAATTAATGTTATTCTTTAATCAAATTGAAATATAAATTGAAAAAATTAGTGTTTGTTTCATTTTTGTTTTTGATGTCCAATCTATTGTTACCTCGCTATTTTGGTATATATTATATATTAAAAGAATAAAATCCACATGGCGGATATAACAAGGAAAACGGTATTTTTAAAATTTGTGTCATGATGGAATTAAGAAAGAAGAGCTCAATTAGTTTCAAATCATATAGAAGAGTACATTTCAAATCATATAAAATAACTTCATTCAATTATCACAAAATATTTTAAATAAAAATAGTTAATAACTCCAAAATAATACAAAAAAAGTTTCAAAGAAATAAAACCATGTTGGAGAAAATACGAAGTGTGAAAATATTGTTGTCTGAAATAAGAAAAAGTGATATTTAGAGAATAGCCGTGGATGCATGTTACCTTACACCTTAACTTTTTATTGTTAAGTACTAATATTTGTTACGGTAAGGTAGCATATGACCACACTTATGTTCAGAACATCGCTGTATCAAATTTCTGATAATAATATTTTTTTATTTCGTAATTTACAGAACATATTTTCAAGAAATTGGAATTCAAGAAATGGCTAGATAAAACTATTTTGAAATTGATGGACGTGTGTCTTTGAATTTTTGCTTTTGCTCCATGATAATAATACCACAAAGGTATACCAAAGCTAAAGCTACGAACAAGTATGAAGTGAAGTTTGTGGATTTCATAATGTTAAATGGACCCAGTGCTTTTGTCCCAATAACATGATTATTTTTATTAAAATAATCTTATGTTGAAAATTTGAACAAAATTACAATTATCTCTACATTTTTTTTCTGTACTTATTATAATATTTATAAACAGGAAATTGTTTCTATAATAAAGCTTGTTTAATGTTTTTGTATAATATTTCTATTTTTAAATAATTATACTTTTTTTTTAAATAATTATGCGTCTTAAAAACATTTTGTCACAAAATATCAGGAAGTTAAGTCTTGTTACTAATTTTAATGATTGTCAATTTTGTTAAGAGCTATTTATTAGGATCGATAAACATTTAATTTTTATAAATTCATTACAAATTTTTCTTTTAATTAATTATCGAAAATGAAAATAGTGTGGTGGGGCATCCTACAATTGGTGTGGAACACCCGGATATTGGTGTGGGAATTCTAACATTTGTTGTGGGCCACCCCATAATAATATTATGTGTGAGCCATAATATAATATTATGTGTGAGCCATCTGATATATGATCACCCGGTACTTCGGTTAAACATAGTGCATGCTATCTATGTGATACTCACTCAATCCTGCCGATAAATTACCCTAAACCGTAATTTTTAGAATCTTATGGAACTCACAGAAAATTAATTATAACTGTCATATAATAAACAAACAATTTGCAATAAAAAAATATTACGACCGTAAATTGAAATATGAACTATCCTATCTTTCAAGTTTGATCATACTGCAAGCATTTTGCAAACTTTTATTAAAATCGGTTTAATAGCTTAGGAATTCAACTAAACGCGACACGGAATTTTTATTGATAATTAATTATCTTTTTAGTTTTTTTATGTTGTCTGATAGTAGTATTTATTTTTTCATTCACCATTCACACTATCCTCCATGTACGGATGACTTCCATGCATATGTATCACCCTCTGGAGGATTGCGAGAAAACACGCCTTTGTTTATTTAACAAAAAGTCTTCCACTGCAAAATTATTACCTGTGTTTAGTGGTATGTAGAGAGTTGGTAAATTTTTTTGTGAAGTTCATTTTCATTTAATTCAGAGCGCGATGTCATTCCACTACTTTGTTGTGTTGTATCTTGTAATTGGCTACTATGTGTATTATTATCCAATCTTTAATGACTTCGCGTTTTGAGAAATGTTGTGAATCTTGTACAAGGTTCACCGCCCCCTCACATAATGAATAATGTGATACATTATAATAGATATAAACGAATATAGTTTTTTAAAAGAAAGAATGACGGGCAATAAAAAATTTGAGTTTTTTCATTCGCTCAAATCATTGGATATTGATTTTGAACCGAGGGCTCTGTGTGAGATGTAGAAGTCACTCAGAAATAAGGTCGCATCTTTCTTAATTTTAGAAAGAAAGTGGGAGGGGGCTTGTGTCAAAGAAAAATGCTAATTTTTTTATCTTCCCTAATTATTCCATTACACATCGATTGCAAAAAACCGGACTTCCTACCTTTAAATATAAATAAAAAATCAACATATTTTCGAGGACTTTTTCCCAATGAAATTTGAAGTGTTCCTATTTTCTATGATTGGTTCAAAAGATTTTGAAGACTTCAACGGAATAGAATAAACATAAAAGTTTTCCTATTTACTCTCATGATGTTATTTCATTTTATATCGATTTGACAAGAACTCATTTCACCAGCATATAAAAAAATTTAAATTCCGGGAGATTTTCCTCAAAAGATGATGCAATTTTACAAAACATTTAATTTATCTTATATAAGTACATTTTATGAATGTGATAAACGTGTGTCCCAAATTATATCCAAATCAGACTACGCGTTCCAAAGTCATAAAGGATACAGACAAGCAAAATGCTTGTTAGTCTAGTTAAAACATACACTTCTTTTCGTACTATCAAAACATACTAAAAATTCACTATAATTCCAAATAATGTTGTTTGGCCTGAAAATAACTACAAAAATAGATGCCTATTGGTAATACGTTAAAACCACAAATTGATGTAATTAAATAATGTTTAAATAAAATAGGTTAAATGGAATGCTGATATTATGCAAGATTCTATAATATTTGCCAAATCTTTTCTAATTAAAAATGATATTTAAAGGTAATAAGTGATTTTAAACTATTGATAGTGAAAACGCAGAGTAAAACATTTGAAACGATTACTTCATTGTTAGTATCATAGGTAAAAGTTAGTGTTTTGTTTCAAGACTCGCAGTGTTTTGTTTCATGTTCGGCACAGAAATGTCAGAGAAGTACCTATTAAAAATTTGTTTTTCAGTTTATTAGTGGTTAAGCATAAATAATCATAAACCAAAAAAGGCCAAGCATAAGAAAGTCTTTAATCTTCAACTAAATGTTTGCATTTGAGCTCAATGAAATATAAATATAAATTAAAAGTAATTGCCAAACCAACTGAAATAAATTTTAGCTTCTTCTTTTCAAAATATTAATTTGACAAATATAAATGTACACATTTTCATAATTATTTGTCAACTATTTTGTGAGATTGATCTCACTCACAAATTATAAGACCTAAAGTTCCCATTTTTATACCGTCAAGATAATCAAAACAAGTATTTTCAATTTATGATTCAGCACAAAGTCATTGAAAAAACTATGAATATAACTTTAAAGCTACGTAACTTTTCATGGAAATAATTTTTCGTTTGGTTTTTGATTACAGTTATAAATTAGGATATGTGTGTAAAAGACAACCACAGACATCTATAGGAATCAGAGTATGAGATCGAAGTATATATAGAGTTTAACGTAAGAGAAAATGAGAAGCGACATTAAAAAAACAACCACGTACCTCTATAATATAGAAAGTGTGACAGTTAGGAAGAAATAAATATCATCACAAATAAACTCCACAATTATGTTACTCCTGACAATCTATATTTGTGTCTTTTTCTTAAACATTTCATTTTTGAAGTTTCACTTTTAGCTCTTGTGAACTGCACTCATATTTTTTTTTAATAATTAAAAATTTAATTAATTTTTATTCTAATCGTTATTTTTTTTAAAACTTTTAGTAGGAAAACAATAAATTTCAAATTTCTTACATTATATAAAACGCAACGAAATGAAATTCATCTGTTAGTGCCATCGTACCATCTCTAAATGTTTTCATTGAGAATAATCGTGATATAAATTTACAAAAACTAAGTTATAAAATTGCCTATAAGCAGGCTACTAAAAGAGTAAATTTCCATGCTTTAAGCGTATGTAATTAATCGTCATTTCATTAGAAATAATATATATAATAGTTTAAAAAAACTAAAAAAACACGCATGCATGCGTAGTTCGCGCACTAGCTCTATCTTTATTACTCTCATGCAAAGGATCCGTTCAGATGCGTTCTGCAGCCAACTTCAGAGAGTTACCTACAGACAAACAAACATACGAGTGAAGCTAATAAAAGCGTGTTAAAAAATGACTATTTTTATTGTGACAAATCATTCATATGTTTCGTATCGCTCTGTAGATATACAAGATAGGTATCGATATGTTTTTTTCAAATACACAACCACTAACAGTTATGGAAGTAATTAAAGTAATAATAATACTTATATTACATAAGTAAAATAATAGTAGCATAATAAATTCGTTAAGATTATAATAACAACTAAATTAAATAGCCATATTAACTTGTTATATTAAAATAATTTATTTAATTGTATATATTTTTACATTTATACATACTGTTTTAAAATAATTATAATAATAATAATCATTATTATTTGACTATTACTTCTAAGAATATGAAAATTTTAATGCGTGTTTTACATTTTGTTATACATTTTAAATTACATGTTATGATTTTTGATTAAAATATTAAAAGCTTACCAATATTTTTGTCGGGGCCATCATTAACCTATTAGAGGCCCTTAGCACATTCGGATAATAGGGCTCTTATGACTAAGGCTTTTCTGAATTCACAACCCAAAAATTGGCTCAAAATGTTACCCACCGCTTTTTGGAAGATGTGAAAATAAAGTTTCGTCTTGACCAATAAATGTAAGAAATGTATTCAAACTAATAATATTATATATTTATGATTATTTGTGAACGTAGCTGAACTTTATCATAAGTGAATTAAAATTGCATTGTAATATTTAAATTTTCGATAAAATACAAGAAAAAACAACAACCAAAGCAAAGACATATGTATCCGCACCGTAACTGCACTGTGTTCGTCTAGTTTAGGTTACTTTTTGGCGAACGATGTACCCTTTATTTAAACTAAAGAAACCAATATGAACATTATTCCTTGGGAAAAAAAATTTTGCGCGATTAATCTTTATCATTGGAAAAAATGTTATATGATTCTAACGTAAAATTTTTCAATCTTTCAGTCTGCGCTCTTTGTTTTCGTAAAAAAAATATGTTTCATGAACTTTGATTCTTGGTATCCTCTTATCTTGTATTTAATAAATCAATGCGTACATGTCTAACAACAAAATTTTTATTTTGTTTAGATTATAATGCGGTAATTTGTTAATATGATATACCTATGTCTTTTAAACATTAAAAAAGAGAAAAACTGTAATCGTGTTGAAACCCCAACCATTCTACTAGAATTATTTTGTTTAAATTTTATATTACTTTTTCGTGTAGATTTTTGGTGTTTCTGAAATAGATATGTGGACATCGTGCGTGGTAAGCCCTGGACTGACAATGCTTTAATTCAAAAATTAATTCGTTAAATAAGGACATATTTGTAACTACACTAAATGCAACATTTAAAAACATAGCCAACCTTTAAAAGTATATATACTTTTCGCCTGAGATATGTAGACAACATAACAAGTAAAATGTATGGTAACAAGTGTGTGTATGAATATAAGTTTATGAATAGCACATACATTGTGTAGCAATGACTTGAGTTATATATGAAAATAATTAAAAGAGATGTAACATTACATTCATAAATTTACTTCCCTTTTAAATATGAATGCAATGAATGGTAAGTACATGACATATTTATCATGATCCATCCCTTGATTATAATTATTTTTGAAACTAACGTCATTTACATGTAACACACGTTTAAATTTCTTCAATTATTGTGAATGCTTTAATATTAATTGGAAAAATATACTTTTTACCTTAGAAATACCGTGTGTTCAATTAGATTCAATTAGATTCAATTCTTTATTAATCCTTTTTCTAAACAATACATAATTGTACAGAGTAAGTGAAAAAATAGGATGGGGCATATGAACGGGAGGGGAAGGTATGCAGCTGTTGTTGACCTACGGATACGGAACTATCCCAGTATGTACAAACAAATGAAAAACCATAGAAAACCATCGGTAATTAAGAGCCGGCGCCCGTTACTAATAATTAAATGCCTTCCGAATATTACTGTTAAAATGATAGCACCTCATTATTCCTTAAATGTCTTGTAAGATGACGCCATACGCAATATTGACAATTGATTGTGCAAATGCAATAACATATCTAAAGCATTCTGGGTTTAGGAAAAGTATTTGACCAAGTATTCAGTTTGGGATTTTCCTTTTAAATTTTGAACATGAATTTAACAGTAATGAGCAAGATCTTGGTATTGCACTAAATAAGTATACAAGTATACTATTGCTTCAAGATATGAATAATTAATAACACTCCCGGTTCAAATATTAAATTTGGTAGTTCAAGCGACGTAAAAGCATTAATGTTAGATCCGATACACATTGCGAACCCTGTTCAGTACTTACTCCCAGTGGGAAAATAAATGGTTCCAATTTAGACTACCAATACCCTGCAACTGGGTACTGTTGAAATATATGTCATCATGAATTACCTCCTATTGTGTACTGAGATTACTGGTGTACCCGAGTTATAGTATTTATAGTGCACTGAACACGTGATAAAAAAAAGCGTGAAATAAGTATTGAAATGTAAAATATTGAAGTTCATGACTTCCGTTTTTAGCCGACGAATAAAAGATTCTTAAATCGAATTGTATATATATATTTTTTTTAATGTATGACCACGTATAACTTTTTACAGAGGAGTTTGATGTTGATAATTTTAATAGGAAAAGACATACTCCGATGTGGGTGACATATACATTTGGAAAAAAAATTCTGGCCCTAAGGGTAGGAAAATAGTACAGATGATTGATTGTTCACTCACTGATTGTAATATATAATCACGCCGTACTTTTTACAGAGCAGTCCAATTTTGATAATTCTTTTTTTATTGCATAGAGTGTACATCGAAGTCGATTCCATATAATTGGTGGAAAAATAGCGGTGATATATAAATCACTTATAGATTTTAATGCTAAGTTGTGTTTATCAAAAATTAAGCATGTACTAATTGGTAAACTTTACAAACACAAAATTAAACCGTCGAAAAAACTGCATAGAAAATAATAATAAACCGTTTTATGTAATAAAACAATAACCTTAAAAACAAGTTCATAATGTAAGTATATATTTTTGTAATTATTTTACAATTACAAAATTATACTTACATTAGTTTAAGAAAATTGAGATTGATTAAAAACTAAAAATAATTACAAAAATATATACTTAGGTACTCTTATATTAAGATCTTAGTTATTAAATGTAAATAAAAAAGGTTTATTATTTCATGCTTTTCACTTATTTGGTGGTTAAATTTTTTTTATAAAAAAGTTGTTTCAAGAAAAAGATTTTATGAATTTGTAAAGACTTTCATTAGAATAGATGCAGTCTTTGGTAAATATCTCAGGATATGTTTTAGACTACATGTGGAATACTTGATAAAGGATATAACGTTCTTAAGAAAATTGTGTGATGGTTTGCTAATTAATCATATGATTACTATTGCATAATAAATATTAGGTCTCTAGTACCATTAGAAATAAGATGTATCATTGTCGTTTCGCCTATTTATTCCATTGGGAAAATCAGGTTTCTTATAATGAAATGTTATAGCATAAAGGCATATTACAATTTAAATCTTTTGAGTACATACCATGATGTTTAATTTTACAACTATTAAAGTTGGAAATAATAGTGTTAACAACTGATATTCATAATCACAGATATAAAATTACTAAATGCAGCCCATGACTTTTTACGTTCGACGTTCAATTTGTGTAGTTAATTTTTTAGGAAAATATATTTTATTTTTAACCGGCCGCAAAAACTGCAAAGAAAAAAAACCAACCTTTTTTATTTAACCTTAATAACTTAGCAATTAATGTAAGTATACCTAAGCATATATTTTGAGTTTTCAATTCACCATAATAGATAAGTTCTTAAACTAATGTAAGTATACCTAAGTAATTTTGAATAGTAGCCAAACAAGCAAATTAATTAATTAAGTAAAGCATGATGCGAAGCCGTCGACTCAAAATTTCAAAAAGGTTTCATGAATTTGTACAGACTTTCATTTGTTTTAAAGAATGCATGCAGTCTTTGGGTAAGTATCTCAGGGTATCTCAGTTAGTCACAATCTGCCGAATAATTGATAAAATAAATAATGTATTTAAGAAACATGTTTGATGATTTGCTAATTGATGATATTACTATTGTATAATAAATATTAGGTCTCCAGCAGCAATGAAAATTAGCTGTAACTTTGTCTAAACTAAGTTTTACCAATTTATTCCTTTGGGGAAATCAGGTCTCGTATAATGAAACGCTATGACATAAAGGAATGTTACAATTAAAATCTCTTGAGTAAATACCATGATGTTTAATTTTACAACAATCACTATTAAAGTTTGAAATAATAGTGTTGACAACTGATATTCATAATCACAGATATAGGATTACTAGCTGCAACCCATAACTTTCTATATTCGACGTTCAATTTGTGTAGTGAAATTGTTTAGGAAAATATATTTAATGAGGAATCAAGGGAGATATAATACATAATAATATATATAACATTAAAATATATATCTAATAAAAGTCAATTCTTAAATTCACGTGATTATTTAAAAAGCTCAACTGCGTGTCTTGTATGTACACAAGAAACAACATTTAAAGTTTCTATTTCAGGTATGTGGTACCACTTAAAATTAAAATATTTAATTCTTTCATTAATCCATTCCGCACAATAAATAAATTTATGTTACTTGACAAATTGTTTCACAGCGCCTGAGCTTAATATTAAGGAAGTCAAGACACAAGTGTATGGGTGTCTTGATTTCTTTACATATATATAATTTTAAGGCAGACGAACCATCACTGACTTAAACCTCCCTTATATAACTTCTCCATCTTTTTGAGCAAGAGCGTTACTTCAGATATGAAATGTCTTTTAGCAAACATCTTCAGTCAATCTTCATTGTTCTCCTTAATAATAAAAACACAATTTTAATTTGCTAAATCCCCTTTTAATTGTATTATCTCTAGCGCGATGCTATACGCCATTGCAGCAATTGCTGACCGTTTTGGTCGTTTCTGAGCATAAAATACATACAGTTGTCAGGGAAAGGGGCGTCATTCCTTGCACATTTGCTGATTTTATAACATCTCCACTTTTTGTTAATAAACACATGATGCTAATCTTCACAACATCACACGTACTATAAAGATCATAGTCCCTCATTTGGCATAATTGTTTGACCATCTATGTACGCTAAAGTGACTGCTGAGATAATAGTAAAATTTTACATTAACGACTTAACCACTTGAATATTACCCTTCCTACCCAAACGTGTTTATGTATGTTATTTGTCCAACATCTTTCTCACTAGTTAAGAGTACGCCACTACTTTTTTTCCAACATGAATACTTTAGTTTGTAGATCTTTCCGATTGCTTGTTTCTATCTGAATACTGATAGGTAGGATTCCAAAACCAACACTTTACATGTGGATATAGTTCAAATCCTTAACAGATTTTTAGAGCTATTATGCATTGAATCGTATCAATTAGTTTTTCGTTTTTGGTGATGAAAGAGAACTTAAGTGTCTTCTCAATGCTGCGCCACTACAAGGAAGAAGCCAGGTATGGGAATATATGTCAGAGGAGTGAAGCTATGTATTGGTAAAGTGGATAAGTATAAGAGTTTGATGATGCTTACGTTGCAGATGAAAGTGTGCTGCTTGGAGACATTCTAGGAACTGAAGGGATGGGAAAAAATGAACTCAGTATACTCCATCTACATACCGTACTAGATGTTTTGAATGTATCTGAGTTGAAGATGATAAAAACACTGATACGCTTCGATAATATAAAAGACATATGAAATGAGGCCGCCTATGTTTTCACTTAATTTAAACAAAAGTTTGATCCATTTTTTCAATTGTTGAATAATTTTACTAAAATAAGTAAATAATTTATTAAATTTGCTTTGATTTTCTGTACTTATATTGTGAATAATAATACAATAAATAATCTATTACCGATGTTTCGATTTCTTAAACTAATAGAGCCTGCCCTTATAACAAAACATACGTGGAACAAAACAATGGAAAATTGCATTTCATACCAAAATAAAAATATAATCAGCATTCAAACTACTGGATATTATTATTGACATAGAGCATAGGTAACAGTGGAGCAACGCTTCAAATATATTCATACGTGTATAATATTTTTAAAAGGAAGGGTGAAATTACAATTGAGGTCGATGAAAACATATAAAGGACAAAGTAATTTGACTTCATTTATTATCTCACATGAAAATCTCTTTCAAATGCCTTTTGTTCGTTCATTTCAACATACATTTTATGTCTCCTGAATATTACTGTCATGTACATACTAAATAAATGGCAATATTGTTGCATATATTCTCGATAGTTCAAGCGGAGACCATTGAACAAGAGTAATTATCCAATTTCAAGACAAAATTAAATTTTTCTCATTACTAAGATGTATGTTAAATAATTCGTCATAAGCCTGGAAATCAACAACTTAGCCTTTTTATTATAAAAAATATTTTTAATTGTATAATTGTATACAGATTCTTATAGTACAGTAAATAAGCTGACATACATTCAAAATTTGAGACAGCAGTCAACGAAAACGATTCGAAATGCCTATTCGATGACAATTTTGAGCTAAAATGATCATTTTAAAGAAATTTGTTAATTTATTAGTCTACATATTCCCCCAGTTGAGGCTATATGCCCCATTGACAAAGTTACGGCAGCCAATTGTTCCTTGGGATTCTATAGACAAGTTACAAGAATTAATTATTGTGCGGTTTCCAAACTTTTTGACTTTCACCGCTTTGCTAAGATTATTCGATATATTATTAATTATAATTTTTGTTTGTTGTATAGAGTTTGTTCAGTAATAGGAAAAATTTAATTAAGGCATTCTATTTCTTGAATAATTTGCCAAACCAGCCTTAAAAGTTTGTTATAATAAAAAATTACTTTACGAATTAAAAGAAAATCTTTAATGAAATGTTTGATTTCATTTTTCTGTCCAAAAATCTAAATAAAATTGGTTTGACAAGTTAATACTTGTTAGGAATTGAAATAGGCTAGTCATTTAAAATATTAAAGTTTTGCTTTGAATCGAATCCGAAACGATGTTTGTTAATCAACAACATATATTTTTATATGTATTCCATTAAAATGTTAAATTTTTTTGAGCTAACCTTGCGTCAAAGGATGAAATTTTATTATTGAGGCGTGTAAGGGGAGTCACAAGGAGCTTAACTCTAAGCTTGTGGGGTTGCAACCGTTGTCCCGCGGCTGCCATATAGGAAAAAGGGTTGAAAATCCCTTTCCCTTTATATCTCCCAAACAAGTCACCCCAGAAAGTTGTTAAGATATAATTTGTAGCAATTTGCTTTGATTAAAATTTAGTTTACTTCACTTTTTTCAATAAAACTAATAATAAAGAAGTTATTAACAAAAAATAAAAAATTTTCCCAACAAATTTTCTTTTTTTTTTTTATATCACTTCTTTATTTTTAATTTCAGGACAAAATTACCTCAGCCCAATATTATAGAACATCTTTCAAAAAGCATTTTGAACTATAATTTTTAGATTTAAAGAATTTATGGGGCTTTTAGCGCGCTCTAAAGTCAACTAAGTTCTTACTAGTCGCAAGAATCCGGTAACAACAAACATTTACTTTTGCATTGTTTATTTTTTTTATACTACGTTTTTAATATTTTTTGCAACATTCCTATATTATAACCCACTTATAACTGACTCATTTCCCCACCAGTCTAAGTCATAGAGACTCTGTAGACGCGTTCTTTTTATGGGGTTTCCCCAGTAGGCCTAATCAACGTATAACTTTTAGGTGAGATAATCTTGGAGATAATTATATATTTTAACAAATATTTTACAACTATTCTTTTTGACTGTTTTTGGATGGCCCACGCTGCTGTTCAGTATCTAATTTTGTGCCGAAAGTGAAGGCATAGGAAATGGCGTTTGTACCACTTTTTCAAATATAGCGCCCGCGGGTCCAAGATTGAAATTCCACAAGCTTGGATTTAAGCTTCTTGTGACCCCTCCTACACGTCCAAACAAAAAAATTGCATCCTCTAAAAAACTCAAGGTCTAATATAGCTTTTCAATGGACTAATGTGCCATGTCTTGAATCTTACAATTTTTTGTATATTGGTATCGTTGACTATTAGTATACATTATTATTATCATTTTTTTGTGCTATTGGCAGATATTCTCAAACTTGGATATTTTTTACATATTTTTTTGTATTAACATTTTTTATCAATTTTACATAAGTAGTAATGCTATTTGTACATCAATAAATAAACGTCTGGTATGGATTTTTATTAAGTGATTGTATTAATTGAAAACATTATGTATCTACCGTAGATCGAAGCGGATATCATCCAATTCCTCAGAGGCAATATTCACAGCTAGTTATATAAGTGATGGAATATTTAGCTATCATAATATCATTAATTAAACAAAAACAAAAATTCCTCTGTGGAGTATAATTAAAAAATGCTGCATTAAGTTTGTCTAGGTTCAACGTAGTCTGTATTATAATGCGTAGTGAATTAAAACAGAAAAGATAGAAGTTAAAAATTATAGATTGTGTAAAGGACGCATATTATTGATCCAAGATCGTAACCTTACCCACAAACTGGTTCTTATATTGCTAATGTTAACTCTTATCGCTAATTTCGGAAATGTTCGAGGAATACATCTCATCATTTCAAAAGTCAACTGTTGAATATGAATGTCATACGAGTACTTTATTTTAAATATCTACATTTGCAATGCATTTGAATCCAATCTTTCCTATTTTCCATATCACACAATGAATATTTTGTATATTAGAAAAGGATATATAAATATATGACTAATTTATTCTTACACATTTTATCTCTTTTATTTATATGAATTTACCATATAGAAAATAACAATCTTTTAATACAATATACCCGATTATATTATATAAATAATAAATTTATATAGACGTATAACGGCTAATACAGAAGAGAGAGATATGTATTTATACAATATGTAAATTTCACAAATGTTATCCTTTGTTATTAAAGTTATGTATAAATAGAATGAATATGTAATATATGTGTATAAAGGAAAAAGTAAAATTATTATATGATGGTGGTTTTGGAATAAATTTTAATATGTCAAATTAAAACAAATGAAAGACAATAGTGGCTTTACATTAATTACGGTTCTCTACAGTTCAATTAATTTTCTTTTGATATATAATTATTTGCTTATTATTGGTTACCAATTACAATATAAATTAAAATTTAATATTCTAAGAAGTAAAGTCTTTTTTTTATACTTTAAACACAGAGCAGAGCTTATTTTTTTCACCAATTTCAGCTATTATCGTATTCCGTTGCTTGAATTAAAACATTAGGGTTCAGGTTGTGTATTTACAAACACCCGGGAGTAAAACTAAAGATAAAGATGATTTACATCTAATTTTTGTATTGACTAAAGAACATAGCTAATAAGCTCAAAAATCAGTTGTGTAAATTATCCACTTTTTAACGAAAGGAACATATCACCTTTAACCTTGAGGGAGAAAATCTACACAAAAACAAAGGCAGAGAAAGCCAAACGATAGTGGCGGGCTATTTATTCTAATTTAAATAAGAATTAAGATAAAATTCATACATCTTATATAGTCATGAATGAAGGCAAAGATAGATTGTCGAGAAGGATGACATTCTTTGTTCAATGACAACATCAGCCTTTAAATATGCGAAATGTGTAGATGAATAAAGATGTAAAGGAAAGCGAAGGTATGAAACGGGTAGAGATTTTAGGCTCTAGGGTTAAATATAGTCACATTTTTCTTCATTATTGACGTATCGGTGCGGGGTTTATAGAAAACGCAGTATTTTATCCACTACTCAATTGTAAGACGAATAAAACAATATTTTGTACTCTAAGATCACAGATAAAATAACATATAGGCTACGTTTCAAAACTCATATCGCCATGCTAACCATGACGTAGTTTAACATTTTGTAACACGTATTTTACCTGTAATATAATAACGATATAGAGATTTTAAGCCCAAGTTCAATATTCTAGGTCAATACAATATATCACAACAATATTTCTTAACCAGAATGGCTTGTTTATTCAACTTCTACATTATGATATACAAAATTGTTCGTAATTGATAGGAACTGCAGAACCAAAGAATGAAGAAATAATCTGATTGATTATTTATTAACTTAGATATTCCATGAAAAGCTTTAACGATTTATGATTCGAAATGGTGACATATTTTTTTATCGAACAAGCAAAAAAGCTAGTTAAAAATACATTGGTTATTTAAAAACTGAGTGGCTATATAGCTGAAACACAAAATATTCTAGTAAAAATTATATTTCAATAAAAATACTGCTTGTTTAAACACATCAATACAATTTTAATACAATACAAATTTTTATAATATTGAACCTAACACGTTGCATATTATCACACTTATTCGAGTTTTTAACTCTGTTTTCATTTAAATAATAATCATAATGCGTTTTCTTTAATTTTGAAATACAAGAATGAAGAACAGGATCTGGAAGTAATAGAGTATACAAAAATCTCAAAAATGAAGCTCAAATTTTAAGTATTCGGATGTTCCCAATTTTGGTCCAGTATGTATATATCGCTCCTCTTCTGTTTCGATGGACTGTAAATAAACACTTTTTAACATTTTCGTTAAATGTTCCCTTTTCGAGTTATAACAAAATCATTTAACACGAAAAAATCAAAACAAAATATTTTAAAATGTAATTTACTTGGTCCCTTCGTTAAAAATAGTCAGTAAAAATTAAAATTCAATGAGAATTTGATCAAGTCTTGATCAAGAAAAGAAACAAAGAACAAGAAAAGAAACAAAGAACCTGAAAAACCAGTGAAAACTAAAAAAAATTATGACTCTTTTTTTATATTAAATATATTCGAGCTTATAAGTCTGTCGAAAAATGAGGTGGGGTGTACAATAAATTGAACCAAAAAATTGACTACTTAATTTTGCATCTCATCTACCTCCAGCTCGTGCTCAAATTGTTAGTTTTGTTATACTCTGTTATTATTCAAAAAAATTATATGTTCCTTATAGATAATAATTTTTAAAATTTTATTTTCACATATACTTTATCGTAATTGAAATCTAACTTCTTGATATTGTAATATAATAATGAATTTAAAGTACTTGTATGAGAATATAGGCAGGTTCAATTATTCATTTCTTCAAAACACATAAATTACAAACAAAAAACATTAAAAATTCTGTTTTAAAATAGTGTAATTAAATCAGTTTTTTGACAATTATTTTATTAAGTTTATCCTCAAAATAAATCAGGCATAAATGCACGCAATCTATATTCTGACTAAGGTCACATTGAGATTAAACGATCCAAGGCACTCTTTTGATAAAATTATAAGATACATTTTACCCAAGTTTTGAGTTTTAACAATAGGCTTAGTTGCATAACATTAATGTATTCATTTTAAATATTTAAATGATAATACTTGTAGCGATTTTAACCGTACCCTGACGGTACGGTTGCTTGTGTACAAATTAAGTTGTACACAAGCAACTTGGAAGCGATTTTTGACATTTATATCGATATATTTTAAAAATGAATATCCGTTAAACGGCTAAACCATTATGTAGAACTTCTCTAAGGACTGTTCTACATATACATTAGTCGATTGTCGGAAATCGATATACGCAAGCAGATTTAATTTTTTTTTGACATTTATGCCCATATATTATGTATAAAACCAGCAGACCGGCTCACGCATTGCTATGACAATTTTCACAGAACAAAGATTGAAAAACAATTTCCCCGTTTTCACCCTCTTATCTCTTCTTCTTATTTATGTGGAACTTCCGGTACTTTGCCCAGTGGGGCAACTATCAGTCATGGCTCCGCATCCCAGTACCTCGCATTGTGGTACTCATACTTTATAACAAGTATAAGTACCTTCAGATCCAATGGTCCCATTGATACTTGAATGATTCAAATTCAAATTCATAAGTGTATATTAACATCGTAATAATAATACAAGTCAACTTAAAAGCTATAGCACCTAGCCTAAGCTTTATATATAATGCATCATCTGATATACTAGTTCATTGTGATTGTAATTTTTGATACATTGTTTAGGAAATGGTAAAATTTAAAATAAACACCATTGAACAGTTACATACTTCAAGTGAGAACTTAATAAAAAAATTGGCCCCACTTAGAGGTAGAAAATACCCCTAGGACCAATAATATTTTTATAAATTATATCCTATGTGTTATTCAAATGAAAAAGCTACATTATTGTAAAATTTCATTAAAATCCATTCAGTAGTTTTTGAGTGAAAGAATAATAAACATCCATAGATACAAATAAACTTTCGTGTTTATAATATTATATTAGGATAAATCATTATACAACCGTACAACCGAGTTTATACTGAACGTATCGATCTTATCAATGTTTGGCTAGCTACACTCATTACCTGAGCAGTGTTTGGGAATCGTCTTAAGTTTTAATGTTGTGAACACTACTAAATATTGAAGATAGCATGTTGGTATATGTACTCTTAGATCTACCTATCGCCATGACCATTAATGATCGCCATTAAGATAACACATAAACAGTTAGCGATCCGAAATTTTTTAATGGCGTATTTAAAATCATTTTTGAATTTAAATTTTTGAATGATCAAAATCAGTCAACTGGGTCAAATAAATCCATTATCAAACTTTTAAACCACAAAAGATAATCATTCCGATTATCGGACGAATAGCAACGGCCTATTATTTATAACAATATGATACATTAGAATTTGTTTCAAATAAATTGTACATATTGATTTCTTGGAATGCTTTAAAAGATTTTCTGTGAGCTTAATTATAGTAATTTCAAGCTGCTTCAAAAGTTGGTGCTTTTTTAAGAAAAATCGTAAAAAATTGTAATATTATCAATTTTTATAAAAAATGGTTAAATATAACAGTTAAAGGTTGAGAATGATGTCAAAAATTCGAAAAAACTAAATTTACCTATACATTTTTATTAAAAATCTTGAAATAAATATTAGATTTCCAGAAGAGAATTTGTATGAATGCATTTAAATAGAATTTGTGTATACGTTACTTTGTTATACATTAATTTGTTATATGTTAAGATTTTTGGATAAAACTAAATATTCGCTATGATTTATTCGTTAGAAATAAATATTTTCTTTGGTGCCTTTACTTTTAATTTGATTTTCTCATACAAAATTTTGATGCAAACCACTAAATTTCGAATTTTAATAAACACGAGAGAATCAAGGTGGTTTTGATACAAATTATATAACAATTGTATAACTATCAGGTGTCAAAATTACAATCACTCGGTATAATAATAACCTAGAAACAAATTTGTATTTCTATTCCAATCATAGTCTTATTTTCATGTTTATTTGCATTGAATTAATAAATATTCGTATTTTAGGTCATTGGTTGATGTTTGGCAACCATCCTCATGTGGAAATATGCCAGTAAGACGTTCGAGTATTTGTTATTTAAAAGAAAATAATAATAATAAAAAAAAACAAGTGCAATGCTTATATTCTTGAATATCTAAACATAATTGTTTTTCCAATATTCAATAAACATACTTTTTGTCTTCATGTATTTCGAAAGAAAATGAGAATATATGATTTGAGAGAATATATGAAACCAGTTTAAATAAATTTCCAAGTTATAAATGTGAAAAAGTTGATTCAAGAATATGTTTTCTTGGTAATGATTGTAGATTTAAGTATTCCAGGCTAGTAAAACTATTTAAGAACTTAACGGAAAAAATATTCAAACAAATTTTTTAATGGGAAGGAAGTTTGCACAAGTCTATAAAATTTGGCATTAATAAATTTTTTTTATGTACACGGAAAATGTACACGAGATTGTTGTAAAATGAACACTTAAACGAGAATTATTACAATTGTAGTTTTGCTATTACAGCTAGTTTTATGTTAATGCAAAATATTATATATTGCTGACGTATATATATCAGGAGGACTGGCAAGGCGGCATGGCACGTGTTTTGAAACATGACTCTCAAAATCAATGGTGTTACTAACTATGAATTGCACAAATTCGCATGTGAAATATTTTACGAAAATGTAATTATATTGCATGGTATAAAAAATAGCTTCGGAAAACAAAAAATACTGGTTATCGGTTCAATTATAGCTGGCCTCGGATTTTGAGGTAACCCTACTATACTCATTGAATATCACAAAAATGAAGAAACTACACTTTATTTTACTCCACCGAAATTACATGAAATGGAGGAATTCGTCTACAACTAAAAAACCCACTGGACAGATGGCTTTCACAGGTAGCTTTTCAGATTACAAATCCCAAATAAATCGCACTTTGGAAATATGATGAGTTCTTGGTCAGTTTTGAGTATTTTTTTCGATATTTTTTTTTTTTTTTTGGATTTTCCAAGAAAAAAGTGTATATAGTTTTGGCAATCTTTTCATACAAAATATGTTCCCGATCGATTTGAACTTTTTTCAATTTTTCCAATTTTGCATCGTTTCACCACTAAAATTGGTTAACTTTAGCATTTTCTATTTTTTTTTTTTTCAAAACACCATCAAATTTTAAATATATTTTCGCATAAAAAAAGTATTCTTTAAAAAAAAATCTGTCTACAATTTTGGTTCAAATCATTTTTCACCCAAAATGTATGATTTAACCGTAAAATGCAAAGATTTGCAAAAATGGCGAAAGATTTTTCATATTTTTTTTTTTTAATACTTTTTATTTTTTATTTTTAGCATGTAAAGTATGCATTGCAGGTAAAAGTAATAAATGTAAAAATTGTAGCAAACAAAAATTTTTATAAGAGTGTGATTCTTTTATTTAAAAACTATCTGCTTGAGTGCACGAGATAAAGTCATATTTTTTGTTTGTTTTTATTATTTAGAACACTCTGTCTGCCAAATTATGCTTAATTTAATTTTTTTTTTTAAGTTTTTAATAAGAATTTCGATTCATTAAGTTGTCATATATAATAAAAAAAATTACTATTTTTACTGAAATGAATATTTTTGATGCTAAATTATAAAACAGATACAAAAAGTTCAAAAGTTACAGGTACTTATACTTATTCAGTTTTTTAGACTCATTTGTAATTAAATTATTGATCTGATTTTAAAATTTTTTAATAATTCTATATAATCCATATAAAGAAAAGAAATTGCTTCAAAAAGTAGCCAATAAGTACCCTATGGTTTCTTTGGTGATAGTACTTCGTCGACGCTACTCGTACAGCAATGCATTTTGGGGACAATTTGGATTACTTCCACATTTGTTTAACCCTTTTCTTCATCACCATTCTTCGGGTATATTGTCCTGTAGTTCAATATATACACACTTCTTTCTTGAAAAACTTGTTGCATTTAAGCTTTCGTGATTATCACGAATATGTGCTCATCCACATTATATTGGGCTCAAGATGTTGTCGCTTTTTCTCCATCCATACCAACAAAGATCTTTGTTATGACCCAAATGCGACGTTGAACAAATACGCACCTAGCATGCATTCATAATGTTTTTTAATGTTAATTAATGTTATTAGTTGGTGCGAGGAGCATTAGGAACTTGTTGACTAATTTTTGTAGAAAATCATATCGGTGGGTCATTCCGCCAGAGTCATAAAGATTCCTTTTTGTAGATTTTGTACCTTTATCTGGTGCACTAGGTTGAGTGCTCGAGTTTTTCACATTTATAATTTTAATAATAATTTATCTTTTATACGCTAGAAGTAAAAATAGTAAAATAAATAAAAATCTAATAAAAATAGTGCGTCATTTTTGCCATTTTTTGTGTTTTACGGCTGAAATATAGATTTTGGATAAAAAAAATATGGACCAAAATTGAAAAACAATTGACATAAAGAATGCACTCCTCATATCTGACAAATACATTCAAAATTCGATGGTAGAGCGCGTTTAAAATAAAAAATGGAAAAAAATTAAGTTTCATTCATTTTGGCGGCGAATCGAAGATCGGATAATTTTTTCCACAATAAGTTTTTTTTGCAGAACCAAATTCAAAAAATGTACCGTTTTAGTAGAAAATTCAAAAAATCGAAGAAAATTTCCGAATTTCCCAAGTCCATATTTCAAAAATAATCCTATTCTATTTTTTCATAGTCTGATTTTGATTTAGAATCTCAATAGCTACGTTTTGTTTAATTAAGAGCTATTTGAGTCGTAAAGTTTCAGATTAGAAATCGTCCTTTCTGCTTGAAAATAAGAGATTATATTTGAGACGGAACACACTGTATATGTTTTTTTTTTTTTGTAATTTGATATTACGGATTCTGAACATTTTTTTTTCAAAGTACTCGGAGGGTTAAACTCCTATGACCCTGAAACTAAAGTTTACCGCTAAAAAAACGCAATTAATTTATTTGATAAATAAAAATGAAGCTTAAACAGTCGATGAAGAATGAATAAAAAATATAGATTGATGAGTCTTATTCCAATTTACTTATTAAATACACCCCTGGACTTAATTTTATTAAAACCAAATATACATTTATTAAGCCTCGTATAATCTAGAATTAATCATAAAAAAATGATTTTATTTAATACTAGCTGGCCCGGCAAACGTCGTTTTGCCACATATTTCTAATTAACTTCAACATTTTCTAAGTATAATAACATATTCTTAACAACTTTCCTGTATTTCTTAATACTGAAAGCTAAGGCAAATTAGAATAAATAATGATATTAATATATATTTTAAGGCATACCCGGACACGTTGCGGTGATAATTGATATTACATCGATTGCATGAAAAATTTGAAGCAGATTGGAGAAGGAATTCCGTTGTCCCATACAAACTTTGCGTCTGCTTTTCATCCCATTAGGGATAGAATTTCAGAAAATCTTTTCTTATGAGATGCCCGATAATTGATGTGTAACCCACTATTTGGTGTCGGATACCCGTGACACGAAATATTTATATATATACACTCGTGTTTGATGTGGGACACCCGGTACCTCGTGCACCCACAATTCGTGTATATTGTGCTGTGGTTCCCAAATATTTGATGAAAAATAGTAATAGGAAGTCCAGAACCACTAATATAGAAAAGAAGAGATAAATAAATTCTATTTTGAATAGCTGACCCGGGTAAACATTGTTTTGTTATATAAATTATTTCTAATCAACATCAATATCTCCTAAATATAATAACATATTCTCAACTGTCTATAACTAAATAATGAAGCTGCGGCAAATCAGAATAAATTATGATATTAATTTATATTTTGAAGCATACCTACCCGGGTTACGCGTTACTGTGTTATTTTTCACATTTTAATAAATGATATTACATCGTTTACATGCCGATGCAATTCTACCCTTAGGGGAAGAATTTCAAATCCTTTCTTATCGGATTCCCGGTATTTAGTGCGCACCCGGTACATAATTTGCACCCGGTATTTACCTGGTATATGCTGGGGTACGCCCGGAACCGCGTTCACCCGATAATTTTTGCTGTGGTACACACATTTTTATAAATGATACTACATCGTTTACATGCGGATGCAATTCTACCCTTAGGGGGAGAATTTCAAATCCATTTTTTTCGGATTCCCGGTATTTAGTGTGCACCTGGATCATTATATGCACCTGGTATTTATCTGGTATTTTCTGGGGTATATCCGGGACCGCGTTCACCCGATAATTTTTGCTGTGGTACACATACACTTGACGAAAGGTATATGGACCTCCCGAACCAAGAATGATTCCGGTAATACTTGAACAATGCGATATGCAGACTTTATATATTTGACAGTTCGTCATTCTGCTCGTAAGAAGAGATAAAGAAGTTTTATTTTGAATTTCAAAATTAGATTTTGGTTTCTATGGAAATAATGATTTGTAACATGTGAGTAAAAAAAAGACAAAATATGTTTCACAGCTAGGAACATTTTGTATTCGAAAATTAAATTGTCGTTTATAGTATTTTCCTTTACTAATTATTTATGTTGCTCACCGTTTAACCCTGAACTTTCCCTGAACTTTCACGAATATTTCAAGACCAAAACTAGCCAAATCGGTCCAGCCATTCTCGAGTTTTAGCGTGACTAACGAACAGCAATTGATTTTATATATATAGATGATTTTAAAAAAATAGTTCAACGTTTATTTATTTAGTTCCAGAACAAGTGTATCAAATGAAGTTTTATTTGAAATCTTAAGTCTAGAAAAATATCGATAGATTAATTATTTGATGAATTTGAAATTATATGACAAATTTACAAAAAAATAATAATAATATCTAACATCCCATTTTCAATAACGAGTATACATACGGCCAAGAGAGCGTGAAATGTTCAGTTTATAAAAAATGCTCTAAAGTTTATAAAATCTAGCAATAGTGTTGACAAATGTAGATAAAAAGTAATAGTGGTCGAGCGTGATAGCCAAAAGATTTAATTGAATGATTAAGAGTGTGGTGTTGTATTGAAGGATAATTTATTCAAAACAATTATTATTTGTAAAGTATGATTTGTAGAAATTTTTGTTAAGAATATATTTTTATGATATAAATAATTTTTATTTTTAAATACAAAACTTAAGGAAATTTGTAAGTCGAAATTTAATTAATATACCAAGCGTGTAGCTAATTAAATTCCTGTCATTATTTTTATTTTCCTATTTTAATAATTCGAGTGTATTGTCCCAAATGAAATAAAATCTTTTGAACTTTTATTGATACATTGTGTTTTTTTTTTGTGTTTTGATATTGCAAGTCTATTATAGGATTTGTAAAAGCCCAGCCGACTGAGCCAATAATATTCACAACAATTTTTAGTAAAAAATCACAACTATATGATTGATGGGTGGACAACAATTTTTATATTATTTATATTGGTAAGTTTCATAATGTTTTTCTATAAATTTTTTATTTAAATTTGTATGCATTACATAAAAATATTTTTATGTATGTCTATCAATCAAATTCACATGCCCACATTTGTGATACGTGTAGACATGTGTACAGAGGATATACTTATAATAAAATTTAGTTTTAATTTTGCGTACATTGCATACCGTATGTTCGATTTCATTCTGAGCATGATATGTATTTAACAGAGTTTTTTTAGTGAACAATTGTTTTAATGACAGAAAATGAACAAACTAAATTAGTTTGGTGTTAAAAATGAAAACTTTATTTAGAACTAGTCGGGGATATAGGAGAAATGTTTTCTTTATACTACTTCATTGAACAATTACTTTTATTTTTCTTATAAATTCGGATAACAAATACAAAAAATCAAGCTTGAACCATAAAAATAAAAATTTAAAAATAAATAAAAAATTAAACCATAAAATTAAATAAATATTCAACAATAAGAAATATTTTGTCAGTCTTTGTAGATCAATGAAAATAATAATTTTAAATAACTTCAGAAATATAATTATGGTTATTTCTACACAATAATATCAATAATGACGCAATTTGAGAAAAAATTTATGAAATCTTAGTGTACAATAATTTTATGATACGTGATACAATAATTTTGTATAGTCAACCATTGCTCGTAATTCTAGAAAAGCATTCATTGTCTTTCTATTTATATATCTATTTTAAAATCTTACATTATAAAATATTTTTTTCTTATGAACTATTAGACTAAGCTGTTACAATTTCGAAAATATATAGTTTATTTAACCTTTTTGGTGTTTGTTTTAAAATATAGAATTCAAATAATTAAACATGGATAACTTTTGAAATGCGTGCAAACAAACAGGTAGGCATGAGCTGGAAGATTCTCAGACAACAAACTTTCACTTCTGCCTATTTGGTTGCTCATTTCACGTATGTCTATTTGTCAATTAAGAGTCACTTTTCAACAACTAATGTCATATAGTGACTACATTGGGGATATTTTTTACAAAAACAGCACACAGCAATTCTATGTGTGGTCACCCATCCAAGTACTAACTTTGTCTAATTTTGCTGAACTTTGTTGATCGGTTGAGGTCAGTAATTACGTTACATCAGTGGGGGTCTTAATATTTTAATATAGATAACTTTTGTTATAGATGCAAATAAACATTTTTTTTAATGTTTAACATCTTTTCGTTCGGTATCTATGAATGTGATATCGTGAAAGTTCGTAAAAATGTTAAAGAGTAACAGAAAGCAAGGAAAATGCGCCATATTTGAAGATTCTATTTAAGAATTACATGTAAAGTGGATGTTTTTATATGGCAAATGTATAAAAGGTTATGAAAGTTATACATATATTTTATATACATACATACAAACACACATACATATATACATAAAAATATTATTCAACGAAAACCTTAGAATTTATAGAATAAATTTAGAATTTTGCCCAAATTTTATACATTTTATAAATTCGTATTTCGACAAAGTTTTTATCGTCAGTATTAATTAGAATAATGTGTGCCATGTGATCTTCGAATCTTAAAACAATTTGTCGTCTACCTATCAGTTGTTGGTCGCTAAATAATCACAGTTTTGAATTTATTGCTTTGAATTTAAAATAGCTCAAAGAACAGATCAGACACATTAGATTTGGTAAAATTGATAAATCATCTAAAGCCACGCAGGCTAAAGAAAATGAGCATAAAATCAACAAATATACTATAAACATTGCCAGCAAAACATTGAATTTAGATACCTGTAAATTGATAGATACCGTAATTGTTAGATTTTAAAATAAATTTGAAATTAAAATAATTTAATTTCATAATTTATTTTTAGTTTTTAAATCTTAATTTTATGATTTTTAGTGCCAAAATTACGTGGTCCAGTACTTCAATATCATCGACCGAACATTAAACATGTGCTCGACGCCTATTGATTGACGTATCAATATTTAATAGATACTTGGAAAGTATTAATAGCGCATTTACTTACTTAAATACCATTGTAGAGACCGTTTTATTATTTAAAAAATAAAAATAAATAAATTTAAACAAAAAACAAAACAAAAATAATAATAAAATAAAATAGAAATAAATAAAATAATTAAATAAATAATAAATAAATTTCAATTGAAAATAAATAATAGTTTAAAAAAAACTAAAAAACTGCACGCATGCGTAGTTCGCGCACTAGCTCTATCTTTATTACTCTCATGCAAAGGATCCGTTCAGATGCGTTCTGCAGCCAACTTCAGAGAGTTACCTACAGACAAACAAACAAACATACGAGTGAAGCTAATAAAAGCGTGTTAAAAAAGCGTATAATAATGTCAATTAAAATTTTCATAAAAAAATATTGCTTTGTTTTAAGGTGAGATGTCGGATGTCGATACATCATCTGCGAGTTCTACAAGTAATAATATTTAAATTAATATTTATAGTTGCATAAGTCATATAATTATTTCAAGTTTGTTGTGTCGCACAATCTAGTCACTCTTAAGCTTTGCAAAACTAACGTGATCCTTTTGAAGTTGATCAAACGTGTTTATATTTTCAAGTTTAAATATTAGTCGATATATTTTCATTTGACTGCATATGAGACTATAATAATAAGTATAAAATAAGTATTTGAAGTAAGTGAAGTTTTAGTTTTTAAATTGACCATTGATTAGCCAATTATTCGACATCTGTGCTATGAACAGTTCTTGACCTTATGTAAATTCAATATTTCTGTTTTTATAATTATGAATTCTCATAAGCAAAACTAAAAATTCTAGCACTTGATAATTTTTGAATGTCAATTCTTTCATATATTTAAGAATCTAGTATGTATGCTAGGTAAAAAATTTTGAGCATTACATTTGGCATACCTAAGTACAAAGAAATATTTATAAAAATAAATATCACATAAATATTTTTATAACACATGAATATCTTCTTGTAATTATTCCTTCAGTCTCAACCCGCAATATCTTTATTTTTAGAATACGATTAAAGTTTAGAAATTAAGGTAAACTAAATGTAACAAATGATTATGTTCAGTTTTCCATAATCCACAATTCAAATAATAGTCATTTTTAATTAAAAATATAATTGATTTCTAGTGTCTCTAGAACTGTATATATTTATATAATATTATACATATGACAGTTTCATTTTTTAATTCCTCTATGTTATTAACTTTTTCGTATTTAAAATAACTCATTGTTTTCACCCCGAGAAAAGCAAAAGTGAAATTTACAAATTGTCATGAAGTACTTACTTCATTAACTATTTGGCTTCAATAGTAAATATAACTTTTCTTATTATTTATCATCATAACAGATCCATTCCAACAGAATCCATTAACTTAATTATATGTAAAATAACCTCTTTGAAGTTGGGAAAACTATTTTAAAGTAGGATTGTAAATTTTCCAAATAACAAAAATATTTGCTTTGATCGGATTCGGGAAGCAACATAGTACCACTTTTCATTACTCTACAACACAGTTTGACGTAAATAAACTCCGATGCACTTGGATATTTCAGATCATCTTTTTTTAATGAAACTCGTTGTTTAATTCTTAGATATTCTTACGTTTCGTGCAATATATACGGATAATTAATTAAGCGCATGTCAAGTTTTGAAGGTATCGTCCTTCAGGAAATTCGACGACTATCAAAAATTTTGCAAAAAAAAAAACATGCAACTGGCCTTACATATTTTAAGCAATCATTCAATTTCTTAGATGGCTTCATTAACTAAATAAATCTATGTTATGCTAAACCCATCTGATTCTAACAGGACGCATAACTTTGTTTGACTTTAATTATGTTTCGTGTTTCACTAGCGGTAAATAGTGAGCCGATTTTTCCTAGTAAAAATTAGCTTCATATATATATACTTGTTTTATAATCATTATTGTTTTGTCCAAGACATAAGAGATGTTTTTTTGGAAAATTGGAAATTTTGACTTTGCGTGACGTAGAAGAGATCTATGTGTGAAAAAGCCCAGTAAATAAGTTAAAACATAGTTTTCTTATTTACTGTCTACTTATTATCTCATTTCATAATTGGGGCATTAGATTTAAATATAAGTGTTGTCATGATTTAACATCAATGATTTGGATGTGCTGAAAATATTAATTGAAGGAAATCATATTACGTTAGTACATAATTAAATTGTTTATCCAAAATATATGAAAACACAAAAATCAAAACCAGATGTTTTTTAGAAAGATAGATTTTTATGAGTTATTACACTCAGGAAATTTATATCATTTCCCGTTCAAGAATAATAACTTTTGCTGTAAAAATAAACTTAAAAAACACTGGTTTTGATCACGGGTCAATATATTTTAAAAACAAGTTATTTCACTATTAAGTTAATGTACAATGTTTATACTATTCATATATTTTTCTTTTTATTTAATACATATAATATATATTTTTTGATATAATATAACTTGTCAAACAAAGATAATGTTTTAAATTGTATCAAATATTTTCCAAATTTTGTGTACGTGTGATTTATATAATTTTTATTTACTTCTGTAGCCCTCAGTTTGTAGAACTTAGTATATAAACAATAAAACGTACACTGAATAGTGAACATGAACCTCTCAATGTATGAATATGTTTAAATAGTTATAATTTTCGGATGAACTTGACTAATTAAGTCGAAATATATATTAAATAATGAATTTTCTACATCTTAATCGCATAATTTAAACAATCACTCTGCAGCAAGATGACTTCATATCCCCCGCAATTTTTTGTTAAGATGTTATTGTTTAAATATCGAGTTGCCAGAAAAAATTGGTTTGAACAAATTAAAAACTATATCATGTGGATATTCAAGTAAAAAAGTAGAGGTCACTCCTCAATGCTGTATTTCCGCAACGGCTCTGAGTAGATAAGATATTTGTAAAGTGAAATCATTCGAAACCCCTCCTAGTATTTTTTGCTGATTTGAGTGTTGGCTAAAATAATTTTAACAGACAGGCAGGCATAAATTGAAAGTTGGCGAGGAGACTTTTCAATAACTAAGTATAACTCGTGGACAATGCAAAGTACTGAAATTTTAAGCGGTGAGAACTAAGTATAACTGTATAAAAATTTATGATATGAATAGAAAATGAACTATTCTAGTTCATGAAAATTATTCTATTGGAAGGTTTCTGAAAAAAACTGATTAAGGCTGTAAAATAAATTTATAAAACGGTTCATTTAATTTTATGAATTGTTCGAATTTAATTTAATTTGTTTCTAATATGAAATTTTTTTCTGATAAGTCTTATTAAAATAGTGTTTTTTTAAAACACTATTTAATAAGACTTATCAGAAAGTTATTATTGTGACCCTGTTGATCTTACGTAGACTCCTTATTGTATTAATTAGTTTTTAGTTGACATAACAATATAACATTAAGAAAATCTTTAGTATTTAATATTTGCTTAGTTGGCTATGTGCCTTATTAAGGTAATACAAGAGTTTTCCAACACATTCACTTCATGTTTAGATAATATTAAAGTTAATACTCATCTTTATATACTAATGAAACGATATTACATATTTGCATTAAATATGATAATAAAAGGAGACTACAGAACAGTGATTCAAAACGGAAAAATTTTACTTTTATATGATAAACGCTGCTATGATATAAATCATATTTGACATGTAATATGACAAGATCATTGAGATGGTCAAAACAGCACAGGTTGCTTATGAAGGTATTTTTTAGTTCCCTGCTCTCAATTACTTTAGAACTTTGCCAGCATAGCTTCGTGAAAAAGACGATTTCAGGCGCACTCCCAACGAAATCTTAATCTGAAGTCAAAATTATTTCCTCCAATTACAAAAGAATTTAATTAAACAAATATTAAAATTACTGATGTGTATGGCCTCTGTTCAAGATGAGTATGTTTACGGAACGGAGTGGAAATCTCATAACTATCATTTTTATTATTACATTATAATTATTGTTATTGATAATTACTTGTAATATCGCTCAATATTTCTATAATTGTATAATTTAATAGTGTTAGTTTCGAAATTTGTGCCTAGCAATCATGCTGCCGACTAAACACTCATCACTGTACACAACACAACGAGATAGTTGATATTGCTCACTATTTTTGTAAAAATAAATAGTAAAGTAACATAAAGTATGTTTTTGAAATATGTCTACTAATTTTATTATCAATGATTATCAAATTACCAAACTTAAAAAAACTGTTTTATTTATAAAAATTTTACATAAATATTATCGAAATATTGCTTCGTTTGAGAGACATTTGAAAAACTGAAATGGATATTTTTCCACCCATACCTACAATTTGCGGTATTTTCTTCATGATAGACTATTTATCAATTCCTGGAATAAAAACTTGTGAACATTCTTATTGCTCAGTGTCTTAGAATATAAACAAATTAGTTTTCAATAATTCGTGACGTAATGTAGGTACATATAAACATGAAACTCATATATGTAGGAATTATAAACATGTATGTACACGACATTTTGGTATTTTACTACTTTCAAAATAGAATCACATGGCAAACCAACACACAGTCAGTGATGGTGATCTTACATGCTACTATCCCATCTCTAGCCCAAATGGTATGTTTTTCTCAAACATACCAAACAGTCTCTGTATACTGATGTGAAAGGTTAGTTTTCAAATGGTGAGAATATTCTCAAGAGAATATAATACTCATTACATCATGAATAAATATGTATATATGTATATTTTTATACTATATGTGTGTTTAATACGGCGGTATTGAAAGAAAATAAGATGAATAGGCTCGTAAAATATGTGATATATGTGAATTATAGGGAAAAAAACCTTATATTTAAATGATTGAACTATAAACAGAGAAATGATTAGTAAGGATGCAACAGCAAAATCCAGGTGTGGGCTACAAGGTTCCTCATTTTGACGACATTCGTAGTTTTTATCATGTATTCAAAAGTATTTCATTTAATTTTTTTTTTTTTAATTATGATTTATTTACTTGCATTTTTCCAAATAATCAAGAATTGGAAGGAATATTATGAAAATCTAGTAAATCCGTATTTCATTGTGATATAATAAGTTTAAGAGGTCAGATGGTAGAGTTTGGTATAAGTTACAATACTTCTGAAATATAGATTTTTATTTTCTCTAATAGTAATCAAACTTTATTTTTATGAAAATTTGAAATTTGCTTTCCTGTAAAGGCAATAGTATTTGAAGTTAAAAACAAATTAGTGTCGTTTGTGTAAAAAAAGTGTAAATATGAAAGTTGTTGATCTTTTTATTACTACCAACTTTGCCATTTAAATGTTTTTCATAGGACTTGTAGTTTTTCCGGTAACTTGTGACTTGTGATGATCCATTAATTTAAATTTTTTCTAGCTTTTTTTTTTTTGGAGACTCAATCTCGTTCTTAGTTTCTTCTTCGCGAAGCCCTGTAAAAAAATAACCATATTTTGTAATTTTCGAAATTTCGGCGCATCATAGGGAGGTGGCATGTATTTACAATAAACCGTTTGGTCGTGTTTGTTTCATGTCAGCCAAGAACTTCGAACAATATCGATATCATTATCGGAATTTTTTTCCAAAAAAAGCATTAACTGTTATTTAGATTTGTTTCTGAAACAAAACAAAATTCAAAATATTAATATATCAATTACAAGCACTTTAAATGGAAGTAAAAAGATTTCATTTTTTGCAATTACTTACATAGTATCACAAGATATTGAAAAAGAAGTTAACACAAAATTATTTCTTAAACAATCACTAATTTTTTAACTAAACGTTTAAAAATAAACATCAATTGATTCAGAACTTATTATATATTTAATGTCCAAATAAAAAGCTTAATTTTTTCGTTTTATTTCTTCACATTAATATTTAAAAAACTTTCACATTAAAATACACATAAAGATTTATTCAACAATCTCAATTCAAATAATTAATTGCTATCGCTTCCCAAGTTCTGATAATAAAACAAAATTAACATTTTAAAACGAATTTATGCAAGTTCGTTCACTGCACTACGACGTACAATCTACAGATTTAGACTTGTTAATAACTTTTTTTGTTGGAAGTAAACATTATTTTTAGACTAAGAGCCCGTGATCGCCAGTCCTACCACATAGTATAAAGGCTAAAAAATTTTCTGTGCAAGTACCCTACAGCAGGTAAGAAGGTTTGGATATTATGAATCTCGAACCGTGGTGGCTTTGACAGGTAACAGTTAGCAAAGGTGAGCATAATTGCTGCCCAAAAACATAGCATAATGCGCAATTTTTTAGTATGTTCTACAGGATACTATTTATTAGAATATCCGAACTTCAACTATGTCTGGAAGAATGTTAGAACTTTTGAAACTGTTTGGTCGTTTGGAAAACATCTTTGAATAGTTGATCAAGTAACATACATAAAAATCAGATTTTATATTATAACGTAAGTAGAATTATTATTTATTCAAGGCATCTGGCAGGGGGTTGCCACCCTACAAAATGTCTGGCAACGTATGGTATGATATTCTAATAGTATCCTGTAGAACATACTAAAAAATTGCGTATTATGCTATAATGTTTTGAGGTAGCAATTACGCTCATCTTTCCTACCTGTTACCTGTCAAGGCCACCACGGTTCGAGATTCTTATTATCCAAACCTTCTTACCTGTTGTAGGATACTTGCACAGAAAATTTTTTAGCCTTTATTCAATGTGGTAAGACTGGCGATGACGGGCTCTCCCTCTATTTCTTTTGGGTGACGTCACTAAACACGTGTGACAGTACATATACTAACCTTGAAACTATATCTAATGCTTGCGTAAATAATACAATACTTGTATATTAAGGTTTAATTTACATTCAGAGATTATTCTTTTAATAACATTCGATCACTACAGCTCATCTGTCAATCATCACTATGTTTTATACACATCACATAAATAAAAATATATTTTTTATTTTAAATTAAGACATGTCTTTTTAATTTAGCATTTTATGAGATGTGCATTTTTTTTTTTTTAATAGAGAAAAATTTGTAACTATACAACTGTCAATATACTCCCGAACGTTATCTAATGAGTAATTTTGTAACTACAAAACACTTTATTCAAAATATTAAAAATATTCAAAATAAAAATTATAAAAGAAAGGCGAAAAGTACAAAATCTTTCACATTGGGCTATCCCATTATGTTCTCAAAAGGGTCAGAGTACGGTAAAACCAAAATGTTGTAATTAATTTTTGCATTGGGGTTTCCCAATCAATTCCCAATTATCGCCCATACAAAAAAAAAACTATTAGCATTACTGATTTTTACTTTGGGCTGTCCCAATAAGTTCCTAATTGAATCCTAGTGCAGTAAAACCTATATTAAATTATTTTTCTGGATTGGGATTTCCCGATCAGTTCCTAGCTAGTTACCGTTAAGGACAAACTCAGCTCCAATTATTTATTTTTAAATTGGGCTATCCCAATAAGTACCCAATTAGATCCCAACCGAGATAAGTCTTTTGGGTAAGCCCTTGCAACTCCCAATTGGGCCCCAATATAAGTATTGGGATAATTTCTAGTCGGGAGTGTCTATAATGCCTAATTCAAGCAGTACTATGTTCAATGATTTAATGCACACACTATTTATATATATATATATATATATATATATATATATATATATATATATATATATATATATATATATATATATATATATATATATATATATATATATATATATATATATATATATATATATATGTTACATGTAGTATAGCACATACATAGATTCGAATTTTCCACAGAATAGTCTCGACATCATTACTTGACCGAAAATGTGTTTACATAAAATGGCTATGGGAACATTTTGTGTATACATATATAAAACATAGTTATACAACATCTATTTTGTGAAATGGGCATTGAACAGACGATTGTGAATGTTCTATTAAATGACATACAACATAAGATTCGTTGTCGTTTTGAACTGACTAAGAGCGTAGAGTCATTGAGAATAATTCGTGATGGATATGATTTTTTTAATATAGATCAATAGCTTTTTTTTAAATAAATAGCAGTCTTTCTTTCGGTAAATATTTCAATTTGACTAATACCATCTGAAAAATTTAAAATGTTGAAGAATATTTTTGAATAGTTTTTCAATATAGCACCTACGTTTATAGAATTCACAACTACCAAATATACTGTAGTTTTTAACTGATTTAGAATGTGACAAAAAGAATATACATAAAATGTATCGAAGAGAATTTTCCTACGATGCTGTTTGATATAACATTTTAAATTAATTATTTTGTGGAAAGTTTTCTTCTAAATATTTCAATTTTGTTAATTCAGTCGGGTAAAATAACCAGGCATTTGTCGAGTAAGATAAGACTGCCATTTTGAAAAATTGTCTAGTAAAATAAGTAATGGTAACTAAAAAACGCAATTTTGTTTTTACCTTAGAAGTTACTTGTAAAATCAAATTTCAATTTTAATCTTATATATTTTTTCGGAAAAAACTAATTGACAAGCACTAAGTTTTCATGCCAATATTGTGCATGCATAATTTCATAACATTTCGATAAATATCTTTTCAGATATTTGTACTTGAAAATTAAAAGAAAGACAGTGTATATTAAGTTATTTAAGTCATCAGCTGTTAAGAAGCACAGTTCTGTAAGGACAACAGCTGTTAATGCCTAATACATACAAAAAAATTAATAATGTGGAGGAGAAGTTAAAAATGAGTCGCTGTTCCTTTAGAATTAGAAAGCGATTATATTTTTTTGGAACAATGTCATAACCAAATAAGTAGTGTACATATTTTATTATTTATCTCCAGCATTAAAAACCACGAATACATGAATATCATTAAATAGAAAATATAAAACTATTTAATGCGCTACTATACGATAAAACTAATTATATTTGTATGGTGTTAGACAAAAAAAACTTCGATTTTCAAAGTGCTGGTAAAACTAGTTCTTCAAATTGTTATTGAGTGATATTTCCATTGACATTATAAAAAAAAAACGAAAACAAAAAACGTATATCAATTTGAAGCTTGTGTACATAAATATAAAATTTTTGGATTTCATAAATGATAGCGACTCTTTTTGAAGAAGAAAATCTTAATATACTTATCGTAGTTAAGCCACATGCAATTTTTTAGGTTGATGTTTATACATTTATTATAAATAAATCATGAATATTTTAATATTTAAGGAAATCTGCATGCAGATGCTTGATTGTGCTTGTTTTTCCTCTAATTGACATAAAAAAAACACTGTAATCATCCAAGTCAGAAAGACTTCAAATAAGTTTTTGGGATGAACTCTGATATCTTTGAATCCCAGCATCATGACCGCTTTCCCAAGAATCCTTAATGAAAGGATCTTTATCAACTTTTTTTTATTTCATAAGAATTCAGTCTGAAATGCAGGCTCTTCTTAAACTCCATAAGATTTTATTTTTCTGATGTGATTTATATTTGAATTATATTGCTTAATAACCTACTCCAACAGTAACCTGGTTTTTTATTATTCATTGGTGTACTGGCTAACATCGAATTCGCAAGGGTATCAGCGTTCCAGTGTAGGTTTAAGTATGTCATTTTTTTTTTTTTTTTTAAATAAATGAATATTATAAATATTATTAAATTTTTACAATTGAAGTCTTGCAAAAGAAATTATGAAATCAGAAAAACATACTTTTTAAAGTACTCTTGTTTATGAAGTCATATGGTGCTTATTAAGTGGGGCATCCAACCTCTTGAAAGACTTCTTAAATGGTTCTTTTGGATTTTAGTTCAATAATTAGAATACTTTAGATATTTTTCCTTAAGTTATATTGGTAACTGACGCACTTGTTTTAAATTTTCTGTGTGAAAACTAAACTACTCTTACAGGCTTATAATATTAGATGTTGATATGATCATGACAATTTTGATGATGTTAAATTGAAGTTGGTTTATATTTAGTATATGCTTTCAAAAGCTTTGTCCATCATTAATATTTAGTATCGTATATACATATGTTATATATACATAGGTAATATACGTATATATGTATTAAACTTCCTTCAAAAACATCAAAAGAATATTGTTATATGATCACTTGAAATATATTTTATTTCTTTTATTTATGTACCTACATTATTTATTTTTTAGAATACATAACCTTTTATACCACTACATATTCTTCACAAACAAATATTCAATTTTAATTAAAACTTTTCTTTGAAATTATATATGGATATAATAAAAGTCAGACCTGACCAATTTTTATGTTGTAGCATTATGGCTAATCGATAAGCCTAGTTATATATACTTGACGACAATGCAATCAATCTAAGGAAAAGGCTGACAAATTAACGCAAAGTCAAAACTACTTATATTTATTAGATAGCTTTTGACTGACTTTTTACCACAAATACTAAAACCTTTGAGAACAACGTAATGGTGAAGCGCACATAGTTGTGTTCGTTCAGTTTCACGCTGCCCTATCCATAATGTGGGATATTAAACCAAGAATAATTATTTTAGAATTTTAGAAATTTCTGTCAAAGCTCTGTTTATTTCCAAAATAGTTTTCCAAATTCCATTGTTTGTTTTTGATGTTTCTAATAGCATACAATACAAAATATTCTTTTAAAAATTATTATAAATTAATATTTTCTTCATTTATATTAGTAAAATAATATTGAAAATATTTTTTAAATGAACAAAATAAAAGAATTTGTATCATAAATACAAAAATATGCGGTGCTTACAAAAATATGATAATACAGTCGATCATATAGTTGATCACAGCAATGATAATGTTGACCAATCGAATTTAAAATGAGATAAATTTTTTAAAAATATATGTAATATACAATGCTTCCTATGATATTCAGGTTATGCTAATATAGCATATAATAGCATAACGATCACATGGGGTTCAATAGACCCCACGCAGAAAAATAGTTTCTATTTGATTTATATCTTGTGACAAATCTTAATTTAACATTGTTTCTAAGTATACAAATAAGTTTTCTTATAAAGATAATGAAATACTTAAAAAACAGGCTTATTTTATAAAAAATTCATATGAATTTTAATTTTTGACAAATTTTTGCAATATTTTACAAAAAACACAAAAAACACCATTTCATTCGGAAAACTATACATTTTCAAGAAAAAATTAAAACAGATGAATTTTGAAAAAAGTATTTTGTGAAATAAGACATATTTGTTTATTCATTAATATAAAGAGACGATGGTTTTATTCGAAAAAAAATTTTATTTTATTAATTTATTCCGTTTATTTTATTAAGTACAAGTTCAACGTGAATTGAATAAGTTTGCCAAGCAGCAATCCACACACAAACATACATAAATACTATATATATATATATATATATATATATATATATATATATATATATATATATATATATATATATATATATATATATATATATATATATATATATTCTTCCATATATATATATATATATATATATATATATATATATATCTTCACACATCATTAACAATCAAAAAAATTATTTAACTACAAAAGCACTTCATTTCACAAAAAACATTCTTACGCTTTGGTTACACGGGGTTCCAAAAACCAACGTCCGAGCAAATCCGTGTCTGCAAGTAAACCGACGCAATGGATACCTTTAAACCATTCATAAACTTGATGTATTAGATTCAATAAACAAGAAATGACTCCACAAGTTTAATTTTAATAGCGTGTACTGAACGTAAAATAGCCTTTTTATTTGACTGGGATCCTTTGGACTCCAGGTGACCGTATCGGATTAAATCACACTTTAAAAGAGTATTTATAAATCACAAGATATGCTTATGTGTATTAGGGTTAATATGAAATATACGTTAAAAAAATCAGAATTTTGAATTATTTGTGTTTTGTGTTTTGTGATTTTTTTTTGTATTGTATAACTAACTACATACAATATATAAATATATATATATATTTTTTTAATAAAATTTATTGATGTTTTATACTACAACAAATGCGTATCGTTAAATAAATACAATAAATCTACTTTAATTCATAGTATATCATTTTGAATTATTGTCACAAGTGTGTTCTCTCATAGTAGTAAAATACTATCTATCTAAAATAGTATCATTGTATAATATAATATGATGTAACCTATGCATATAATGTATAAACGGTAGTAGTTTGATACTATATTGTAATAGAGCTAGAATGTATATCCTAGAATATTCTAATTTAAACTATAATAAAAGTGTATACATGAAAAAAAAAGTGTTTACATGTTTTGGTTTTAGAACTGTATACAGAGTGCGACGATACAAAATATCAACATTGTATTTTCCATTTATTTTGATCCCCTTGTCTTAAACTTAAAGGTCCCATTTTGTAATCTTACTAACGTAGTTTTAAAAAATTATTGTATTACTATATTTTTCTATTATTTACACGGGTAACTGTGCTAAAATAAACTTCATTTGAGTTTTACAATTTGATTCACGGCGCCTATAGATTATATAAGTTTATCGACAATAAGTCGATGTTTAGTTTAATTTCGTTTTATTAGTTTTTTGTACTATCGAGTTATTACCCAAAACTGAAAGGATGGGTTACAATTTTAACAATTAATGAATACATGTATGTGGGTATGTTAGGTTGTTCCACCATAGCATTTACACTACTGAACAGATTTTGATGAATAGGATGTCCACAATTCGTTATTACAGTCCGATTGGTACAGGCTATATAAAATAAAAATAATCTATATAGTGGAAGTAAGAACATATAAAGTGGAGATTTAAAAAGGTTTTCTTTGAAATTCGTCTTATTGGGTATAAAATGAAAGAGCTCAATTCGTACATCACAAAATAGCATTAATTTATATATTATTTATAACATTAACATTATTTATAGCATAAATTAATATATAGGTTAAAAAATGATTTTAATTTAATCTGTTCCCATATAACATCTAAACAAATTATCAAAAGTCAGCAAATGGAACAGTGTGAATACTTTTGAAAATACAACTGGTTGGTATGTTTTTCAATGACGGGAAAGATAAAAAGAGTCTAACGAATAAAACATTAAAAACTCGCGTGACCGTCACCAACAGTAATTTTAGAACTGTATCAAACCTTTATTAATCACCCTTCCCATCGAAACCAAATCAATATAATATAAAATCGAAAAATTTCTGTAAAATTTTGTCTTCGCATTTTGCAGTACAATGCTGCAAGTTATATTTTATTATTATTAATGAGAATATTTCGAATACATGCAGACTGCCAAATTTGAAACGAGTAACATTTCCTCGGGGAATCATTACTACTAGCTAATTCATACTGATGATAACTACTGTGTTGTCGAAATACGTATTTATAAAAATACATAATAATTTTATTGATTGTAACCCAGTAAAATCTACAATGAATCGCAAAGAAAAATCTCCAAGATTAGGTACTCAAAAGATGGCTACTCAAATGATTGACAAGAATTCCAATTTCAAAATTTAGCATAGACCTGAAAAGATTAAGGATCACGTATGCTCTTAGTCGAAATCCAAGTGATCTACTACGATAGACTGCTTGCATATGCATACACACTGCTTGCGAAAACTTTTTTCTCATGTGATATTTCGCATATCAAAGTATGAAACCAGTATTTACAATATTAAACGTAATGGAGCAGATTAGTTCATAGTTGAGTTTTGTTTTACTAGACCTTCAAATGTTTCTAAACTGATATACCATAATCTGATTATTTTATTTAAATCAGAAATAGAATTATATTTATTTCTGTAAAGTACAATAATATTGCCTGTTTTAATCTAATATTTTATGCATTATCAAATAAAAAATTATCATATATATATATATATATATATATATATGAACATAACAAACTTTAACATTATATACGAGAAAATAAACTAATTTGTTTTTAGAAAGTATATTAATTTTTTCCCTTCTTTAACTGAAGATATATATTATGAATTCGAATTTTATTTTGAATAATTAATCGTAGAAATGGAATTAATGTAGCACATCTAACAAACTTCCATTATTCAAATCAATTATTATGTTATTTACAAATTCTATGAATAAATCAACAGTTATATTCTTCTTATCTTATCAGTAAATATATAGTTCCAGTTCGTATAAGAAAAGAATATCAGTGGCAAAATTTGGTTAATTGAAACATTGTTCAATTAAATTTTCATAACAAGTACACAGTTAAGGTTCTCAATCTACTTTCAATAAAAGAAATAATCGAAAAGTAAAAAATCTATTTAAAGTTTTGCGATCTACATATGTCATGAGTATCTTAACATATTACAAACAAATATAATCACTGTATTAATATCGCCTGGACATTTTAATTATAGAGACAAACACCTATTTCTATATATACTTCTTTTTGCCATAACCAAGCCACGATTTTTCTTTTTATTTGTTATTTGTTTGAAATATTTAGTATTGTCAACAATGTTTTTTGTACCAACATTATTTTATATACCTTTATTTAGTGAACATGGTGGTTTTAATAATTGTGAACTTTATTAAACTAAAAATTTGGTATTTTTTTTGTTTGAAAAATCATTTCCAAATTTTTATAGGTCTTCTTTTTTTGTAAGAAGAATGGAAAGTTTTAAGAAAGAAATTCAATATCGAGCAGTTCAGGTCGTCAAACGCATTATCATTAATAATAAAACTCTGTTAGAATTAGATCCTGTTAAATAATTTAAACAAAATAAATCTTAGTAGACAATAATAGTCATTGACAAACTCAAACGATAGCTTTAAAAATTGATTTGAAACTCCCTATAAATTTGAAAACATTTGGTGCTTGAATTATTTACCCTATATTGAAGACTTTTCAACAAATTTGACATTTATTTTCTTCACAACGGCCGGAAGTTGCAGAACCGCTTTGACCGTTTAGATCTCAAGGTTGTCAATTTTTAATATAATAATTGTAATAATTAAAGTATGCGATTGCGAGGGTCACTTCCTATTCATAGTATGTG
This sequence comes from Chrysopa pallens, assembly GCA_020423425.1. Taxonomy (NCBI): domain Eukaryota; kingdom Metazoa; phylum Arthropoda; class Insecta; order Neuroptera; family Chrysopidae; genus Chrysopa; species Chrysopa pallens. Next base: position 81,644,636 of record CM035592.1, on the reverse strand, counting down.
AAACTTAAGCAGAAATTATGCAGAAATATTAAAAGAACAAGTAACCTACAACACAGTTTTGTTCTCGAGATATTAAAATTAAAAAAAATAATTTTTATTTTCGTCATGCATTTTTCCTGCCATATAACATAATACAGACAATATCATACCTGTTATGTTTTAGTCTATAATAAGTAACTTTATCCAAAATAAAACATAACATGATTGGTAAATACTGGCACAAGCTTAATACAATTCAATAAACATAATAATTTTCATACTAATAATACTGTATTGGAATCTTTTAATTATAGTAGGAGGAACCAATACAAAATTATACAAAAATTTCTATAACTAATATCTAACATAAACAAATTTTCGACAATAGTCAGGATAAAATAATACTAATACTTAAAATAATAATAAACAAAAACTGAAGAAAATGAATTATAATTGATCAACAAATTCTGACTTAAAATATTTGATATATATATATATATATATATATATATATATATATATATATATATATATATATATATATATATATAAATATATAAATATATATATATATTTATATATTTATATATTTGAGGGAGTTAATCTAAATTGGAAATCTAAATTCATAAATGTAGATACTAGAAAAAGTACCTAGTTAAGAAACTGGACTCATAACTGAAATCATATATATTACTTCTGTCTGAAATGTGTAAAAAACGAAAATTTTATTCACTTTCTCTAATTTCAAATCAGGCAGCAGTATCTGGTTTATGATTTAGAGCTCTTGATTTTAGCTCGCTTAGTATGCTTGTCTAATGTTGTTTAAAATGGTGCAAATAAATAGGAAGTGTTCCAACATTTCCGTTTTGTGGAAGCTGCATTATTAGCATCACTATTATAGCATAAAATATTACAACATAAATTAGCATTATACATTATAAAATTAGCATTAAGTAAATATAGCACCACAAAATAAAAATCATACCCTGATGGGGATTATACGTTGTATAATCAATATAATTTGTTGGATTCTGAAATTTAAAAGGACGTACTGACTTTTGCTCTTTGACATATATTTGTGTGTGGACTTTATAAAGAATTTAAAATTCTACTTCCATCCTCTATTTTCATAGCACCTAAGATAGGATAAGATAATAATAAGAGTAGAACCACTAACAACCTTTGTACCTAGAGCTTCTTCGCCGAATTGTTCCTGTAATTTGATGGATCCAGAGTTTAATACTCGCACATTTTATATCTAACATCTAGAAATTTCCACAGTTGAAAATGACGTGTATGGAGATTTTAACGTCCTCCAGGCGCGACCTATGAATAGGATCTTGATAGCACTATGTAGGATTCAAATAGATTCATAATGTTGTTTTTACATTAAGCAGGCTCTGATTCTCCCATAATTATTCGTAACTTAGATTTAAGAGGAAGGCTTTAAGTTCTGATGGGTACACACTTAAATTACGTCGTTAAAGTCGTTTAAGAAAGGTATAAGTTTACACAAAAAGAGAGTCTCAATATTTTAAATTTAACTTTCACTATTTTTAGCTTTTTTTCTTAACTTCCAGGCTTAATATCCAATCGTAATTTTACAAAACAATTTAAGTATTATTTTTAGAGGTTCTATAACAAAATTGTTTCGCTAAACATTAATTCTTACAAACATTTCTTGCCAAAAAAACTTTATACGAACGACTAGATTTATAAGACTGAACAGAATTTTATATACATATAATTGCTAACTTATAGAAGTAGTAAATCTGAGTAATTTTAGATAAATCTATTTATTTGAAAATTTAGCTATTTTTCTTATTGATTCCCCTCAGCTGCATCAATGCCACCGTTTCATTCCAAAAGAAAAACACAGTCGTGTAGCTCTGAAGCGGAACCACACCCAATAATGAATAATAAAAGACTATCATATCATTTAGCCCACATGCTGCGAGGAAAGGTTTCACAGTTACATTAATAAAATAAAATAGGTAAATACTAAATTCTCACATAATTTCGGTGCTAAATACGGAAGTTGAAAATTATAAAGAAAATTAAAACCATATATTTGAATGCTTATGCAATTAATATTACTTTAATTGCTTGTTAAGAGCTCCCAATGGATGAATGAGCACATCTAAATGAGTTAAAGAATGAACAACTTGGTAAATACTTGTAAATGATAAAAAAAAAATGTAAGTGTATGTGTATGGGGGTAGTAGCTAGTTGATTTATATGAATGTTACGCCACAAGGTGCCGATAAGAAACCGTCTGCTTGTGTTCTTTATTTATATAATATGAAGTACCTTATATATAATTTTTTAATAGTGTAATGGTCAAGTTTTTAGTTTAATGATAAATCATAGTTTCTTTATTGTTCAAATTGATTTTTAATGAACTGCATTGATACTCGCAGTTTTAAATTCAGGAAACTTGCAAAAAAAAAAAGGTTTTTTAAAGAGGGATTCATACATTTTACTATAATTTATCAATTGGCTATATTTCGATCTTACATTATTAAGCATATCAATATTTTTACGGCACTGAGGTATCGATAAAAGTCACCAGTATTCAATGAAATTATAATAGGAAATTTGCAAATTGGCCACCTCTTTCAAAATATGAAATCGAAGAGCAAAATGGAAACAGATGCAGTAAGTTCATTTTTGTATATAAAAAAAAAATTTTTTACCTTCAATTTTTTCCAATTCGGTTGTTTTAAACTAAATATTTCACTAGTTGGATAAATATTTTTCATTTAATGGAAGTTTTTAATTTAATATTATTTTTTAATTTTCAGTTAGATAAACACTGCATAAGGCTTTTTCAATTAATAAATGCCAAATTAAATAACGTAAAACGAGATTTGTTATTTATAATAGAACTTATAATATTTTAAGCTAAAATATAATTTACAATGATTAAATAGGTAAATAAACCGAAAATTTTATGATTATTATATTTTTCATAAATTTACATGTATAAAACCTTATTTTATTGAAAAGGATACAGGTGATCTTAAAGCATATATATGATGATAACTTCCAATCGATATTTGAATATATAAATTTTTTATTATATAATACATATTTTCATTTTGAAAACGGAAAGTATTCTTTATATTGAATGAGAGTAATATTTTACAGTAGGGCTCTATACACATTTATATATTATTGAAAAAAAACACCATTATTCAAAAGTTTGAGGAACTGTTGCATAATATTTGAATATCCTTAAAATTAAAAATAGTTGCAATGATGAAAAAACTTGGAGCAACACACCTAAGTCTCTAAGGTTGTATTCCTCCCCTCTTTACTTGGTCTTAAACAGATTCGGAAACAATACAACAATTAGAAGTGACTGTGGAGTGTATAAAGCTCTAGAAACTGCAAAAATTCATGATTTTGTGGTATGAAAACGAGGAAACCTTAAAACTCACAAAAATTAATTTGGTAGAAGGGAAGTTCATATTTCTACACATAATGTACAAGTTATTTTCAACCCTAAAGCTAAATTTGGGAGGCATCAGAAGACAAAAATTACTTAATGATTTAACTTTTACAACATCTTGTATATATTTGTCTATGTATTCTCAGTCTTAAAAGTGGCTAATGAGCTTGCATGCGTCTAGCCGACAAGCGACTACCGATTATCTAGAACGGGTATAATAGCATTAGAAAAATTTACTCGAATGTTAATAATATACTGCCAATAAGGGATACAAAACTTCCTCATGATATACATAATTAGCTATATGACTGGGTTGCCGTCACTGTTAGAATTCCAATTTGGACATGATGTGAAGAAATGCATTTCAAACAGACACACAAAATAAGCTGACGTCATTCTTTACACAATTGATGACCGGAATATATATATTTTAATTGCTTCTATTGAAAAGTCTTTTACTTCATGAACATGGATCTGAAATTATTTGTTAAATCTTTAAAAATAAGCCTGATTAGAGCATTCAAAATTTTTGATTAAAAAAAGAAGAAAATACCTACGTATGACGTCAACTGTTAGTGTCTCCATAAAAATTGCATGTTAAACATTATTTTCAAAAAAGAGATGGAAAGATAATAATCTTTGTATAGCTTGTAATTTGGTTTTTGTTTTTTTTTTTTTTGAACAAAAATTAATTTAATTTCCAAGTGGTATTAAAATGGTGGTTTCAAAACATGGGTACTTATAAAAGAAATTAAAATTATACTTATAGGAACACAATACTTTAAGAATTGATAAATATATTCAGGAAGCAGTTCAATGGTCAGTTTATTTAAAATATTATTGATTACTAAAGTAATAAACTTTATCTATAAACAAATGACCTGGATATTCTTTATTCAGTAAATATATTAAATGCAATGATGTTAAAATGAGGAAAAGTGGTGGAACAGTTCCGATATTAAAAATTGTTATTAATACGTGTTCTTTACATCTTCAGGAACATTCATAGGTATATTTATTAGAATATATTAATTTTTTTACTACTATCACTTCTAGGGATGGTTTTTATGGGGTTTCGACCATCTTAAATTGTAATCAGATTAGTTAATCAACCGCTCTGAAAACGAGCGACAAATTTTGAGGAGAAAATATGAATTTTAAAATTGTTTTTTATCTCTGTCACTTCTAGGGAAGGTTTTACTGGAGTTGAAACATTTTTCAGTTGCTTTTTGTGATCAGCGACAACTATAACATCATAGAGGCGATTTCAAGGTATAATTTTGAATTTAAAATATGTTTTTTTTAAAATTATTTTTAATGTTGTCCTTGTATAAGGTTTAAATAGAGTTTAATTCATTTTCAGTTGCTTTTTGAACTCGAATTCGTGATCAGCGGATCTAAAAACATCCGATAGAAGATTTTCGTGGTGATTATTTGAATGTTTTTAATTTCTTTATCATTGTTACTGTTTGGGAAGGGAAAAGGGAGTTTTCCAATTTTCCAATTGTCTCAATTTTCATACTGAGGTAAAGGTTCAAGGTGATGAATAACCCTCACTTAAGCTCTAAAGTACAAATAATAATTTTTAATATCGGTAGTATACCACCACTAATGACTTCTACTTTTTGAATGTCGATGTCTCGTGAACATTGAGTTAAATTTTGTCATTAAAGTGTTGTGCACTTAGACCTTATAGGTAGATTTTAACTTAATATATCAAACCGTTCTGGAAAGACAAGGAATTTCCGTGTCCATTATTCGCAGTGTATTTTTGATAACAGTGTACGTACTTACTATAAATCGTTTGTATTGAAAGTTCATACACATAGGCCTAGATAAAGCTATTAGGTATTTGGTTGGTATTATAATCAAATATATAATATTTACATGTTGTTCCTCGAAGAAGGCTTTTTGTATTACAGGTATTACATTTTTTGAATGATATCCGAATATAAAAGGAATTAATTTATATGTTTAGCCGTTTTTGAAATTTTAACTGTCTTAGTTTTTTTAATTTATATTATTATCTAGAACTTTAAGAATTCTCCATTTTTATTCGATTTATCATGCTTGAAGTAAAATTATCTCTAATTACCGCATATTTAAAGGTTTTGAAGTACACTTACGTCCATATCTTGACCATTATCTTATGAATTTTATTTACATTTTTAAAAATAAGAACAATAAATATTTATGCAAAAAAGCTTTTTAATAGAAAATTACTGCCAGAGATAAACATAATATTTTATTGGAAGAAAATATAATTTTGAATATAGGAAATGGTAATTAGGCATAAATATTGCCACAAATATAAGCTAGAGATGAATTTATTATTTTATATCTCAACCATATAGGTATTGGTTATTATTATTATTATATGAAAAGATCTTTTATAACTAGGTATACAAGATATAAAATATATGTAGTAAAAAAATAACTATACTGATATTTTATTTCGAAAAACTTGCATATTATGCATGTATTGTTATCAGTAAAGGTATTTATGTACCAAATGTGAAAAATATTTAAATCATATTGACTCGCCTGTCTTTACAGACAATTTTCCATCAAATTATTATTGATCATAAAATCCTATAATAGGTATTTTTCTCGTGTATCAAGAAGGAATAACTTTAAATAATGAAATATAATATTGAAACATCCAAACATTTAAATATTTGTTGTATTTTTATGCTCGACATATACCTGTACAATTTTCCAGAGTATATTAATGTTTGTCTTAAGTATGCTTATAATCGACATATTATATACAATATGTCAGAGTATATAAAATTTAGTCAAACATTTTTTTAGAATAACCTGATTAGCCCATTTTGATTTCCACCCATCGTGTGTTTTAGTTATCATTCAGATAACTGAAAAATGAAAAAAATATTTTAGTGACGTTTTCTAGGCATAAAAAGTGAGTTTAAGTACGTTAATTAGCAAAATAGGTCTTTTGGGTTCAATGGATTGAAAACCCAACTTTTACACTACAAAAAATAGAAGAGAAATTCAAAAACAAAAAATGTTCGTTCTAGCAAAAGAAACAATTTTGTTTGATATACTTTTTCGTAAAATGTGTGGATTTAACTAATAAGCATATTTATAATTACAATACATATTCTATGTGTAATTATAACTGTATTGACTGGATATTTACAGTATTTTATTAGCGCTACAATTAAAATCTGGTACATTGTAAAGGCGTCTATATATGTTACGATTTGAAATATATTTTATTTATGTTGATAATGTTTTTTTATACGGATATATTAATAAAATTGTACGCTCAAAATAAATTACAATAATAATAAAATTAATAAACTGAAAATTAAGAATACATTGCTAATTTTGGAAAATGCTCAATAGCCTAAATGAGTTAAAATATGAATACTAGATGAATAAATGTCTTTTTATGTCTCTTTTACCATCGAAACTCCAAAGATAGCAAATATTTTTAAATAGCAGTTTCCTAAAATTGATACACTTTACTCAGAAAATATTCAGAAATTATTTTATATATACTTTACTCAGAAAGTATTTTCAAAATTCTATTCACAATCATGTTTAAACTACCATTATGAACAACGAACTTTAAATTTTATAAGTCTAAAAACTACATAATGTCTAAAAAATATTTATATTGACATATAAATACGTATATATTTCATTTGTTAAAAAGAACGCTAAATTTTTAACTGCGTTGTAATTATTATTCGAAGCGTTTGAATTACAGTTTCGTTAATATAAGTTTTAAGCAAAAAAAAAGTTTGTTTATTTAAAAATTTTTTAAATTTATTTTTTAAAGTTAAATTGACTATAAAGACTTTTTAGAAGTAATATGCAGTTAGTTTTCATTTTGTTAGAGGAAAAGTGAAGGAATACACGAGTTGACGTAACGAGTGAAAGCTGATCTTAAGTATTACATGGTATAGTAAGTATATAAAAATATAATAACTTTCAAGTAAGGAATTGTATAATAAATTTTAAAACTATATGAGACAGTTTATGACAAACACCTTGAATAGTTCGGGAGTGTATACAGAAGTTGCGAAACAAACAAACTTTCTCTTTGAGGATTAAACCTGATGTGATGAGACGAAACGCAATTTATTCACGTCTCTTTTAAAAACGAACGATAATCCTGTCAGTTGCGCTTTCACGTATAAACTTCTCAAACGCTTTTAGAAATTATTTCAACCCTAAAAAGCTGTAGTATCTGCAAAAAAACAATTTTTCTATATAAATTTAAAACAGTATAATGGAGTTATTATGTTGTGAATATTTGTATTTTCACTAATAGCAGTGGAGTGTGCTTCTTACTCATAAATTAATGTACCCTCATAAACGCGATTGTTAATGTATTTGTTTTTTCCTGCTTCTTTGTTTATTTTATACGCTTTCAGGCGTAAACTTCTTAAAAGTTATTTTACTAGTAGAAAGATTTATCAGCATCGAGTAACATAAAAATTATGCATTTATGTTCCCATGTCAACATGGCCCATATTTAGAAAATAAACTGGTCAGTAATTAACACAAAACTTCCTTGAAATATACGAATATGCTCACTTACATGAATAGCTATATGCCTGATATGTCTTCAACAGCGACGGATCCTTAAAAATGGATATCCACCAAATGGATGCGGATACGAATACGGGTAATAAGAGTTCAGAACCACGGATACGGATACATATCTTAGTTTGTCAACTCAAACTATCGGTGTCAGTGTGCGTGAACCAGAAATGGAATTTCCTTAAAATGTTTGATTGAAATGTCATTGTGATTTGTGATATCACTTAGATGTATTATTTAATTTGAATAATAAATTTGAATTCAAATAGTGAAATTACAAATTGGTATCTTACGATAAGAATGATCAGGTATAAGAAATAGCACTAAGGTCTCTACAATAAATTTTACAATTTTTGCCAAATATGCAAATTTTAAGAAATAAAAAGTTATTTAAGGGGATTTAACTTTCTTTTATTTCTACTTATAAATTCATATAGGGAATAAAACTTAATAATGCAAATGATCAGATCCGTTGAAAACAAACGGGTACGGATATAAATACGGATCTTTTTCCCTTACGGATATCCGCAGATACAGATACCGATATCTAGCACAACCCTGGTCTTCAACGACTAAGTAACAATTGGGATAACAGGTGGAAAAATATGTTTCGGTCTTTTTTAATTAATTAAATTTTTATATGTTATTTAAATTGTGACTAATTTTTTATTTTACAAATAATACCCGAATTTCTAATAATCAAACTGATGATGTTTATCCTAAAATGAAGCTACCAATTTTATAAAAATGGTAATCGATAAATATTATCATATCTATATATAATTTTATTTTTTATTAGTTACAATTGATGTATTTTTGTATCCATGGTAACAATTAACAGAATTCCACACGTATAAAGTTTTACTTAAGTTTCACACGTGTGAAATTGTATTGCGATTTTCCCCTCAGGATACAATCTAATAAATTCCAACAAACTTCAAATCGTTAATGTAAAATTCCATCATTCATCTACTTAAAAACGCATTATGGAATATATTTACTTTAATAGTTTTATCTCTGTAACGGACGATTGAGTTGAAATTTGAACGTGATCTAAAAGAATATTTTTACCTCATTTGTACAACGTAAAATTTTCTCTTTCAGTAAACTGACCTAATATCTTACCCGTTTATCCGTTGAGATTTTCGATTTTTTTTATAATAACGAAGTTCTTGGATAATCGATTGTGACATAATTTACACTATTAACGCAAACCATTATCACACATGAACATATAAAATTTCATCAAAATCGTATAAATGGTTCACCAGGTATCTGCATTTAAAGGAAGTAAGTTTCGAGCGCTATATCCTCGGGATGGTATTACATTGATGAGCCTTTTGGGCCATCCTGTACACTTTCACTATTGCGTACAAGAAATTTATAAATATTGGTCAAGTAATTTCCGACTTATATGCGTTGGTGTAAATGACACAGACCAACAAGCTGGCGGAAACTATTCGAATCGGATCTATTAATTTTTTTTTTTTTAATTACAAACACAATACTTCCGATATCGTAAATAATAATAATAATATTTATTGATTACGATATGGCAAACCAAAAATAAATTTCTTCTGTATCTAAGCCGAAAAGATTTTTATATAGTTCATTAGTATAAATTCCAGTTTCGGCTAGGAAAATAATCGATACACAACGTCTAGTGTTTTGCAAAACTATTTATTGATTGAACGAAATATGATAACTGAAGTGTAATGTCCACTTTCACTATAACTCGTAGATTTCTTTTTATGTACATATTTTAGATTAAAAATTTCAAAACTAATAAAATAAACTATTTTTTAATTAAATAAATACTTAACGCGTACAAATAGGAACCGGGAAATCAGTCAGAACAACAATTTTCATCAATTAAAGAAACAGTTGGCAGTTTTCTAATGAAATTCTAAGGCGTTTACTTTTCCAAAAGTTAATCAACTATATCAGTTACTAAAAGTTAATCTACTCTTTTAATTTTAATATAGCATACGTCTGTTGCATGAAATAATTTGTATTGTTAATTAAGTGAACATGATCGAGTAGGAAATTGTTTACTTCAACTACCTTAATGGCCATTAATTTAACATACCCCAGACGAATATTGCAAAAGGATCGCAATATTTCCAAAGGTAATGACTCAACAAATATTTGATAACATATTTCCGTCCCGTTCGAAAATAATAATAGTTTTAGCTCAAAAAATATTTTTTCAAAATTATCACAATAATTTTTTTTCATAGTTCATAAAATTTTATTGAAAAAAATTTATTAACTTTTATTTACTTCGAGTTACCCTATTTGCTTCTAAATCGTCTTTCTATACGTTACTTGCTCTTCATCTATAATGTTTTGTATATATATTATTATTATAACATTGCACCTATATGAAGATTATATTATAAGACCTAATATTACTATACTAACATCAATAAATTGTTTCACACAATGACAAGCTTTGGGTGATCAATTACAATAATTGACACAATTCACATAAATTCTTATGTCTTTTTTCCATTATTTTCCACGTTGTTGTTCTTACCAACTCACCCCGCATCATAGAATATATTTTTATTAACTATAAACAATATTACCTATACGTATATATTTTACATTAGAACTTTATTAGAAAACATGATGCAACGATAAAATATGTCCATAATGCTCATATAATCGTTGTATTTTCATTTTTTGATATGGTTCAGTGATATTGTTAAGCGTGTCTTGTCTACAAATGGTACTCTAATTGTCTATGTTTAACGATATAATAACGTAATTTTTATTATTTTTTTAGAAAGTGTAGTCATATCAATGATTTATAAAAAAATTATTTCACTTAATTAAAAGTAATAAAAATTTAAAAAAACTGAAAACGCGCCATACTATTCAGTTAATGGACGTGTTTGACCGAAGTACTTACTAAACTTAGTAAGCCTGTTAGCATAGAAAAATTAAAATCTTACAAGCTTACTATAGTGGTTTTCGGACAGGACAGACTTTCTGACGTAACATAACAAAACATCGGTTTACGTTATATCCCGTGCATAACTTCATAGACTGAATATAATTGACAGTACTAATTTTAACGTCTAAGAAAGTGCTTGTGTATCTGAACAATTACAGATCTGTTCCTGTCCGTTTTGTTTACATCAACAATAAGCAAAATGGCGTCGTATATTAAGCCATGCTTACTTCGTTAGCACTTATTTTGTTAGAAAATTTTTTAAGTATAGTAAGTGACTTACTAAATTTAGTAAGTACTTACTTTGGCCAAACTCGCCCATTAAGTCATAGTGATATTCATAATTTCTCTGTTTCCTTGATTTTCTAATAAATAATTATTAGAAAAATCAAGGAATTACCTGTGTTTAGAAAGTATAATATCATGGATGTACATCCACATATGCCGTAATCAAAATATGATATCAGCATTATTATTGGAAAATATACAATATACTTTAAAACACAGACATTATCAACGCGTGACGTAAAAATGTTAAATTTTAATCCAAGAACTATCGAAGTGTATTCCGTTCATTTAAATTTTATTTTATTTCTCTTATATTCATCCATAAATTATTCCAGAAGTTACAGATTATTCCTTACCATTTATTAATTTGCAATTAAATAATCTGCATTAGGTATGTTGGGTATCTTTTGAGATGGAAAAAGACATTTGAACTGGCGCTTCTATTAAAATACCACTTTATATAAGTATGTACAATTAATCCATACTCTATACTTTATAAGTGGTTCAACCCTTGTCTGAGAAAAATAGCCCTAAATATTTAAAATACCAATTTCATAAATCAAATAAAAAAATTAAATGTACATTAAAATTTATTAAGTACCTTATTATGTAAAATTTATCGCTAATGTATAGCAAAAATTTCTAAAGTCAACTTAATAAAAATAAAGAAACAGGTGCCTTATTACCGAATTAACTGCTTGGCTTCTTTGCTGCGAAAAACTGCCCCTTGGCATTGAAATTTTCCCATTTTTTAGGGTTGGTAGTGTTAACGTGTCTATCAAGTTAATTAAGAGGTAATTCTTTGTTAATTAAGTGGCATTTAATTCACTATTAGTTAATAATAATTTACTTTTACTTCGATATGGTAATGCTAACTTGATGAACTTTTAAATGGAAGTTGTAAGGCTAAATATGTTCAGTAATCGTAATAAGTATGAGGAAAATCATGGTAACTAACTTCGATAAAAACTTTAAAAACTTTAACATCCCATGAATAAAGTAGGACACCTGATATTGAACAAAAACTTCTTGGCATAACAAAAAGGAATATAAACACACACTATGAGTGAAAAATTGTAAATGATTATGGTTTTAATGATTATGATTTTAGGTAAAATGTCACATAGGCAGACAGACTTTGATCTATAAACATTATGATGTATTTATTTTTCTAGTCTGTAGTCATTTCAGTTCATTTTGTGCACCTACAAAAAAATGCATGTTTATTTTTAAATTAATTTTTTTTTTTTAGAATTCACTTTGATATTTTTTTTTATTCGCCTAATAGAGATCAATTATCCTTATCAAAAGTTTTCTATATGTATTTAGTTTGTATATAAACGTCAAACCCTTGTTATCACAAATCTGCACACGATAACGTCTCCATCACATAAATCACTTTGTATTTAAGTGAACTTACTATACTTGTACCACCTAGAAGAAAAAAGTTTACTTGATGTGTATGTTTTTATTTAGTTAGGGATTCCTCTATACATAATGCTATAGTATCGACATGAAGGAATGACAACACTATTTCTTTCTTCAATTGTCTTTCTACCGTGATATTATGTTTATGGTAATTCAGTCTGTTTTTTATTTGAAATTTTAATGTAATAAATTATTAAACTAAACAAAAAAATTATAATATAACACTAACGAGACAGATTCCTAGCCTTTGAACTTTGAACTTTGAAATTCTCTGATTATGATTTTAGTATAAAACAAGTTTGGTCATTTAAACCTATTTGGTCATTAAATTTATTTGTTATGGCTCAAAAGTACAGTCCTGGATTCATTGGACATTGAATTCAATGGATCAACATGGCGCATTCACGTACTTAACTCAATCTTTATGACTAAAATACGTCTTAAAATTTCTCACTATTTCTATTCGTTTACGAGTTATCTTACGAATGCCTTTAAATATTTTGTTTTTACGATCGATATTTTATAGCGTTACAATGCTTAGACTTAATATACTTATATTAAAATATTTATACTCGACATATTATTATGTATAATGTCAAATATATGTAGGTGCATACTGTATTATGCAGCCCAGAACCGTTCATTTGTGTACCGTAAAACATAATTAAACATAAAAACTAAATGAATTGATGAGACAGGAATCAACCCATTCTTGGAAAAATACTTCGACCAAGTCCTCGCAAAGACTTGTATAACATGCTTTTCTTTTTAACAAGCCGAACGTGAAACTAGAAAAAATCAGTTGAGGTCTAGTCTTTGCCCATTTTTCAAAAATTCTATGTGAAGGCTCCCAAAAGAATCTATTATTTTAGATGAACTACTCTCTATCCACATGAAATAAATGAAGTACCGCCAACAGTTATCCTTTGGTTTCGAGCATTTCTGATATTTAAGAGGAACAATAAACAAAATTGATTATAGTAAAAGTAAATTATTGGATATTTAAAAGTTGTAGTCACAAAGCAGTTTTTGCAATTTTTACAAACTTTCTATTTTCGATTTTAAGTTTGTGTCAAAAATATGGTATATCCCACAGCAAAAATAGTAATCTGACTTGTTTTTATAAGTTTTGCGTTCGGATTTTGGATTCTTAAGATTTAAGAAAATCAATTATAACATAAATTAAGTGCCTTGTTTAAATATATTTCGATTTTTTACCCCAATTTCCTTGATCAAATTATTTTGTATTTTTATAAATACGTATTTCGACTACAAAGTAGTCGTCTTCAGTATGAATTAGCTAGTTGTAATGATTCTCTGAGGAGATGTCGTTGCTAATTTGGTGACGGTATGCGCATATGTATGTTTGTGTATGCGCAATTTATACATTCTAAGTATCTATCAAATTAGTACGTCCACCAATCAACATCGAACACGTGTTTAGGTTGCCTTGTTTAAATTTATAACACGATTGTACTTTACAAGATACAGGTATTTAACTGAATAAAAAAGTGATCTATCCGGCACGGATAAGACGTAATTGATGGATAAGACGTTAATTGATGGATAAGACGTTACTCAAATAGTTTCAAAAGTCTTAAATACCAAAATGTTTTTTGTTAGTTTAAACCTATTTGTTAATAATGACAACTTGTTATACAAAACTACATTTTGTATAATTAAAAAGGAAAATATAATTATAGTAAAATGGCTATTTTATAAGATATAAGATCGAAAATATTTACTGGTATGTTATTGAAAGTATACTTAATTTTAAATATATGATTACCAAATAAACTATGTATTATATTAATCAACTCATGTAGCCCAGTTCATTAATGTTGTTTGACTCGACGTTAATTCATCTCGTTTTCATGTTCAATTCCAACTGTTGCATTAGTTTATTATCGTTAAATCGAATTATCGTTGAAAGATAATTCTAATAAGGTCATAAATAATTTTCTTTGGTAATTCTCCTTTCTTTCTCTTTTAAATTATTTTCATTTTTGCCAATACTAGAACACCTTGTAGTCTGTTCATGAATTTAATTCTGGTAATGATATTTCGTTAACAAATATTGTAGTGAAGTCATATTGTTTTGAATTACTCAGTGCTCTGTTACCGTAAGCCAATCTTGCCTCTACGAAAAGCATGCATTTTAATGAACAACGACTTCATATGGAAAAATTAAAATTATATCCATGTATACATTTTATAATTGTAGTTTCAATCATATCTACAATATTTATACCTATTTGTAATTATTATAATTAAGGTTATTCTACGAAAATTTCGATTAATTGTTACAATTAATCTGGAAGTTAAAAAAGTTACTAAAGGATTACGAATCTACGAATCTATATGTTCTTTTTTATCGAATAATCCTTATCTGGATAACAAACTGAATATTTTACATTATTTATTCACCCTAACATGTATTCTTCCCCTATTATATTAAAACAACTTTATGTAAAACAAAGCAATCTTAATAAATCGTTCAGTATTTGAATACAGAATGAGTTTTTGTGGTTTTTGATCTTATAATTTCAACATGTGACAAATTATTTAATGCCCTACTTTACGTAAATATCTCAGCTTCTACGTTAATTAAAAACTGTAAGAAATAAATACACGAATATTACATTATTACCCAAATGTTGAATATTTTTCCAAAATCCCAAATTTTAACATTTTCATAATGCTCTAGATTTTTGAACACATTTACATAAATTTATAATAAACTAACGAAGTATCAGCAAAATCGGTCAAAAGTATAAAGTTTATTAATATTACAATTAACTAAGTAATGCTTAATTTACTTATACTTTCTATTGAGAATTTTGATTTTTGTACTTTGTACGATGCACTTAGATCACTTGTTTTTAAAATGAATCACATCATCCAAAAAAATGCATTATAAATTATTTAAAACAGGTAAAATAAGGTTACTATCGGAACCGATTCATAAGCACTCAATAACTTTCATTTTAAATTATAATGAGTCATTAGTAACGTGCCAAAGATCGATTTTGCAACGATTTCTTGAAATTAGCCCAGCAAATAAACTCTTTAATTTTTTTTCCCATAATGTATTTATTTTTTCAGTGTGACACGTCAGTTAAATTTTCGTTAATTTTTAACCGAAGCATTAGTCTTTTGTTTGCACCGCTCTTAAGGATTTTGTTTTACGTTGAATTCAGTTTTTCCCAATATTATTTTGATAATATTGGGAATATAAGAAAAAAATATATCATTAAAGAGAGAGGCGAAACTCAAATGTAAATTTTTTTGTGGTTATATACAACACTCGAAAGTAAAAAATAAAAATGTACGAATAGGACCGATTTCAAAAAAAATTACTTAAAAGTAATTTTCAAATAAAAACTTCAATAAATAAATTTCAATTATGTTTCGGCGTCCTTTACCAAGAAATCAATTTTTATGCTATGTTTACGGTTAGTGCCGCCTCGGAAACATAATTGGTCGCAAGGAAATTATTTGGATAAATATTTTTTCTTTTTAGTTCATTTTCTGTAACCCGCTTGTTTTTTTGAATAACTTTTACTTAGGTGGAATAATACTTTGCCAAGAGATTAAAAATAAACTACTACTTTTAATTGAATTACAGAATGTTTACCCACGTAAATTTATATATATTTAAATTCAAATATAAATTCCACTGTTTGCAAAAATCATGTCGTTCTTATAACAAAAATTGTGCAAAAGATGCTTCTTGATAAGGGTTAAACAGCGCTAGCTGCTCGCTGTCTGGTATCGGCCTCTAAATAAAAAAAGATCATCTCTGAATTTCGACACAGAATATCGAGCAAATGGGGCTGGTTGAGTCTAGATACTTTTATTACACTGGCGGAAACCTTTTTTTTGATATAAATTTCTGTATCTTATAAAGTAAGATGGCAAAAAACGCCAGCTAAAAGTTACATACATGCAGTCAAAAACTTACTGTTTCAAAAGTGTTGGTTAACTTGTAGTTATATAGTATTTCCCACACACCAAAAATTGTTCATGTATCGTACTCGTTGAGACGTTGACTACTCTTTGATGGCTGGCTCTGGGGCCATTATTTGACCATCCGGAACTTATTTGACCAGACCTTAAACTCGATATCAACACGGTTTTCATTTACATACTGGTTACTACGTTATAGTGTAATACCATGTTATAACTAAATTGTTTGAAAGATTATTAATATTGACGGTGGGATAGTTAACAGTATTTACTATTTAATCAATTATATTGTTTGACCACCATAATAATATTGTCCATATACATCATAATTCTGTATAATATATAATTTACTACATTTCATATTATAATCGGTTGGTATATATAATATCGATGAATCTCTTGACCTTATTGAGTAAGCTTCAATTATTATTATAATTATTATATAAATTACATAAACAAACAACACTCGATTTTATAGTATAAATTAGACATCATCGATCAAATTTCTCAATATCTACTGTGGAGACGCGTCACGGGAGTTTCTTTAAATATTAAGAACATTTAATTTTATTTTAATTTTTTGAGTAAACAAAAAAAACAAATCAAACTATTCGTACAAAAAACTAATATATAAGTTAATTAAAGTTTGTATAGTATTGTATATGCTAATCAAGTATCTTTGACATGTGATCTTTGCGCTATCTAATATTTTGTTAATAAATCACTAAGTACCCAAAAATCTTATTACCAAGAAAAAAAATTGCGTTGTATATATGAAATATTCATAATACAAATGCGTTAATTATATTATAATAATTTGAGTTATTGTTTTTAACTATTCTGTACTGGTGTTTCTTGCTAAGATAAGTAGGGTAGTAGTATATATTTTTATTTATTATTTTTATTATTATTGGTCGGAGGAGCGGAAGAGAATAATACACAGCCATAATCCATTCAACCAGCGATGAATACTGCCGTAAGAGCATCCCCCAGTCTGCACCCTTTGATATCTTCCCAACCCCTTTTGCATATTTAGTGCCCTTCGGCAGTTGGATGTTAGGGATTGGAGGTGTGGACTCCACGTAAGTGTTGATCATAGACAAATCCTAGAAACCGTATTAAATCGACACTTCTTTTCAATTAGAGAACATGTTCTGGATGTGCCCTACGTTTTTTACAGAATTGAACCACTTTAGACTTTAAAGTTGAAAACCAGAAACCAAAAGCTTCTACAGAATGCACTACTTCGTTGATATCTTGCTAGAGCTTCGTTACAATTTCACGAATTGTTGGGGATCCATAAAAATGGCATGGTTAATAACGTGCATTGACGAATTGGGGAGGAACATATATTATGGTAAACCCCTATAGAAAAGAGGATGATACATAAAACTGATCCCTGAGGAACAGCATTTTCTATGCCTATCCGAACATGAATTTTGCGGTCATACATGAAAATTTTTGTGAACTGGGGGGAGAGAATGCTATTCCTCCAACTCATATCATATGCAATCTCCAGATTAAAGAACACTCCACCAAGGTGTCTACCTTAGAGAAAGATACTGTCTAAAATTTAATTATGAGACATTAAGTTTCTAGCCACAAAACGAGACGTCTATTCACCATTGTTTCCAACTCCTTGCTGAAGTCTAGGATATTTGACAGTAGCTAGATGGTTGCGACGAATCTTTATTCCCTTTATGCAGCGGGATAATAGGCCTCTCGCCATTGTTGAGGGTAAACATCATGTCTAAAAATATGATTATATATATATACAATAATATGCACTTACCAAGATATGGCAGATTCTGTATCGAGGCATTATAAATTGTATATCTTCTATAGGTTGATTTTTAGACGATTTCTGTAGGATTTCTAAGTTGACAATGTATACCAATTATGTTTTTGTTATTTTAATTTCACAATTTAGAGAGTTCTAATTATATAATGTATTAAAAAATTTTTTTTTATTTGACATTTTATAAGTAGACGGGTTTCTAACATTTAATTATTTCTAGAAAGGTGACAGTTGTATTGATGTATCACACATTGTAGATACATCACATGCAATACTCTCAAAGGTTCACTCAAAAGTAAATTCACTTTTATCAGGCACACAAAATATTTTTTTAATATACTTTTTTTTCATGATTTTTCAATATTTTACAATTTCGATTTAAAAGGAAAAATAAAAATAAAAATAAATTTATTTAGCAGGTAAAAAAAAGTATTTATTTGCTAGGTACAGAGGGTATACAAAAGATCTCCCTTTATGATTGCAGAGAATTATTTTTTTCTAATCGAATTAAAACACTTTTTTCAGATGTATTTACGATAAGATTAAAATACGTTTACATTTTCAACATCACCTTTTTTGACTGAGTAAATAAATTCAATGTTTTGATAAAGACACACCAACTAACATATTTTTAATAGATAGAATATCAAAATCATACTTCACTAAATTGACTATGTTTCTGAATGAAAATTATTTTTTTTCCTCGAAATAATTTTTAAAAAATCTGCAAAAAGAATTTTTGATTGTTACACTTATTGCCCAAATTACACTTATTGAGAATGATTGTTTCAGCTAAATGCATCTGCTACTAACCTATAGATTTACAAATAAATTAATTAAATCGTTTTTCTGTTTGAAATGGTCAAATTTTTGTAAATAGTTTTGAAACTACTGAAAAAATTTGTGTACTAACAAATTTATGATCTTTTTATGTGATTAATAAAAGTTATTATATTTTAACGAGAAATTTTAGAAGCAACGCTTGTGCTTTTGCATTATTTGAATTAACTGTTGCTACTTTAATTTTTTTTTATAATTGTATGTTTATTAGAGTGCTCTGTTTAATTATATAGGATAATAGAATGTTATTTAAAACAATTTTTTTTTTTTTAATTTCTGGCTTTAGCTACTTTCAGCTGTATAGCCATTAACCAAAGGAGATTATTATTATTATTATTATTATTATTATTTAAAACAATTTAAATAAGTAGAAATATTTTGCAATAAAATTTACATGATCAGTCACGAGGTAACAATCAACATACATGTGTATACCATTATTAAACAAGTAAAAAAGTGCCCTTGTTGCAATAAAATGAATAATTTAGAAAAATTACGTGTAAATGAATAGCATAAAAAAAATTTGTTATTGACTATGCATGGTATCAATTATACAGTATCAGCAAATAATTAACCGTTGATTTAAATGTTCAAAAAGATAAAAAGAGCAAACTTGAGAATCAAATAGACGTTTAAATCAATTGAATTGAAGTATTTAAAAAAATATAATACCAGAATTTATGAAAATAAAGGATGAAAACCAGTATATAAGAGTGAAACACAAGGAATTAGAAGATTCACTGGCAAAGTAAAAGAAAATAATAGGAAAAATGCAACTGGGCATAAATAAAAATACTTAAGTTATTTTAGGACATGAGAAGCAATGTGAAAACGAAAACATTAGAAGACGAAATATTTTTCGTTATTTAAAGAAAAATTTAATGTCATCCTTAATTCATTATAGGGGATATTCTGGTCTAGAAAATTGAAAAAATCAATTTTTTTTTGTGTGCATATTTTCAAAGCTTAGACTTTCAAAACTATACTCTTAAAAGGATTTTTCAAAATTCGAATTATTTTGGGAGATACAGCGGATTTTGTGATGTGGCATGTAAGCCGGCCGAGCGGAGCGATGAAATTTCAAACTCGTTTTTGCTCAAAACTCTTTTTGTTGAGGTGGTTGACACGATATCTCAAGTTCTATTTGACCGATTATTTTGAAATTTTGTGAGAATATTTTTTATACATTTCTTTATCACTTGGAACTTGGATTTGGGAAAATTTTAATTTAAAGTATTTTTAAAAAAATTCGTAAATGTCGAAAACAAGGGTTAAAAAAATTTTTTTTTTTTTTCAAGTGGACGCCATTTTGCGAATTTAATTTTTTTTTTTTTGGCCAAGGTCCAAGATATAGCGACATCTTTACTAATTAAGAATTTTGTTTGTTTGTTTGATTTAAATTACTACAAGGGTTGGAATCATGTCAACCAGGGAGCACCGTTTGACTGGCAATACCCACTTCACCAGCCTGTCACTGGATGAATTTTTGACTTCTTTTAGTTTTTAAATTTTTTTCATGTACTTTAAAAATCAATAAATATTGTATAAAAAAATGTATGCTAAAAATGTTTTTAATTTTTTTTTTATCCTAGTTTGAAAAATACCCAAAAAGTAGAGCTCTAGACCAGAATATCCCCTAATTCATTAAATAATGCATCGTTGAATCCATCGATTAGAAACAAGATATGTGTAAAAGCGTTGAATGTGGGAAGGCACAAAAATTTTCATTAATAATGATTTACAAATAAAAATCATAACAGGAATATCCAGAGAAAGTTTTTAAAGAAAAGGACAATTTAACATAAAAGAAATGAAATAAACTGGATATTCAATCTGATGAAGGAGATGTTTAAGTAAAAATTTATAGCCTCTGTCTGAATACAAAAAAAGATAAAGAAAACAAAGTATTGCAAAATGCTTTGCCGTAATATCATGTTGCCAGGAAAATTCTCAAATAACAACTATAATAATATAATATAAGTACTAAAATTAGGTGCTTTTCAGATGCTTCTATGGAGTACCTTCAATACATCTTTGACGTTTCTTCAGTGATTTAGGTTGTACCGATTTTTTTGGTAACTTTGATTAAATCTATATGAAAAATGACTTAAAAGAAAGTAGTACGTTGGGAGAATAACATTATGTAGCAGAATAAAATTGGAAAACAGTATGGCAAAATTTTAATTATTTTCTAACAGAATACAAATTGTTTACGTATCAGAGAAAAATTTAAATTGTAACAATTGATTTCTAAATAACTTTTTTAAATAAATAAAAGTTGTTTAAAATTTATTGCCTAAGCTTTGTATAAATAAATACATAAAGTTTAAATAATATTCAATAGAAAACTCATAACGTCATTCATCTAGGTTGGCATTACCTCTTACGCTTATTTTATTGTATTGTATGTACGTTATATGATATGCTTAATAATACAATATATTAACAGCATGTTACGGAAATTAAAAATGTATTCATATTGTTTATTCGAAACACTTAGAATTTTCATGCTCGTTGAGGTCGTGGAGAGATTTATTCCCCAGGATATATTGTATTTTAAATTTTCACAAAATATCCAAGAAATATTCAAGAACCTATCATTGTTGAGTATTTCTTTAACTAAAACATTTTAGAAAAAATAAATATCGTTCAATTGATATCGTTCACTTACACTGAAAATCATATGAATTTTGAAACTATTTAATTACTTATTCTAAAATGCTTAATTCAAATTTTGATACTTATCACGACCAAAGGAGTGAACCAATTTTGATGAAATTTGGTATAAACATACATTACACTTGGAGAAGTTCAGGCTTTTCATCACAAAAACAAATAATATTGAAGGAGATGAAATAGGGGATCAAAAATTGTACCTAGAATCAACCAAAGGTAAATTTCATGATTACTTCGAATACTACCAATATAATAATACTAATACAAATCGATACCACGCCTTTTTAAATTGTTTTAAAATTATGAAATGTTTTAATATATGCCTGTATTGTTTTTTTCTTATATCTCTGAATTAAATAATCGTATTTACTCTACTGGGAACTTTAGAAAAGGCGGGATTAAATTTTTGTCAATCAGTTAGACTAAAAAAGGAACTTGGGATGTTAGGATAGCAACTATAAGCAATAATAACGTACTTTTATCTGAAGGTTTTAATGACATTAACGCTTAGCCGCTCGCCGGGTGATGAGCTTACGTATATATTCAACAATAATGTCGACATGGAATTATTTACAACAAACCGTATTTGAACAATCAAAAATGATCAATCAGAAAACATTAATTTCAATTCTATTTAAAATAATCAAATTTTTGCGAATATTTTACGAATATAAAAAAAAAACGCTATTATATTTCACTACGTATTTGACTACGTAATGTCTGTAGGCAAAATAAATATTGATTAAATAATCGAAAAAATGATAACACAAACACAACATTTCAAAATTTAAATACTAGACCCTTTATTGAAATCGCTCCGTCAAACGAGCCAGGGCGATACGCCTGATTCTACAATAGTGATTCTACATGTAATCAATTAGGACGAAAAAAAACTCTTAACGGGCAGATTACGATATCTATGTCGCCAAGATTTGCCGATGAATTTTGGTATAAACAAGTATAAATAAGACGAAAATAATGAATACCAATTTTTCGAGTAGGCATATTTTTCGAGTTATGGACACTTTTTTGTAGACATTATCGTATTGTTAATGACGCATAAATACCCAAATTTATTTTTTGTTAAATGAGTAAAAATTAAACAAAACTAAAGCACAAATAACCGTTATTTCAATTCGTTTAAAATATATCAAAACTTGTATATTTAACAGAACTATTAAAAAACCATGTACGCCATTTTCATTATTCGACATGCGATTAAAAAAAATCATCTCAAATAAAAGAAATTACTATTATTTTATAATATTAAATATATACTTTCAAAAATTAAAAGTATACTTGAATAAATAAAAAAAGAGGCAACCCGCGCTAAGAATATATATTTATTAACCGTAGTGATTAAGCTACCAAGGTTATTTGTGGAGTTTGCACGGGTTTGGTTGGTTTTTGGCCCCCACGTCCAACTTGTACTTAAATTACCCATTCCATTTGTGGGGTGTAGTTTGCACGGTTT
Organism: Chrysopa pallens; assembly: GCA_020423425.1. Lineage (NCBI taxonomy): Eukaryota > Metazoa > Arthropoda > Insecta > Neuroptera > Chrysopidae > Chrysopa > Chrysopa pallens. The sequence continues at coordinate 81,621,193 of CM035592.1, read as the reverse complement.
TGGTTAGGTATTGGCTCCTACGTTCAACCTGTGTTTAAACTACCTATGGATTTGTGGGATGTAGTTGCCACATACTTGGTTGATTTTTTGCCCCTAAATTCAACCTGTGTTTAAACTACCCATGGATTTTTACGAAATTAAGATATTTCATATTTATTTAAAACTACGGATTAAATTAATTTTAAAAAACTTAATAAATTACAAAAAGCGCCATAAAATTAATTGAATTTTATAATTTAAAAAAAGCATGAAATATTTAAGTCGTCGCATTTTTATTCTTATTGAGTATACAAAATCTTTATTTGTAATGAGCTAGCAACTTTTGTTTCTTTATGTTGCAAACACTAGATATGTTTTTTTGAATCACATGTTGAATAATGAAAATGGCGTGCGTGGTTTTTTCAATAGCTGTGTTAAATATAAAAAACTAAAATAATAAGGATTATGTAATGAAATAATTATCAATACCTTTGAAAAAAAGTATATAGAAAAATCATCATGTTAGTGAATACTTTTACTGCCTTTGATGTTGGGTATAAAAATGACTAAAAACAATTTTTTAAATTTTTCCGTATTTTAGGTTAAGTTTTAAATATTTATTGTTATAAATGTAATAATTTGATAGTTTATTTTAAGCACTACATTCTGCAATGACTTTGAACTCTGCTAATGTCATATCTCAAAAGCATTTAAAGTAAGGACAAATTTTCAGTAAAGATATAAAGTTACTAACATTTTGAGGGTGTATTTTAAAATATTTTATATAAAATTTATCATAAAACAAGGTTTTGTGGAAAATTTTGTTCTAAACATTTTGTTTTAAATTGCTTGGAAAGAATCAGAGGATATTTAAAAAAAAACTGCAAAATGTGGCTTCTATATTGTAAAAATGGCGAACAGCCAGAAAGCCCAAGACCAAATTTTGTTAAAATTTGTTATATTTTTGTTGTTGTTGTCTTGGCTGTATAACCAACAGCTGAACAGAAGTATAAACCTTGTATCATGTAGTATTGCATATTTATTTTATACTAAACATATATATCCCAACTACTGGTATTCATTTATTTAGTTACTGTACAATGAAACAACACATATAGTAATATTTGCTAAAGGCATTTGTGGTCAGTTGTCTGTTATTATTCATGTATCGGTCGGTATATAAGAGAATATGTAATATCTAATATCTGTATACAAAACTTAAAATGTATACTGTATGTTTCGAAAAAAAATTTAATTTAATGTAAAATTAGAGTCTGACGAAATCGTTGTGAAATAATAATTTATTTTTTTTAAATTGGCGACCTGTATGAATAATAATTAATCTGTCTGTGTAATATTTAGATTTAAAAAATATTTTCTTCTTGTTACTTTCATTTGTTATAATAGAATGTTTAAGTTATTTGAGTTATTTCAGGTATATTTTATGTCTCGCATTTATTAAATAGAACAGGATACTATGAATTTATATTTACAACCTACACAAATAATCACATGATATGATGGTTTTTTATATTCATGTTACAGCCTTTTACTTATTGATCTATTTTCGTTGAAATATTTCGTCCAATTTTAATGAAACCTTGTTTACTTTTTCTCCTCTTCAAGCATACTTAGGGACAAATTTTACTCGTCTTTTGCGTTAAACTGGAGTTTATTTTTATATTTTTATTGTTTATTTTTTATTGTTATCTTTCTTTGTATTTTTACTTTTTTTATATTATACAATTTTCTATATTATAGATTCTTCAAATTTGTTTAATACTTTTTTTTTAATGTTTAAAATCATTCTGCTCGCTATCTATATAACAAATGATTTTTTGATTTATATGAGAGTGATTTCATGAAAAGTGTAACATGTAATCCGTGAAAAATATTTGTAATATGTTATGTTTAACATGATACAAAAATGTGTAAAAAGTTATAATGTATATAACGTTAATAAATTTAAAAAATTAAAAATAAATAAATAAATTAAAAAATAAAAATTACAAAAAAAAAAAAAAAAATGTAATTAAATAAATAAAAATTACAAAAAAAAAAATAAAATAAAAAATAATAATAAAATAAAATACAACAAAAATATAATAATAAAATGATTCAATAAAAATAATTATTCTTCGTTATGAAAAATAATTTCAAATATTACATTTGAGTCATTTTAGCAGAATAAGATATGAAATTTGCTAATTCATGACGTAAGATGGTGGCGGTTACACACCATTTGCGAGTACGGTATGGCTTTCTGATTTTTCAACTTTTCTTCATTCTTTTTGGGATCGTAACGCAATTTGTGCAAAAATCGATTATTCAATTATTACGTTATTAAAGAAAAATGAATAATCGTGAAAATATAAAGTATGTTTACTGAAACAGAGAATTTTATGATACACAAATTTGGAAAACCATTTATTTAGACCATATTCAAATTTCAACATAATCGGTTAAGGCGTTATACAGTACGTATAAAAGTAAATATATTCGATAATGGGTATTTTCATGTTTATGCCGATATAACGTCAACCATTCATCTGAATTGATTATTGTGGATACTACAAAAATACATTAATGCTAGCTAGAATCTTAAAAATAATGTAATGTGCGAGTATTATTATTTCATATTGTAGTAGTACAGATTAAAATGGCTTATTAGATCATCGGGAGACTTATTATTAGATCATCGGATCAAAAAAAATCTAATAATCCCATTAAGAAAGACTTAATTAATAAAATTTACAAATTCAAATATCCAAATTGAAAATTATTCGTTGAAGACTTAAGGCTATTTAAGTGAAAATATTTGTACATTCCGAGGAAGTTTTATTATAGGCAATGCATTTTCGGATCTTTTGCTGTTTTCTTCCTGTCATTATCAACGGAATTTTACAGCTTTGCTGTGTTTTACTTTTATAATTTCATAATTTAAATTACTTTCTTTACAGGAGTTTATAAACATACTTTTAGTAATTAAACCTTGAAATTATATCTAGGTAGATATGTAGATGTCCGTAACATCGGGTAGAGCAAAGTAGTACTCAATTTATGTTATTTTGTATTTTATAAATCCTTAAAGGAATATAATCTAAAAATAAGAAGTTTGTAGCTCACAGAAATGCTCCTAAAATTTTAAAATTTAAATTAGAATTTCGTTTGCACCTGTAAAAGTTGTGTATTTAACAAATTATTAAATGTTGCCTTTAAAATTTATTGTTAAAAACATTTTATCATATATTATCAAATTCATCTAGTTATACTAGTAACGAGTAAAATCTCCTCAGAGGATCATTACGGCTAGCTAATTCATACTGATGATGACTACTTTGTAGTAGAAATATGAATTTTTAAAATACAAAATATTTTAATCTAGGAAATTGGGGAAAAAATTCTAAATTTATTCGAAATATCCAAGAGTTCTCTTTAATAATACTATGAATTTATTGTCTCTGGTCAATTTATATGTATGAAAATTATAAAATGGGAAAACTTATTAGAAAAACTTTTTGTCTCCTTTATTGAGAACTCTATACATTACAAAGATTTATTCCCTTGATTATTTCATTATGAAAAGTCGTTAGACGTTGAGAAGTTGGTAATCTGTACGAGGTTTTAAATCATTATGAGGAAAACATAAATTATTAAATTTTCACTATTTTAGGTTCGTTTTTTGAAGAATAGAATATTTGAAATTTTGATTGAATAATTTTATGTAAATTTTGAAAGATGTAATATCAAATTTCTAAAATCAGTGCATGATTCTATAAAATTAATGAATTCCATCCATTATTTTAATGCTACGCATTCTGTACATTGTTATATATGTATAACAGATATATATTTATATAATACAATGTACATACAGTATATTTTGCGTATTGTTAAATAAATATTATAATATAAACAAACAGTGGACAAACATATCGAAAATTTATACTCATTCATAGATACATTCGTGCATATTACCTCCACTGACAGGCTAATAGAAAACAGATCCATAAGCGTAGCTATAGGGGTATTAACTGGTAAGAGTTCCATAAGATAAGTTCATTTCTATGGTACTGGATGTTGAAAAACTTAAATAAGGATTTTAGTATAGACATAGAACAACATACTGCACTAGTTATGATGCCATATAAGTGGATGCGATATTCGAATATTCAGTCAAAAATATCTGTTTTACTTCTGAGTTATATCTAAAGTATTGTGCTCGTAATCTAAAGAAAAAAATTATTTTGGCAAAAATTTCAAAAAATTTCTGCATGTGAATGCATAGGAACCTTCTGAGCATTTTTTGTTTGTTTCCGCCTGACTGTTAGTCTGTAGGTCAGTGAAACCCATTTACACGAACCGTTTCGCATACCTCCAAAATTACTTGACCCATATATATTTATAAATTAGTAAGCAATAATGGATGTGTTCGGGATGCTCGCATTTTAGAAAAATCGCATCTATTGATTACGGTTCCGGGGGTATAGCACTCAAAACTTACTTGCCTTTTTTCACTTGATATCTCGTAAATCGTCTATACAATTTTGATGAAATTTTATATGTTCATAGGCGATATAGATTTACATACCAGAAGTGTAAATTGTGTCACAGTATATTATTCAAGAACTTCGTTATTAAGGAAAAATTAAAAATCGCAACTGGTAGAACATAAAGTCAGGCTACTGAAACAGAAAATTTTATCTTCTACACAAATATAAAGTTACAGTTACAGATGAGTATATATGTATACCACGAGGACGTTTTGTGTCCATTATTGGCAGTGTATTTTATTATGTAAACGCACACTCCCGTAATCTACAGTCGTGTTTCTATGGAATTTCTATTATAAAAATAATACAGTTACATTGTCCAAATAAAATGAGTTAAAAAATTAATTTAACTTTAACGGTTTTATTGATAAAATAATAATGATATGTTATGTATAATGTACAAAATACTTAAAAATAATTCTTAGGTACCAGTCAACACACCAGTCTGTCACCCGATTAAATATGTAAATACCATTTATAAAGATATGGATGTTTGACTGTAATTACAAATTTCATGCGCAACATAATTTTATTTTTTTTTGTCTAATCATACCCTAGATTGATGGGGAGTATGGTATATTGACTAGTATGTAAGACGTACCGAATTATTTCTAAGCGTTTAGATTTTACTTTTGTTTTATTAATTTCATTTGATACCCATATTGAGGAAGTGAAAAATATATATTCCATCATTTTGTAGCGGCGACCATTTGTGATTTACACTGATAATCAATGTTTTAAATTGTTTTGTCAACAGGCCTAAAGGTGTGTACTAAATATCAGATCAATCTGTCAATGGGATAAAATTTTAATTAGTAAATTTGACTCTAAAACATCCAACACAAGCTGAATAAAAATGTTTAAAAAGATTGATGACACTAAATTAAAGAAAACATCACATCTTGAGCTCCACTTGGAATTCCAGATGTCCTAATCCTCAAAACTTAAAATGCCTTATTATATCGTTGATCATTGCAAGCATTGCGATTAAGATTTAAAAAATTAAATTTATAAAGTAAACTGTAAAGTTGCTCTTCTAAAGTAATTCAAAATTTTACATTAAATTTATAGTATATCTATAATTTGGGTAAAATACTGTAGACTGCATTTGCGACCAATCTTAAACAGTTACACTTCCATTCACGTCATGTGACGGAAACGCGTACTCTTCGCTTATAATATGAACTATAATGGATTGATCGATGATGATCGATGATCGATGAATATAATGAAAACGGTTCTCATAACAAAAATAATAGTTTTATTTCGTTACTTGTACACACCTTCTCAATCTTTGAACAAGAAGTAATGTAGGAAAGTTAGAATGTTTATTTAATGAAAAAAAAAAAAAAAATTGTTCAATTATTTGAAACTGAGTATTATAAACTGAGCACAACTTATGAAGTGCAGACACTATATTTACTAACAAACAACCACGTGCGTGTCTATCGTTTTAAATGTATGCTTCATATAGTCTCTGGTTAAGAAAATTAAAGTAAATCATTTAACCTCAGCTACTGCTAAGTTTGCCATTCAGTTTTGGGAAGCAACATATTTTTGGATAAAATAAACTCCATGAACGGCGTATAATCATTAGCAGGCTATTATTTATTTTAGTTAAAAGTTTATTTTGATCGATAGATCCATATACCTTAATCAGAGTGGATTTGTCAATATTACTTCTAGTTCAAAAGTTTTTGATTTTAATCCATTATTTATACTATATTTAGTGACTGTATTCTCCAAATGTAAGGCATGTCAGCCTTAAAAATGTAAAATAAATCCTGTTATCAAAAAGTACTCTATTATGAATCGGACTATTTGTTCATTAAAAATTAAAGATTAAGTCATTGGAAAATAATGGAATTCCAAATGTTTTCGTGATAGTATTTTTCGGGATTTTTTAAGCTAGATCGACGACTTTTCAGTTACATTACTAGTGTGATTTTCATATTTATTATTATGAAAATTTTTTCATATTATGAAAATAATCTGAAGAACTAATATTTTTACTTTTTAAGGACCTTTGAGAGTGTAAGTGCTAATCTAAAAATTTGAAACTTTCTACTGTTTAAAATGTTTAAAATTTTAAAACATCGTCATAACCTTCTTATAACTAACGAACAGAAAGTCAAATTTTCTGCTTTAATGAAAGCGGATAAATACTGATAGCACAGTGGCACAGCGATAGCACGCTCAACTTTTATACCAATGGCTTCGGGTTCAATTCCAGATATGTATAGTCGTATATATATGAATATATATATTCATATATATATATATATATATATATATATATATATATATATATATATATATATATATATATATATATATATATATATATATGTATATACGACTGATATCAGTAGGTACCAGATCTTGGAAATAAACAAGGTGGCCCGTTGAAGTGCTGACAACGCTTTTTCTCTATGTATGAGAAAAAAGTGTAAATACAAAAAAAATAAAAAAAGTGAAAAAAGTGTTGATCTTTTAATTACCTACAACTTTGATATTTATTTTTTATCCATAGGACTTGTAGTTTTGCCGAAAATCGAAATCAACCGTGTTTTACCCTTAAAATTTATTTTTCCTTTCAATTTCCTTTCAATCATATTATCTTGTGTTTCCAATAGGTTTCATCCAATATAATTGTCTTCCACTTTTAAACATTTTTTTGAAAATAATATAAACAGAACCTTAATAGATTTATAGATATAAAAAAATGTTTAAGTAGTTCTTAGTGGTGTGACTCCACTCGGAATTATCTAAAAACTGCATATTTTTTTATTGAACAAAATGAGATATGAATGTTTCACGAATTAAATATATATATATATATATATATATATATATATATATATATATATATATATATATATATATATATATATATATATATATATATATATGGCATCATAGAAGGTAACTTTCCCGGACTGCTGGAAACGACAACACTTGGTCCTATTGCCAAAGGGCAACAAACCACCGGATGAGCCTTCATACTATCGCCCAATTTGCCTTCTTGACTCAGCCGGCAAAGAATTGGAAAGGATCGTAGCCAACCGCGGTTCTAAGTGAGAGTGTCCAGGGGCGCTCTGAAAACCAGTTCGGTTTCCGCAAAGCCAGGTCCACAGTCAATGCCGTGGAAAAAGTTATTGGTATCGCCAGGTACAAAGAAATACTGCGCAATTGTGACTCTCGACGTCAAAAATACATTCAACTCAGCAAGGTGAAGTTGCATTCTGAACGCTCTTTGATTAATGCAGGTTGCAGAATCCCTGCTGAAGATCATCAGCAGTTATTTTTCGAACCGTGTCCTTTCATATGACACGGAATCGGGAATAAGGTCGTACAACGTCACCGGCGGTGTTCCACATGGTTCAGTTCATGGGCCGCTCCTGTGGAATATCATGTACGACGCCGTGCTGAACCTGACGATGCCTGAAGACTGTGGGTTCTGCCGACGACGTGGTAGTGGTAGTAGTCGGCAAATATTTGGAAGAGGTCACATTTAAGGAAAACAGAGCAGTATCCTGCATACGCCAGTGGCTGACATCCGTTGGGCTGCAACTGGCCGACCACAAGACATAAGTCGTCTTGGTAACCGGCCGAAGAATAAAGGAGTCCATCACCCTTTCCATCGGAGATTGTGATATTGAATCTCAAAGGTCACTGAGATATCTGGGTGTCCAAATCGACGCTAAGCTTCGGTTCGACGAACACATTCGAATAGCTAACCAAAAAGCATCCAAGCTACACTCAACGGTCACCAGCTCGATCCTTTTATACGCTGCATCATCGATGCATATCCTACTGCATTCATTTTGATTAATTAATTTTATTTTTCTTTAATTGCAATTTAAAATTATTTACAATCACAGATTATTTCTTATCAATTACTAATTATCACAGAAACCAACATCTAACATAACAATGTAATAAAAATGAAAAATTTTAAACAATAATCTTCTAAGTTCTGTCGGCACTTCCGGGACGACACTGTTTTTTTTTTATCAGAAGGGGTTTTATAAAAATTTTAGTTTTTATGTGGTATCTTATATTACGAATCGATTGCAAATAACGTTCCAAAATTTCATCATAATCGAACAAACTGCATATTTTGAGTACGTATGAAAAATAATTTAGTTGTACCATATACCTCATATTCGGTTCAAAAATGTGCAAAATATTCACTTAGCTTAACTATTATTTATAATAATATTTTAGAAAAATATCACTGTTAATTAGAATGAAAGCTCCAAACCTACTAAATGTATTACCGAAAAGACAAAAAAGTTATTATTACTAATATACATACTGATTCATCGAATGATTAACAATATATATATTGTATAATCAACTAACTGAGTCATGTTTTTTATTGACTGTAACGTACTTGTAATAATTTCGCATGGGTTTTTAATTTGAATAATCGCCTCCCCTTAATTATATATATGTTACGCTTGAGATAATTTGTGAATTTTAACATATTTAATTTAATTTTTCTATTAAATATTTAATTTTTTTGAAAAATAACGGAAAAATCATAACGGAAATTATTTTCAAAGCTATTCAAATACTATGTTGACTCGACTCGTACCTTAAGTAAACGTTGCGCCTACTCAAGTTTGCATGCCATAACCTCCAGGGCAAATTGCAATTACTATAATTTGATTTACAGATTTTTTAAAAATGTTATCATTTCGTAAATACAAATTGAAATGAAAATGGTTTCGAAAGTCGACCCAATCATCATTTAAAATAATTTAAGCGAATCAATAAATAGTTTTTATCAATTAAAAATATTGATGACGAATTTTATATATAAAAGTCAGTGAAACATTGAAATAACTGGACAAAAGATAAACTGATAGTAAAAAGTATCAAAAATATATCCGTAAAAGCTCTGATTGATTCTACTTTATCAGTTAAATGCTTATTTTGAGGATGTACAACAGTAACACTGTATGACATTGAAAAACAATTTTTAATAGTAATAATGTTAGTGACAATCCATTTGTTTGATGATCATCTTTCGTTTGCTCTCAAATATAAATATATATATATATATATATATATATATATATATATATATATATATATATATATATATATATATATATATATATATATATATATATATATATATATATATATATTGCTAATATCGGTTTTGTAAATTTTCAAAAACATCTTTCTAAATGGATTTTTTTATTTATTGTCAGTTTTATATTTAATAAATAATGCCCCATAATCTAACAAGTCTTAAAAATGTTTTTATACTAAAAATAAGCCACAAATTAACGATTGTGTTGTATAAGATAAACCCTTTTTTTAATTTTAATCGGAAACTACTACACTAAATAATGCCTAATTAATTCATTAATTTGTGTGTTACGATTGCATTAATTTATTTTTGTATCCATGGTAAAAAAAAAATTGAATTCCAAACGTATAAAGTTTAATAATCATGTGGAATTGTTTATCTATTTCCTCTCAGTATCCAGAATACTCAATTCCAACTAAATTCAAATCATTGATGTGATATTACAGCATGCATCTACTCATAAGGTTTCACCAAAAGCGGATGAATAGTTCACGGTACATCGGCATTCAGAAAAAAACCTATTATCGAATATAGTTTCATAAATAGCTATGTCTCTGTAACGGCTTGCCGATTGACTTGAAATTTGTATACGATCCTAAAAGAATACTTTTTACACATTTTTATAACTAATAATTCGCTGTTTCAGTAAACTGACTTTATGTTTAACCTGTTTATTCCTTTTCAGATTTTTCTATAATAACGAAGTTCATGAATAATCGATTGTGACACAATTTACACTACAAGATTCAACTTTTATCGTACATGCACATATAAAATTTCATTAAAATCAGATATATAATAAATAGTTATTCGCAGTTAAGTGACAAAAAGGAAGTAAGTATCGAGCGCTATATATCCGGAAGATAATAAAAATAAGACATTTTTCTAAATTGGGTTCGGACCAACTCGAACACCTTCACTATTGTTTACCAAAAATTTATAAATATTGGCCAAGTAGTTTTGAAGTTCTTCTCGTTCGTTCAAGTAAGTTTCACAGACCGTCAGATCACAATCGCGAAACGAAAAATGTTCATAAGGTTTCAAACTGTCGGCATAAAAAATTTTTTATTTTAAATTACGAACGGATATCGTAGATATAACTCGATTAGTAAATCTAAAGTAAATTTTTGGGATTTAAATCTTGCAATTTTGCTGTTTGAATAATTATCATTATCTGCGCTTATATTCGAACAGTTTTTTACCTTACTCTATCCCCTTTTAATTGATGGCAGTTCTCTTTGATCAAACCAAAGCGAGGATCGATAGTTCTTTGGCGCCATTTATTAATATAAACTGTAAATTTTACTATAAAAGTGCGAATTTAGACCCAATAACCAATCTAGATTCATTTGATTCATTTCATTCCCACTAAAATATTTTATGCAAATTTATAACATTGCAGTGTTTGTGATGAAATCTTTCATCCAAAATTGCGTCATACAAAATTATATATTTTCGTGTACATATAAATCAACAAATAATTATTCAAATTTAAAGAGTTTAGATATCGTTATTCAACTCTTATGAAAATGGTCGTGGGTTTGGTTTCGGATGAAACGGAGCATTCAAATCACGTACACACCTCATTAAACATCAACTCCAATATCTAGAATGGACCATCCCAAGAAAATTTGTTCATTAATTTGGAAAATCAGATGGTTCTCGGAAGTACATATCACAATTCATTTTATGGTCTGCGCTTAACGATGTAACTCTACAGTTCATTATATAATGGCACAATTTTGTTTTTATTTTATTCATTTATTTATTTTTAATTCTTTTGTGAATTTAAGTACGCAAAATCTTACCACGAAAACGTAACTCACAAAAAATAAAAAATTAATTTAATTCCCGAAAAAATACAGAATTTTTAATTTTATTTTTTTATTAAAATTTCTGGTTTAATAAAAACCCTCAGTCCCTTTTAATTTAAGATTGTGAATATTAAATCTCATTACATTTAGATCATTAATTTTTCGGTTATGTATTTCCGATATAGTATCTAAACGGTTTCAAGATGTATCATTTTCTGTTAATCATGCTCTAAAGAGTTGACTTGTAGACATATCTACATTTTTATGTCCTCCGATTTTATAAATTGCATTTATTATAGAACAAGGTCGATTATTTTTGAAACCAAGAAAAATTATAGTACGATGAGACCCATTAGAAACTAAAGACACTATTGCAATAATGAAAGAAAAATAATTTACGGGCGATCTGAAATCGGATAGTGGAAGGGCGTGAGTTTTTAAGGGTTTATTTCAATTTGCAGCAAAACCACAAATCTTATGGAAAAAAGTTTAATAGAAAAGTTTTAGGTAAAAGATCTACACAATTTTTGTATAGATTTTGTAACATTTTTTTTACATAGCCCCAAAATTTATGGGAAAATTGAAATAATCTTTTATTTCTATCTTTTACAAAAAAAATTTTTCACAAAGATTGGTGAAAACTTATTTATGTTCCAAATACACAATAATTTTTTTATTTAAAATATGGATTTTTACACGTTATTTTGAATAAATATCGAAAAAGCACTCTTTATTAACTATAACTTTGTCATTTAACTTTATTCTATAGGACTTGTAATTTGGGCGGATATCGAGATAAACCGTGTTTTACTCTTAAAAACTCACTCCCTTCCACTTCTCGAACTCATATTGCCGGTAAAATATTTCATTATTATAATATTTTCTTTCGTTTTCAATTTCTTTCATTTCTGTTATATTCTCTGCTGTTTCCAATAGGTTTCATCCTACTATAATTGTTTTCATTTCTTACCATTTTTAAAGGCTGCTGGTCAATTACTGAAAAGGATCATGCAACATTATGCATTATCATAAAAATAATATTTTAAATATAAAATTTCATTGTGCCGATTAATCAGCTAATTGTGATTGTGCAACATATTCTCAAAATAGATTTTTACAAAAAATTAAGATGATTTGTGTGTCCTTTGTGTAGAATCTCATTTAATGCTACTCATTTCGAAGCAAACTTGAAAACATGTTTATAAAAATTCATGAAATTGAATCACATAACATTCATTATTCTGTAAATGAGAAAATAAATAGTATCAGCTAAAACAAACGGTATTCGTTTATTTATGGTAAAAAGTAAATAATTTGATAGACACTGGCGTCATTTCAAATGATTTCAATTTTACGTAAATCGGTTCAAAAAGACAAAATAACAGTGAAACCTCTGGCGATTTCACTGAATCTCTATTTCGTTATGAATTTTGAAATTTAACGTTAAAAATATTTATAAAATTATTTAATGTTTGGTTTAATAAAGTTTAGTTAATAAATCGCAAATCAAATTCTTCAAACAATTTCATATATTTCTTGAAAATTATGAAAAAGTCATTTTAATTTAATATTACAGTTTTAGTAGCCATGGTACACATAGTAGGCATAAGATTTAAACCTATAAAATTTAAAACAGATACTACGCTATTTTGTCGAAAAATTATGTAGCATTAATGTTATGATCTATATAGTTGTTAAAAATACTAAACATGCCTCTAGACTTCTTAAACGGCAATTACTCACATTGAACATGTTACCACCTGAAAAAGAGATTGTTGCTGCTGCGATATCCTAAGTGGTAGTAGCTACTTGATAAACCTATTTTCAAGTGGTAGTAGCTACTTGATAAACCTACTTGATAAACCTATTTTGTAAGTATAGCACTTTTGTGCAAATAGAACAAACTGTATTTAAAATATTTTCTTTGTCATGAGGGCATAATATAAATCTTCTTATCCGATCCTCGAAGATAATTAATATATTTTTCTACTATAATCACTAACTGTTTTAACCAAAGCCAGAAATGCACACAAAACTAATAAAAATCCCCACACATTCTTCTCAAAGATGGATAAAAGCAAAAAAAAACTATTAGCTCTGATAAACAAAACCAAATTTATCAAATATGCATTTGTTTTTTTAAAACAAACTGTACCAGAATTGTAGTTATTTTTGATAAAATAAAATTTATTTTATGACCAAACGAGGAATTGTGTGCTGTTGATTTATACTGTATCTAAGGTCATTAATGACCTTAGTAGTTAAAAAATTAATTTAAAAAAATGAACGTATGTACACGCGTTACAGGTTATAGTTTCTAATTTAGATATTTGTTATAATAACAAATTGTTTTGCAAAAATCACTTGGAACAAAATGTGTGAGCATGCAAACCTATATCAATCGAAAATACCCTCGCAAATATCCGCTAAAATAACATCGCAAATAGCATACACGTCAACTTGGCAACAGTGCTTTAATAGTAAGCTATATAAGCTTCATATAACCAACTTTGATTTTGTACTGTAAAAAATAACAAAAGCATACGTATAAAATTTGAATAATTGATATAGATTTATTCGCACAAATTTAAAAAAAAAAAAATTTTTTTGCGGAAAAATAGATTTGAAAAAGATTCAATAAAAACACGAAATACCTTTCGAATCTGCTGTGTTCTCAGAATAATTGTTCATAAGGAAATTATTGTAGGATTTTTTAGGAATAGTTTGAAATATTAATTTTATTATTGATACGGAATGCTAAAAGAAAGTATCAAAATAAACTTTTCAATAAATTTTCCGTTTTATACAATGTATGTAACAATATTATAGACGTATATGATGTTAAGATGACGACAACATTTTGTTCAAATATTGCTAGTTCACTGACTTTATAATTTTTACTAAAAAAGTGCTTTGTTTCTCAGACACAAAATCTCAACATAGTGTTTGTTTTAAATGATGTTCGTTCATATTGCTATTATAAGGCTATTACATTGACTTCACATATTTGCAGCTTTTACAACCAATAATTTTAATAGAATGTTTTAGATACCGTAGTTTTAATATATGTGATAAATTGTTTTTTCGTTTCTCTTCCATGGAAAATGAGCGTTAGCCTATATGACGTTTATTCAATTTTGAAATAGTTGTCACATATATATTTTTGAAGTTATTTGTTAATCCAGAGATTTTAGCTGGAGTCAAAACAAAATATAAAATTACTATCAGTTCTATTCAAAAATGACAAGAACAAATATAAAAATTTATATTAGAATTATAAAATTTAAAGGCAAATAAGATTAGGTTATAAAATATTATAAAACCTCCAAAGAATTTTCTATCAACAGGTTATCACTAAATTTAAAAATTAAAATAATATTCCAAAATTATGAAAAATTATTATTCATCAAATTTCATAATCTAAAACTAGACAAATTATTTCAACACAAATTATTTGTAAAATATGACGTCAATTAGTCAAAGTTTGACATAGTTTTCGCGGTAAAAAAACACATATAAGTTATAATACTATTATTATAACTATTACTATTAATTTATAATTGTGATTTAACAATTAAGCATTACAACATCAACATATTTTCTAATCATCAAATGTATAATACATTTACCTAATATCCAAAAGTGATAAATAATATTCGCTAACAATTGTTCCTAACTTCCAAAACCAAGAATTTATTATATATTTACAACATCTATAACTAATACGAGCGCTTCTACGTTGCGCTGTCGCCTTTTATGAAAATTGTTATAAAGAAAGTAAATCAAAATGGTCTGGCAACCATAGGTTTAACGAGTCAACGTTTAATATCTTTACTATACATGATGTTCAGACCCTTAGTGACCACACTATAGAAGCCGTTTCTAGGTTGCTATTGGGTTTTTAGATTTTTTGGTTTTACTTCCAGCCCAACAAATGGTATATTCAAGAAAGGTTATTAATATATAGAAAAGGAAATTCATAATGTTTTATGTTTCAGGCATAGAAAATAAAATAAGTTATAGCTCTAAAGAAATGGAACTTCTTTAGTATATAAAACATGATAAACCCGAAAAAATCCAAAATTTCGTTTTTTTAAGACCTATACCGTTTTCCACGTTAAATTTTACATTATTTTTTTTTTTCTATTTGAAATGTAAATTAAGAGCCCACAGGAAAAGCAAACGTCTGTTCGCTTATAGGATAAATTGTATTCGAAAATATAGTATATATAAAGTAGAAACATATATGGCATATTCATTCTAGTCTAAAGTTTGTAACGCTAATTTACACAAAAATATTTTTCTCATTAAAACAATTCAAATTACTTTCGGTATATGTGATTATAACTGAAATATAGAGTATTTTATGAATGCTTATGATAAAAAAATATTCAATTTCTATTATTTTAATTTTTTATTTGAACCGGACAATTTAAAAGAGAATGCAATACAAATCCTACTGAAATATTGAAAAAAATTCATGTAGGATAGGATAATTTAAAACTTGTAGCCGTGTTTATCTAATAAAGCTTTTTAATTTTATCTTTTAACTATCGAGTGGGCCAGTAAAGCATTTTTTGGAGTCTCTGTTTAATTGGAGAAATTCAGGGCTGTGCATTAGAAATGACAATTCCTCTCAATGGCATTTATCTACTTTTATGTAGTGACTTCAAAATCAAAAATAGCTACTACTTTCTAAATTTGGCACTTATGTAGCAGCACTTCTGGAGCGGTATCAATTTTTTGTAGTTAAAGAGAAGGGATAAAAAATGAATCAATGTAAAAAGAATAAACAATGTTTACTGAATAAATATGTTAAGACTGTTTAGATATAATTTTATTTGCTATCTACTAGTTTTTGTAGTGAATTTATTTTTTAATTCAATAGTAATTATTTTGTAACATAATAAGCACGATTATTTTGTATTTCAACTATATCAGACTTATTTGAATGCATTTCACGAGCCACAATACTTTATTCTTCAGAGGCTCAAAAACGTCGGTTTATAATGGAAACATATGTTATACTGCTGAAAGAATAAGTGTGTACTATTTGGATGAAACACTGAGTTTGCTCCATCTGCCAAACTGCAGTCAATGATATATAATTATTATAATTCGAAATTGCGTCTTTGTTATTTGTCATTATTAGTATCAAAGAACTGAAAGAAAGTTTTGATTTTGTGCGGTATTTGTATAGTCGGTTTATGTTTGACTGTACTAATTAGAGAGAAATAAGAAAAAAAAATTATTCGTTACATCAATCTGACAGCAGAATATTGTAGACCAAGATATTATACAAGAGAGAAAAATAAATTGAATAGACAGTTGCTATCCGGGGTGAAATGGGGTGGTATTTTTAGTGGTTGAAAACACTTTTTCGTGATTTATGGCTTAATCACATATTCAGTCACAAAAGTATCATATAAAGGATGTAGTTATGGGAGGAATATTTTGTTCCAAAATTACTGCCTGTTTGGAATAAATTGAAGTATATTTTGCCAAAATTTGAGCTTCATAAAGTTTTTTTTATCAAAGGAAAAAATTGGAAACCAAAAAGTCTGTTTATATCTTTTTTTTCAGAAACTTTTCATGTTATGGTAAAATTGTTTAATACAAGTTGTTCATTTTTTTATTCTTTACAACTTTCATATTTGACTTTTTTTGATTTCACGGTTTAGCGAAGAAATTACGAAAAGCGGTTTCCAACCACTAAAATAACTACCCATTCACCCCGGATAGCAACTTTCCGGTCGATTTATTTTTTCTTCTCTTACAATATTTTGTTCGACAATGTACCGCTGTCAGATTGCTATAACGAATATTTTTGGTGTTTAAATTTTTACTGGCCTCATATATTAATTCTGTGGTTTGGTAAAATAATTTTTCGGTATTTATGTTTAGATATTATTTTTGTATTTTCTACAAGAATCATTTTATTATGTCAATGAAATTAATCGGCAAGGCATTTAAGCCAATAGTTGTTCAAACCGGCGGCAGGTAAGTAACTTACAGAAAAAAAAGGAAACAAAAAAAAAACTTCCTGTGTTACAATTTTTTAACTAAATTTGATGAGTTTGGTAGATAAATAAATGTATCCATTGCGTGTTGATACGATACTATATATTTTACAGTGAAGATAATTATTGCTGATAATATATATATATACTCGTTTCTATCTACAATTATCTATTTTTGCAATATAGAGCGGAAGGAATCGGCGCACGAGTACCAAAAACTATTCCACCTCAATTTTTTTATGCGATCCTCTTCAAATTGCCCTCCTAATGATATAAATGCATGTTGCCATGGCGCAACCCGGTGCCATATTGTTTAAACCGAAATTGTTTAAACAATTGCAAGGCATTGTTATTTTTCAACCGGACAAATTTTTTTTATATTCTTTATTGAAATACCAATAAAAAAGGTCCTATGACTTTTAACGATAAAGTTAATATTTTTAAAGATATGAATTTTTAAAGGTTCCGTGCGCCGATTCTTTCTGCTCTAATATGGTTTATCAAGGATAGATATATAAGAGGTTGTTGTTTTAATCCAGGTACTCAACCGTAACCACACCAAGACATATTAAAAGGGTGTAGTTTTTGTGCATACGCATATTTAACCTTCACTTAAACATTTTTTTCTATAATCTCGAGTAAGCTCCCTGCTAATTAAATTTAGTTTTACAATTTTTATAGGTAATCAAAATAACGAACATAATTTAATGATATAATTTTCGAGCGATTTTAGTAGCATCAGTGACGGAAGCATTTAAATAAACTCGTTATTAACAGGCATGTTACATCAACTTTGGTTAAATCAACGAATTTATATTATAAAATTATTTAGTTTTTTGTACTTTTTTTTATTTATGATTATAATGTGTAAGACACTGCTAACGTTATACAGTATCAACATATTGATGGAGTGTATCTATTTAAGATATACGAATGCGTTGCTTTGGTATTTGAAATTCGAAGTGGTGATATAGAAGATTGGGTTCGATCTACTTTTTCATTTCCGGAAGATGGCGAAGAATCTACATAAAGTGTATCGAATTGGAAGAACACAGTTCGAAGGTCAACATTAAATGTATTGAATGATAGCTGCTGTATTTTCTCGACAATCGACTGCTTTCAGGACGCTGCATGAGTCACTTATTATCACAAATTTTGTTTGTTTCTTTTTTTACTTTTTATTAAACACTATTTTTGTGAGATAGCTATAACCTCGGCTGTAAATATTAAATTTATTTTATTTAATTTGTATTTTTTATATGTTTCATTAATAAAAATACTTAAAAGGAGGTTGTATTTTCTACGTTGAATGCATCGGTGTATATTTGGTTAAAGTCTCTATAATTATGTATTAAATAATTAAAATGTGCTTTATGGTCTGAATTTGTTATTAATATTTTAGAGACATTATTTAATGAATAAAATTATTGATTCTCTTTTGCCAGGGATTGTAACTTTTTATTGTGATAGGAATAAGTTTGTGGAAATGTAAGTGAAGTATAAAGGTTTGTTTGTAATGAAATGAGACGGGCTTTGGTAGATGTTTTTTTGTTTTCTATTAGAGCTTGGATATATTCGATTTTTGTTGATTTCAGCTACTAGGTTTCGGGTCAGCTTTGAATTGCTTGAGAAATTTTCATACCATTTACATTTTTTAACAATTTTGAATCTGAGTCGAAATTTGTATTCGATATTATTTTTGAACATTTATTCCTAAAAGCACCTTGATTTTAATTGTGAAATGTAAAATTTTGAATTGTAGTTTTGATCCAGAATTGCCTTAAACTTGTGGTGTGTTGATGTATTCAAGAAAGAATTATTTAATTTTAGTCAGATGTTATGAATTTGAAATTTTCATACCATTTACCTTGGTCTTATATTGAAGTTAATTGAGTTTTGTAAATATTTTGAGTATAGTTTGAATTTTTTCTCGACACCTATCCGTATGGTACGATATTTTAAAGCAAGCATAGCTTTTACGTATGATTTTGAATTCTAATCGTAAACGTACGTTCAGATTGAAAAGCTGCTATTAACAGTTGCCGGCGTTCTTTCATTTACAAAAATATTTCTTTCCGTCAAACAGTATCGAATGGATTCTCGATAAAGACTGCATTCAAGTTCTTACCACAATATACTTCGTTTTTTATTGCATTATTGAATGTAGGTAATGCTTAGTTGAATGTAGATGCAATCCAAAGTCGGGTGGTTTTTTCTGAATCCGCGTTGGTCTATGGATTATAAGCTTTATCTTCCAGGGCCCAATGTAAGCGTCTGGATACCAAGCGTTCTAAAATTTTCCAGATGTGGTTATTGGCCTACAACTACTGGAATTAGTTTTGTGTTAAAGGTAAAGATAAAAGTAAAAGTATAATATTTTTTTTGGAAGTGTTGCATGTGTTGAGATACTGGCAGTGTTTTTATATTAAGAAAATGATCGCTTGAGTATAGGCCTTAATAGGTATCATAATTTAACTCCTAGGAATGGAGAAGGAAAGCTAAGGTCTATAGTTGTAAATTTCTCAGTTGCTGTGTTGTTTCTAAATCTTCAGATTTTGGTACAATTTTGTTGAATTTTTAGAGACACGTATGTCGATATAAGGGCTGCCCTATATAGAACCGGGAGCATATATATAGCCCAGAAGGATGAAAGACACTTCTTTTTAATTGCTTCAATATATTTTCCTTATCAAAGGATTGGAGATGTTTCTTAGAGGCAATATATATTACACACAAACACTGTATTGTTTCGCACACGTATTTGGGTAGTATAGTTTTGCAAATGGCTGCATATTGTTTTTGAAGTGACAGGCATGTTTTGATCTACCAGAGTAACACCCCCCCCACCCTAAAGCAATAATCATATTTTTCCTTCTAAGTGATCATGCCCAAATTCCATATTTAGGCTTCCATCTTAAATTAGTATTCTTAAATTAGTTGTACAATCTGACAATCGCACATTAAAGGAAAATATTTCGCCTGTAATCATAGTAATAATAACATCCAAACTATAAAATGTTTTGAATTGAAAGATATAACACATAAATACCATTCAAACCCATATGTTAAAAGAATAAGTTTTAATTTAATGAAGTAATCGAAATTCTATAAAAATTAATCAACTCTAATCTTCAAACAAACAAGTTCATAACAAACTTTAAACGTACATGTTGCCACTTAATAGGTAGAATTATCGGTTAATTTGAGGTCTGGAATAAGCCTTGTGACTTTGCGGTTTGGGCTGTTACTTAATGGACATTATAAAATTTAAATCTGATTAAATATGGCTTTTATTAAGAAACTTCCTCTGTTCAAAATTTCAAACTTCTTGTATCAGCAGATAGTTTCTTGTGCCTTGTACTTTGATTTCAAAATGTGAACTCCCTTTTCACCTTTTACCTTTTTATGGGAGTAATTAAAAAAATTCCGCCTGAAGATTATAACCTACGTTATCAAAGTATACTGTTTCAAGCCTCCACACTAACAGCTTTCTCAGTTTGGACTCCTCCTTGAAAGAAATTTGAAAACTATATTTTCCTTACTTCAAGTTGAATTTTTATCAACAATTCTAAGGTTTCGTATACGTTTGAAAAGGAACCACTTGTTGATATAGGGTACTTAATTTCTTAATTGATCTACGTGCAGACCTATCAGCACAAGTTAGAAACTTTGAAATTTTAAACAGAGGATTCTTTAACGTAGAAGATCGCTATTTATTATATATAGTTGTTGGATAAAATAGAATTTATAGGATTTAATTTAAAATTTTTATAATTTAAAATATAAATTTTCTACCATTAATAATATAAATTCATTATCGAACTATAACTATTGTTATGAAATTAAAAGCAACAAATCGACGTTTGTATAAAGTAAATAATAATTTCAATAAAATAGAACCGACTTCAAAAAGTGTAATCGAAAGCAAAACATAATTTTAAAATAAATAAATACTACTATAAATAATTTCCTTGTTACCAATCTTCTTTTGAAGGCGGCGTCAACGAATTCATGCTTTGCTTATCTTTTATTTCCGTTACAGTTTTATATGAGTCCTAATCGGCTTTTTAAATGGTTTATAATTGGAAATGTTGGATTTGTTGAGATACTGGAAGTGTTATAATATTAAGAAAATGATCCACCCGCTTCAAATAATAATTGGCCACAAAGAAATTTTTTATAGAAATTTTTTTTAAATTATTTTAAAAAATTTGGATTTTTTACTTTTTAGTGTTGTTTACACTAAAAATTCGGTTTATTACACCTCAACCAGTTTGATATAAAATATTTTTACATACAAACATACTTACATATAATATATATATATAATACAAACATTTATAAAATTTGATATACTTGTTTGGAACGCTATGTAGACTAACATATACGATAATTGTACAATTCCAATAATATTGTAATATATACAGGTCAAATTGCAAACATCCTTTTTTTGGACTCGGTTAAAAAAAAAACACATTAAAAATATGTGTTTAATATTATCAAACATTAAAATTATTATTCATAATTTTATAATAATAAAAACAAACATATGTTTTTGATAAATGAATATGACTCATTTCAAAATTACACATACGGTCATATATACCTGCCTACACGTACCTTTAGGTACCAACTCTATCTCTACACCGACCGTGTGCTTTCACATATATTCACCCTAATTAAATATTTTTGTTTTGTTTTTATGTTAAAGTCGTATTGTATTTAACAGCATTGGAGCATTACTTGAAATCAAACGAAAAAATATACTAGGAAATAAAGTGCAAATATTATATTTTAATGACATTTTATATCCACTCACACCTTTCGATTTTATCTGTATGAATCTATTGTGTGCTTTATATTTGTACTATATGAACGGTTAATATAAGTTTAATACAAAATTGTGTCAGTTAAAAAAATTGCCATAGAAACTTAGTTATATGAGAACCAACAATTAATTCTTTTCAGGCCCAGCGTACAGCATAAGATTTTCTGGTCAGAATTTCTGATCAGAAAATCTGATATAAGTAAATAACATGTATTTTATATTAGACTCCGCACACAGTAAGATTTCTAAATAAGACATCAGATTTTCTGATCAGAAAATCCTTCGATGTAATCTGAAGTAGGCCATCTGTTAGTCAAAAAAGTAATTTATAAAATTAAAATGTTTGAAAGTTTATTGGTTCATTGTAGTGAGTTGTATGTATCCGATGATAAACGCTGCTTTTTTTTTTAATTTCTGGCTTTAGCTACCTTACGCTATATAGCCATTAAGCAAAGGAGATTATTATTTTTATACAACAACAGTACACAGTACTACTAGCTGGTCACCCATCCAAATACAGATTGTGACTGCTGTTGCTTAACTTTATTGATTGTTCTAAATCTATCGTTACGTCAGTCCGGGGTCTATAATGTACGCTTGCTTAGGATTTTTGTCTGATGTATAATAGTGTGTGCAGGGCCTTAAACTTCGTTTAATTTGCTCAACGGAGGATAACAACAAACAAATATATTGAATTCATTTGAGTTTGATGAAATATATAACAACCCAATTTTTCTTAAACCTCTAGTTTTTTTTGAGAGGAATTGTAACATAATACTGATGAACACTTCTTAATGTAGTATATTTCCATTATCGCGCTTGAATAATTATTCAAAAAATAATAATGAATAATTAGTTGGTAATATTGCCATGTAAATAGAAGGCTTATCGAAGAATTGTTCAAAAAAATAAAACAATTCTAAATTTAAAATAAAATTTTTATTTTTACTCTAGAAATTTTTTTTTTGGTAAAATCTCCTCTGCAAGGCTTCCGTTTTCAAGTCATTACTGTGCATACGGTATCGTAAAACGTTTTGATAATTTTCGTAGAGCTATCAATGTGCGTAAATTGAAAAATATTACATTGAAGAATGTACTGCTAAATATATTACAAACCCCCTTAAGAATAATTTCGAACACTTAAAATAATAAAACTAATTTTAATTTCTACAGAATAATACTGCTGTAAAATTTTTTATTTTCGATTTATTTGAAAAACTTGAAAAAAAAAATTATTTTGAAAGGAAAGTTAAATAATTGCTTATGTGAACAATTACGTTATATCTTTTAACACAGTTAATAATATAAACACAAATAATTACAAAAAGCCATCTTATTTGTTTAAATTCCGACAACGAACACCTATTTATACAATGTAGCATACAAAATGATTTTTACAATTTTATTGAATGATCCTCCAACTACGTACAATAAACGTACAAACGTATATCTGTCGATTTTGAGGTTGTTGAGAAAATTAAAAATTATTCAAGTTCCGAAAAAGAAAGAACGGATCCCTTTTCATAATTTTTGTACGGCAAATTGTTCTTAGAATAATTATAGCCTGGACATGTACAAAATTTTTGAAATAAATGCATATTGCAAGTATTTCAACCTTCTTTTATGTCATTTTAACTCATTTGAAATATTAATTTTCATCGCAAGTGAAGAACATACAAGGAATTGACAAGGTATTCTGCGCTCCACATGTTTTTTCACATACAGTGGGTTGATATTCTGTATTTTATACGTTTATTTTCTGTTAAACTCTTTTGAAGTATATTCTATTTTTATTCAATACAAATAATAATTTGCTACACCTATTGAAGGGGATGAAACACTCTGTAATATAAACGCATCATTATATTTTTACCATGAATCATAAAATCAACATGAAAGGGTGTTGTGAATTTATTTTGATGATCATAATATAAAAGTTATTGTTTTACACTATTATGTGAGACAAAAACCTTTTGTTAAAACAAAAAGTGGAAATTACACTTTTTCTAAGAATTTATGTTTTGTTATTTTTATTAAATTTTATATGGATATTTAATAAAAATACTTATTCATTTATATGTAATTTTCATTAATTAATTTTGTAGTTTTAAATAAAAACGTGAAATTTGTTTCTCTACTTGGCATTTCACAAGCGGTAATTTTAGTTTCATTAACCCCGTAATGAAATTTCGAATCCTTAGGTATGTACCACTTTGGGGTTCCATACCCAAATGATAAAGCGGGATCTTATTATTAAGACTCCACTGTCTGCCGGTCTGCCCATCGGTCACCAGGTTGAATCTCATGAACCTTGATAGAAAGACAATTGCAATTTTCGCAGAGGATGTATTTTTATGGCAGCTATAAAGAGAAATGCTTAAAGAGGGTGCAGTTTATAGATAAAGATAAAGGTATGTAGGCTAACCTATCGTGCTCGTGTCCAGCTCGCACTTGTTCAGTTTTTACGGTTTTTTTTACCTTTACTTATTTTCTTATTATATATTATATATAAATAATTTCTGAAAGTTTGAAACTTAAATATTACGATATAACGGAGATTCACAAATTCAAACAATATATTTTTTAAGGGTTATATACTCGCTTATGTATCAAAATTATAAAGCACTTTCCATATAGATAAAATGAAACAATGAAAATGTCTGAACATGTCTGAATGGCCTTTCGTTGGTGTATGGAATAAGAAATATTCATATTCGATGGGCATGAGTAATAAGAAAAACAAATCCCATGTAGGTATAACGTTAAAATTGATATGGAATTAGAAATTACTTGTGAGTAATGTGAGCATCTTAAAAATATTAAAAAAATTTATTACTTCACCCCAGGTCGGAGGAACACAGCCACACGAGTTTAAAATATAAGTTAAACTCTTTTTACCTTCTTCGTTAGTTCTAAACGTACCAACAAATTTTATTTTCAAAAATTTTTACGTTTCTTGATTTGCAGATTTTTGATAAAAGTTAAAAAGTTGTTCGGGCAAAATAAAATCATTTTACAACATATATATTAGTTGAAAACATTTATGTTAACTAAATGCTAATATAGATGTTATTGAAATGTACGAATTGAGCTTTATCATTTGATACCAATTAAAGGAATTTCAAAGTAAAAAATAATTTTTAACGTCCACTTTCTCTGTTCTTATTTCCACCGAATTCATTCTTTTATATCCTATAATACCCGGACTGTAAGAACGAATTAATAAACGCATCATTCATCAAAATCCGTTTAGTAGTTTATTTGCTACGGTGAACTGTACATACCCACATGCATATATACATATACTGCTAAAATCATAACCCAAACTTTTGGGTTTGCCATAATCGAGTAATAAAAATCAAGTAATTAAGTTATAAATGCGGTTATTTTCGAGCATAATTATTATTAGAATCAAATCACCTCAATTACCCGATTACTTTAGTGATAATATTTGTTATTTATTCTTTATATGACAGTTTGGGCTGGGAATTCTCAAAAATAAATAAATGGTCAGAAAATTTAGTTACTGGTGTTATTAATTTTTTTTTTTAATGAGGCGAATGCAGCAGATAAACATTAATAGCTCAAGTAGTACTGCTGCATGCGCCCCATGTTTTTCGTGTGAAATTAAAACATTATTTTATACTTTTTAGTCTGTTTTAAATACATGGTACTTAAATTATTTTATAGTTTTTAGGGTTATGTTAATGAAATTTTGTAATTATTCTTGTTCTCTTGTTTTTGTCTTTTTTTATCTTTCTTACCTTCTTTTCGTTTTGTTTCATACTTTAATGCATTGTGTTCGACTTCTAAGCTATGGTCCGAATTTAAATTATAAGTCTAACAAATACAAAATTCACCCAGACAAACATACAAGAAAGTGAGATAATAATAACATGTTAATAAAATGATTTTCCTCTACAATTTTTATGTTATGGTCAATAAAGTTCAATAAGAAAATTTTAGATATTTCGTTTCCTTATTTTTGGATAAGTTTAGCCGAAAATGGCAAAAAACTCGTATTATTATTTCAATAATCATGAACATGTAACAATGATTGCGCTTGATCAGTTCAAGCATTCCGTTGTGCTTCACTTAAAGCATACCATTGTGCTAATCATGACCTTAATTCAAAAGTTGTATAAAGTTGACTTTAAAGGAACCGAACTATTAGAAGCAAAGACAATAGATATTATTTTTAATTCGGTTGGAAAATGTTAAAGAAGGGTATTCTCCAAGGCAGTTTTTTAGGACCAAAATTTCTTCAGCTTTTTATAACCGATTTACTATCTTATATTTGGAATTGTAAGGGTGTGGCGTGTATCTTCCTTTCTTTCATGTGTGCCTTAATTTGTGCTGACATCACGCTGATTGTTCACAATAGAGTTGAGTCTGTTTTGTTTTAGCTGGCCTAATCATCAAAGCAATTTATTCAGTAAAAGACTGATACCATTCCAATTTTTCTTCATAATATTAAATATATCAAATAACATAAAATTTTTATTAATTTGTTAAGTTTTATAAATTTAATTAAGTGAATGATTTATTCATGTCTCATTTAGTGGGAATATATAAACTTTAGTAAATTTGATGACCATCTTATTTACTAACAAATCCATCATTCCTAAATTTTCCACATTTTATACAAGCTGCAAGAAGAGATGAATTTTAAACAGTCACCATTTACAAATTGACTTTGGAAACAAAATACAAATATATGTTAAATAAATAAAAGAAAATATGCATTTTTTTCTGTCTTAACGTTAGATTCAGGCTCATAGGATCACGTTAAGGAATTCTAAGGTTGAACCCACGTTTTCCAGTATCCATCAATTGTAAAACAATAAGTAGTATAACAGAGAGAAATGGATTGAGCTTTGTGACTGCAGTAAAAAATAATTTATTGAATATTTGCCCATTTGGATACCATTTTTCATATATATATATATATATATATATATATATATATAAAGATATTATATATATATATATATATAAAGATATTTTTTCCTAGAAATTTGACGTCTCAGTTGAGTCTATAATAAAAAGTTGATTTAAATTTTAATTGTAATTATGCTGATTTCATTTTAATTGATAAATTAATTATTTCTTTTGTTTTTTAATCTTGTATTGATTCAACTGGGAATCTATATTTTTCGACTTCTGCTACTTTACACCTTTTATATAATAATTTGATATACTTCATCATCAAATATTTGCTATATTCCACATCCTAAACCGAATCACTTCCTCAGTGATATTCGGAGACATTTGATGTGTATCGTATGCAGGCTAACGTTACCAATAGTTTTCTATGCTTTTCCACAAGGTTTATGCAAAGATAGTATTGAGATATATCCGTATAAAGTACTCCTTAAAATTCGAAATATGTAATGTTCAAGAAGTTTTGAATAAAGTTTGAATGTTTAATTGAATAGAAAAGCTTAGAACAAAAATAAATTTCTGATTAAAGAATTGGGCGCAATTTTTAAACTCATTTCTTTCTTAGACATGAAATTTGGGATAGGAAATTGGACCAGCATTCACATTTTAGTTTTTGAATGAATAAAATTCAACAAGTTGGCTCGTATAATATCATATTATAAATACAAAGTATTCATATATATCATATTATATATAGGTACTAGTTGTATCATGGATACTGATTTTATTTTACACAAAGCAATCAGTATAATAGTTAAAACGAAATCGAAGAGCCTTATTAATTAGCTACACTACTGTGTGTAATTAGAAAAAAATGTTTATTTAATTTATGTATTAACACGAATAAAATATATTGAAAATACGTAATTCATACAATTATGAACAGCGGAACTTGTGACGAAACTAAACATTTTTCGAAAAACAGTTATTAATTAAATTTACAAAAACATTTATTATTTCAACTTTTCTTTTGAATTAATGATCAATATGATCCATGGATATATATGGCAGGTTTTAATCAATGATTACTTTAAGTAGTATGTGTCATTTTGAGAATACCTAACAAAATGTAATCAAATTCGATGTATACGCTCTTGATATGAAAATGGAGGGCATTCAGAATTTTTTTTTCGCAAATTACTCTTCAACGTGCCCTCCATTATCGAATCAAGACTATGCATATCCAATTACATTTCGATAAGTATGTTTTGAGTTCCATTTTAAGCGAATATTTGCGGATAATGATAATGATTATTTTATATTTACAAATGTTTGTATGTTGTATAACCATTTTTGTTTAAAATATTTCTACCAGATGTCAGTACATGTTTGCATGTGAGATATTAATAAATTTACTATTTTTTACAGATCTTAGTGAAGTATTTAAATTACTTGTTTAATTGTTTTAGGGGAATTATCAAATAAAAATTTTGCGTATACTATTTCCACGCCATCGCTGAAATTATAAAATATTATAATAATCGAAAATAAAGATAAATTATAATTGGGATACCTGGAGAATCCAAAAGATATTAAATCAAAAATAATTTTTTTTTAAATAATTATTATTGAGTTTAAAATAATAAACAATCGAATTAAATTTTTTTGCCATAAAAGAAATTCTTGTACATAAATGTTTTTCACATATACTTTGCATAATATGGTTAATATTTTGTGGAAAATGGTCAAATTGATAAACTTCTAAAGATGAAAAAACGTTCTCATTCACAAAAAGGTTACGAGATTTTTCTTGTAAAAAATACCTTACAGTATTTTAATGGCATATTATTATTTTTGGTTTTTTTTAACACATTTTTAATTAACTTTGCCATTTTATAAATGTTTATTATATTACCACCGTTATTAGTTTTATTAGTTAAATTAATTTCTTTTCCGTAAACAAACTATTCTTACACTGCTTATACTTATTTTTCCATTGGCGTACGAATAACAAAACCAGTTATGTAGTTCGTAATTTGTGAATCCACTGTTATACGAATACAAAAATTCTGATGAACGTATATTCCATAATATCTTAAAATATGCATTTTTTTCGGGAATTTAAGGCAAACAAATTTACCTCATTTTGATTTGTTTCACGGCCGAGTAATACGTGAATCTCCCATGTCTGAAATTATACTATTTTTATACAGAGACATTAGCCATTATTAAAAGGTTTATTATACAAGTAGTCAGAAAAAGCGTTCATTTTTTAACAAAAAAATTTAATTTAATAGAA
This sequence comes from Chrysopa pallens, assembly GCA_020423425.1. Lineage (NCBI taxonomy): Eukaryota > Metazoa > Arthropoda > Insecta > Neuroptera > Chrysopidae > Chrysopa > Chrysopa pallens. The sequence continues at coordinate 81,591,706 of CM035592.1, read as the reverse complement.
AGCAAACTACAATTAGTAAACAAAATTTATTTCTTCGAAGTTATGTTGTTTTTTTTTTATACTATTATTAAATGTTATTTAAGTATTGAAATATAGTTCACGCAAAAAATTTCTTATATTTTTTAATATTCATTCAAAATTTTATCCAAATACTAATCTGTTTTTGGTTTTGGTTTTTTAATTGTGGTTTTTTTGTTTATTCTTGTAATAATTAAGTTATTATTCAAACGTAATAATTTTTATTTAAACCATAATGCTAGCTGAATTATCTCAGGGACGTTAAGAATCTGCTCTCAAAATTATCTATTCTGATAGTTATAATGTGTCTATGAACGCCTCTAAACCATGTTCTATGAAATTCTTTCAAATTATTTTTTTTAATATTCTGAATAAGTTCTTTTGCATCATAAGTAGATAGAGTTCGAAAGTCTGTATGTCACTAGTTCCTAAAATTGTACGAAGTAGAAAGAATTAAGGTTTCTCCAAGTTTTACGACTTAAAAATATTGTCAGACTTTCGTATATTATTTTAAAACGAATAGTATTAACTCAAAAAATTACTACTAAACTCTAAATAATTACTAAGTAAGTGAATTTTTAACATTTTTTTAAACTTTACCGCGGGGCCCCCACAAAGGCGAGGTGGTTGGAGACTGTCGACGTCATCCACGCTCAACGTTGCTACAGAATATATAATAATATAAAATTTAAGAAAAGTAATTAATTATAAAAGCGTATTATAGATATAAAATCTTGTTTGTTAAAATTAAATTAAATTGTAAGAAATGATTACATACAATTGTCCTTCTATTATCCTTACATAATAATTGTTTGTACATGATTATTTGGATAAGTTTATATATTTATTTCTTACAAATTATACGTCATATCATACTGTTTGCTTTCCTTTTTGTGTCAGTACCGTTTTCTTGTAAATATAGATAAGTATATACGATCATATTATTATGGATTTCATTAATTACATAATCTTCTTATGTTAGTAATGTTATAAGTATGGTATAAACGTTTGTTTTATTTGGTCCAATGGACAATTTGTGAACAAAAATATTAACAACATCATGATAGAATATAAACAATAAAGATAACGTTTGAGTAAGTAAAGATAATAATTTCTTCATCAATTAGTTATTTAAAAAAAATCAATTTGTTCAGTATCTATGCAGTTATTAGCTCTAACTATTATGCTATCTAACTGCGATTCCAAACCAACAAAAGGTAGGGTATCAAAATTTTAAAAATGCTTTTAAAACTAAACTTAATTCAGCTGATGAAAAAGCAAAGTTAAAAATATAATAAAAGCATCTGTTATTAAAAAATATTCAGGAATAGACAATATTAACAATTTAATGTGTGGTAATGTGTTGCAATATTACAAACGCTAATGTGTGGTATATGGAGGACAAGAAAAACATCTACGAAATATAAACAATGTTTTTTAACAAAAACGGTTATGTTACAGTAAATGGGAATGCAATACTTCTCAATTCGGAGAAAAATCTTCAACTAGATTATATTTTAAAAAAAATAGATTCCTTAGAACAACAAATATACGCTAAGCAAGTAGGATTTTTATATAATGGATCATGTATCGATCGAACAAGTTCCACAAGATCTAAATAGAAGTTTTCAATCAGAATCTTATTTTCATCGATTTTGAAAAGTTTTTGACAAAGTCAATAAGACTAGTATATGTCCTGCTTTAAGAGGTAGTGATACTCCAGAAAAATTGTTTATTTAATTAAAGAAGTTTGTGACAACTTGAAATGTAGGGTTATATATCAGGGCAAATTAACAGAAAAAATTCATTGCAGGATGGAGTTATGCAAGGGTATTTTCTGTCTTGGATACTATTTTGAATGTTCTAGATGAAGTAATGAAAGATACTTTACTCAGAAAATGGAATGAAAATTACAACAGAAGCGGAGAAAAGATACATTAAGATACACCAAGACAATGCTAGATTCATAGTAATACTAAACAGACTAAACAGTAATACTTAAATTGATCAGACGCCAATAGAATCATGTCAACACTATTGCTTACATGGTTAACCAGTTCTATATATTGAAAACCATATAAATCGAGTTATATTGTACCATATAATCGAGCGATGACTTTGCTCATCCCAACGCTATAAACGAACATAAACGCTATTTTGTCTATTTTTGTCAACAACCGAACAGAAGAATGCAGTAATGGCACTTTTCCCTAGGTAATAAATACAAGTAAAAACATAATCATAATAGGTAATAAAGAATAAACTGTTATGATAATAAAAAAAAAAGATAATTAATGCATACCCAAAAAAATTTACTAAAGTTAAAATATGTAGGGAAAAGTATCTCCTTTATTAAAACAAAACAAAAATAATAATAATAATAAATAAACTTTCAAAAACGAGATCCACCTTCAAAAAAATGAATTAAAAAGTAAAAGATTATTTTTAATTTTTCCTTGTGTACAATTACCTTTCTCAACTTACGCCAATCATTCATTTTTTTTGCAAAGGATAAGAGGATAAAGGCATCAGCTTCAAAAGGTAAATGGTTACAATGAATTTAAAATTATTTTTTACCTTTTAGTTCATTTGTTTAAAGATAGTTTTTAATTTTTCTCTTGAGTGTTGTAAATCAAAATGGGTTCATAAACGACGAAGTTATCTGCGAACACACATAAAAACGAACATGCATAAAAAATATTTTGTATGTTGAATTGAGAAACCGGTTTTTTAAAGTCGTTAATTTTTTTTTATAGTAAACTGTGATAATTAAGGTTACTGAGTGAACCAACACATACCGAGGTCTGACGTTATTGGGAGTAAATTAAAAACACACATATTTTAGGTCTTGGATTGTTATAAATTATAGAAAATTGTGTAATATCATTAAAATAGACAACGCAGTTTAATTTATTATAAAAAATTAGAAAATAATATTGAACGATCTAAGAAATGAGATTAAGGATTTATAATACTAGTATTATTGAGGAATAGAAAGTAACTGGTATTTATTGGCAACGTAACACTTTGGGATTTAACTATTCAGTTACTTAACTTTTAAAGTAACTGTAGAGTATGGCTCTTGGTTGAGAAGGTAGGGGATGCTTAAGGAAATATAGTACCCTTTGAGAGTTCCTGATAATCACAGATAACAGTCATAACCGCAAATACTATCAGCCTCGTTTCTGACGTGTAATTTAAATTAAGAAATTGGTTGATAACTATAATTTACCGTAAATCATTGAACAACCAGTTAAGAATGCGTAAAGGATATAGAGTTGTTTCTATGGTGTTTTTATTTGTCGTTGTACTCATATTTATCATTTGCTGAATAAAAACGGGTGAATGAAAACAATTTTTCAACTGAAATTATTATTTGAAAAACATGTAATGAAAGCTTTGCGAGGAAATTTCTACCGGTGGCTATTTTTCGATAAAAACTAAAATTTAAATGAATAAAATTTCTAGCTGAAGTAAGGTTTTAGTTCCTCTCACCTTCTAATTCTAGTATTACCATCAAAAGGCTTATAATATATGAATACAATGTATATCAGATAATAATACTTTAATATATACAAGGATTATACGCTTCTTAACGTCAAAATATAAAAGTATACACAGTATCCTTGGCTCACAATAACATTACACAAATTCTAACTAGATAATATAAGCAAATTTTTTTAAATAAAAATGAAATTATTAATATATTTCACTAATGCCCATTAAATTGCAAACATTATCCCTTTGATCTGAAAGAAAATTTTATGTAAACTGAAGGTGCCAGTTTTAAAGCCAAATCCATCAGTTAATAACATTACACACAGGGTAATTTTTTGATTATTTTAATAACATTGAATAACATCACCCTATCAAAATTCACCCCTAAGAAATCAGCTGTTAATCAAATCACACGCACAAACAATCTACCGGCAAGCCAAACCATCCACGACAAAAATAACCTATAAATAAAAATGTATGTAATACGTTAAGATCTTTTAGTTAGAACAAAGAATTCTAAGCTAATCAATCAAAATTTCAAGTTTGTATTATAATAGAAGCATTTATATACCAATTAATAGATAAAGAGGTGCTGTTATATCTTACCGATGTGGTCATAATAATGGTCATAACACACGTTGCTGTGCAAGTCCTATCTTGACTTAAAATATGACAAAGTAAATTTAATCACTCGATGAATGTAAGGGCTTAAAATGTTCCAACCAAACCCCAAATACGCAGATGCGTGCTAAGTTATACAGAATTTCACCGAAGTATGAATAAAAGAACTATTACTCATAAATTATGAAATATACAAATTAGAGCTTGACAATGTTTGTTAAGCCTGAGTAATAAACTGGCCGAGTGAAACTTAAAACATACAAAGCCGGGTTCAAAATTTACGACTCAAAATTTGATATATTTTTATAAAATATTGATACTTCCGAGGGATTTGTTGTCGGATGATTTGGTCTGAGCATAAATTACTTTAGTTAATTTGTTTTTTGAGTATATAATTTTCAAGTTATTTGGTCGCCAGGTATTTAATTTATCTCAAGTGATTTGCACACGTGGGGATAGACGTGTCGCTAAATTTATGATCACAATTTATTTTCTTCGATTTATTCATTAAGTTTACTAAATTTATTTTCAAATCAACAAGTTTCTCACAATAATCTTCGATCTAAACTCCTGTATACACGCCCATTTCACGATTGTAGTTGCATGTATGAACATACGGCAACTGGTAATTCGAAAATTGCTAAAGTAAGGGTGATATAAAACTTTTACTTTGTACATTGTGTAAATTTTCTTCCGAAGAGAAATGTTTATGCGGAGACAGTATTTTTTGACGGCAGGAAGAAATGATATAAATTTTGAGGACCCAGATGCATGTTGTAAATTTTGCATAAAATATTCATAAAAAATTTTATTTATATTAAAAATGTTGAAGGTATGCAGAATTTATTCTTAATTTACACATGAGGTATCTTAATTTAATTTATTGACCTAAAATAATTTACAATAGCTCTGTCTTCGTTGTAAGCCATTTAAAAGTAAAATAAAATTAGATCAAAAGAAAACGATATTATTCAGATGCATATATAGAGGAGCTTATACACTATCCCACAGCACATAGATGTAATAATGTAGATAAGTTGTTGAAAATAATGAATCTTACTAGCAGTTTAAAAATTACTGGCCTATCTGGCCTATCTTATCGGGCCTTTGAGTGATGGGATTTCTGAAGATGCTAGAAAAATAATACGCTACAATAATAAAATATATTATATATTAATTTCAATTTTTGGTGTTTTATGTCTGGTGGCGTTGTTAAATTTATTTTTTTGTTCATCTATCCCAAATCATCCGTTTCACCTGGTGTAACTTGCATTCTTTGTGATTAAGGTTTTAACTTATAACATATATTGTTATTTTTCCCTTTAATTTTAATTTAATTTTACGTTTTCAGATAACATACTAAGAACGTTGATACTTCTAATAAATATTTTTAAGCATACTTTAAAATGCGCGTAACAAAAATTGCATGCGTTTCATATTTGTTTCTTTATAAATTCAGGTTTGAAAAAATCAAAAATAAAATTATTCAATTCGTTGTTTTTTGAATTCTCCAGTTTCTTATTTATTTTCAACGTGTTTAGTTGCCATAAACATTTCGTGAACAATGTATGAGCAAGATGCGAGATGTATTTGTATCAACATTATACAAATTAGTTTAAAGTCATTGAGTTTTACTAGATAATTCAATAATTGATTCATAAAATATTTGCCATCTTGTAGTAGCTCAATAACATTGTAAGCTTAATCATAATCAGGTTCTGAAAGATGTATTAATAAAATATCACTAACATAAGACACAAATGTATAAGATGTCACCAACATAAGACGAATACGAAAGGGTGGTTCATTTTTTCGATTAAACATTCGGGTCAAAGATAGCTGTAATTAGTTATTATAATAATTAAATCAAGAGGATTTCTTCTATTGACGATAAAAGCTAGTAAATCGTATGTTTTTCTCAAATTATGAAATGTTCCATACATATGTAAGTCAGATAATAAAGCAATATTATGCCATATAATAGAAATATGGCATTCTTTAAACCTTAATTTCCTTTATATTTCCGAATCCTGAAAATTTTCCATATGTTGATATATGCGCTTCAATTAAATATTCAAAATTTTAGTCAAATTCATTTTTAGGTACAAATTAATTTAAAAAAGAAAAATGGTATTTTAAACATTATTTTTACAGAAAATCTTTATAAGATATTTAAAACAATAAAAGTTTGTAATTGAAAATAATTTTTTATAACAATACAGTTCCCGTTTTCGATAAATGAATCATTAAAATAAATTTTTACTTCAAAATTAATTAAGTTTGGTATTTCTTTGATATTTCCACGTTTTGAAATGCGAAGAGTGTATTTTTGGTATATTGAAGATAATTATGGGTGCCGCATACTTACGGGGTGTGTATGAACTGACACGTTTGTAAGCGAAGTTTCCCGCTCCGTATTGTTTACGTTATAAATAGGTATTTACTTTTGATACAATGCTGTTATTCGTTCAGAATGGTGCATTTTAATTTTGGATAAATTCAATTCACAGCTTTGATTTCTAACAGTGATAATTGATGGAACTTGTTTGACCATTTTTTGATGTAAAGAAAAGAATAAAAAATCGAACTTAGTTTTGCAGTTAAGTTTCTCTAAATAATTCAGATATCTTAAAAAGTGAATCGACAAAAATTTTATGATCAAGTTGAAAAGTGGCTCTTCGCGTGGTTCAATCTCAATATTCTGAATAGGTCTTGCTTACTTTTTAAACTACTTGAAGGCATATTGTATAATCTTGTAATGTAGATTACATGTTCTTTATCCCCATTTAATGTACCTACTGATGCTTTTTTAAAGAATAAAATGGACATAAGGAATTTGAATTAAAAATATCGGATGGAAAAATCACAAAGTAACTAATAATTTGAAAATAATATTGGCATATAAACTGTTTGTAAAGACATATTGTAAATTAATTATAAAAGCTTATGAAATTGAAATGTATTCGTTTAAATAATTTAAATTGAGCACAGAATTTTGAAATTCATAAAATTTAAGTTATCCATAAATGAATTCAAAAACAAGAGTAGTAGTTATTAAAATAATTGATGTGAACAATAAAGGTAAATTATTTTTATCGTTGAGAAAAACCATATTTACCAAATGACGTACAGTACCTATATTGTGTGTGTGTGTTTTTTTTAAACACATATTTGACCATTAGCAAGTTTTATTTATTCATTAGACTAGAAGTTTGTAAATAATATGAAAATATATTTTCAATAAAAAATTCATGCAATAAATAAACTACATAAGTAAAAATAAACCATATCTCCCTAAATACCGCTATATCCATTGTGTACTGTATATAGCGGGCGTCTTGTAATTAATTTTCACATTTTCAATCATAAATCACTTAGATAAAAATAAAACGAAATTAACAAATTGTTTCTGATAAACAAACAAAGATAATATTATAATAATAATAATCTGCATGTTTATGTTGCTTTTTTAATTCAATTGAATTCTTTAATTTTTTTACTAAAATTTTATAGGATAAGCACGTTCCAACAGTTGTAATTATTCATGAGACCAAAAAATTTATTTTTCTACGAGGCATTACCCTAAGTAGCTACCAACTATGTTCAGAAAGTTTTTTTTTTTTTTTTAATTTTATGATCCCTGTTTTCTCAATGCTCTTGGTGATCTTTCAAAAGTAAATAAAGAAAATTCGTGCTAAGCGGACACACAAAGTATTAAATTCTAATTTTCAGATTATTTCGACAAATATGACTAATCATTTTTCATGGTTTCTTAATAAACTTGATGTGTTGTGTACCCATTCGGGAGGGATAGACTCTATTAAAAGGGAAACGGCACCGGGCTCCTTGTACCTAGACCTTTGGTCCTCTGTACCCTCTATTAGAACACTGCATCACCTGAAGACAAAGATACCTTCTTATACAACGTGACAATTATATTGTTGTTTTGTCATTAGATTTCATTCTTATCCAAGCGACTACAATGCGACACTTTTCCAACTGCTCCTTTTTTATGCATTATAATTGATCATACTGCCGCTGCCTGGATTCGCCCCGCAACCTCAAGTCTTAGTATTAAAATTAGTGAAGATCTTAGTTGCTTTACTAACTTGTCCACGGAGCCGGGTAGGAGTGTATGTTGATTAACGATTTTTTGGTGAGATAAAGACTTAAAGCAATTTGTAACATGCATAGCTCAGAATCGGTTGACGAAACTTATATTACTTCAAAGATTTTTGTTTGTAGTATGTATATATAAGTAAAGTTGGACTAAATCGGTCAGGGATTTTGTTAATGCAGGGTGGTTCAGCGGGCTATAATAGCGCACACGGTACTCCAAGGTTATTTACAAAAAATTCTTCATCTTCTTAATATATGCACATAATCCTGTAGGTTTATAATTTTGCAATTTTTTTACTTTTTGTGTAACCGTGTTGCTGTTCTAAGAACAAAGATGATATCCTAGCAAATACAGTACTATAAGGTTACTTGCAAAAAATTCTCCATGAATACAGACTGGGAATCTTTTGGAATTGATAAGTAGGAATGTACGAATATGAGCAACGAAGTGATTATAATTGTACTACTCAGAGCGTTCACTGAGATAGCCAATACAGAGATTGATAGCGACTGTGTGCGCCATATCTATCCATTTCATTCTAATTCTATGCTTTCACCATACCTATTGCATAAATTTTTTCAATTTAATGGATTCATAAAAGTTATCCATACGCAATTTTCATCGTGCTCGGAATGTTATTATATTCCTTAACAAAAACTCTATCTCGATACCTTACAACCGTACCTATTATTGCTAGATTCATTTTTTACTTCTTTACTAATTAACATAAATAAAATAATTTTTTCTAATTAAACTGATAGAGAAGCAAATATTCGCGCTCAAAAACAAACTATTCTGCTTTGTTATATTAAAATAGAAAAACAAAATTGCCGTGGGCATAATTTTTTACATCTAAACATTTCTATAGTTGCATTTGATAAAAGTTAATGTCATCTGGTAGAAATATGGGTAAAAGATATCTCTAACACGTATCTTCTACTGTTAGAGCTACCATACCGAGCATAGCTCTTGGAAGGGACTTCTTAATTGATTGATGCGCCACGTGTATATATAATTTGTTATTTGTTCAATTGTTTGCAAATTTCAAACGAAAATTATTAAGTAATTACAAAAACAGACATTTTATTGAAGTTATGGGTTGAAAATTGTAATAATAATCGAATAAATTGCATTCGTTACGTTTTTTTTTTTTAATTTCAAAAATAAAAAAGTATTCATTTATATTGTAAACTAGCTGGCCCGGCAAACGTCGTTTTGCCACAAATTTCTAAGTAACTTCAACATTTTCTAAGTATCATTACATATTCTTAACAACTTTCCTCTATTTCTTAATACTGAAAGCTAAGGCAAATTAGAATAAATAATGATATTAATATATATTTTAAAGCATACCCGGACACGTTGCGGTGACAATTGATATTACATCGATTTCATGCAAAATTTGAAGTAGATTGGACGAAGGAATTCCGTTGTCCCATACAAAATTTGCCTCTGCTTTTCATCCCATTAAGGGTAGAATATCAGAAAATCTTTTCTTATGGGATGCCCGGTATTTGATGTGTAACCCACTATTTGGTGTGGGATACCCGCGACACGATATATTTATACATACACTCGTGTTTGATGTGGGACACCCGGTACCTCGTGCACCCACAATTCAATTATATTATGCTGTGGTTCTCATATACTTGATGAAAAATAGTAAAAGGAAGTCCAGAACCACTAATATAGAAAGGAAGAGATAAATAAATTCTATTTTGAATAGCTGACCCGGGTAAACATTGTTTTGTTATATAAATTATTTCTAATCAACATCAATATCTCCTAAATATAATAACATATTCTCAAATGTCTATAACTTAATAATGAAGCTGCGGCAAATCAGAATAAATTATTATATTAATTTATATTTTGAAGCATACCCACCCGGTTTACGCGTTCCTGTGTTTTTTTTCACATTTTAATAAATGATATTACATCGTTTACATGTGGATGCAATTCTACCCTTAGGGGAAGAATTTCAAATCCTTTCTTATCGGATTCCCGGTATTTAGTGCGCACCCGGTATTTACCTGGTATTTGCTAGGGTACACCCGGGACCGCGTTCACCCGATAATTTTTGCTGTGGTACACATACACTTGATGAAAGGAATATGGACCACCTGAACCAAGAATGATTCCGGTAATACTTGAACAATGCGATATGCACACTTGTACAATGCGATATGCACTGATTTTGGTTTCTATGGAAATGTGAGAAAATGATTTGTAACATGTGAGAAAAAAAAAGACAAAATATGTTTCACAACTAGGAACATTTTATATTCGAAAATTAAATTGTCGTTTATAGTATTTTCCTTTACTTATTATTTATGTTTCTCACCGTTTAAACCTTCCCTGAACTTTCACGAATATTTCAAGACCAAAATTAGCCAAATCGGTCCAGCCATTCTCGAGTTTTAGCGTGACTAACGAACAGCAATTGATTTATATATATATATATATATATATATATATATATATATATATATATATATATATATATATATATATATATATATATATATATATATATATATAGATAAATTTTGAAAACTTTTCAATGTTAAATCCATACGCCATTCACAGATGTATATATCATTTGATTGATACAATAGTATTTCGTAACCATAGAAACGAATAAAAACATTTTGATGCACTAATAGATGAGAATTTTCGCTGTTTTATTCTTCCAAAAGATCAATAATTGCCTTTTGATAAAATAATTTATTTCAATTCGTATTTGTTATTATAATATATTCTCAAACCACATCCATTTAAAACTTTGACGTTACACAGATGCACTTTTAAAAAATAATTTTTTTAAATGTATTATTAATATTTGTTTAGGTTATTTATTAAATGATCGAATCAAGAATATCCCTAAAACAGATGTTTTGTTTAAAAAGATATTATAATTATAATAGAGAGGGTGACTAGTAAACATATAACATCGATTGCGTTGATTCCATTGAATTTATTATCAGTGCCACTACGTAATTTTATTCTCTTTAAATGTGATTCAAAAATAATTTTTTTAACGAATTTGTTGCAGAAAATAGACATATTTTGAAGCCAAAAAGTATAATCAATGCTAATAGGAGGTATAATCAAAATATTATTTGTGTTTTAGTCTGATGACATAAAATTCGAAACGATTGTTATATTTTTGTAAATTTTGTTATTATTTTAAATAAATTGGGGACGCGTAAAAAATAAAAATTGTATTTAATAATAAAAATAAAAAAATTTAAAAATAATAGGTTTTTTACATATCTAAAAGTAAACAACACTACTAGCCGTAGTTAATCAGTAATTAAAGAAAAATTAAAAACAAAATTATTTAAAAGTTCTTTTAAAACAAAACTATTTTAATGATAGTTTTAAATATAAGAATAAGAATAGAGTTAACCTAATTCTAGATAACTAAATTTTAAACTATAAAAGAATATTTGTAAAATATATCTAGATTTAAAGGTTGGACAACAATGAAGTAAAAAAATTTTAAAGCAAATCTTTTTCTGCCGTCTCATCAACAATAATTAAATTTTTCTTTGAATTCAAAGCAGTTGATCAAACATTTTCTACTTTTAAACTTCATACTTTTATCATTTATCAACTGAACATTTCCACTATAATATATATTTGAATTTTTCAAGAAATATTCGTGTTTAAAACCATAATTTTTAAAAACTTCAATTCGCAAGAAATCTACTTTTATATTTTCTTTTATACATTTCTATTTTAAACTTTACAATCATTTTACAGCTACTTTTCCAGAAATTTACTTTTAAAGATTTCAATATTAAAATTTTACTTTGTAAGAATTACTACACATATTAATTACTGTCAAATTGATTCTCATTTGTTTCTTGCAATTTATATTACACATAAAAAAAAAAATAAATAAATAAATAAACAATTAAAAAAATTGAAGATATTTAAATATTCTATAAACACCGCGCTTAATTTTTTTATATTTTTTTGCACTATAAAAAAATATATTACGATTTTTTTGAAGACATATCGTTATATATGAACCACTTAAATGCATGTGTAAATAAATATTTTATTATAGATAAATTTAATAAATTTTATATTATAACTGTTATAATAAGAAAGTGTTTATACTGAAAACTTATCAATGTTCAATTTTATTTAAACTTTGTTTTAATATAATAAATGCACTGTTCGGATATATTATCTTTAACAAATGAACAATACAAAAATATAATCTTAATTTCAGGGTTCACAATGTCGTATTAGAAATATACGAATATTAACGAACTAAACTTATATAAATATTTAATTGTCACTTTCAAAAATTGAAAAAATATGTTTTGATATACAGTGATATATAATGTTAACACAGATATATGTTAAATAACATAATTGTTTATTAAGTAGCTTTCTTATTACTTGCTTCTTGTTTGATTATACTAATTCATAGGATTTATATCATGTTTAATAAGATTTATATCATGTTTAGGAACTAAATAAATGTTTTATTTTATGCATTTGGGTATTTCAATGGTAATAAACTGGAAAAAAATTTAATTGATCCAAAATGAAGAAGTAAGCTTTCAATAATCATTTTTCACCTCATATAATCCATTTCAGAATATTTTAACATCATCTTTTTGCGATATCCCGTGAAATAAGTAATAATAATAAGTACATATTAAAACAATGAACGAAAATTGCATTGCAGTAGTACAATTCTTTGAAAGTTAAAACATTTAAAAATAGAAAACTTTAAAAGTAAAATTATTGTAATGTAAAATTATTATAACAAAAGAAGATTGGTTATAAGATTTCAAACTTGTCAAACTTGTTAGATGAAGTAAAATCGTTGTATTTCGATGAAATATTCGTTAAAATTTAGAATTTATAAATTAAAAATGCAGATTTAATTCTAGGAAATTCAAATTATATTTAAAATAAATAATGCGTTTTTAAATTATTTGTTTCATTTCAGACTTTTGGGTGTTCCGGCACGTTGTTATGATCAAAAGACCTTGGCTTTCAAATCAATTTATTATTTCTAATGAAATTGAAATATATTACTATTATAAATTTTTGTAATGTTTTCATTTGCTTTATTTTGATATCCTACACGATTGATTTGGTTAATTTTCTTTATTAATGTGTTACTATTTCGCTCAAAAATCCTTGACTGACGTAATACATCGACTGTTTGGAATAGACGAGATTATAAAGAAATTTACAAACATATATATATACGCGCGAAAAGATAACCTAAGTAGGCAGGCGATTAAGATATTTAAAAAACCAATTATTAATCTGATAAAATTATCCAAGCTGAACAACAAACAGAAAATATTTTATGAATTTAAAATATATACAGCTGTTTTGTGAAAACGCACTAAAAAACAGAAAATCTATTAATGCAACCAAATAAATCAAAATGCACAATTTATACGAAGCATATTCTATTGTATCATTATACTCTTTTTAATCTTTATTTCCAATACAAAATTATTTTTTAATCAATCATAATTTGATTTTCACAATAATAAATAATACTGATTGTGGTCATTGAAATTCATAAAGAAATAAGTATAGACAATAAGATGATAGCGAGCTTATAGATTTTCGAAAGAAAGAAAATTAGTTAATTTAAATTAATTTCGCAATAATTTGAAGTATTTGATAGAAAAGGGAAATCGGGATAAAAACTACCCTATGCATTAGACAGGAATAAATCACATCTTTTAAAAAAATTTTTGTTAAGGTTGAATCAGTAGATTAGGACGAAAGATATGTATATTTTTGTATATATGTTTTTTTAAATATAGCCTGTAAATATTTTATTTTCTCTTTTGCATTTGCTTTATTTTGATACCCGACTCAATAGGTTTGGTTTACTGTTTTTAATTAACGTGTTTCTAGCTTGCTCCGCAACCAACTTTTGTTTTTTTGTTTTCAAACACCTAATTAAAAACACTTGGGTTTTTAAAACAGATACCCGACTAGAAATTTTAGTGAGGCGATAGTTTGTTGCAAATGAGGCATGCCGAATGTCAAACTTGCGGCTAGTGAGGCATCCAAACTTGACCCACGTTTGGGAAGTAACGCAGTTGCGTAGTTGGGCCAAACTTGGCTTCCAAATTCGGTAGCAGTTTGGAAGCCAAGTTTGGCCGAACTACGCAACTGCGTTACTTCCCAAACATGGGTCAAGTTTGGATGCCTCACTAGCCGCAAGTTTGATATTCGGCATGCCTCATTTGAAACAAACTATGCCTCACTAAAATTTCTAGTCGGGATGATGTGCAATGAAACATAAAATTTGACAATCTAAAAGAATAGAATTAAATCGACAAAAAAAGTATAGGAAAATCACTAATTTTTCAAACACTGAATTTTAAAACTCAAACCATGCTCGTACGAAAAACATCACCAACTTTTCAATTTTGTCATGCGATATTTTTCTGTTCGCTCACCATCGGTAATAGTAGCTTCGACAGAGCTTGGTTGAACATTTCTGGAAGAGATCTTATTACTTTTTTGTTCAGGCTCCTGTCACCGCTGGAGATACTTCGATTTAAGCGGTGAGGCTCTTTTCGAAATGTCAGTATCTAAATCCTCTTCACTTGAGACTTCGCTATTGGACTTCTTTGTTTCTTTGAATTTCTTGTACTTTTGAATAATATCGTCGCTATTTATCGAGTCAAAACTTTCGTCAGAGACTGAAGATGAGCGAACACGTTTTTGCCTACTGGATCCGATATCGTACGACGAGGATTCCACTGAGCTTGATGATTCTTTTGTATCCTTTTCTATGTCTGTTAATTATATGTAAAAATTTATTAGTAAATTAAAAAATATAGTAGGAGTATAAAGACATATACATAGAATATTCTATTTTACCTTTAGGTTTATTTCCATCGTTATTTTTTGTCGCAGTACTAGATGAGCCTTTTCCACGTTTAACCCTCTTAGATTTTGGACCTTTTAATTAATAAAAATGTAGAGGTAAGCATAGAATGAATTAAGAGAGTGTGCAATTATAAGTTACCTGAGCTTTTCGATACAGGAGCAGATAAATTCAACTTTGCAGCATTTAATAAGTCGACAGCTGTGCAGACTCTTGCATGTTAGCTTTTATAAAATCCTCATCTTCTTTTACTTTTTTTTAAGCGCTGTTTTGATTATCAGTTGAATACGCCTAAGGCTGATATTGCAGCTTGTCCGCTAACGTTTCAGCTTCTTCGTAAGTTCGTACGAAAATTTTTAATTGTGACAATTTATTTTCAGTAATGAAAAGCTAACTATTAAAAAACAAAAAATATTGATACTATTTATTAACATTAATTAATTTTTACTTATTGATTCAGGTCAATACTTGTATATAAAAAAACTAAGTATATGCTGAGCGGTTACAGCAGAGAATCACGCCAACACTACACATGTCACATTTAAACAGAATACACTGCTATAAGATTAACATAAGAAATTCCCATACACAATAAATGAGCCCCTCACACTGTCTTCTTTTTATTTATTTTTATTTATTTATTTATTATTATTCCAGCATACATATTTCACTACATTTTCACTATATTTCATAATAATAATATAAAAAAATTAATAAATAAACTTAATTAATTAATTATAAACAGAATTGTTAAAAAACATATAAACTCAAAAAACTGAAACGAACGCGTGATAGCCATTCACCACGTTTACAGAAAGACTGATATTGATTTTTAAGTAAGTATTAGAGTATTGGTGCATACTAACAGCGTCAACAAAAAGCGATCAGCGTTACATGAGACACCACGGATGTATACAGAACTAAAAGGCTTGACCTTGGAATGACTTGAAGCCAAATATCTTTCTCTATGCCTAACTTGCCTAACTTGCAGGAAATTATAAAATCCAAAGGTTTACGGAAGTTCGGTTTGCCGAACTTTAAAGTAACTAGGGACATCTATAGCAAGACGAAGTACGGCAAATGTTTGGAGTGCCTAACTTGCAGGAAATTATAAGATCCAAAGGTTTACGGAAGTTCGGTTTGCCAAACTTAAAAGTAATTAGGGATATCTATGGCAAGCCAGACTTCGGCAAATCTTTGGTTATCCTTCCTTCCAGTCAATTAGGCATTCCAACGGTTTACCAAAGTTCGGCTTGCCATAGATGTCCCAAATTAAATCCAAATTTGACAAGCCGAGCTTCGTTTTGCCTAACGTGACTTTAAGAAGGCGCAAATTAGGCTTGTCTAAGTTAGGCAAGCCAAACTTGCCCCTCACTAATTCTTCGGCATTCCTCACTACAATTTCTAGCCGGGTATATCAACACCTTAAAAGTCGGTTAAAACTAGGGTAAATCATTCGATGCCTATATTTCACTTCCAAGTTGGAAGATTTAGTAATGTGTATGTTTGTATTGTGAATCCGGCATTTTTCGTCTCGATTATCTCGAGAAAACATTAATACATCAACATGGAACCATAGTCATGCAGCGTGTAGTTACATAACATATGACTGAAGTTTCTTCATCTAAATCGGTCCAGCCGGTTTTTGGCAAGGGTAAAAACATTTTTAAAAAAGACACTTAAATATCTATTTTCGTAAGAATAATAAAACTTTTTTATTTTCCTTATTGGGAAGTTTGTGTGAAGAACTTGCGGGCTGCACTTAGACTACATGTTTTTTATGCTTTTAAATAAAAAACTGGTCTAATATTGATTATTTCAAAGGTAGTTTAAAAAAATTTATAAAATAATGGCCCTGGGCCCAAATATTCTTTCATATGAAATAAAAAAGTTGAAATCTTAATAAAAAATTGTAAATTATCGCACATATGACATGTAAATAATATTTTGTGTTGCATATAAGAAGGCTTCTCTATATGTATGAATGGTGATGCCAAAGGAAATCGAGGTACAGGCAAAAGGACCAACAATACATTAAATTATATATATATATATATATATATATATATATATATATATATATATATATATATATATATATATATATATATATATATATATATATATATATAATGATTTAGCGATGTAAGGTAACAAGCGTAAAGGTAATGCAAAAATATTAATACCTACCCAGTGTTGTATAATAAAAGGGCGCTTTTGGTTTTCATTTATATCAAGCGCATGTGCAGTTATGGAAAAATATTATATTCTATATATATATATATACACAAATACAATCGTACGACATTTGTCGACACTTAACGTAAATCGACGCTTGCTTTCTCCACTACTACCACACCGTGCAAGAGTAAAATAGTTAACGTGTGCTTTCACATATAGACGACAGTATCAACTGTGATTCCGTCTCGTGACGTGTTGTGGCGTATACTTTTTCGTTCGTTTGTGAATGTCTCGTTACATATTCATCATACAGAGAAAAAAACATCGAATATGTAATGTTAAATATAAGATTTACGGACTCTAATTTTTTATTAAAAAATACATACTATGTAACAAAATGTGTTATTATTGTGCGTTATTGAATCGTGTTTGATTGTCAATTGTTTATTGACGGTAATTTTACTATAGTTAGAACATACCTCTCTTAATTTTTATTTAATTATTAAAAAAGTTTTGTGAAAAACTACAAATTATTAAATAATGTTTTTTTTTTTTTTTTTTTAATTATTCGAGTGTGACTTGTGTGTGTCCAATGATTATTAATTTTAATAGATGTTAATTATGTAAAAGATTTTAAACTTTATTTTTAAAAGTTTTTTTATTGAATTCTATTACGAATATATTAAGTGAGTGATTTTGACATAAAGGTGCAAAAAGTTAATTTTCATTATATTTTTTTGTGAATGAAATAAAAAATATTATAAAAATAGTGTTATATATAAAATTGTTGGTTTTTTGCAATAGTGTTGTTTGTTGCTGTAATTGTATTTACAGGTAAATAAATAGTAAATGTTTGTAAGTCTATTTCTTGAATTTGGTATATCATTATTAATACCTTCATAAAGAATATTGTCTTAATAGTCTGTTTTGTTTATAACTCCTTGCGTCATACTATGAAACGTCTAATACTATTATAAAAAATAGTATTAATTGATTATGAAAATTCGAATTATGTTTTATTCATTTAATGTAACTAATTCATATTTTTTTACTTGTTTTAGGAATTTTTTTTTGTTTTTCGTGGTGTTTAATTTACTTAATCAATCAGCTAGAATATTTGAAACGCTTTATAAAAGATTTTATTAATTCCTTTATAGTGTAAATACTTTATTACAACCGAATCGTATTGTTTTAAAAATTATAAAGAAAAAAAGAAAATTAACTTGCTTCTAAAATAAAACTGTGACGATTGAAAATTATCTTTATTTAGTTCTATTATTTATTAATTATTTATTTAATTTATTTCAATCAATTATATCTATTTAATTTACTTATTTATATTGTTCTAATTATCACAGTTATTGGCATGTAGATTTAAAAAAATTAGTAAGCCATATTATTGTAACCAGTCTAAAATATTATTTTCTATGCACTGGCCTATTAAATTAAACATAATCTAAATCACATTTAAGTGTTATATAATAAAACACTTTCTATCCATTTTTTTATGGTATTAAAATTTTAAACTATTTGTCTTTAAAATTTTAAATAATTGAACTAACGATTCTTTGAATCAACTTTTTTATATCATTTTCCTCGAAAAAAATAGCACACATGTAATAAATTTCGATTTTTTGCCCCAATTTCCTAGATCAAATTATTTTGTATTTTAATAAATACATATTTCGACTACACAGTAGTCAACATTAGTATGAATTAGCTGCTACTCGTTGCTAATTTGGTGACGGTTGTGCAAAAACATTCCAACCATTCATTCGTTCAGAGAATAAAAGTCAGTGAAAAAATAATTAATCGAAATTTGAAATTGGATCTTGAAGATTATATTTTATATATTTATTCATATTCAGTTTAAAAACTATCAGTACCTATAATATTGCTAATTCAAATTTTTTACGTATAGTACACAACGTAGTAATGAAGTTAATTGGTGTACATAGTTATAAGTATACAAATTATGGTTATACAAACATTTTGATTCTAAATTAGTACAAGTTGAATTATATTTAAGAATCAAACTAGCGCGGTTTAACCTTAGCCACCTTCTTCTATATCAAAGCAACTTGAAGAACATTCGTTTTCTTTTTAAATTTTCTGTTATTTTAATAACATAATATCTATATAAATTTCAATTTCGATAGATATAAACGCCGTATTTTAAAAGTTCTCTATCCCTTGATTTTTGCGAAAGTAAAGTTGCATCTTTAAGTGGTAAAAATTCTCTCTATAAATTTATGAAAATTAAGTTGGGCTTTTCTTTTCTTCCTGAATTTTGCAGCTTGTTGATTACTTTGAAATTGTTTAACCTTTGCTGTAGTATTTTCTAAGAATCCTCTTCTTCCTATGGATCAAATGATCTTCTTTGCCATGGGTTGAATAATAAAGAGCTTTATATCCTAAGCTTGTCTAGTATTATAATTTCTATAATTGTAATTTAGTGATGTACTTATTTTCTGAAATATTATTTTTCCAACGTCCCCTACTTGATAAAATTATACAATGTTTTAAAATTCGTTCATTTAAAGCAATCCTAAAGATATATAAGAATTAACACTTTTTAATTCTTTAAGTATTCTCTATAAGAATTGTATTCAACTCATCACAGTTTCATAATGAGAAATGTAGAAATTATTACTTAAATATTTAATTCTTTTATTTATAAAAAGGATTTTACTTAATTAATGTTTACAATAAATAATTTTTCATTTAAAAATAATTATTTTCTTTGTAATTTATAATTATTTTCTATAGAATATGTTACAATACGTATGGTAATATAATCAGACCGTTAACAAAATCGCCATTCCTGTAGTCCTTTCACAGTCTGCAAATACTGTAACATATGACACTATTATGATGCTAATTTTACTTTTAAATAAAAAAGAGTTTCCTTCCTTAATAACAACGTATGCACATAGTAAAATCACATAGTAACTATATCTTATTTTCCATTATTTATAAAAATTAGGAATATTTATTTTTCGATTATTTTATATAGTGCGGTTAAATTATAATGCATATCATTAAATATTTTTACTTTGATAAATAAAATAGATATATATACTTTGATATTGTGAAATAAATGAGTATTAACATACTGTTAGTGATAATAAATTAGGTTTGATTTTCAAGAATTATTATTATTTTCTCATTTATAAATAATTTAAACTACACACACATATGTAATAGAAAACAAGTGTATATTTATTTACATATGGTATATTGTATATCTTTTACAAGAGTTTATAGTTTAGTATGAGCACCGTACATCAAATTGTTTTCTTTCGTTGTTATGGTTTCGAAACACAACTTTAACAATCAAATGGTATATAAGTTTGTAAATGATAGACGATTGAACATAGAAAATTGCTTACAATTTATTAAACAAATTTAAATTAATTATTATTTCGATCATTCTTAATTATTCTTAATAATTTTCAAATCGATTAACTACAATTAAATGCCTCTTTTTCGAATTATTTAATAGTTTTTGTTTGACATTTGCTATACCAATTACACGCAAATCGTTGAAAAAATAATTATATTTTCTAGAATAGGCATGACCCTCAGGCATGACGTATTAGGTGTTACGAATTTATTTTTTCCGATATATATTAAAATATATATTAAATATATTATTACACTAATTACAGATTTCGAGGTGGAATTCGATTGGATAAAAAAATTCATAAAAATCTATCTATCCTCTAAAGTCCATTTACTGTAAAAATTGAGAGTATGCCATGAATAGCTACTGTAAATATAAATTCGGATAATAAAACAATACGTGATGCAAGTCGCCTCAACCTAGCTATTATATTAACTTGTTTAATTGATTTAATTTTTGTTATTCAATTTATTTTATAAATTTTGATTGCTTAAATATTATAAAACCGTTTTTTGCATGTTTTCATTTTCCGGCCCACCAAAATATTTTTTTCTAATCCAGGCTGGAGGAAAAAACAGTTCGCCTTGCCTGAACTAGTCTCTTCCACGTACTTTGTACAGTTCGGATACGCATAATTTGAAATATTCACTAATCTATTAGTTAGTAATCACCAAAAACGGATTTATTTGAACTAGACTTTGAATAAGACGTTGAAATTAATTTTAAAATAATACAAAGCTGAAATTGAAATTCAAATGCCTGGGCGCAAAGTGAAAATTATTATTATGTTTTTCATTAGAATGTAGAAAGTTTATACAAAAAAAAAACGATATCAATATGTATTGTTGTTCCGTAACTTATGCTACAAATTTATTTAATTTTTACACTGCATTTTTTAAGCATTAAATAAATTTGTGTAAATGTTGGTTCAATTTGGAATCAAATAATTCAAAAAATTTTTAATTATTTAAAAGGCATTTTTTAGATGTTATAATACACTTAAAAAATACCTATCCAAATGTTTTGAAATTTATTATGAGCAATATTGACATAAAAACGGAAAGATTGTTTTTTTCTTGAAAAAAATTTCTAAATTAAAACCAAATTTTGATTTTTACCCCAGAAAATAACTCTTTAAAAAACTCCCCGTTTTCATGCCAATATTACACATTGCAACTTTCAAAACATTAGCATTAGTATATTTTGAATTATTTGTGTGCAAAAATTGAAAGAAACACAATATATATTTCATATGATTTAGGTTAACAGCTTTATGTAAGGAGTGTACTTCTTACAGCTCTAAACATCGAGATTGTTTCCTAATATCTTATCGCTAAATCGTTTAGCTTAATGTAGTATAATTATTTATTTTTGTATACTCATAAGTCATTTGACCGTCTTAAATTCGAGTTATTTATAATCAGTGTTTTGATAATTTACATGACAAGCAATGAGAAGTATGCGTTATAATTAACGTTTGTGATTATAATAAAAAAACAGTCACAATCTTTGATAAACTAATGCTATATTAATTAAATATTTCTGAATTTAAAAACAATATTCGTAACGCCGTTTTGTTATTAATATATAGCAACTGAATGTCCAACAATACGTGAAAAAATATACTCGTTTAACAGTATGTATGTACACTCATATATGAGTAGTATAGTAATGTGTAGGTTACCTTTTTCCTGTATAGTATCAGACAAAATTATTATTACTCATTTTTATTTCAAGGTACCCTACGACTCGTACTACGCATATGATCCATAACATTTTTACAATATTGTAGCAAAACAACTACCTTAACCATATAGTGTTTTTACGATAAAAACCATTAAGGCGGTTAATGTAAGGTAAACTACACCGCATCTGCACTTTATTTTTCACCTCCGTGGGTACGAAGCTTAACATATTAATACAGAAACTCAAGCAATAACTTTTAAAAATATATGCTAAAAAATTTATGAACATGTAGGGCCTATTCATATTTAAAAAAAAAACAATATCGATGTATTTATGACATTTTCAACTTAAATTTTTTTTCATTTTGTTGTTAGGTAAATTGTTTTCTATAAAATAATAATAATTAGCAAACATTCTGTCGAAAATGATTTGCTTAGTAATTTATTTTTTAATAATTCGCGCCTAAATGATTTTCAATGCAACATACGTGTTTATTCAAGTAACGTTTTGCGGCATCAGTATCTGTTGTGCCTTTGTATAAAATAAAACCACTTTATTTATTATTTATAAATAATATCTAATTAAAACCTATATAATCTACACCTTAAAACGAAACAAATACTGAAATTATCAAGGGAATTCTTTACTAATTAAATTGGTATGCGAGGTGAGTGATTCATGTTTTATGTTTAGTTAAATTAATTTTTCAAACTACATTAAATTTTTTTAAAAACATACAGACATCAGATTGAATATGAAAAAAAAAATTGTATTTTATTTTTAATTATGGTTGTAAGTAATAAAGTGAAAATTGATCATATTTTTGTATTTAAACAACTATTATCTTTATTTCACCATATAATAGTAATAGAAAGTAACATTTTCAGATAAAATTTTTTTGAGTTATTATTGGAAACACTTGTTTTGATGTTTCGTGAGTTAAAATAAAAATGAACTTAGAAATTTGTCTACTGGTATAAAGATCTGTCTAGGTAGGGTCATATATACTTAATTATATCTAATATTAAAATTTTGCTACACTTTTACGCAGATTTTGTGAATTATTACTGGATGTTTCAAACGGACTTCTGCATACATGAGCAATTTTTTCATTACTATTACTTTGCAGTTTGGGTTCATTTAAAATCATTATTGGATAGCTATTTATCATATATAATCGATATTTGTTTTATTATTAGGTATATTTTTCTGATAATTTTAGAATATGCAAACCTATTATTAAATATTATATTATTACCTAAATCATTCTGAAACAAATTTTTTTTTAATAGTCCAATTTTTTTTCCTTAATTGAATTAAAACTTGTAAAATCCAAATTATTGGGTGGTTTTTACGATTGTCAATATGTAAGAAATTATAGATTTTTGAAACTGTTTATGAATATAAAATTCCAAAAAGCATTCTTTTTTTGTGTTTTCTAAATTATTATAATGTAGTTGGCTATAAAACTATTAAACTATTATATATTTATAATATAATTTATATTATATATAATTTATATTATATATAAATTATTAAATCAATGAAATGATTTAAATTTAAAAAAAAATTCCAAAATTTTATATTAAATATGTGTATTGATTATGCATATTTCCTTACATAATTTGTATTAAAATGAATAAATGTGTAAGATAATATAACAATTATTTTTATTCAATACTTATTATTATTCTATTTGTTATAAAGATTGACTTTTCATTATATCTAATCGGCATATGAACTATTTACACATAAACCATAGACTGAGCTTTAATGATATTATAAATATTTAAAAAGGTCTTGTTACGGTTTTGATTTTTCCACAAAAATCGCAAGAGAATTACTTTTAATATTTAAGAAAACATTCCACTCTACATGGATCAGGATAATATTTATGGTAATTATAAAAATTTTAATAACATGCATTTAAAAATTTGGTATCGCAAGTATGTTACAACTGCACAAAAGTATTCGAAATTTTAAAAATGTTTGGCAAAACATATTTTTTGACAATGTCTGTAATCCGTTTACTAAATAAAAAGCAACATACAAGTTTTAATTTTGACTGATTGTATAACTTAATTTAAAAAAAAAAATTGTATTCGTTATCATTAACTAAATCATTAATTATTTTAGTTAATTTTTGTATTTACCCATCAAATTACATGATAGGTCGATAATTTAATGAAAAAAAATGCAATAAAATTAAGAAAATTGTCCATAAACTAACAATTCAATTAACATCGAAAGCAGTTCATACCAATTTTTAAAACATTTGTATTTTATTTTTATTAATTTTTTCCGTTTTGTTGACGATATTTTTTTAAATAATAATAAAAAGTTAAAAATCATCGTTTGTATAATTAATTTTGGTGCTTACATTCAAGTACAGAATTTTTTTCGTGATATACTCTTTCATGTTATTTTTTATATGAATATATGATATTAAGATGTTTTCACATTTTCATGGTGTGGTGATTTTCCAATTTTCATTATTATCATATTTTAACAAATTTAATTATTTTTTACGTTGCTTTTGACGCCTAGTTAGAACTTCTGATACTGAATATTATGTTATTATCAAGATATTTCTTTGTATACGTGTGGATTGTGTACCAATAAAAGATTGATGTAGTATAAATCTCCAGAATATATTAAGTTGTTGTTTTCTTTTCAATTTTCCTAAATAAAGGTCAAAGGCACTAAAACAATAGATATAAAAATCTGAATTTTCTTCTGAATTTCAATTATACGTTAATTTGAATTTTATGTTTAAAGTCTATTAAAAATAGTATTACACAAGCAAAAATACAATTATTTTAAATTCATATATTTTTTTTTTTTTTTTTTTTGATTTATTCAAATGCAAACGTATTTGATGATTTTATTATTAATTTTAAATTTTACGTATAAACAAACACTTCTATTCCTCTAAAAATAAACTGTTTTCTTAAAACAGCGTTTACTCGAGAATAGCACCAAACCGTTAAAGCCAATACCTAGATAACAGTATACCTTAAAGGCATAAATCCATAAAGTCGAACGTGTTTTATTTAAAATCCCAGAAAATTTATATTATGAAAGTAGGTATATTTTTTAAATAGCCCTTAAAAATCTATGACCCTAAATTACATTTTATACGTTTAACTTGTTTTGATACGTTAAATAATTTTTATTTACAAAATATAAACAAAAAGATAACATTTTGTATCAGAATTTCGGTTTTTTAGCTTTTGTTATATATATATATATATATATATATATATATATATATATATATATATATATATATATATATATATATATATATATATATATATATATATATATATATACGTCCATTCGTCCAATTATAAAAATTCATTTAAAACCGACTTAGAAATTACTTTCTCCCCTATTTTGTCGATAGTTAATACTTACTGGAAACAAAATCATAAATCTATTAGGATTATTCTAATTAGAATGCTCGATAACTTAATTAGTAAATCTTTATGAATCAATTCCAAACCAAAGTTTTAATTAGTAAAAAAATAAATTTATGTAAATACATAGGTACAATTTCAATGTTGTACATATTTTTTTTTCTTTATCGTAAACCGAGTGCTCCAAGAATATGGAAAATAATAAAAACACTTTATTTTGTGAAATAAGCGTTTATTTATGAAATGTTTTAAAAATAAATAACACTTTGAACTGGAACAGGCAAGGCATAGTGTATTTTCAATGAGAACCAAACTTTAAAGTGAAATTTTACAAATTTTAAAAAAGGTAGATATAAAACAGCCAAGTTGCTACTGCATTTTGAATTGAATTTGTAGTGTAACACTATGATGAAAAGAGTTAATGGCTGTCGATCCAGTTGTATAACAATACAACTAAAACAAAATTCATTCATATGTTAAGAAACTACGGTGCTATAGACAGACTGACAGTTCCACAGATTCACACATTCAACTTTTAACCCTAATTCATTATTATAATTTTTTGTTTAATTTATTTGTTTTAAGTCAACTGCTATGGCCATCGATGTCTACATTATTCACTTACAAAAGCATTCCCAATCGGTCTCCCATACAAGTAATGACCGTCACTGGGGTAAATATATATATATATATATATATATATATATATATATATATATATATATATATATATATATATATATATATATATATATATATATATATATATATATATATATATATATATATATATATATATATATATATATATGTATATATATTTTATTAAACATAACAAATTTCATAAGTGTATTGACTACGTGATCGTATTAAAAAATTTTACAAAAAAATTAAATCACCGAAATAACTGAAAAGCGAAAAAAATTCAATATTTTTTATTTAACATTACTATTTAACATTAAGATCTTAAACTGCCGTAGGTATACCTGAGTATATATTTTTGTAATTATTTTGAGTTTTTAAATTACCTTTACTTAACGCTCTACTGAATTATAAATTTGCTAGTTGGTCGCTGGCTCAAAAATACTTAGATATATTACATTTGTTTTAAAACTTAGTTATTGAGCTTAATTAAAAACTCAAATTAATTACAAAAATGTATACTGAGGTATACTTACATTTACAGTTTTTTCGGCGAATTGATTTTTTGAAAAAAGTTTTTATTTAATAATTTTTTGTACCTTTAATCTGCTAATTACTACATACATGCTTAATTTTTAATTAACGCAATTCAGCATTAAAATCTGTCAGTGAAAAATAATTCACCTAAGGGTAGGAATTTCTTTCCAAATTTATGTGGGACCAATGCATGGTCATGCATTACAATCAATGGACAATCGATCATCAATCACCCTCTGGTTTTATTTGATTTGTCGGTTAAATCATTTTAAAATTATCTGAACTAGTTATAAAAATTATGAATAGTTCTGATATTGGCCCACAACCACAAGCCGGGTATTGTGACAGTTATCACTGTTATCTGAATTCTTCGCGTATTTATTACATGTTAAATTTTTCAGATCAAAAATAAGTTTCATTTATTTGAAATGGGTAGCATAAAAATTGAATTAAATTAGAGAGGTTTACATTATATAAATAGTTTTCATGAATTTGTATCTATAATAAATTTTTATACTTTTTTAAATAAATTTATGTACTTTTTCATGTTATATTCTTCTGTAAAATTTGTCCAAATAAAGAAAAATTTTTGCGTCATCTAACTAAAATCGTAAATATACTAGGAATAAAACTAAGATTAATGTTCCACTAAGAATTATAATCAGGAGTAAACTTTTTATTTGAGCGATAAGAACGATATATCGAATTTGACAATGAATCGTTTAAGGTGAATAGTTATTTTTTTTTTTTATACTTATTGACATAGTTGGGAAATCAAAAATTTTTCAATTAAAATTCTTAATTGAATTTTCTAATAATAAAAAACCCTGAAAAAAACACAACGGAAATACTTTTCGCAAATCAATATAGTTATAATAAATATATAATATTATTAAAGCAACGCAACTACAACTATACGAAGCGGGAACGTCCTGTATGATAGAATTCTTAATTTTCTTTTGAAACTGTGTAGATGCACACTTAATAACTATACAAATACCAGGCATCAGCCACACAGGCATATAATTTTACAACAGATAACACCCACACCTTTATTATTAATCTGCATTGATGTAACAACATCCATACAAGAAAATTCATGATGTGGAGAAAAGGATATTTGACGAAGGTTAGGATTTGGTAGGTAGAGCGTAATGCACCTGTCTTTTCGACAGTAACCGGCATAAGCATTGAGATGAAAACTGCAGAAAACATCCACAAATGTAAATGGATACTTAATTCCTTAACTTGTATCCCCCCCCAGTCTAATAGATGAGCCAACCGTCGTTTATAGTTCACGAAATGACGGGGCCGGGATTCGAACGTATAAAGTCATAGTCTTAGTAATGAAACGCTAAGATGTATTACACACCTTAAACTGCGCGGCCTTTTGACTGGTTATCCACACATGGTAGATACGTCTATTAAACTAAATATCAATGTTAAAACATCGTTCATAATAAAATATTTACCAATAATTTAGAAAATATCGATGTATGATTTACATCCCTACATTAACCATGAATACTTTCATAGTTTTGAGGCACGGTGTATATAAAATAACATACA
Source organism: Chrysopa pallens (assembly GCA_020423425.1). Classification (NCBI taxonomy): domain Eukaryota; kingdom Metazoa; phylum Arthropoda; class Insecta; order Neuroptera; family Chrysopidae; genus Chrysopa; species Chrysopa pallens. The sequence goes on along the minus strand of CM035592.1, from coordinate 81,563,108 downwards.
CAAATATTCATTATCCTAATCACTAGTGAACACAACATACACGACACGAAATGTCAACATTTCTACTGGTTTCACACCCTACAATAATAATAATAATAATAATAATAATCTGTAGTATTAACAATATATTCCGAAAGTTTTTGTTTTCACATAGGTAGATACTAAAGTAATCATATGTTGTATACGTGAATATATGTCAAGTTTTAATCAATTTATGTCACTTTTATAAAATCATTTTGTACTTTTATCAATTTTATTTGTCATTGCTTATTACAAATATAACTAACAAATTAATTTTACAAAATCAAAACGCCATTATAATATTTTTATACCCCTCCTATTTATGTGTCTGAATCCTACTTTTATATAATCTACAACGACATATTTTCTAGGGTTGTGAAAGTAAACTACACAAAAATCTCTGTAAGCATGGTCGATTCCTTTATTTTAACTCATGTAGGACGACAACTTTATTCACTATAAAGCACTGGCTTACTGCCGCTACCAGCCGTCGTATGCATAGCCTTCTAATTCCAGTATTGCACCGCAGACACTACATAGTTGATGATTTGTATATACCTTGATTAAATAGCGTTTCATGGAACAATGACAGACTTTATTGACAGAAAAAGATTCCAATTTTTAATCTTTTTACCATTACGTTGCAATTACTTGATCAGTTGGCCAAGTTGCATATTACAAATTAAATATTTTGTGTACCTCTCAACAAAAAATGGAAAGATACCAAAATAATAATTTTGATGGAACAAGTTATAATTAACGTTTGTTTTTCAATCCTATTAATGACCATAAAAACATGAAAAAGCTTTGGAGCTGTTTTCCCATAAATTATCAGTTGAAAATTTCTTCGAAACTATGTAATATGTTAAATACACATAAAATCATTTATGTGAATTTAACAAATGTATATTAAATTAAGTATAAACGATCATAATAAATTTAGTCTAAATTTTTGTAACGCTGGTAAACACTGAAGGAACTTCGGTTTAAATAATTATCAAGTCGAAATTTTTGTGTTGTATTCTAGGCTTAAAAAATAAGTTTTCATTATTCAAATTTTAAACCATTTAATTTTAAATTATATTTGTTTCGAGAAAACAAACATCTTTTATTTAAAATTTTTTTATTTATTTTGTGGCTCAGATTTGCCGATAATTTCACATCAAATTAAATTAATAAGCACATACTTAATTATTATAATACGGAAGGGCAAACGGGTAAATGACAAGTTGACTCACTTATGGATTCTATGAACGCCTATGCCAAAATTTTGTCTGTGTCTTCCATATTTTTAAGCGTTACAAAATTAAATTTAAGAATATATTAAATGTAATCTCACTTGTTATTATATTTGTGGGGTATAGAAAATTATTTTACAAGCATTAACAATATTCCATAATACAATTACAAATTACAAAGGCATTCCATAGTTTTGCTTAAATGTTATTTTAGCTGTGTAGGTAATGTTCTTGATAAAAAATTAAAAAGTAATGAAATCGCAACCGTGATTTAAATTTAATGACAATTTAAGTACAAACGAAATCATAGGAACAGTATAGACCTTATTCGTAAAAATTAAATATTATATATGTATATTGAACCTGATTGCGAATCATCCCTGATTGGAAGCCGGTCAGTAATTTTAATTTATTTATTTATTTGTTAGTTTTAGTAATATTCCCCGTAGAACAAGGCGTTCGAAAGTTACACCGGAAAAAAACAAAGATAGGTATATAGATACACACAAATGAAATGCAAAATAAGCATGTTATAGCATATACCTCCCTTCGTTCGGTCAATAATATTCAGAAACATTATAATAATGCATAAGTTGTAATGGTTATTACGCTTGCAATGTTTACACACAGTTTATTTTCTTAGCAATTTTATTGTATTATTTTATAATTATTTAATTTCAAATTTTTTATTACTTTTCAATTAGTTATATTTATTTATAAAATAAATTATTGAATTTTTAACAAATACATTATCAAATTTTTGATTACTACATTATTAAATTTTTATTGAATTATATTTATTATAATGGAACAGAATTTGTTATTAAAATTATTACTAAAGCTGTTTCGATCAAACTTAATAAATTACATTTTATACATAATTATGAATATAGTACAGGAGACTTCTGTTCAAAACATAAATGATATGCATTCCATTTAAAGCTTTTTTTTAAATATCTTATTTAAAACTTTATGTTTAAATTTCAAGGTTTTGTAAATAGATGATTGAACTTACGAAGAAGCCATGGGATAAGCGGACAACTAAATTACAAACATTTTAATCGCTTTTTGATTGATAGATAAAATTATTGACTAATGTTGTGTGTAACCTAAACTGGATAAACAAAACGTTTAAAATAGTTAGACAGAAGACATTACTCATGAAATGTCTGTAGTTCACTTTCGTGTATCTGTGGTGTAATTGTGTTGCACAACTGGCAATTGGAAGCAACCATCTTCCATCTTTCACCTTATAATAAAGCCTAATAAGCTATGTAATTTAAGTACGAATCTTATTTCTACTTCTGTAAAACTAATTAACGCGTCAATATAATAAAAGTTCTTAAAATTATCTAAATTAAACAGCCTGAAAATTGCACATAAAAATGAAAAAATTTGCTTGTGTTCAAAGGAGTTGTAATCTCTTTATTTTCTTTGAACTTTAATTACAAAGATATTTTGAAACATTACAGCAATTTTAGGTGAACAGCAATAATTACATTGCTTAGTTTTGCGTCAAATGTCATTTTGATTGATTCGAATTAATTTCGAGATTTCCTAATAAAAATCTTTATAAATAAAAATAGCTATAATTTCTGTTTAATGCTGGCTAATATAGAAAAATGCATTATTTTGGTTAAAATCAATTTTTTCGTCAAGAAAGTTGCCTTGGAGAGCAAATCAATATAATAGCGGTCAGAATTTTAATTAAATTTAATGTTTTTATTTGTTTTCTCTCTCGACGGCTAATTTTCCTGGAGTTGGGGATTTTGCCACGAATAGTGTTTATCAAACCAAGCCGTATGTTCAATTTTTTCGTATCAATAAAAAGCAATTTTTTATGAAGACTAGAAAATCTTTACTACTACTCGAAAGCTGGAAAAATTATACACATTTTTTTTAAGGTTAGTGGTAACAAAAATTCATAATAATGTAATCCTAGTAATGCCATCTATTTGTAACGGAACTTCTTAACCAAACTTTAAACAATTCATCAAAAAGCTTATTTAATATTGTACAAACATCTACGTACTTCTTCGATAAATTTTACATACATATTGAGTTTTATAGCATCCATTCCTGGACTAAAAATAAAACTGAATAAGCGCATCATTATGGAACCCATGTCAACACCATCAGAATTTAATGAAATTTTCATAAGTCAAAACTATGTATTTATCCCTAATCATGTGTATACTAATAATCATTTTATATTACTATTAGTATTTTAAAGCTTAATTAATTCAATATGAAATATTTGTTATTTCATGCATGGGAATTCATTCTATTTTTGTTTTTATATAAACTTTTTAAATGCCCCAACTAGCTAAATCTTTATATAACTCAATTATCTAACATTCTTTACTTCTAACTCAAAATGCTAAAATAAAGAAAGATTAATCATAAATAAAGATATTGTTCCATATATTTAATAATAATAATAATAGTTATAATATAGAATAAGTCATGCAGTATTTTTATTTGATCATTTCCTGTTTGCATACATCTTAAAAATTTTGAATTATTAAATACACAATAATTAATCAGTACATGATCAAGTATTTATAAAATTAATACCTCTAATCGTCAACTTTGTTTTAATGTTTAAAAAAGCTGTCTTGAACACTTTGTTATTTATTAAATAATTAAGCTTCAATTACTGTATATCAATATTCAATTACTGTAAGCGATGGTTTTTGTATTAAAATTCATTAAATTCATTTAATTGTAAAGAAAAAAAGCTAGTGCATTATGTCAAACGTTGCAAATTTTTTATTGGTTGTTATTTATAAAATTATTCCAAGCTCATTTATGAATGAATTACTTAATCACTTAATTCGTATTTTAAAAATAGATTATTTTAAAAAATATTCATACTTCACAAAATCTTTTTATTTTCCCAACCAATTTATTCGCTCTTTAGATTATTATAAACAACGAAAAGTTTTACCTGCAATCAATAACTTTTACTATGAATTGTGAATAAAATGCTATGAATTAATCAGCAAGACGTGCGGCAATCGGCTTGTTTAATTTGATATATTAGGCATTTAATCAACTTTTAATGCACAAGATAGTAATCCATAAGTTATATTTACAAAACACATTAAAATTGTTTTGGTTTTTCTGAATTGAAGGTATAACTAAAACAAAACCAAAAAATAGAAGTTTATATCATGTTACTGTTTTTCTTAGGGTAAAACAAAATAATATTAAAACAAGGAATCTGTACGACATTTTGCTAAATCATCGTTCAATAAGGTCGTTATTTTCAGAACGATACATATCAATCGACATTAATGGTGTTTTGTTTTTCATCATTTTAATACGAAATACAAAGCGATAAATCAAAGTCAACTTTATAGAAAAACGGTAGAATCGTTTAGGTTAATGCACTTAGATAATAGTGTAATATATAGTTTATTTCGAAAAAAAAAGTCATGCTTAGAATATTTGATTTTTTTATTGTCGAAAAGATATTCGTTAGCTTATACATCTTACTTTTTCTAATTTAATCATTTCATCGTATAGTTTTTCTTATAACAAAATAGGTTTTAATAATCTCCCTTATACTTATATCATACCAAATAAGATATAAAAATTTGATAGTTTCCTTTATTACTAAGAAACTGCAATGTACAATCTTAAAACACTGCCGGTAACTAACATGCAGAATGTATTTTCTACCACATGGCATATGTTCATTTAACCAAAATAATTTTATAAAAAATTACATTTTTATTTTAAAACCTTTTTTAAAGTTTTCATTCTTTGATCTAGATTGCATTTAAATCTAATGCGTTTTTGAGCACACATTATTTCAAAGTGTGCTTAATTTCTCAAAATCTTTTTTTAAAAACAAAGACAATATTCAGTGATAAAGAACACTAATTAGTGTAATTTTTTAAATCAGTTTCTTTTACGATACCAGCACAGTGAATGTTTATCGATTTTTTTTTATTAGTTTAAAATGTAGGGAATGTTTCATAAATCACTGCTTTCGAATTATTTTGTTTACAAATTTATTTACGTTTCAAAGAACAAAAAGGCAATTAAAAAATTCGATCGCTATACAGCTACATTAATTTTAATCTATTTAAGGAGGTCACATGAAAACGAAAAGGCTCAGATTTTCTATAATGCAGGAAAGATATTCTGGCACCCAGTTAAAAATTAACGCTTAAAGAGTGTGATTTTGAAACCGGGCATAATTTTGGAAATGCATTTCACAGTGAAGAGAAATTAATTCAATTTTCTTCTGATACATTAATCATGATAACAACAAATAAGTATTAATCGACTCGAATGATGATTCGAGTATTCAAAAGCTGAAATCATTCAAAATAAAATTATTTGGAATTAAACGTAAATTTATGTTACAGTATAATTCGCCCAAAATTGAAATTTAATTTTTATAAAATCTATATAGAAATATTTGATACATGCAATCAATCTAGTTAAGGCTAGAGATATGAGAGAAAACTCAAGTGCTTTCTTTCATTGCATTAACTTTTCTGCATTGCAAACTCAAGTTTGTAGTGTAACAAACTAAACATAAGTACTTTCTTTAATATACATTTTCTAAGGATTGTCAAAGTTAAGTTCAGTGGAAGTTTATAAAAAATTTTGTCACTAATACTAAAAACATGACAAAACATAAATTTGATAAAAAAATTCAGAAAATAAAAACATCTTATATTGTAAATTTTTGTTTTTATGACAAGAAAATTATAAAAATAAATAGTTTATTTAATAAAGGCGTTTGGTTTCAACAAATCGAATACATTATATTAAAATTAGGTATACGATGATTTTAATAATGAATAATTTTTATTTCTTCGGGAAATAAATGACTCATTAAAAAATCTTCACTTAAGTTTTCATCTAAATTGTCCAAATAATTAAGTCCACTTAAATTGGCAAATATAGAGGAAATTTCGATTACAGCTAAACGACCTGGTGAAAAGTTTGCGTTTAACTAATCTAATAAAGGTCAAATTGTGCGGAAAAATAAAGAAGACCAATTGTTGGCATTTTTCCGATTTTTTAAATTTGACTTTTCCCAATTTCTGTCCAACTTTTTGTAGAAAAGTTTTTCCGGGTTGATTTAAATCTATTCAAAATTTTCCAATTTTGCATCGAGTCACCACTAAAGTGTATAAATACTCGAATGCCCTGCATTTTTATTTTTCACGCACAAAATGTACTAAATTATGAACTTTTTTTCTGAGGATTCTCATCTTTGTGTACTTTTACCGTGAAAAATATACATTGTGGGTAAAAGTGGTAAATGTAGAGCATAAAATTGTCTATAGGAATGCATTATTTTGAATCTAGAATCATTTCGAAAATACAATGCACAACGTTCGAGAGCAATAAATATGTTTGGTTTTTATTATTTAAATTGCTATATGCTTTAAGATTATGTTTTTTAAATTTAAGGTATATTTTAAAAGTTAAAACGTAAATCGAAAATTGCTTAGTATTCTAAACCGCAATATTTTAAACACATTATTGGAAATTATATATATCCAAATGCGACTAGAAACGCTTTTGCTCGAGGTTTCAATATTTATTATATATTGTAAATTCGACAAAATCTCCCTTTTTTCCATAAACTCCATTTTTATTTTTGCGCACAATGTGGCTTTTATTAGAAATCCTATAAGCTACTTTTGTCACCAGATCGTTCAGCTGTAGTCAAAATTTCTCCGAAACGACTTATTACTTCTAATTCTTGTGGAGTAATTACCCATTTCTCGATAAATACATTGCCTTGTAATTTTCTCAATTTATCAGTTCAGATATGGTCTTGGTTTTCTAAGTGTAACGTTTTGTATTCTTTATTGAACACCAAAATTGTTATTAAATAAATTGTTCATGAAAACCGTAATTGTTATTTAATAAATTTGTTTTATCCATTGATCGCACACATCAAATGAAAATGTTTTCACATGTATTAAATATTTTCTTTGTATAATATTTTCATTAAATTGAAAATTTATCAGTTTTTCAAATTTATTTATTAAAGATTTCAAACAACATTGTAACAACATTTGTTTGTAAATATACATAGTAGATAATTCTTTTGTTAACTATATATTAAATAATACTCGTTTACTTAATAAACCGTTTTTTATGTGAATTATATATATATATATATATATATATATATATATATATATATATATATATATATATATATATATATATATATATATATATATATATATTCTTATAAATAGATTCTGATTATTTACGAAAATTTGTCCAGATCACACATCTTAATATTTTTGTTTAACATACATTATGGTATCTAAACATCGTAGTACATGACTTCACCTTTTGACTGATTCTGTTATCAAAACATAGAATCTATTTATAAGAATATTTATTTTTTGGTATATATATATATATATATATATATATATATATATATATATATATATATATATATATATATACATATATATATATATATATATATATATATATATCAAAAAATATTATAGATATTATAGATATAGAATCTATTTATAAGTATATTTATTTTTTGAAATATATATATATATATATATATATATATATATATATATGTAAATATACATATATATATATATATATATATATATATCAAAAAATAAATATTCTTATAAATAGATTCTATGTTTTGATAACAGAATCAGTCAAAAGGTGAAGTCATGTACTACGATGTTTAGATACCATCATGTATGTTAAACAAAAATATAAAGATGTGTGATCTGGACAAATTTTCGTACATTTCTGTTGTACGAAACGATTATGAGATTTATGAGTTATAGATTTGAATTAAGACGTTAATTTGACAAAATATATACAACCGCTTAACAAATAATCTATCATTTCGAACAAATGAAAAATGTGAAAATGTGTGATACAGAAATTATTAACTTTCCAGTTGATCGATGTTTTGAATAAAATATTTTTACATATCTTCATGTTACAGTATTCAACAGAATGTCTGTGTATATGTATGCCATAAGAATATGCCAAGTATCTGAAAATATTTCAATCTATAAACTCTATTATTTATCATACTTGCGTTTCGGAAGTAAGTCGTCAGACCGCGAGGTTGCATTCGAACAACTTTTTGAACTATCACAACACATTTAATTTTGATATAACAAAAACAAAACCACATATATTGAAAAATATTGTTAATTCGTTTCAACGAGTAGTTTTTAGTCAATTATCTAATGTGACTATATACAAAGATAAAATATATCTATTGACAATCCCGATTTTTTTGTGCCGTTACGATAGACGACATTTTTACTTTTCTAACGAAATGTAGGTATTGGTTTCAAAGTTGATCTTCAAGTTTTTTGGAAACTACAAACTGGGACCGAAAATGAACTCTATCGTCACAACATTTCTAACTTTACTTCAACCCCAATTACATTACCCACAAATTTCCACCACAAGTTTATTTTCAATTTAAACAACATCAAATTTGTTGTAAGTATGAAAACGGTATATGGTGATTAAAAGTTTCAATTGTTTAAATTCTAGAAATTTATGAAATACTCATAATACGTAGTCTATTAAGCCATGGAGTTCTTAAAATTCGGAATTTAGCTTTGAGTTGGAACGGTCTATGTAAAATTTCTATTTTTTTTTTAAAATTGATGAAATTTTAATGGCTTGAGCTTGATCTCAAATAAAAAGTCTTGAGTCACTGAGTGTTCTTAGATCAAAACGAACCCATCATCTTCATTAGAACTGGAGATATTTTGGATCTATCCAAACATTTCGTTAAGGAAACAACCTATAACAAATGCATATTATATAATTCAACCTTACAACACTCAGTGACTCAGTACCTATCATTTGAGCTACTAAACATTCAAATTGAATGAGTTGGAAATTGTTGAGAGAATGTTGAGAAAAATGTTGCTATAACATTCAAATTTAAAATATTAAATTATTATCAACAATTAACACTACTTTCAATTTAAAATTCGTTGTCATTTCTAAACTTAAAAATATTGAATTTGTTTTTTATTAATGACTGATTTATCTTAATAAAAAATAAACTAATAAGTTGAATCTTTGAACATTTACAGCTAAATTTGATTAAAGCAAAATTTTGGCCCAAATGATTTTCTGTCGACTATACAAATTGAACCCCATGAACAAAAATACCTGTGAAGCCTGCTTTAGAGATGAAAGTTGAGTGATGCTTTTACATTAGATTACTTTCATTAGATACATATGTTATTAGTAGTTCGTTTACAAACACAAACTCACGCACATTCATGCACACATAAACACACATTAAATAACATAACCCTTAAATCTTTTTATTTATACGATAAAATATGAATATACAGATCGGTTTTTGTATCTTTTGATATAGAAAATAGTATGTTTTAGTGAATGTATATTTATAAAAATAAATACAAAATATTATTATTACAATTTTTATGTGAGAAATGTTTTTCCATTCATAACAATATTACAGAAGATACAATTTTTTTAATGTTAAAAAGTATTGTAGTCGCATCGTGAAATAAGGTTGTGTTATCTTTTATGAAATCTTATGTTTTAGCAATGATTATAGTAATTGAAAATATATTATTTTTAAAATCTTTTTAATTTTGGTTGAATATATAAAAATAAATATTAGTATTCTATGAACGGTATGACAAACTAAAAGAAAAAGCAAAAAAAAAATATTAAAATAAAGATAATGTTAAAAAAAATATAGATTGTTATATAAACGATTCGAATATTTCTTCATTATTCACCAAATTGAAAAATCACATGCCTGTGTCGCTAATAAATTTAAGTTTTAAGAAAACCCCACAAAAAAATTCTTTAGGAGATAGACTGCAGATCTAGTTGGCCACTTATTGGTCACCTAAACCAAAGTACTCATAACACTGAGAACACAACCTGTTACTTTCAAAGCATTTCAAAATAATAAATGTTTAAAATATTTTCTTTTTTGTTTTTTTTTTAAATTATTATTTATGATATAAAAACACTCTCATCATAAAAGTTATAATTAGTTGTGTTAAACTATGAAACATTCTCATGCAGTTTCCAGGTTTAGTATTACAAATTTTATTGTTTTATATATATATATATATATATATATATATATATATATATATATATATATATATATATATATATATATATATATATATATATATATATATATATATATATATATATATATATATATATATATATATATATATATATATATATATATATATATATATATATATATATAATTTTGATATAGCGTATGTATATCAAAAGGCGCAAAAACCGATTTGTATACCTATAGGAGGGTATTTATAGATAATCCTATTAGATTGTAGGATAATTCTACGTAAATATAAAGAGTACTTATTTATTTATATAAATATTTTATCTGATATCTAATTATTTTATTAACTAAATATTGTTTGCATGTGTTTGAAACATTTAGAAAAATAATTTTTATCATTTTTTTTTTTTTTTTAAATACACGATGTGATTTTGTGTTAAAGCTACACTTAATATACGAGTATATTAGATTAAAAAAAAAAACTTTTTATTTCCAATCAGCTTAACACATCAAATTGAGTTTAAATAAATTTAAATATTTTTTATTTTACTTTTTATTAATTTTTAAATTATTTTTTGAATTGATGCTCGAAATTTAAATTTTTCTTCAATGCACAATACGAGTGTTATACCATCTTTAATGAAATTCTTTATGCAAAATTTTTATATAAAAACACAGGCCCTCATTAAACTAAAGAAAACAATTAATATTAACTTGGCTTTAGGAATATTTTTTAACAAAATTCTTAACTTCTTTTTTTTTCAACACCGATAAAATTTTGGTCTTATTACGACTTTTACATTTTTCTATATATTTTATGGGGGAACTGCAATTTACGTACATAAAAGTATATACGTACATAATTGCAGAGTAATAATATTGATATATTAGTGTAATCGAAATACAATGATATTTCCTAATCACAATTTAAATATAAGGTACGTTATATAAAATATTTCAATTATCGCGTACAAATAAATAAAAAAATACTTGGGTATGCACAATATCAAAGAGAAAACGGAGGGCTTGTCGTAAAAACATTTCCAAATATAAAATCAAATTTTGCCTTTTACCGTGCAAATTTTTTTGGAGAAAATCTCTTCAATAAGCATTCCGTTTCCATGTCAATATTGTGTATACCAAATTTCATAATATTTGAATAAGCATTTTTTGAATTTTTTTGAGAAAAAATTGTGTGCTTCTAACAGTTGTGGATCTTCTCGGATCGTTGTTATTCAATTGATGGATGGCCGAAAGTTACAATGGTTTTTAAACATTGATTTGTGCGGGGCCCTAGTTATTAAAAATTCTTCAAAACAAAGAAATAGTTTTTACCTAATGACTTTAAGTAAAATTTTTGGTCTTATAAATTGGAGTAAAAGTTATCAATGCCTACTCAACATGTAAAAGATTGATATAAATTATTGGATATAGCAAATAAATGGGCGGTTGCCAAAGTTAAGCGAGAAACAGAATAACCAAAACTACAAAATAATAAAATATTTTTAATTTTCGGTTTTACATACTGAAATGCAAGTGAAATATTAATTGTAGATTTCGATGGTTAGTCTCAGGAAAAAGTAATTTGGTTATCTTACAACGTAGACTCTTTGATGTTCAAAAATAAAATTATAAATCTTCGATTTTCAAAATTTATTAAAATTTAAAAATTCACTTGTAAGCCTTGAAAATTTTTCACAACGTTTCATCCGAATACGGTTGAATTTTTATATTCCATTAAAAGCGTTCCTACTCTTCTTGGATTCCCATGAACGGTACCAAACCATTAGCTCATTTCATTTAAAAATAAAAGTCGAATTTTTTAATGATATATATATTAAATCAGCTATTTTCATTGTTTATGAATCAATGAGCGAGGGAGTAATATATTAATTGTTAATCGGTATGTCAATTAATACTCTTATATTATTGTTTAAACGATGAACACAATAAATAGCATCATGATTACTTACAAAACTAATTTGTAAAACTTCTTCCAAACATAGTTTTATGAAGTTTGTATACTTTATACACTCACTGACTCATTATATTATTGTTTATATATATATATATATATATATATATATATATATATATATATATATATATATATATATATATATATATATATATATATATATATATATATATATATATATATATGTATGTGTATTATGTTGTTGTTTATTGTTCGTAAAGTAACAAAATACATTCGACAATCAACACACACCAACGACCGAAACTACACAAACAATATTATATTAAACTTTAATATATTATGGAATGTTTTTAGTTCACAAAAGGGACACAAAATATCGTTTATTGTACTTGAAAACATGTAATTATTTAAATTTTGTTAATCATGATGAATATAAAGCTTTTCACTAAGAACATAATGGTGCAAGTGTTAGTTTTAAGATTTACTTTTCAACAAAATCAAAAGTTATGTAGTAATTATATTTTAATCATTGTGTTTGTTCATATAATCCATTTTTATCATCTTTTAATTTAAGCATAACATAAAATGAATAAAAATAGCACATTGTTGGATTGGAGTGTAAATTTACAGGTTTTAAACAGAGTTTGTCATGTAAAATACAAACACAGGATTAAAGGAAATAGATATCAATCAAATAAATAAGCATACCTTACTTTGTGCGGCGAAAATATTTCTCGACTTAAAGTTCGGGGACAGCTAGAGGGATTTGCAATCACGATATACTAAATATTATAGACGATATGAATTGATCTCTACAAACTAATTACACACATCATATTGCAAATCGAAACAGTAATTTAAGCATCTTTTATTTTACGAAAAACAAGTTATTTCAGTTAATTCGAACATATTTTGAATTTTAATTAAAGTTTTTCGAATAATACATTATATATATTCTATATTACTGCTAGGAATTTTGATATAGGTGATAATTTTGTACGTAGGTGTATTAAGATGATATATCTACCTAATTCTCACCATTTAAACGCTTGCTTTTTTAGTGAAAGCATGTGTTTTGGAAATATTAATTCTTACACCACTTTATTGACCGAGGAACGAATTTAATAAACTAGAAAAACGTGTTATTTTTTTCATGATCGGTCATCAAAACAGACAATGGAACTCGCAATAAATCATGTCAACGGTCTATTAAGTTGTGTAAGGGTTCGCAATGAATTATATCAACGGGCTATATAAATGTGACAGGAGTGCATAATACTAATCAGAAGTTTGTAACGGTAGTATAAATATTAATCCCTCAAGCCAAATTTTGGAATTGGTGTACACAGAGTCAATAATTATGTTCAGTTCTGCATCATGATAACTCAAAAACAGAAAGAGACAGCGAAATGAAATTTGGTAGTGTAGTATAGTCGTAAAAATTAAGATCGAGTACGTGAAAGAGCAAAATCGGTACACTGATTCCAATGGACCCAGTTTAAACCTAAATCATAAATGAAACAAAATTTCAAATACAACTTATTTGCAATAATTGTTAATTTTTTTAATTAAAAACAATTTATCAATATATTTATAGCTACTTATTTTATTTTTTATTCTTTTCTATTTTAATTCGCTTTTCAACAACTTAGGTCATATAGAGACTACATTGGGGATATTCTATACAAAAACATCACACAGCAATTCTATATGGTCACCCATCCAAGTGTATAATGTTGCTTATCTTTGTTAATCGGTTGAGATCAGTAATAACGTTACGCCAGTGAGGGGTCTTAGCTAATTTTTACAATACATTTTATTATTGTATACGTCAAAATAACTTTATAAACTGGACATTTAGAGTATTTAATGAATGCTAATGATTTGATTGACAAAAAACAAAACAATTTTATGGGCAAAAGCAAAAGTCGAGAATCTTAAAAATTTACTCTGTTATCTTCAATGATACTTACACATTTTTTTGACAATAATAAATAGTGATTTTGGTCTAATTAAGTAAAAAAAAAAAAATTGTTTGTATTTATATCATCGGTAACTAAACTAAGGCTTAGTTATTCCCCATAGTATAAAGATCCACTTACCATTTTTAATTATTAGTGTAGATGGAGAGTAAAATTCCGGTCAAGGATATTTATTAGCCCATGTTTGGGCTGGAAAATACTACCATGTGAGAAAGTATCAGAACTAGCCTATTACCAAACTGAAATCGAATCATGAAATAGCCATTATAAATCCGTAATCGGTATTTTTGTGTATATCTACCCTTAATGATGTTTAAATAAATATTATGATTTTCGTAAACTCAACATCGTAAAATATCGTTAATATTATTTAAATATAGTACTCGATTACTAAACTTTACTCCTATGAGAATATTTTGTAATCATACATAAAACATAAATCATTTTCAAAACCTATAAGCCTTATTTGTATATAGCCCAACGAAAATTAGGTGAATTTAACATTTATCTGGACAAGAACAATGAAAACTATAATACCCCAAAGAATAAAGTTTAATCATATAACAATAACTGTAATCTATTTGTCATTTTATAATGCATCTATTTTTACGATAAAATATTACTTATGTGTGCCGAAAAATATACTTCAATCCTTGTTCTATTGGATTTATCCATTAATTTCAAATAATGAGCAAGAACCGAAAGAAACCATGTATAGATAGGTACCATAAGATTTGAAAATATTGTGTATGCGTTTACGGACAGGACTTGCTCTAATAGACTTGAAATGGAAGTTATTTCTCATTAAAGTCAACAACCAAACACTGCTGTTATGTACGTATTTACGAATTTTATGCTTCATTATACAAATAATAGTGACATTTCACGTAAAATGATAGGGGAAAGTTGAATTCTCTTGTCGAGTGTAACTGAGTATGTATAGCTTGAGTATTTTTGTTTAGAAAAGTAAGAAACATTTTTGAAAATTATATTTCTCGAACAATTATGCATTTGAAATAGTTGAAAAATAATATACTTCGAATGTTTGGGACTTCGCAGCGATTATATTTTGATAGAAAATTTAGATCGATTCTTATTTTATCATAGTTCAGTTAAATGTTTCGCCGATGCTTTTAAACAATTTTGATCGTTGCCACAACATAACATTAATAGTTATAAAAACGATTTGCATAACTACCAGCTATTTAGGTCAGGGTAACAGATGATAGTTTTTAATACAAAATTCGAATAAAAATTAAAACTTTATAAATCGAGCTTTCCGAAAATTCTTTATTCATTTGAACACCATGTATTTTTTAACTATTCAACTTTCCAAACCTCAAGTTTTAAGATAACTATTTTTCGGTGAAAATTGATGTTAAAGAGATTTTTGCGAAAAACTAAATTTTTGATGGAAACTAAATTTTAGACAAAAAAATTAATGATATATTTTACAACCAAAAAAAAATAATTCCAAAATTGCATTCTTTATTTTCTAGATTTCAAGTAACTAGAGTACAGTTTGAAATTTTCAATTGGTTACTTTTAGTTTTGAGATTGAATCTGTGTTCATAAAAACCCGGATAGTAGTCTTTAAAGATGGTCAAAAGTGAAAAAAAATAAGGACGTAACCCGAAGCCATTGGAAACAGAAGACAATATAACCAAAATGAAAGAAAAAATATTTATCTATGGAAAAAAGTTAAGTGGCAAAGTTGTAGGTAATATAAATAGTTTCAACTTATGTTTTATACACTTGAAAAAAATTAGGTTTTAATTGCTTTTTCGTTATTTATAATAAATATTTTAAATATATAAAAAAAAAGTTTATTTGAAAGCTAAAAATTTAGGCTTTCACCAAATATCGTGAAAACAAAAATTTTTCCATAAGACTTGTAGTTCTATGGAAAACGATAATGCCGGAAAACGAGATAAACAATGTTTTACTTTTAAAAACCGACCCCCTTTCAAAACTCACCGACCTCTGATCGCCCTTAATTTGTTTTTCTTTAATTTTTGCTATATTCTCTTCTATTTCCAATGGATTTTATCCTACTATAACTTGGTTTCAAAAATTAACGATCGTTGTGTAATAACTATTGAGCAACAATGAAATAGGAGCCCTAACCAACCGTAATATTATAAGGCTTAATTTTGCATATCTAATGAAATATCCCGTATATACGTGGTTATTTTGTTAACATTTTATCAAAGAAGCTACAGAGTTACTTGTAATTTAAGGTGTTTAATTAAAATTCATAAAATCCACATTATACGATGTGCAGCATGTATATATTTTAAATATTTATGGTGTATGTTATGATTCATATTTTTAATTAAAATAATTTTTTATTCGACTTTTATATAGTTAAATATGTTTTATTACATTTTTGGTATTTGGTTATTCATTCATTTATCATATTTTCTTGCACAAACGATGTTTTATGCCATTTTCAAAACCATCTTCAAGTTAAACGATATATGATTTTTTTCAAATGGCCTAATTTTGAAAACAAGATATATGTGATGTATTTCTTAAACAATTGACAATAAAAAATATCACTCTTTTTTTAAGTAAACTATTTTTAATTTGGAAAATGTAAATTAATTTGATTGATTTTCGATAATTACATGTAAATGGCCATTATTTCATACTCAGATATAGAGAAATGTTAGAAATGTTAGTGTTTTGTATAGTCTTATGTATGACTTTTGTACCCGAATCTTTTCGTAATATATCTATGTGTAAATGTATTGGTAAATGTTTATCTGAATGCGGTTTTAGGAATGTTGATTTAACGGTTTTATGGATTTCAGTATATGAGGTATCTGAAAATTCACTAAAATTATATAATACTTAATTTATGATATAGGTCAACAAATAAAAGAATAATAATTATTTATTTTTAATAAAATTATTGAATAATAAGTATTGATTTTCTTATATATTTATTCTGCCGTCTACAGATTAGCACGCGTCCTGCTTGGCTTGTTTTTGGAGTAAGTACAACTTTACTGACTGAAAACATTTTCAGAGAGATATGCTTTTCGGAAAATCAGAAACTGGTATATCATATTTCTAGCACAGCCCACATATTCCAATATCATTAGACTGCTTGCGGGACTAGCTCTCGAACAGGCTACATTAAACTGTCTGTAAAAAGTAATCATCTCACTTAAATATGCGTTATACATGCCGACAAAGTTCCCCGTTTTCCCATAAGATTTATTTATACTACTTACGAAACTGCAGTCTTAAAGGAGGAATTATAATCATATTATATTTCGGTGTAGTGATGTTACTTTTAGTATGGGCCCCTTACATAACCTTGATGGTTTCAAGTTTCTGAATAAAATTATAGGTGAACCTTAAAAACAAAAAGTTGAACATGGTTGTCAGTTACTACGAAGTCTTCTCTCGCACCCAAGAAACGTACCATTGTGTTCAAACAGCGCTAAGGTGGTTACAACTTCAACGTTAAATAAATTAAACTATAATGGTATATTTGAAATTCATAAGAAATAAACGGATACTTCCATACTAACTTTCTCTAGCCATTTCCACTCCTTAAAATTTGAAAATCCAAAAACCCTGGAATACGATTTTATTTATTTATGCTGAATAGATACGACGTCATATTTATAAAGCTTCATTATTTACCTATATGTTAGATTTTTACGTTGATAACTTCAAAAAACAAAGTTCTTTCTCCAAAATACCTTTATACTAAGTTCTGTCTCCAATTTTCACACGTTTAAAGTACATTATCAAATAAAAATTTATTCCAAACTTCAGCTTTCAACACAGTTTTTTTTTTCCAATCATCATCAGTGTGAAATTACATAATTGTTTAAAACACATATTCAGTTGATAAACAGATTTACAATGTGACTTTTTAAGGAATACGCTAAATTAAGGACCTACAAAGCTTTAATTAAAAAAATAAAAAATAATAAAATCTATTGAATTACAAAAGTTAACTAATGAAAGTACTATAAATTATTCAAAGTAATTTTAATAGCCAAGATAATAATTACAGTTAGATAGTTTGTATTGATGATGTAAGCTTAAACAAAACGCTTAAACTTAGTTCTTCCTGCCTACAACATATATTATTTTTCTTAGCAGTTGTGTCTCCGATTAAATGAGTTGATAGACAACTTAAAATTGAACAATCAAAAATGAAGACTATTTCATTTTCCATAATTGTTATAACGATTTACCTGTTCGTAAATCGTTATATAAAACTCGAAATCACAAAGTTCCTTTAAATTCCTGCACATTTTTTTACATCTTGTAGCCCGAACAATATGATTTAAAAAGGAAATAATTTTAATATTATATTGAAAACAAGTCCTACATTTTTACAAGATGATGTCCTCTAATCATTGCATCCAAATATTTTATCTAGTTTATTATTATGAGAAATTATTATGATAAAAATTATTAAACTGATAATTTTCAATGAATTGTTTGTTTTACGGCAATTGTTGTCTTACTAAGGATTACTAAAATAATAATTAATAATCTACATGACAGAACTATTAAAATTACAAATGTATTAATGAGGTAAATTATTGCTGGAGAGTTACATTAATTAAAAAATTAAATAATATATTTTTCATTTTAAAATTTATAACAAAACGTATTTATAATACAAATTTATTATGCAGAGTAAAAAATAGGAGAGCGATCTTCGTATGAAAAAATGTCCGCCAAAATGAATTAATTTAAGTTTGCTCATGAAGCATAAATAAAAAAATAATCAGCCCTTTGAAAAGTTGTTATTTAAATATAACTAAGATAATAGTCATTGGACGAATATTACAGATTACAAACGTCATTAATTTATAAAAATATGTATCATAAAAATTTTGATGTATAAAGTCTGCAATTTCGAATTCTTTCTATTTATTTTAGATTTTGTTTTAGCTGCATAAGAGCGCTTGTTTTCTGATTTGCTAGAAAATGAGTCTGCATTACAATGTAAATATCATTTTTAATTAATTGATTTTCATGTTCGAAGCAACCAAGTTAAAAAAATCCTTTTTCAGCTAAATTGCTACCACAGAAATTGTCTATACATTTGTAAGATTAGAAATTGTCTCTAAATTGTCTCTACATTATTACAAATACACAAAATAAAATTTTCGGGCCATACTTCTAAAATAAGTAGTTTCTTATAGTGCTCAAATGTTTTAAAAGACACAGTTTTAAAAAATGTATCCATTTCGATAAAAGAGAGTTTACTCGTTTGCTTAAAAAAATAGAATGCTGGTCTGGGCATTTACGTACGCTGGGAAAGAATCACTAAACGCAAAAGGCGGTGTGCAAATAGAAACCGGTTTTTGGGGCGTGGGACTTATTTTAGGTATAATAATTATTTTTTATTTGTACCATAGATTGTAATTTTTAATTAAAAAAAATAAAAATAAAATAAACATTTCAATTGAAATACATCAAGATGTAATAAAAACATACGTTATTTGTTGACAATAATAATATGTAACATTATATTAAATGTATTCCCAAGTATATATTATACGCGTGACAATGTATATAGGAACAAAACAAGCAAGTTAACTTTTTAAACACAATTTGTGACGAATTCCATCGGGTAAAAAATAAAAATATAACACATATTTCTGTTATAACGTGAATATTATTTATTATATAGGCCTTTCAGAACTACAATTCATAGCATTTGTCAAAACATATTTATATCAGTCACATGCTGAAAGGCATTTCTCTAAGTTATCCGAGATACATACAAATTGCTGTACGTGACGATGGCGTAATCTGAAATCTCGTATTTAACTAATGATGCCCCTTTTGCGTGTTATGAAGATTTTTTCTGTAATTCATCATGATATTTCTCCCTGAAAACCTTAAAATTTCAAATTGTATTCCTATCAGTGTATCACATGAAGAATAAAAGTTAATATAAATTTCTATCGTTAAAATTTGCCAAATAATCCTTAAAATTATTACCATTTAATAAAGTTTCCTTTCACAAGATATGCCGAAACGCGGAGTTTCGCCGATGGCCTTCTTGAAACTTCACTTACTCCATCCCAAATATTCTGTAAATACTGTCAAGCTTATAATTTTATATAGTTTTACTGGTCTACATAGCTTCATTATAGAAACAAAAATACTAAAACTAAGTAAATAGAATACAAAAATCTGGCTAGAATCTTTAAAGCAAAATTTATTTATTATGTGCATCAGATGTTTGCATTAGAATTAGCTGCAATTTGTTGAAAATTATCACAAGCAAAAGTTTGGGTTTTGGAATAAAGTTTGGGAATACCGGAATACTAACACAATTGTATGTAAAGTAACATTTATCAAATTAATGTTCAATCTAATTTCTAATATGCGTTTTTGTTAAATATACTTAAATATAGAATATGTAAAATTATGTACTGTGATGATATTTTTGACGTAATTGAATCTATTAATTATAAATATTGTTTATTTATTTATTTATTGGTATTGGACGACACTATTTTCGTGTCCTCTGATACAAAATAAGCAATAAACCTTCTTATAAACACTAAAATAATATGTAATAATTTATTACAATTATATTCCACTCCAAAACGTCGTTGTAATGTTTTATATGATGTTCCATTAAGCGTATGCGTTTTCTTATCGTAGCAGTGATCGTAAAATGCTCTAATCATTTAAAAACTTGAATTCCTTTTGCCGAATACTAAGAGCTTTATTATCATGTTAATATTCTTGCATCATTACAAATGCAATCATGAACTTTTTTGTTTATTATTATGAACTAGAAAGCACACTTTTACTCAAAAATATATTTCGAACAAGATGTCATCGAAAATCAGGATCGAGGTCGTATTAGTTCTAATAGTAATAAAGAGCTTGGCAATTGCTTGAAAAATAGGCTTACTTGTACTGAGTAGGCGTAATTAATGAGAAGATAGCGGCTATCGAAACCATATCTACAGTTAACTGCGTACATTGAAATTGTTTTTTTTACTTTCCTAACTGACTTACCGAAACTGATTTATCAGAACCTATTTAAGTGTCAGACTTTTTTGTCAGACTATTTAAGTGTCTTGAAATGAAAAAAAAAAATGTGTAAAAACGAGCTTATATAGCGTGAATAGAACTTAATACATTATGTAATAATTTTTGATAGAATTTGTTGATGTTTAGAAAAAGAATATGTTACTAATGTATTCAGAACTATCATTTTTAGTGCCCATATTTTTTACTTTAAATATAAACATTTTTGACGATTTAATTTCAGTAATTTAATAAAATAATATTTTTCGTATTTATTTTTATTAATTTTTTTATTTTGTAATGTATATTTTTTATTGATACAAGATGTTACAGATGATTTAAGATATTATCTGAACGGAGTTAATATTATGTATGATTTAAACGTTTCTTTTAACGCCAATTTGCTACAAACCTTGAATGCATCATTACCAAAAGATGGCATTACAACCCGGTGTAAATCTTGCCCCTATCACAATGCTTCGCCACTCTGATCTTCCATTGTTTGTAACACGATTTAATTATATTAATCTAAGTTTTCTTATCCTTCTCTTAGAATAGATGGTGTATAAAATTATTTGGGGCAACTATCCTGATTGGTCCTTATAGTTTAAGCCTGTAGGAAAGTAACTACGGTTCTAGCTACATTTTGATAAAATTTCAACATATAAGCAATGTTGATAAATTTTCTTTGTTGAAGAGTCTTATGTTGGAATGAAAGGTATGATTTCTTGCATACGTTTTTTTTTCTCATTTCTGTGGTTTTATCATATTTTTGATAATATTTTACCTATAGTTACCTTTACAAAAGTATAATGATGAATATTGAGATCCGTTGGTTATCAGCTTTTTTCCGGTGGCAATAAGTCATGTACTTCGTTTTGTCCACCTTAATTTATGGTACACAATCGAGAATTATTTTTTCTTTTCATTATTAATTTAAGAAGCTTTTGAACTGACCTTGAAAATAGAGGAATATCATCTGTGTTTGAATATATTTGGATAGGTTATGTAAGATTTTCTCTCGCTGATCCGAGATTTACATAATGGAGGACTTTATTGAATAATGGTGTAGAGAGTATATCTTTATTTACTCCAACATTAAACGGGAAAGACCTACATTCTTGCATACCTACGCTGGGGAATAAAAGTTCCCAATTTGTAGAAATAAGAATTGATTCGCTTGCTTATTATTTTAAATGCGAAGGCATACTTAAAATTATTATCGTTAGTATTATTGTAATAATTTCTGTAGTTTTGGATATGGTGACAGTTGCCTTGTAGATATGGTGACAGACCGTAAGTGTAATATACACATAATGCATAGATAAACAAACACTTTTGTTTAGATTTTCCATAAAACACAACTAAAATCTCACCCACTTTTGTTTCATTTCATTTGTACAGATGGGCATTGTACTAAATATTTTTGTAACTACAATTTAAGGAACTGGAGTAATTTTAAAAACACTTATTATATTAGATAATTTTTCAGCGATTACAAACTGATGGTTTTTAATTCAGATAAATTTAATTTTCATGTATTTTGGTATTCAATATAATTGTATATTTTAGTATGGAATACAGCAAATTCAGTCTGATACCCAATTATTATACGTTCTATGCGAGAACAAATAACGTTAAAAGTACCAGCATCTATTCTATTTGCGTCGTGATTCTGAAAATTGGTATGTTAGTTAAGTTGAATCATTTTCGTTAGTTCACTGATCATGCATTGACTGCATGATCACATTAAGGATTGTTTTATAGGTTCTTATTTTTTGTGTTAAAACCTAACATATTATTAATATATAATATGCTATGTGTCGTTCTATTAATTACTATTTATAAATGAAAAGAATAAGAGATATGATAAAAGATATGCTTACGTGGAACATATTGTACATCATTTAAACTGAACATGATGCGGTTGTTGTTTTAATAAAATGGAAGCTTTGATTCATTTATTTTCTGGTATAGGAAGGTATTATCTGTTTTTAACTCATAAAATATGAAATCGAAAAAAAAACTTTTTATTACAAATATTTTCATCTCTACAATACTAAACTCAATCAATTTAATATAAAAAAAAATAAAGGGTAGATTTTAATTTGTGAGGCGATGGAGAATGGATTATAACATGTCTCCCGTGACATGTTCGATTTGAAAATATTATAAAATGATCATTCGATGTTATATTATTTGCATGTATGATGTATTAAATGAATTGGGTAAAAGTTGTGTTCCCTTTATTCCATCATAAATGCAGAATTTTTTTAATTGTTTACTCTGGTAGCCGAATCATGTCAGGGTATAGTGTATTAGGTAAGTTTCGTACTTTTTACTAGCTACAAAATCATGGCCATGGAGCCATAAGTGGATTTTACATTCGATAAATGTAGTGTATTTGTATTCATGAATGAAGTGAGTAAATTACCCTTAGAATGACTTCGAAAAACATAGATTGATATTTGATAAAAATTTTGCAATAAATTAATTTAGAGCACTACTTATATATTTCAAGTTTTTGAAACTAATAACCAATCTTTTATGTCATAAAACATTCTTTTTGTTTTGCGATTAGTGCTTTGAAATGATATTTTAATCGTCACATATTAAGAATAGGGATGTGAATAAACGATTATTAAAAAACATGAGTTTTGTGTAGTCTTTGAAAACACAATAATTTATTTTATTTTTTCATATTTAATTAATGAAGAAAAAAATCAATTTTTTATAATTTATTTTGATTCATAACAAAAAGCAGACATCGTATGAGATCTGATTTTAACAATTAACTTAATTAAGAAAAAGGGGTTATCATCAATTCGATCCGTTTGTTAGTATTATTGTGGGAACTGTAAAAAAATCGAATGATAAATGACCATCGAAATAACTATGCGAAATTTTATAATTGTATTTATGTATGTATGTACGTGTTTATGTTTGTCGCCGTACTTCAAAGAAATAAATAGTTGGATTGCAATGATTCGTTTCAATACATTTTTCAAGAAACTTTGTTCCCAACATAGATAATATTTAAATTAATTATTTTAATTAATCTTTACAAAAATATTTCATAATAAAGGGGGGAAGTAATTACAAACCGAGTTTTTAAACCGAACAATAACAAAAAGCCCAATTAAAAATTTTTAAGAAACACATAAAAGTAAAAAGTCAAATTTCTCCAAAAAATTGAATCAACTTAAAAAAAGGGACTAAAATGAAGAAAATTTTGAATTAAATCAATACTTGAAAATTATTTCTGTGATTAATTACCACTTTAAGTCATCGCTTATCGTATTGTTAGCAAACCAATGATTTGTTGTTGATGTGAGCCGATTTCGAATGGTAATTGGTATGTACCAAAAAATAGTTTGTAGTATAATTTTAATTTAAAACTATGTTTTCTACTTACTAATCTAATTTTTTGATAACGGTTTAATTTCTAAATGACATGTGGAAAAATCTATAGATTAAATAGAAACGAAAAATTATTTTGAATAACTTGTATTTATCTAATTTTAGCTCCAATGTTGAGAAATTAATAAAGTTTTTTAAGCTTTAACACGCTATAAAAACATCCCTTACTTCATTTTTTATTTACCATCAATATTATAGTTCAATAGAAACGTTACACTAACCATAATATAATTCAAATACATATTACATAGATATAATAACTGTAGTGGATATAGGTATAATAAAATTCATTATTTAAAAATAAATTCATCGTGCATTTATTTACATTATGAGTAAGTTTTCCATTTGCACCAAATATCATCGGTCAAGTGTCATTGAAACATAATCCTATGTTCACAGGTTTTTAGTTTTCCCGAACTTTTTATCGATCTTTAATTAACATGTCGTTCACTTGTATCAACGTTGTATAATTCTGTCAAGGCCTATTGCAATATATGAGCAAATTTTTATTACATGTATTATTACTGAATTTTTGTAAATTTGTTTTCGTCTTTTATGGAGATGTCAACGAATTTAAAGAAATTTTCAAAATTGTCGCACCTCTATGATTTTTTGTCAATCGCTTAGATTAATCAAATGTTTCAGTCTCTGTTGCACAATATTACTGGTAATAAGATTCTGTTGAATATATTGAAACAGCGACATTAATCGGGCTTTGGGAAAAGAAAATGTTGAACGGTCAATACGAATCCTTGAAAACATGATTCTATTCAATTTAATTTATTTACATTAGAGATCAATGAAAATTTTGTAATTTGGACAATTTTCGTAATTTGTGCAAAATTTTGGAATTTGATCCTATTTTAAGTAAAGCAAAAGATTTTCAGAATTTAATTGATACAATATTTTTTTTTTTTTTTTGGATACTGTACTTTTTTATTTAAATGCATTTTTAAGGATTTTCAACGCCATTATGAGCTTTACCTGAGGACATACAAGACGACCAAATTCCTCCATGATGCTTCTAGAAAATTTTTGCGAAGCAAGAATTCGTAGAGTACTTATTAATGAATTTTTGTGTGCAAAACACATTGATTCTGTTAATGAAATTATGTAATAGGCGAGTAGAGTGTAAAGAGTAAGTCTCGATAAACACTTCGCCTGCGTGTTTGATGAATTTAAGTAAATAGGTTTGTATCATTTCTGCTTAAATAAGATTTTCGATGCTACAAAAACCACTAATTATGAATAATGCAAAAATATAAAATTCTATATTACCCTAACTTCCTCTATAAAAACATTTTATATTTATATTTAATTCCACCGTCTATATTAATATTATTTGATATAAAAATCTAAGTCTACGACACACACAATACTGCATACAAATCAGATGAAAACAAACGGATGTATAATATATCATAGATATTTATACTTCAGAATGCTAAACAACCAACGTCGTCTTAATGTTTTTAGATACGGATCTCTTATGTTTACTAACTGCAAACAGGAAAAAAATACTGGAAAATGTATATTTAACTAATTACCGTATGTGGGTTGCTGCTCATACAAAAGTTTAACATTAAAACTTGGTATCAAATACTCACAAAACCTCAATATATACATAAATTCATTTGTTGAAATGCCGTGAGGCCAGTAAATATAATTCGACGTAATGGTTTTAATTAACATAATACATTCGAAATATAATAATAAAATTAAAATTGATGGCGGAAAATAAAAAATACAAAATCAAACTGTCTTAAGGCATAGATCGGACTCTTTCAAATTGTATCCTTTCGTTTTTTGAGTACGTAATTCAAATAAACGTATATCGTTTTTATATTATCGGCTCTTCCACAGTTTAATATTTGAATGGAATAATCATTTTCCAATTTTAAATCCTTTTTCCGTTCTGCCCTTTCTATGCTTCAACAGTCTACTAAAAGATGCTGCACACTTGAATGCATTTCATAGAACACATATACGTTCCCCTTTTCACTAAGTATACATCCTTCTAATTTACTATAATTAAATGTCTCGAACCGTTTCTATAGTGAGGTAACATTTGAAAGAAATGCTTTTACAGTCTATTTCTGAGAGTGTACGCTGCAACTAATTTTTTTATGAATATTTTTTTTTGCCTATTCGTAGTTCGGTTGGGTTTTTGGTATCTCTAATTCAATAGTTTTAACTTTCATTTCACTCTGCCAAAATTGTCTTATGCATAATTTTAGTAACCCTTTATCATAAAATCAAATGCAATAAAAATAATTTGGACATTATTGCAACGTAATGAATTATACGGGCATTTCCCCCAATTCCAATTGCACAAAACAGTTATGTGTAGATTTTGATACCCAAACGACTTCTTTGTAGAAGTTATTTACAAATATATCGATCGTATTTTCGCAATTTTTCGGCGATAGTTAACCAAATTCCTAAATATTCGAAATGGTTCACACATTCGATGCCTTTCCGGTTGATGGAACACAGTTTCTTTGTTCAAGGTTCCTTACCTCTCTTAAATATTTTGTATTACTTTCTTGTATTCTATGAAATAAAAACTTGAAACTTCACGCGTAGCTTCGTGATAGATAGTGTAACAACTCTTTCCTTTACAGAAATACTGATTAGTGTTTTGAAAATATACTTTACTGTAGTTCACTGAAAAATTTATAAGCATATATATCATTTATAGAAACATTCTGTATTAATAATAACAAGTAATATAGGTGTGACCTTCAAGTTCCACTCGACGAACTTCTCAATAAGGAGAATAACAAGTTTCGAACCTCTCTCCCTCTCCAAATCAGTTTGAATTTGCTATTTTGAAAAAAATTATTGCAACAAATGTTTCAGGATTTTTAACGGGCTGTTCTGTCGGATTATTTTTTTTGACTTTGGAAGTGATCTTAAAGCTTTTTTCAAAATCAACTTTGCTTTTTGTCTTCTGCAGAATTTCAAACCTTTATCTTCGCGTTCAATGCTTCAAATTTATAACCCTCAAACCCTTGACCTTAATATAAACTGACATTTTAATAACCCTAAAGAACATTGCATGTGATATATATTAAAAATCCCTGAATTATTTTAAATGTGTAATTATCTAAGATCTTGATCAGATATTGTAAGGAGGTAACAAGTCTTTTGAAATTATTAATTAAACACATATAATACATGGACTGAAAAGTCCCGGGCCTAACACATAGATGGTGCTAGTTTTACTGCAGTCACCTTTTTTTCAGTTAATACTAACCTTCAAAACACAGCTGTTAAAATTTCATGATATTCTATTCATTAGTTTGTGAGTTATTGTGCTAAGAGTGACGCTACTTTTGTTATTTTCAAAACAATGGATCAAAAACAATTTTGTGTTTTAATTTTACACTGCTTCTTGATGGGAAAAAATACCGTTCAAGCGAAGCAATGGCTTGAAAAGTTTTATGGGGACTCCGCTCCATCAGAAACAACAATAAACGTTGGTTTTTTGACTTCAAACGTAGTCGTAGAGACACCGATGATGCAGAACGCAGTGGACTGGAATGATTGCGTTGCTCTTGATGGAGATTACGTTGATGAATAAAGCTAATTTTGAACCAAAAAAAAAACTGTGTTTTCTTTGTTAGGGTGGGGGCTTTTCAGTCCATATGTTACATATATATATATATATATATATATATATATATATATATATATATTTATATATATATATATATATATATATATATGTATATATATCTGCCGTGGGTGGCATCCAATTATTAATGTAGATACTCTTAGTGACATCACAAATATGATTAGCATGTTCGTATTGATTCTTTCAAAACATCATATAATAAATATTATAGCAAAATATTACCTATTACTCTATATAGAGGTGGAAACTATTAGAGTTTTTAAAATTTATGCGAGCTGTATACGTCAATGCGAGCAAACCAATATTTTTTTCAGGCTAATTTTTTTTTTTCAAAACAAACAAATGTAGTGTTTATAAACAGTACTTTTTTAATATTTTAGTATTGTATCATATTTCAGATAACTATATTGTATTTACTACATTCCCAAGAATTAAAGCTGAACTTAGTTTAATTGTGTATCGATCATAAAAATTTTCGTATTTTAATTCAGTCTACAGATTAAATCAGTAGACAATTAAAACGAAAGAAAAAAAAGAGTATTTTTTAGTATATTTTTTTTTCTTTAGAAAGTTTTAAAGTATTTAATTTCAATTTGCAAACAACGATGATTAAAGTGGAAAAATACTTCGATAATAAAATTATTGCTAAACAAGTTTACTATTTCATTCTGGTGAGTAGTTTTTTTATTACCCAACAAAAAACTGTTTTTATTTCATAATCAGACATATCAAATTATAAGCTATCTAACAATTCAGGGATTTACGTAGTTAAAATGATGCACCAATTGTTTTTAATGTGTATTAATTTTTAAATAATAAAAAACTTACAAACAAACCGTAATCGGAGAGACTTCACAACGTTGTCTCAGGACCTTCCTTATAAGAAAGTAATCTCATTAACCGGAGACTGACTGGATATATTTCAATTCTTCTTTAACATTCAACCAAAATTTAATATCCCAATAGCCTAAACATACAAAACAATCATAGCTCTAATGGTTCTGTGCGTTGAATTAACAAACCGGTATTTTTAAGGAATTTCGAAAAAAGTGGTACAGAAAAATTAATGATGTATTTATAAAGAGATAAAAGCAAAAGTTTTCAAAAGATTCGAATTTCCTAAAATTTTGATTGCTATCTATTGCGAAACATTAAAAGCCATTGTAAAAGCTAGTTTTTTTAAAAGCTTTTTAATTTCGAGAAATTTTTTAGTGTTAAAACAATTATACTTCTCAGTCGTCTAGTTTCTCTGTGGGCGTAACGAATCCTGTATTTCTAATTAAATTGATACAAATTGTTTGTGACATAAATAAATATTAGATGTAATTATTAACTAATCATATATATTATAGAATAGCATACATACATATGAAAAATATTTGAATTGATAATAAAATATTTTAATTTTTAAAAGATTTTCAATCAAGCGATCCATAGCATTTTTTTTTTCAATAAAAAATATTTAAAAAAATGTTTCAAATAATGATGTTATGGTATTGGTTATCAATGTTAATTTTGGTAATGAAATTTGTTTTGTATCGTTGCGATCTCAGACTGAAGGAATCGAAAATATGGCAGTTAAAAAGACAACCTCATACATGTATAGTATATAACGATCGTTAGAATGATTAGAAGTATCGGAATAGAAGATAGAATCTGATAGAAGTATTTATAGGATTTAAAGTGCGAGGAAGTGCATATTGCATTATCCATTGGCACTAACATGATTCTCATGTGAGCAAAAGATAGCCATATGTATTTACATATGATTGTATAGCTATTCGCCTGCATAAAATTTAACCATAAACAGTCGGGTAATTGATACCATAATTTAAAGAATTGCAGTTTGGAAGTATAAATACCATACTATGGTATGTATTATGGTCTATAAAAAGAAAACGTATGTGTATATTTTATATGCCTTTTTACACTTACACTTGTTAAAAGTGTAACACATCATATCATAAAAATATCATATAAATATGCACACATGCATACGGTTAACAAAGGAACATAGCATTGAAGTTGTATAGGGCATAGTCATACTTCCATGCTGTATATTAAATTTAATAAAAAAAAAAACGAGTCTATTAATATCTGGATGGTCCAAATTCTATTTTATTTAATTTTTATAAAAGATACAAGAAACATTTTTGGCTGGGGCGTAAATTATTAGATAGTTTGAACAACAGCTATGTTTAACTATTTCGATATTGTTGAGATAAACATGAGATCAACATCGATAAAATATAAAAAAAAATAGCTCCAAATAATAATTATAATTGTTAGAAGGTTTGAAACCCTACTATCACCATTCAAAACATTCAGGTATTTAATTGAGTGGGCTTTGGAATTCTTCATCAATTCACTATCTTAATTAACTCAACCACAGGCCCAAATACTAAATTCAAGTAAATATATATCGCATATTGTGAAAGATATGGAAATATATCACATTAATTAGAAAGTCTTGGGCTTAGAATATCACACCAACACCATACAATTACTTTAATTTTGGAACCTTTCTGGTGTAATAAGGCGTATACTCAACTTTTTTTAATACTTCGGTAGCCAGAGGAGCATTCACATAAACACAATCTATCATAAAACGGAACATGAAAAAAATCACGAGGCGTTTAATCACACGATCTTGTAGGTCGATTTTCGGATCCATATCCAAAAAAATCAGACATAAACTATACGTTTCATTCACATACATATTACTTATTTTGGCTTAATAAACAATTTATAAAGTATTCGCATAATTTAATGGCTTAAATAATCACGGCTCAAGGGAAATAATGACTCAACATTCTTTATTTTACTTAGTGATTTATTGAACTTTATGCTTATAAATTATGTTTTCCATTAAATGTTACATAATCAGTAAATTCCCATAAAATATCCATGCCCAACGCAAACGATACAATGCAAGCAACTTCATTACATTTAAACTCAAAATTTATATAAATACGAGTGGAAATGATATGTTTTAACTCAAATCATAAAGTTGGAATTGCTTTTCGATAGAATCGATTTCTGAGGGGCATTAAATTATCGTTTATATTTTATATCTGGATTTTATGATATATCTTTATTTACTTAATGATAATTATTATTTTCAAACATTTAGCTTTTTTTTTAAATAAATTACATATTGAATATTTTCATTAGAGTGAAATTTAATAAGCTAATTTCAAATCATAAAGTAATTTAAAAATATAAAAAATAAACTCACACCCACGACAACGGAAAAACTCAGTTGAATGATTTACCAAACAGAATTTTTTAATTCAACGATAATATATTTAAACTTTTTTAAACTCATTTATCAATATAACTTAGTTATAAAACTTTTTTTTTCAATAGACTAAGCTTTTTTTTAATTTAATAGTATACACAATCAAAGAGGAATGTTAGCAATAACCCAACACCACCTACATTAGCGAATCATGTGTGTTTTGAATGAGAAACAATACGAATGAAAAAAAATCTTTTGATGCAATTTTTTCCGTAAGCCCTATTAAGGTGCCAATATGGTTTACCAAAACTCATGCTACGTAATTATTAGCGGTTGCTAAAAAACGTTTGTTCGAGCAACCATCAAATATACATACGTGTTTTTTCAATCCTAAACATTTCGAAAAATCTAAACTGAACTTTCGATTATTTCGATATTTTGATTATTCAAAAGTGAAAACTTTGGCTAAGATAACATCTCGGAGGAAACACTTATAATATGGTTTTACAGTTTGTATTGCTTAGTATTAAGGGATTTTAAGCATCTCAGATAAGACTTATGCCGTTTCTAGTGTAGCCGTGAGGATATATTTTATAAAATTTGGCAACAAGGGCTTTCACATTCCACTTTTTAAGCTCTTTAAGAAAAAACTGCGTCAAAAAATTTTCTTCTTCTTTGCGCTATCTGATCCTGGACTACATGTGATATGATGGTGATATTCAAACTTTGGAAGTTTTTTAATTGTATATATTTTATTTTGGATATATCAATTACTACGCCCTCACTTGTAGGTGTAGGTAATATTTGTATAATACAGTAGTATCATCAACGAGAGACAGAGAAAGATTTTTTGTTAAGTTAAAAATTAATGAATGTTCATATCAATAAAGCTATATTTTATAGCCATGGAGATAAATAATTTACCTTATTTCCCTTTTGTCTTTATATTTAGGACTCGAGGACTGTATTAAGTCTTCAGTATCAATTGAATTGAACTTAAAATGAAACGGGTGTACATATAAAATTACATAGTCATCTATCGAAATTTTTACTCTTTATAATTGTAAAGTTCGTTTTAGTCAAAATATAATATGATATAAGAGTATATTTTATGTAAAATCAATATAAATAAAGATAATTGGCTGATATCATTAGGTTTCTGAAGTTACGAACCCGAAGGAGAAAATACAGTAAACCATTATAGGAAAAATTTTGTAAAAACTTTATCGTTCGACTTTTTCGAGTTTTATCGTTCTTCTGCAACAATTTTGAAAATTGTCTCAAACGTAATTTTTAAAAACCAAAAAACCTACTTTTTATAGTTTGAAAATCAGAGTGAAAAAAGGTGATAATGCTTTCCAGATATTTTTATTACGGACCAGTTATCAATTTTACAGGCTACTTTTAACTTTAAAACAAGTGAAAATATCAATGAACAAAGTAAATTGTTTAGATACTCGATACATGATTGAATATCATTGTTTAGACTCAAGACTTTTTTTTAATTAGCGTTTATAAAATAATACAAATATCCAGTCCATACAGTTATGTATACATGTATGAATATGTATTGTTATAGCCTATATGTGATAATTAGCTAAATTTGAGCTTAAATTGTGGCGAAGCCTAACATTTTATAAAAATATTTTTCAAACCAAAGTTGTTTGTTTCAAAAAAATAAAAATTTTTTCTTTTTGAATTGTCCTTCTATATATTTTAGTTTACAAGTTAGGTCAAGGATCCATTGGACCCAATGAAACGATTTTGATCATTCACGAACTTTTTATGTTTACAACAAGTGATCAAAATTTCATCTCGTTATCTTTTTTTATTATTGAGTTATCGAGATGACGGATGGTCTGACGTACGGACAACCGGAAAGGAACTAATTAGATGTTTCTAAAAAAAGCTATACCAAAATTTTCTAGCGTTGCAAACTTTGGATTAAAATTAATATATTCTGATACAATATGTATGTCGAGTGTAAAATTGCATAACTAATCACGTGAATTGTTTAAATGCTCTGAACACATGGTTGAGTATCAATATTTTTATATCATTAAAATTATCAAAATACACAATTATCACAAAATTATGATTATTTACTCAATTTGACTTAAAATTGGTGAATTTAGGCTGTGTATGAAATTATGATTCAAATTTGATTGTTGTGTAAAAACAAACATTTTCATTTCTGAACCTTTTTTCTATCCCTTTTCGTTTACTGACTTTTTTGAGAATACGGCACCGAAATATCAGCTGAATATTTTCCTATATTTTTGATGTACAGAAGGAGGGAAATGAATTAATAAGATTATGCTTCATATGTATAGAGATAAGAAGAAAATCAAGAGACGTTAATCTAAGTTTCTAAGTGTTTGATTTGAAAGGCAATATTCGATAGAATAATGCCTGTATATAATTTTCAAAATAAAAGATTATTTAGATTATTTTAGAGTATTTGGACCTTTATTTATATAATGAAGTAGTCATATTAAGATCACATAACAAACAAACAGTATGATACCAACAAAAAAATCTGGAAAAGGTTATTGGATGGTGTTTAATATAATTGTTTAATTAAATTACAAGAATTTGTGCAGGCAACCCCTTATGGTTTTTATTCTCGGCATATATAGTATACATCAATATGCCAAAGTATATTGATTTTAGTCTAAAGTTTGTTCATAAAATCACCTAATTAGTCCATTTTCGCTTGCCGGTCCACCGGACTAAGTGTCCGTCGTCAAGATAAATCAAAGAGTAAAAATGAGAGCAAGTTTGAATTTTGGTGACGTAGGTAGACATAAAAAATGAGTTTAAGTTCGTGAATAAACGAAATCGATTCACTTAAATCATTCAAGAAGAAAAATTCAACACAAACAATGCTTGTTTTTTATTACAAACAACTTTTGCCTGAAACATATATTTGCAATATACATTATTTTTACATGGTTACATGGGTATTTATAACTGTATGGGCTTAAATTATTCTATGAAGGCCTACGATTATAAATAGTTGATATATATATATATATATATATATATATATATATATATATATATATATATATATATATATATATATATATATATATATATATCAATATATCAATAGTTGAAAACATTGATATTTAATCAAATGTCTAGTTTAATCATATGTCTAAACAATTGACACATGTTAATTAACATATGTTAGTTTCTATTTTTATTTCTTAACATTTAATTTTTACATTA
Source organism: Chrysopa pallens (assembly GCA_020423425.1). Lineage (NCBI taxonomy): Eukaryota > Metazoa > Arthropoda > Insecta > Neuroptera > Chrysopidae > Chrysopa > Chrysopa pallens. Next base: position 81,528,249 of record CM035592.1, on the reverse strand, counting down.
AAGTAAAAATAAAATCATTTTATACTTTTTAATTCCCTTGTCACAAAAGCTTGTTTTCTTGTATTTCTAAAATTATTTTATGTTTTTCGAGTTAAATTTTAGAGTTAAAAAAAGTAGTTAAAAGAATCTTTAAAGTATCTTATTCTATGATTCAAATCTCGGCACTCCAAAAAGTATCCATCCAAAAAACTTTTATCCAAATTTTTGTATGGATATTATTAATTTTTAAAGGCTATAATATCAATTCATTTAAATTAATATCCTGTAAAACATTCAATAGTATAGAATTCATGTTTCATAACAGAATCTTTTTAACCGTTGGAGTTTCTACTTAAAATTACAGCGTTCTTACCAAATTTATTGTAATAAGTATGTTTCGATCACACATATAACAATTATTCAATAAATATATATAACATGACAACATGAAAAAATATGTTTATTTTTAAACATACATAATTTATTATATGAATAAAAAATAGGTTATACATTTAATAAGAAATAAAAATTAAATAAATATAATAATTATATTTAAAAATAAAATAAAATTAAAAAAACACAAAACATGGTAAATATATTATGAATATATCATATATGTAGTATGTCTGTATATTTCAATTTATTGTTTTTATATTTTCCAGTACAAAACAAAAGGAAACTAACAACCATAAAAAAAGTTTGAATGGTAGCTGTGTTAGCTGTTTTACTATTGCTCCATAAACATTTATATGTAATAATATAAACAAGGAACGCAATATACATCCTTCTATTAATTAATAACCTATTCATCACTCTTGACAAATGTTATAATAATAAATCACACGTATAAAATTCGATAATTATTATGATTACTATTGTATATGTGTGTATGTTTAATTCATCATGTTACAAGAATAACCCACATTACGCCCTATTTATAAGTTAGAGGTGGTGCCTGCGACTTCGTTATTCCACAAAATTATAGAAGTATAGACGAATTTGAAGCATTTATTACACGCTTACACGCAAAATTCATATACGGACAATACTAATTACTTGAATGTTAAAAATAATTTGACTCGTTAACTCTGGTACATAAATATTTTTAACAAATACGAACTAATTCGTAAACTAAATTTAGGGTAACTTATATAAATCACGGTGACGATATTTAGGCAGACAAAATGACCGATGCAAAATGACCGATTAGGGAATATAACTTGTAGATATCATATGACTAGACTGCGTTGGTTTTTATAAAAATAAGAAATTTTTTGGCGTCTGTATATTATCCTCGTTTTTGTTTCAAAACCAAGAATGGTGTTCCGACTGGACCTTATGTACTCAGACAGGACCTTATGTACTTTTGTACTTAGACAGGTACGGTAAAAAGCGTTTATCGTGGAAAAGTTTGTTTACTTAAAGTTTTATTCAAAATAATGATTATATTGAAAATTTACAACGCAGACATAATTAATACTCCATTACTGTATTTCGAATGACAATGAATATTCATTGTATTGGTAAAATTTTTTTTTAATGATGAATGAAAATATAAATTAAACCCTTAATTTTCACCCTCCTGCCACCAACCCAACATTTTTAAATGTCGATACTTATAATGTAATAATCTTAAACTAATCTGCAAGGGGGCGACTTATTACGTGAGTAAACCATCCAGCTTGTTTGTGGCTAAAGACTCTCTAAAAATATGTATTATTAAAGATTGATATTGTTTTTGTTTTAATAGTCATAATCAGTGATATCAGATATGTATTACATTTTTTAATGTGTACTTAAAGTAACAGAGATAGTTTTAAATATATTAGTTGAGTTAATAAAGTGCAATGAATTAAAAATTGAATATATATATATATATATATATATATATATATATATATATATATATATATATATATATATATATATATATATATATATATATATATATATATATATATATATATATATATATATTCAATTTTAGTTTTACATTAATTAGATTTATTATCCTTGTATATTCAATAAGCGAACTTGTATCAAAACTTATGTATGTAAAATAATTATTTTCGAGAACGTTCAATAAACGAACGTAAAAGACTTTGTTATATTACGTTCAATAAAAATGTAAAACACTATGTTCTAGTGCATTCAAAGAATGAATTAAAAAGATATCAAATAATTATAACTGTTGGCTTTTATACCAAACGAAGTGTCGTGTGAAAAAATGACGTTGTTAGTCTTTTAGGTATTTCGATAAACTTAGTTCTTTGAGTTAAAATTGAGGTAGTTTGTTTAAATCATCAAGTGTTCACGTGATCATCAGAAAATATTGTGGGTCTATAGTAAAATAATTATGATTAAAATAAAACAATAATGAAATAATTATAATAAAAAATATATAACATAACCACGTATAAAAAACACTGAACGATGACGTTAGTAGTTCATTTAAAATCGTTAAACTATATTGAAGGTATGTTTGGTGTCATTCTGTTATTAAGCTATATTCTATACAAGTGCAATATTATTGTGTCTATGGGACAAATATACGAATGTATTATGTGTATACTAGGAGCTACACCATTCCAGTAAGTGACTTTTAGAATAATAATTTACGAAATATAATTAATGGTTTTTTAAAACGCGATTTATTTCTGCATATTAATTTTATTCAAAAACCTTGATTACATTTTAAGGTTTTTTTTCGTATGCAAAAAAATACGTATTTTTTATAATATTTTTTAATTTTACTAATTAAATTCTAATTATACGTAATTTTTTCTAATATAAAATATTAATTATTTTAAATTGAAATCAAACTTGCATTCTTTAAAACTTACAAACGATTTCTACAATTAGAGAAATGGATATTTGCATTACTCTGAATGACAATTATTGTACTTATTGGAATTCTGGAAATAAATTTAAAATAGAGCTAAAGACGACTGTGGCTTTGCACATGAGTATTACTTGCTCATTGAATGTGAACTTAACTATGAATTTTACACAAAAACTTTGCTTGGGTATAATCTGTTTTGTTTGGAAAATTCGACAATAATTTATTTTTGTGGTAAAATGATACCAATTTTGAATTTCCAAACTAATAATTATACATATATAGCTCTTAAAACATTGAAATCATGGCTGAATAAAAACGATTTAGCCGCAGTCTTTTTGGATTGTCACCAATAGCGGCCTAACCATGAATTTTGGAAAATTGTTGAAGTATATTAATTCAAAGTCGCTATAAAAAGATAGCAATCACGTTTTTCTAAATCAAATAATTACAAAGATATTTAAGTATTAGAATTATGATAGAATAATTACGATTTTGTAGCATTTTTTTTTCAAATTTTTACCAGTATCTCTTTAACCTTGCGATTGTCATTTTAAAGCAAATATAATCTTATATAAAAAAAGTTACGGGTAACAATTTTCCAAAAGCTGGATGGTTAAGAAGTTATTGATAAAAATCTGAATAAAATGCGAAATAAATTATTCGGCTGCCATAGAAATATCATTTTAAATATTTGACTTAAAAAGTATAATTGATCTCATTTTATAAAAAAATTAAATTTATTTTCCATTGAAAAGGTAACTACATATAATTTTCCAAATTTGATTGTTTGAAAAAATCCGACAAAAACTGCCATTTTCGGCTGCCATTTTGTGAGGATAGTATCCCGAGGGTTGCAATCCGTATTTAGATTCACATTAATGGTCAAAAACTTATATTCAAAAACCTGTACTATTCCATTTATTCTGAATTCAATATACGATTTGTCTGGGCTAATATACCCCATGCTTCACATTTTTAATTAAATGTTCCTTTCCAGTAATAATTGCAATCGAATTTATATGCATTACAAAAATATTTTTCCTATCCTATTAAAATCCAAAATTAACTGTTTAAAACATAGCAAATCTTAACATTAAATTTTCCTTGAATTGTTCACACATAACGCACACAAAACTTAAAATTTAGCACTTTTTAATACGGCTCTATGACAAAATAAATAAAATCGATTTTATTCGAAACTATCACAATCGCGGAAAGTGCAAGTCCAATAAATGTCAAATGAAAATTTCAATTTCGCCCATAAATGATCTCGTCTTTCTAAACACATTATCTAAGCATACTAAAAATCTACTTGATATTACTTCGAACAAGTTTAAATATTCTTCTTCTAAACTCAAAACAGCAATCCAAACTTTTAAAATAATCTTTATATGGAAAAGGATAAGATTCGAGCATTGGGGATGACAAAAATCGTTCTGCATTGTATGATTAATTGTGATGGTAAACTAAACAAACTATACGAACTTAAACTCATTCTCTTTGTCTTAAATTCGTTAAGAAAGTTTTTTCGTTTTTGAGTTATCTTGGTGACCGATTGATGGATAATCGGACTCACGGACAGGCGGACATGTGGAATTCAATATATAAGGTTATATATATATATATATATATATATATATATATATATATATATATATATATATATATATATATATATATATATATATATATATATATATATATATATATATATGTATATGTTGAGTATATCTAAATTGTGTGGCTTAAACTACATGTATTTGATACATATTTGTATATCTAACCACATTATTTGAGAAACGACCGTTTTCATTTAAAACTACATTTAAAAAATATACATATATAGAAAACTAGTTCATGTCTCATACGAATTGTTTTGCACAATTAAATACAACACTGAAAAACTTTGTAAAAATTGAGATAAGAGTATCATTTCATTGTATAGTATTATTCTAAATGTTGTACTAAACCACAAATGACCTCATCTCTTTCTAAACGAATTATTTTAATTTTATATAATAGTTTTAGAAGATGTTTGGCATACACTTTAAAATTCTTCACTTTTAAACTTCCATTAAAATATTTCAAATAAGTATTAAAATAAATTTGTATTTTTATTGTTATTTTTACATCACGAAGGCTTGGGAAAAATTAGTCTATGAACCTATTGTGTTGATTGGCACTTTATTTTTGTATTGCATAACTATTTAAAGACGGTGATATTGTACTCAAGGCAAAGCAAACAATAAACATTACTTTCTTGTTAATCTCTCTTTGCAAAGTTCATACGCTTGACTTAAGTGGTTACATAGTGGGACTTCACACTATAGAAACCACTTAAAAGTTTAGATAAATAAAACATTATTTCTTCAATCAATACATTCTACACTATGAGTTTTAATATTTTGAAATTCAAAAATCCAAATTTTTAGTTTCGACAGTCCAATTATGTTAGTTGCTTAACACTTTTCTATGGCTAAAAATAATAGCAAAAAACATCCAAAATATTTTATATTAGCTTTTACAAATAATACTTACGAATATTGTTACGAATAGTGGAATGCTTAACAATTACTTAGAAAACATGGATATACTAGGTCGGGTGTATATTTAAATGCAAGTAACGAAGTGAGTAACACTAATCGAAAGATTTAAGTACTCGCAACTAGTAAGCTTGGAAATTTTAATAATTAAAATCAATCACATTAATTTTTTTTTCATTTGTTTATTTACCCACACAAGAAAGTCTCGCGACAAGCTTTTCTATTATATAAATTGTGTAATAACGTTATAAGCTGATGGTAAAAGTTAATTATTTTCTTCTTAATGGATTCAAAACAAGACTTAAGACATAAAACACAATTTTACGTAAATTTTTTTACTCTTAAGGTATCGTTGAGCAACAGAGTTTATTCAGCATTTTATTATTTTTTTTAACTCGCATTCGTATTCTCAGTAAGTCCTTTCATTTGGTACCCATATTGTAGGTAAGCATTCAAAACTTATTCCACCTTATTGGATTAAGAGTAACGTCACTTTTTTTTCGTTTTTCTCCCCGCAAACCTTTACATTTGATACCCATTAATATTGTTGGAGTGTTTTAAAAATAACTAGTTCATCATCTTGTGTGTGTTACCATGTTTGATTTTGATTGACGTCACACAGTTAACCTTCCGTTGCCATGCAAACTGAACGCGTATACAATTTCAGCTCAATCGGTTGAAAATATCTGCTTCAAAATTGAGTTCAAGATCTAGCCGAATAAACATATATTGCAAGTTAAATAACAACTATAAATATTAATTGAATTAGTAAAAGTATATCTTGCGTTGAATGAGGTAAGAAGTCATGAAGGAAGGTATTTCAATAGAAGGGCAATGATTAAAAATGAACAAGCCAACGGTAAGCTCAAACTTTTTGCAATTAGGTTTTTACCTAAGAATATGGTTGATTATTGTCTAAAATTATCACTGAACTACATAATTCACGGAAGTTTTTATTGAATTCTCCTTTACACTATAAGTTCTTCCTTGAACCAGTTCTTAGTGTATTGTACATACTAAAATATAGAATATTATACGATTTGTATAAATTTATCTATCTTTGTATGTAATACTTATTTCTTATACTTTTCAAACTTGGAGAACATCTGTGTTTGCAGCCAAATGTAATAATTGGTCTTGTGTTTTTCATTTTTGGAGGAAATCCAAATCTTATTATGATTGTAGTGGTTAATATTGTTATATTAAAAAAAATTTAAATATTTACATAAATATACTGTATATTTTAAAAAGTTTTTGTAGTCTACTACAAAATGCCCAATAAATTAAAGACGAACACGACTTACAAAATATCATCCATAAGTGGTAACTAATCGCTTCTCTTGAAAATATTCCGTAATCATTACCTTAGTTGCGATATACTTTAGATTAACCCAGCAACACTTTGTATTTATACAAAGAAAGCATCTGTTTGAAAAAATTTTGTAAAGCTATAAGCACTTTTGTGTAAAAATTTATCAATCTGCCAACATTTCAAGTCTATTCATCGACTTTTCGAGGTTTGAGGCTACTAAATATATATAAAGATTTGAAGTTACATAATTTTCGTCTAAAGCAAGTTTCTATGAACACAAATAAACATTATTTCGAAGTTTAATATAAATATTGTTAAAATCTTAATATAAAGCATAAAATAAACTTTAATATGGTGGCGTGCACTGGCCAATTTGAAAAATCAATCAAAAGGGTACAAAAAAACTATTAATAGAGCTCAAAATTGTTCAGTAGTATTTTTTATAATATTGCTTTATGTCATATAGGATTTAATTCATATTGAGGCATATGAGTATAAGGATATTGCGTAAGAATTGTTGACTAGAACTGGGTAAAACTTCCCGACTTCAGAACATGTATTTTGAAGAAACGAAAACAGAAATCCTTCAGTTTTGCCCTGATTAGAGGTCTCCGTATTTTGACAGCCCCATGATTTCTCTGCAGTCCATATATAATGAAAATAAGCGATAATTTGTACAAAGAATGTTTCTTTTTGGATTAAATTATAGGCATCAAGGTACAATATTAAGCAATTTTTCTACTTTACCAAAATAGCCATTACGAACATCTTTTAAAAAACATATTGTATATAGGTTTATTTGTATATTCTTTATATATTATATGAAAGCCGCTCCGTTTGATTAATCAAAATGTCAATGTTGACAAAGTTAATCAACATGGGAAAAAAACTTTTTGTATTGACTTTATTGAAATAAAAAATATACATCATAATGAGTAAGAAGATATTTATTTTTATTTCATCACTCATTTAAAAGTTTGTCCGTGAAGGATGCGATCTACAGAAAATGACTTTCTGATTAAGTAATCTATCAGATCTATCAGATTCGTATAAAATGTTTCTTCACTGATTATCAATGCAATACCAAAACTATTAATTCTAGATAGTTGAAATTCGAAATATAGGTTTATTTTCCAATATATAAAACATATGCTTAGAAGTTTTAAGTTAAAGTAGGGTGGATTTTAAATGACGGTCTTTGTCCGTTGTTAGACAAAACTAGAAAAAAAAGTGCGTTACTAGAAAATAGCTTAAAACTCCTCCGATTTTTATTTTTATTTTTATTTTTTTTCAAATGCTACTAGTTGGTGATTGTTATCAAATCGGTAAAACAGGAAGTTTTAAAACAAAAATTTACCATGAGGTTTTAATTTTTTTAGGTATCTGAGATTCAAAATAGCAGTTTTTGTTTTTAAAATTCAAATATATTATCAATTTGTCATGAATATCTGAAACAGCTCATTAAATTCAGCTCGTTTTCTTACACAAGAAAAAGTAGTAGTTCACGTTCACATAACATCCGTTCACACGTTCTTTTATACCCGGTTAGGACATTGTATAAGAGCAACGTTTAAATCTTTTTGTGGCAGTGCATATGAGCTGTTTGTGTGTGTGTATAGTAATATGAGTAAAGTCATAACTGCGGATAAGCAATAGTAGCCAGTAGTGGTTAGTATGCTCTATTTGGTTCCTTATAAGTGCAACACTTTTTGGCCCGCTATATTAACGTGTAATGTCTAAATCTGTTTATATGACCGTGAATAAACCCTCATAATTAAACTTATAAGTGATTCTTTCAAAACGATAATTTTTAAAACATTCCATTTCGATCACACATATTCATATTTAGATCTTGTTGGCATAAATATTTATAGTTATATTTCAATTTTCGGAATGAAAACCAGAAAGTTAAAAAAAAAAAAAGTAATTTTACTTTAAAAACAAAATATTTTATCTTTTTATGTACGTTTATAATTATGATTTACATTAATGTTTGGTATAGACGATAGGAAAAATATGTTATGCGTTTACATTCTAATAAAACAAATCGTAATGGATACTACTAACTTTCTTACAAGAAAATTGCATAGTTTATTAAAATTGAAAGTAAATAATGTTTTTTAAAAAACAAGCTTTTATAAAATAAATACGCAAAAAAGAAAATTTAAATTCTTACTTTTAAACTTTTACTATCAATTTGATGACGTCATTACACAAATTTTTTCCGATATTTAAGTACACGCATTTACTAGTTTGAAAATAATAATAATGAATTCATAATACATAAAATATATAAAGTTATTTAATTTATTTATATAAGTAAATCTCGCTACAGGGTTTTATACCGTATAAATAGCGTTAGTAAGTGATAGTAACAGTTTTAAAGTAAAAGTTTATTTTTTTCTTTTTAGCCGCATTTAAATTGCTTGTTTTTTAAATCGGTTTGTTTAACAGTGTTTCATAACATTTAGTTATAATTGAAGATATCTGCTTCAAAATAGAGTATCATATTGATTTTAGAGTGCTATCACCTTAGTGTCGAGTTATTTTTATGAAGCCCTTTCATTAGATAACCTTACTGTCGGAGAGGCTAATCCGCCGTCTTGGGGCTGCTGCCATGTTGAATTTAGAATGACTTCACATGTATACAACGTGTATACAAAATTTCAGCAGTATTTGAAGTGGAATTCTGGCAATTTTAAACAGTTGATTTAAAATATTTCAAAAAAAAAAAAAGATCTTTACAAATAAGCTTTTTTTGTATTTGAACTTTTCTTATATCTCTAATAAATTCTATAAAAATTTAATCGCTGCGATTGTATATGAACACCTACCTCAATAGTTCAATAGTTTAGATTCACTGCTTTCGTTCCGAAACTAATTGTCTAACAAAAATTTGACATGTGGATTCACACACACACACACACGCGCGCGCTCACTTTTTGAAATATCACGAACAGTAAATTAGATGACTTCGTAACATTAACGTGTAACGTCATTCGTGTGTTTTATTTTCGGGGTGATTTCAATGCCTTCCATTATAAGGAAGTTATTAAAATTGTGTTTCATTAACAAAGTAAATATGTTCTGTTTATAAAATGTATTTATTTGATTTTGATTTTATATTTTTAATTAACAACTTCAAAAAATAATTAGTAACTTCAAAGTAAAATCGATTTCACAGCATGTTTGAAATTAAAACATTACTTGGATAATATTCCTTCGCGTTTTGGCGAAAGTTATCTCCAAATAATTAAGCATAATTATGATTATAGAAATATGTGTATGCTTATTAGTTCAAATAGAAGCGGAGAGCTAATCTTGAATAGACAACATACTTATACAAAAGATATACTTTAAATTTGACTCGTTTGACTCCATAAAATTCAAAAATTCGATAACTATCCCGTTATTGAATTTTAATCAGTTTATTATTTAAAAGAGTCTGAAGTGACCGCTTTTGAACTAAAAATTTGAGTATTTTTTTCAATTTAGCTATAAATAATGAGTATTAGAAAATATTCTTGTTTTGCAAGACTTTGTTAAACAAGGAATTTCAATGAAATGTAACAAATATTTTCATTTACTATTGAAAATTCTTTTACTTGACACTAATTGTTGTCTTAAAAAATTATGTGTACAAAATTATATTTTTAAGTGAAAATTCGATCAAAAATCGGAATCATATTATGGAAATTGATAGGCTTCTCGAATGCATTAATCCAATAGCTAGTATCATTGATCACAGTATCAAAATTCAATGTCCCAACTCTTAAACTATAAAAAATACAATAATAATTTTATGAAAAAAAATGTATGAATTTCAAAACAAACAACTGTTGTTTGAGCAAAATTTTATAACATACTAGCGGCCCGGTACGTGCTTCGCTACGTATAATTGAAATAATAAAAACATTTAATTGGAACATCAAATTCATTTATTCAAACAATAAAATATTTTATTAATTGCTATCTATTTTAAAGCTTAATGCAAAACATTTGGATAAATAATGTTTTTTGTTGTTCCATTTTGACCATGAATAAACAAACGGCTGGGTATACCGACTCTGGAACAGGCAACATAAAGTTGGCCATGTGAAAAACATGACTCCTGCAAATTCACACCACAAACGTAAAGTGTTTGCCCTTGCACCTTGTTAATGGGCGCAAATGATAAACGCACAGGGTATTGTAATCGTTTGAACTCAAATGGCATATCAGTTGTAATCATACGGATACGCGGTATCAAAAAAACTTCTGCTTTTCATTCAGCAGTTTAGATCGTAGCTTCAATCTAATTTGGCAATATTTTTTTCACTGCCAATCTAAGCCCGCTACACGGGTATTTTGGTTGATTAATATTTCGCAATAATATAATCAAAGAACCAACTTTCAGATTCAAGCAATACGATGGCATACCACCAGTTCCAATGAATTTAAAAATTCAATTGGATAATTTATTGCCTCATGTTGATTCATAACACTGTCAATTGATTTATATGTCGTGACTACACCTGGCAGTTTCGGTTGAATTTGAAAATTAATGACATTGATATGAATTATCTTCGATACTAAAATGGCGCGTTCTGCCAACCAATCATGATTTCTCTAATTCGAAAGAATGTTTGGAAAAACAAATTCAATCAATTCATCTATCGATTGCGCAATTGTACAAAAATTGTTCGGTACAGTGATCAATCCTTGTCGATTTTTATTTTGCCATCACCAATTTCTAACAATTATTTTGAAAACTTTTGCAGCTGGATCATTTTGTAGGAAACTTCAAACAATGAACTTCAAACAGGGATTTATTTCATCATCCGCAGTTGATCGAGGAATAACAGGCAATGTTTGACGATGTAATATCAATTTAAAAACGCCATTAACAAAATGATAAGCTATTTATTGAATTCATTTCTTACAAAAAATGTGATAAATGAAGAACCGCTTGGCCGATTTTGTGCAAACTTCACATAAACAATCTGCTAAATATTCCGAACAAAGCCTAAATATTTGGATAGGTGAACCCGTTCTTGAGTTATAAAATTTCAATTTCAATATGAGTTCACCGCCTGTATACTTTTTCTGAGCAATTTAAAAATTACCTTAGAAAATCAATAGTAGGCAATAAGAATATCCTTTTATATTCTCTTAAAAACTCATAAATCGTTCAAAATACAAAACTTACAAATATTTATTGCTTCTAAGATAATAGGCAATAATAATATCCTTTTATATTCTTTTAAAAACTCATAAATCGTTCAAAAACTGCTGTGTAATTTTTCACATTTTAATAAATGATATTACATCGTTTACATGTGGATGCATTTCTACCCTTAGGGGAAGAATTTCAAATCCTTTCTTATCGGATTCCCGGTATTTGGTGTGCACCCGATAAATTATATCCACCCGGTATTTACCTGGGGTACACCGGGGACCGCGTTCACCCAATAATTTTCGCTGTGGTACACATACACTTAATGAAAGGTATATGGACCTCCTGAACCAAGAATGATTCCGGTAATACTTGAACAATGCGATATGCACACTTTATATAGTTGACAGTTCGTCAAACTGCTAGTGAGAAGAGATAAAGAAGTTTTATTTTGAATAGATAAAGAAGTTTTATTTTGAATTACAAAATTATATTTTGGTTTCTATGGAAATGATGATTTGTAATATGTGAGAAAAAAATAGACAAAATATGTTTGACAGCTAGGAACATTTTGTATTCGAAAACCGCAAGACCCCTTGTGGGTGGATTTTCGAAAAATCCGTTCTTAGCTGACCTCTACTCGGCAAAAGGAATATTCCTGCCTAATTTCAAGTCTCTAGGTCTTATAGTTCCAGAGATATCGTGATGAGTGACTATATCTATAGAAAGTCTCCTATATATATATAGAAGATAATAACAATACATTGGATATTTAGAGTATTTGATAAATGCTAATAATTAAAACGATATCAAATTGATAGTTTATCATAAATCGAGTATCAAAAGAATAAATTAGTTGTTATCTTCACTTATTTTTCATATATTTTTGAAGATTGATTGAAATTATTACATTATAAAAGACATTCCGCATAAAACATATTCAAAAAATTCAAAAAAGACATATTTTCTTTTCATACATTTAATGAACAATAAATTACAGACGACATACAAATGAACACAGAATCATAAAATAGCTCACGATTAAATGAATAATGTCGGAACTACCCACTCGAAATTGTAGACAAGTAACAGATAATCAATTTGAAGTTGATATTATTCGTTTACTCTGTAAAAATCCTAATGTACTAATTTTCTTACAAGATATTTTTCTAACATAGATAAAAGAACAAAGATTGGGGAGAGCTCTATAACTACCGTTTGCTTGATGCTACTGGTGTTATTGCCTCTTATTATGTGAGTTATCACAGATTAAACAGAATAAATGCTCTAATAAAAAAAAAACTTATTTTTCAAGTTTATACAAAGTGCTTGAAAAGTGACACTAAATTAAAAGTGGTATAATTTAGAAATTTAATTATTAATCTACGTAGAATTCAGATAACTGTTTAAATAAAAATCTCATTTGAAAGGCAAGATTAACCTCCAGTGCATTTATTCTTAAAAGGAAAATTTAGTGAGTTCCAATTTAATTTATTTCATAGGAACAAAATATTTTATTGCAGATTCAGATTTTTTTTATGTATATTTCAGGTCGAAGCAAAAGTTACCAGATATATATTTAATAACTGTTTATATAAGCTTTTTAAGAAAGCATCCATCAAAGCTCAAGATCGATTTCATTATTTGTAAAAATGCAGTTAACGAAATAATGAATACCTTTCTTACTCATAGATATGAAGCTGATGTTCATTTCTTTTTTAGTCTAAGCAATTTTTGTTTTAAACATTAAATTATCGAAATGATTTAACTTTTGTCTGAAAGATTGTTTCGATTCAAAATTTTTGTATTATTTTTTAATGGCTCAAAATATTCATTCCAGAAATGAATCCATACAGTTTATATAAAATCCATTTTTGTCATCACGATATCATAACGATACCTGAAAATAATACACACATAACCATGAATACGAGTATCGTGCTGATATCTTTAAATGAGCAATTCTTGTATATATATAAATATATATAATTGGAATCTCTGAGTCGGCTCCAACGATTTTCTTGAAATTTAGTATATAGGGGGTTTTGCGGGCTATAAATCGATCTAGCTAGGAATCATTTTTCGAAAATGTCATTTTATTGGTGTTTTATCGATAATCAACGCGTTCGAGTAGTCTCAAATGAAAATTATGACTCTTCCTGACATCTATTGGCGAATAATAATACTATTTTTTGTGAGCAACTAATTGCTTTAACGACACAACAGCAGGTATCGTTGTTAAGTAACACAAAGTCAATGAGTGTTTGCAACACAATTTAAAAAAAAAATTGTGTGAATGAAATTCTTTAATTTGTTAAAAATAAAGCTTATAACGTTATCAGAAACATAGTTATAATACACGCAGGAAAAAATCCATTTCTATTTAGTTAATGTTTGTATTATTTGCTTACTCAAGAATTCTTAATTGTTCAAAAATTAGTTGTTAAAATTTCCACTTGTTGAAAAAACCGAAAGTAGAGTTTATGATGTACTTGATAAGTACTAAATTTTCTAAATTTAGTTTTTAGTTTAAAGTACTAAATTTTTTTAAAGTCTCTATGAGCAATAATTACCAAAACCATGTAAAAATCACTTCTGTGAGGTCTAACTTCAATATTCCCTTTACCGAAATATAAGATGAAAAGCAATTTTCAAACGCACTTTTTCAGCAGCCTATTCAAAGAAACAAGTAAAAAAACCTTTTTTATATAAGTTGCAGTTATAAAATTTTCAACTAAAAATTTAGTTTTATTATATTGCATTGAGATTTTGAGATAATTTATGCTATACATACACACCATTGAAGACTTAGAAAAACATACTTTTGTAAAACATTGTATAATCCTCCCTTTCTATAATTCACTGGTTACGACTTGTGTGCGTTTTTATTGTACAAACGACTGAAATATTTTTTTAAATGGAGAACGGATGGATCTTAACATGAATTGATATCCATTCAGCGAACATATTATATAGAACTCTCTAAATGATTCTACAAAAGCTTTTCATATTCATCTTTTATGTTATATCCCAGTATGTATTATTTTTGAAATATATAGAATTCAAAAATAGTCAATTATTACTTCCGGTACGGTTTTACGTATAATATTATTATTCGTTTACTACTTATGTTTTATACCGAATCGTTTAAAATTGGGATAAATTAGCAAATATAAGTTAGAAAAGGACCTTTTTTAAATTTTCTAATTTTCTCCTTCAATATATACCTACTATAGTTTAAAAAATTGGAGTAATGGTATGGCTGTATTTTTTCAATGTTGGATGGATCATAGTATCCGAAGTACAAAAAGAGTAAGGTAAAAAAAAGTTTCAAATAAAAGTTGCAGAGCATAAAATTTATATAAAAGAGATTCTTTGCCTTTTTTGGTTGTTATGAAAAACTAATGGCGACAATAGATGACCCTCTCGCAATTATTGGATAAATGTATATTTAAGAAAATGTAACTTATGGTGTAAACAATGGTTAATAAAGCGAAATGAATATTCGCATACAATTTTAATAAGTGAATTGCAACCTACCCCAAGAGACTATAATAATTATTTGTGGATGAATATAAATACCTACTTGCACATCTTTCTTACACCTCATGAAAGGTCGACAGCAACCTTATGATTTTAAACTAAAAACTGTATAGTTTGTCTATACATGAATCAATTTATTTGTACAGCTTTAGTCAATTGATATTTTCTATTTATTTTCGATCAACTGTTAAAAACAAGGTGTTAAAACCAAATGTTAAAAACAAGGTCATATTTACCTGCTTACGAATGATTTATCCGTACAGACAAACTGTTCAGTCGAATCGCATAGTTTTAACTGATCATGTGTAGCAGGCTTAATGCGTGGAGTGTTTATTTTTACCATACCTTTGTAAATTTATGTTGTGCATAAAAGTAAAAAATTTTGTTTAAATATGTGCAGTTTTTGTAATATTAATATAACACATTCAAAACCATTTCGTCAAATGGTCAGGTAGTAGCCGCGTATGGACAAATGGTTTTTCATGTATTATTCAACTTCCATGCTGTTAAAATGACTTAAAATGCATATACGTCAATTTTAAGCTTCTATATCCAATTGAGAATTTCAAGAACTCCAAGAAAATAAAATTTTCAATGGAAATACTAATGTTATACTACATATAAGTTCGCCACTTTAAAAATTTAGAGGGATATAAATATATATATCTATGTAGTCACGCTATAAAATCGAGAATGGCTGGACCGATTTGGCTAATTTTGGTCTTGGAATATTCGTGAAAGTTCAGGGAAGGTTTTAACGGTGAAACATAAATAATAAGTAAAGGAAAATACTATAAACGCCATTTTAATTTTCGAATACAAAATGTTCCTAGCTGTGAAACATATTTTGTGTTTTTTTTTTCTCACATTTTACAAATCATCATTTCCATAGAAACGAAAATCTAATTTTGAAATTCAAAATAAAACTTCTTTATCTCATCTCACTAGCAGTATGACGAACTGTCAACTGTATAAAGTGTGCATATCACATTGTTCAAGTATTACCGGAATCACTCTTGGTTCAGGAAGTCCATATACCTTTCATCAACTGTATGTGTACCAAAAATTATCGGGTGAACGCGGTCCCTGTGGAACCCCAGCAAATACCAGGTAAATACCGGGTGCATATAATGTACCGAGTGCACACTAAATACCGGGAATCCGATAAGAAAGGATTTTAAATTCTTCTCCTAAGGGAAGAATTGCATCCTTATGTAAACGATGTAATATTATTTATTAAAATGTGAAAAATAACACAGCAACGCGTAAACCGGGTGGGTATGCTTCAAAATATAAATTAATATCATAATTTATTCTGATTTGCCGCAGCTTCATTATTAAGTTATAGACAGTTGAGAATATGTTAATATATTTAGGAGATATTGATGTTGATTAGAAATAATTTATATACAAAACAATGTTTACCCGGGTCTGCTATTCAAAATAGAATTTATTTATCTCTTCTTTTCTATATTAGTGGTTCTGGACTTCCTTTTACTATTCTTCATCAAGTATATGAGAACCTCAGCACAATATACACGAATTGTGACATCGTGTGTGATGTGTCCCACATCAAACACGAGTGTATATTTAAATATTTCGTGTCACGGGTATCCCACACCAAATAGTGGGTTACACATCAAATACCGGGCATCCCATGAGAAAAGATTTTCTGAAATTCTACCCCTAATGGGATGAAAAGCAGAGGCAAAGTTTGTATGGGACAACGGAATTTCTTCGTCCAATCAGCTTCAAATTTTGCATGCAATCGATGTAATATCAATTGTCACTGCAACGTGTCCGGGTATGCTTTAAAATATATATTAATATCATTATTTATTCTAATTTGCCTTAGCTTTCAGTATTAAGAAAAACAGGAAATTTGTTAAGAATATGTTATTATACTTAGAAAATGTTGAAGTTAATTAGAAATATGTGGCAAAACGACGTTTGCCGGTCCAGCTAGTATATATATATATATATATATATATATATATATATATATATATATATATATATATATATATATATATATATACATATATATATATATATATATATATATATATATATATATATATATATATATATATATATATATATATATATATATATATATATATATTTAAAAGTCATAAAAATAATATGTAACCTATTTTATGTTTTGTACTTAATTAACATAATTCTTGTTGATTTGATTCCAATAGTTTTACATTATTCCATTTTTGTCTGTGAAGAAGCATGTAAGGATAATATTAGTTCTTCTTAAACCAGTTGAGTGTAATTATTAAAATTAGTTCAAATTATTGAGAATATCTTTCACAAGGATTATTTAGATTTAGGAGTATGAGAGAATATTGAATACTACTTGATAAAAATTTTTATTAGTCTATCTGTTTTTTATTAGCTCTCTTTGAATAACATGGGAAAATGTTCCACCAATACTTGTTTTGAATGTACGTAATATAGGTATCTTATTTATTTTAAGTCCTATTATTGACATCAATGTATTTAGAAAATTGATCAGTTTTCCTGTGTATAAATTACTATACAAGGTTTTCTCTCAAGGGCGAATTAATTTTTCCTTAATACTTTTTAATATACACGATTTAAACCAAACTATTTATTAAGAAAATACTTTAAAAAATGTACAGAAAATTTTTTAAGACTTTTTTTCCGAAAAAACGACTTAACATAATAGTTCTTTAAGTTATTTTCATTTTACAACCTGAGGAAATAAGGCCCATATATCAAATTTCATAAAAATTATCTAATTCGTAGCGAACGATTTGTCAATGAAGTGACAATAATTGCAGCGTTTTGTAACTTTTGATGAAATAAAACCGTAATTTTTAAATTTTAATTGTTATCTTAAAACAAGAACATATTGTATTAATTTCCATTGAGAATCATATTAATTAATTTTTGTCAGTTTTTTTAATGTCTAGTCATCTGGCTAAGAATGGCTTCTGTAAACATGCGATGGTCTTATCAGCCTACTTGATCTTATCTCGATAGAATAACTACAAATGGACTGGAAAAAGCCTAATGGATCTAATAAACAAAAGTAGAACAAGAACAGCACTGATAGGTTTTTAATTCTTTAAAAGACGTTTGGTCCATGATTCTCCGTTTTACCGTTTGGGTGGGTCATGTTTCTATATCGAATAAAGTTATTATTAATATATTTTACCAAAAGTTATCTGGGGGCGCTCACTTAGTTGTATAAAATTAATTTTAAAATTACATCCAAAATAATGCTAAGTTTTATAATGTTAATGAAAATCTTACATAAAATGTGATCATAGCGTTATTCAAAGAAAAAGCATCATTTTTTTAAATTTGATTTGTCTACCTAGTTTCTCTCAAAAAAAAAACAATGTTTTTTAACTGCCTAATTTAAGTACAATTCTAAGGAGTTCTGTGAAGCATAATTTAAGGAACACTAAGTTTACAAAATAAAGTATTGTTGTATTTCTTAGACTTTTACGATAAATCAAATTAATAAATTTTGTAGAAAGGTTGATTTTATCCATAAAATCTAAAAAATATAGCATTTATAGCAAATTAAATTTAAATGGGCCTTATGTGTTACATATTCGACTGAAGAAAATGTTTTATGTTCATTTATTTGAAATACAAATCAGAAATCGTAATTTTGTAGACCCTTCATGTGCATCTATTTGTAAACTTTGGAAGAATAATGTCGCAAGAACCTTCACTTTTGAACTCCTGATTTGTAGTTTTAAAGTTACCAATTTAAAATATAGTCCAATGTAAAATCGATTTTCTTTACTTAGTGTATTTTTAAAAAACATCCAAAGTTCTAAAAAATTAAACATTTTTTATCAGTAGTTTTAAAATAATAGCCATTACTTGCTTTTATTTAACGTTTCAAATATTCACAATGTGAGTGGAGTAAGTGGTTCATATATTTTTTTAAAGCACTTGATCAAAAATTGATCTAGAGTATTTTTATGAGAATTAAAATACTCTTTTTCTATAAAAAAAAATTTCAAAAGGTAAAATAATAAAGAAAAACCAGTATAAAAATGTTTTTAAAAACAACATTTTTACTAAAAAAAAAAATTAACTAAAAAAATCAAAATAAAGTTAACATTTTTCGGAAAAGAATACTTTACGATTTCCCTGATTAGTTAAAACAATTTTTAATTTATTGTTATTATAAACTTTATTTTGCAACCTTATTTGACAAAAAAGGTTGCCTTTTTATGCTGTTTCGTTAAGATAGCTACAATTCAATACTCAATAAATACATTAGTTTCACCTCTAAATACTAAAAATAATAATTTTCAATTAAATGTTTTCATTGATTAATAATGGACTTGCAAGATTATAGAAACATCCATGTACGATTTAAGCAACTAGTACCATTTTGGCAACTTCGCATTCTAAATCTTATTCGGCCCGAACTCAATGAATATAACCTTTAAATATTTATTTGAATATCTAGAATAATTTGTTTTTTACATGATTATTAAAAATTAATTAAAAAGTAAAAAAAAAGTAGGCAAATTTTCTGTTAATGGTCCTCCATGTTTTTGATTAATTGTTCTTTTCCTAAAATGACCAAATAAAGCTGAAACCAACAAGACTCATTCTTTTCCGATCTTTTTAGGTTTGTTGTTGGCTTCCAATATTTTATTTAAAAAAAATAAATATATATTTAGAATCTTTTGTAGCCAATTATTATATTTGTTACATAGATGGTCTCTAGTAGAATATATAATTTAAAATATTGATTTCGCATAAATTGTATAGGTATATAATAAAAAACAGGCTATTATAATTTATAAAATACCCACAGGTAGGAATGTATGTTATCCTATTATATAGCAATATATGTATCTACCAAACACAACATACACACAACCCCGTTGTTAGTGTAAATTATTGTGAAAAAAAAAAAGAACAGGAAATAATTTCAAAAATACTATTCAATAAAATAATAATGAAAACGGACATGCTTTGAAGGTATACCACATATTAATAGTATGTATTCTCACTAAACTTTGAATTATTGTTACATAACTTTTACTTTATCAAGATTGTCCTCATCATTTAAAACCAACTCACCAACCTGTACATCCTTTAACCACTTTTTACCACATGTAGTATAAGAGCCAATATCTAACTGTCTGTCTTACAACACTCTTCAGTAAATTTCGTATCCTTTTTAAATAACTGTCTATATGTAACTGAAAATGAAACAATTACAAATTTGTATTTCCATTCCAAGCGTTGTTTGATCATTTGGTTTACAATAGTCATTTAAACAATTGAATTTTCATTAAAAAAAAAAGAAAACGTTTTAATAAAATTAATAATAAATTTTGATAAATTTTGACCATCCTGCCCAAAAAACGAGCAAAAAAATGAAACTAATTACCTAATTTGCTTACAAATCGAAAAGTTACTCATTTACTCACTGATTGAACGGATAAATTAAACTTTCAAAGGAGTCAGAGGTTCGTTCAGAAAACTAGGTCTTGTTTGGAATGACTTAATAACATGTCTTTTACTTTTTCGTCGCTTTATTAATTTTTATTTAAGATACTTTAGTAACACCTTTTATTTCAAAACATTTCATATTGTAATAAATGAACAAAAATTCATTTTCACAATTGAAATTGATGCCATATAACTGCACTGTTGAATTAATCGAACTATTTATGCCAGTGGGATTCAAGATGGAGGAAGGATCCTAACGATAGCACATACATTCAAGTCTGTCGTAGCATTTTAATGTTAAATAAAGAAACCAACAAACCCTTCATACATCCACGAATCCTGAAAGTGAAAATATTACATACAATGTTTCTTGGGCACTCATATAAAAGCATGTTTGAAAAGCAACTCAAAATTAACAAAATAAAGAGTTATTTTTAGATCACGTTCATTCATTTATTTTAAATATACTACAGCCTTATTATGGCCAACTAATTTTGTTTCTTAAGTGTATATTTTTTTGATATGTAAATTTAAAACTTTCAATCGAGTTTTCCCTACTTTTGACACATCAACAACTGCAAATTTTGAATAATTATCAATTCGGGAACTGAATATCATTTTTATTCTCACTATCTCGCTAAATTTATAAATATTTTCTGCACCAAAAAAAGGCTTTCAAAATTTCAATGGCCACTTAAATACCAATAAATAAAGCAATGACAGTATCTATACCCAAGAAAATCTTGATAAAAAAAACTTTTTACTTACTTTATATATTATAGTTAGTGAGAACAGATATATCATCAATGGGTGCCAAGTACTAAACATCCCCTTACATCCAAACATTGTTTTAAGCTGGTTATGTGTTTAATGCTTGAAATTTGTAAACAAACTAGCCGTTGGATTATTCACTTTAATCCGAAAATTTCTAAAAATTTCGTTAATTGCCCAACGCTATGCTCCCAGACTATAACCATTTGGATGATGTAGTAAAACCTCAATACATATGTAGGTTTATAACATTTAACTATGTCGACCACTGATTTCCGAACCATATTTTCCGAATCTAATTCTAGTATATATGAATGCAATTCAAAGTTTTAATATTACAATTTATAGATGCTTTGAATATTACAGGAAATGTATAAAATACCCCTCGATATCTCTGGTGGTGTTTTAATATTATATTATTATTATTATTATTATTATTATTATTACCGTTATTATATAATGGTTTACATATAGAAAAAGAAGCGTTTAGTTTATGGCTTTTACATTATTTTATTTTATTATTTTATTGCTACTTGTATAATATCCTTTTTCTCTTATTTCAGTTTCAGTTTCATTTTGATTAATTTTTGTTTCCTGATCAAAATCGAATGTATTTATTTCAAAATTAAAAATCCATAAAAACAATAACATAATTTTTTAATGAAATAAAATCGTTAAACATGCACTACGTTCGTAGTGCAATCGATACCTGTATGTACATACGAACTTGCAGGAATTTAGACTGTTTATTTAGACTGGAGATTACGGGTTCGAATCCAGGCAGCGGTAGTTTGATCATTTATTGGTTTTAAAAAGATGGAGCGGTAAGGTTAGTTTTATCCCACTGTCGTTGCTTGGACAAGAACGAAAAACCAGCTTCACCAACAACATAAAAACAATATAATTCTCACCTTGTACTAGAAGGCATCTTTTTCTTCAGTGATTGAAATGGGATGGTTTTAAATTTATCACAGAAATGATGCATTGTTATATATATACTAGCTGGCCCGGCAAACGTCGTTTTGCCACATATTTCTAATTAACTTCAACATTTTCTAAGTATAATAACATATTCTTAACAACTTTCCAGTATTTCTTAAGGCTGAAAGCTAAGGCAAATTAGAATAAATAATGATATTAATATATATTTTAAAGCATACCCGGACACGTTGTGGTGACAATTGATATTACATCGATTGCATGCAAAATTTGAAGCAGATTGGACGAAGGAATTCCGTTGTCCCATACAAACTTTGCCTCTGCTTTTCATCCCAATAGGGGTAGAATTTCAGAAAATCTTTTCTTATGGGATGCCCGGTATTTGATGTTTAACCCACTATTTGGTGTGGGATACCCGTGACACGAAATATTTATATATACACTCGTGTTTGATGTGGGACACCCGGTACCTCGTGCACCCACAATTCGTGTATATTGTACTGTGGTTCTCATATACTTGATGAAAAATAGTAAAAGGAAGTCCAGAACCACTAATATAGAAAAGAAGAGATAAATAAATTCTATTTTGAATAGCTGACCCGGGTAAACATTGTTTTGTTATTTATATAAATTATTTCTAATCAACATCAATATCTCCTAAATATAATAACATATTCTCAACTGTCTATAACTAAATAATGAAACTGCGGCATATCAAAATAAATTATGATATTAATTTATATTTTGAAGCATACCCACCCGGTTTACGCGTTGCTGTGTTATTTTTCACATTTTAATAAATGATATTACATCGTTTACATGAGGATGCGATTCTACCCTTAGGGAAAGAATTTCAAATCCTTTCTAATCGGATTCCCGGTTTTTAGTGTGCACCCAGTACATTATATGCACCCGGTATTTACCTGGTATTTGCTGGGGTACACCCGGGACCGCGTTAACCCGATAATTTTTGGTGTGGTACACATACACTTGATGAAAGGTATATGGACCTCCTGAACCAAGAATGGCTCCGGCAATACTTGAACAATGCGATATGCACACTTTATATAGTTGACAGTTCGTCATACTGCTAGTGAGAAGAGATAAAGAAGTTTTATTTTGAATAGATAAAGAAGTTTTATTTTGAATTTCAAAATTATATTTTGGTTTCTATGGAAATGATGATTTGTAACATGTGAGAAAAAAAAAGACAAAATATGTTTCACAGCTAGGAACATTTTGTATTCGAAAATTAAATTGTCGTTTATAGTATTTTCCTTTACTTATTATTTATGTTTCTCACCGTTAAAACCTTCCCTGAACTTTCACGAATATTTCAAGACCAAAATTAGCCAAATCGGTCCAGCCATTCTCGAGTTATGCGCTTACCAACACATTTAGCAATTCATTTTTATATATAAGATTATTTAAAATAATACATATTTAAAATATATATATATATATAGATATATAGATATATAGATATATAGATATGTAGATATATAGATATATATATATATATATATATATATCTCATCATTAGCGAGTAGTGTATAACCGTCGCTTTTTTTGTGATCGTAATACATTCATATAATTACAATTCCTGAGGACTGCATGTTATAAATTAAGGATATATACTTTTTCTTTAAAATTTAAAATGATAATATATTGAAGTGATAATATCGTTTACGAAGATGTATGTTTATAACTGGACTACATAAAAATATTCCAATATAAATCTTTTTCAAAAATTTTCTTTTTTAAAAGTATAGTAAAGGGCATAATAATGTCTGCAAAACTGTTGAATAAGAAAAATTTTCTCTCTACTCTCGCCCATTTGCTTCCATATACAACACTCGATATTTTGACACCAAATTATTGTATTCCTACTCAATATTTTTTTAACGACCATTTTGCGGTTCATTATCTCACTTTCTCACAGTAGTCGTTATCTCATTATTGGTTACATTCAGCTGATACGTTTTATCAGTGATGTATGAATACTTATTGTTTTAGAAATAGTTTCTAAAACAATAATTTCTCTATTTTGACGCTTGACATATGGGCTATGTAAATTATACAGTTTTATGAACTATTAGGTTAGAAATTATGTTCACTTAACGAAATTCGATAGGTGATCGTATCTCGAAAACCGATCACTAACATGGCACCTGGCTAGTAATAATTATTACTGTTCATTCAGTTTTTTTTAACATTCGTCAGAAAATAATAGAACAAGTTCTGATGGACCATTGATCGAATATATATTCTGAATGCAACCATTTTAATTGAAATAAGATTATCAATATATTTCAGCAAGCATCTGTTAATAACTTAACGTTTATTTATTTTTTATTAATTTTTTAATTTCAATAAAATGTCAATAATCGTAATAATGAAGACTTCCATAATAATAATTACTTATTTAATGAGTGCTGATGTTACGGTAACATGGCAATATATGCACCGTGCTTAGTAAGTACGTGAAAGGAAATTTTTAATTGATGCCGCACGATTAGCCAAAATTTGTAATAAAGCATTTAAATTTAGTTATTCTAGACAATAAATTTAGAGAAATTTCCTCTGTTTAATCGTATACTTTTTATTCTGTCTTTAACTACCTTTTGCTACATAGCCATTTTCCAAAAGGGATTATTATTATTTTTATACAACAAAAGTACACATTACTGATATGTGGTCACTGCTGTTGCTTAACTTTATTGATTGGTCAATCTCTGTAGTTACGTTACGTCAGTCCGGAGTCATACATCATTTCTATGATTATGTGGTATTTCGTAGCCATAGAAGCGAAATTAAAAATAATTTAATGCACGAAACCCTATGCAAACGTTCAACAGATATCACTAGAATACTTTAAAGATAGTTATTATCTAATATATTTATGTCAAATTAATAATAATATAAAAACTCTTGAATATACGAATGCTTAAACACTTTCGGAAATTTGCGATTTCAAACTAATAAATATAATATTTTTATACATTTATACTTATTAACATTTTTTTTTTTCGTTTTCAGAAACATTAACACCATTAATTTTTTGTGAACAAGCGAAGAGTGAAAATCAAATAAAATCATAATGGAAATTTCTAGTGAGTTATATAATAATGGTGAACGTTCTTGTTACAACAATACAAATAACAATCATAGTAATAAAATATTATTGTTAAATAAACCTTACCATAACAACAATCAAGGATATATTAGAAGACAACAACAACACTATAAAAATAAAAATAATAATAATCAGAACATGAGAACAACGACATCTTTGTTGAATCTGGTGCAACAACAACAACAACAACAAAAACAACAACACCAACAACAATGTCGTAGGAAAAAGATAATAGAAAAAAATAATATTCATTTACTTCATCGTTTACCATTATTTAGTAGAACAATAACATTATCACGTGTAGTTCATATTATGTTTACTATGTTATTCTATTGGTGTATTATATATGGATGTAGTAGTGATGGTGTTTTAAGTGTAGTGAACGCATCCATATTAACATCATCATCAGTATCATCATCATCATTATTATCAGCATCATCATCATTATCAGCATTATCATTAACAGCATCGTCACATTCACAACATACATCGATAGCTTTGCCATATGGTCCGGATGTACATAATGTGAATGATTGGGGTATTGATGGCGAGGAAGAGGATTTAGGTAAGTTGATAAAAACATCTTTAAAATATTAACTCAATATCGTTCATAGATTTTTATTATTATATTTACAGGATGTTTCATTTCCAAAGTAGAATATGCTATTTTTATACAATGTTTATTTTGAAATATGTTTCTAATTAATTTGTTTTTCATCAATTACATTTATCCACATATTTGCTTATTGTATCTACAGATTTCAAATAGAAAACAAATAAAAAAAAAGACATTTATTCATTTAAATATGGAAATTGAAATTGAATTTTCCATCTACGACTTTATGTATTATTAAATATCTGGAGAATACAAAGTAATACAAAACGACTATAATGCGTGTAAATTGATGTCTTGTGGGTTCATTTTGTCTTTTATTTGTTTTTCGAATCTAATATTAACTACACTTCCGGTCACTTTTCAAGAATTTATACTATTTTGAGAAATGAAATATTGAGACTGCAAACAAAGTTTGCATAGAATGAGTGTTATTTTATCAGATATACAATATATTTACGTTTTATTTCATTTGCACTTTATTTCATTTGAATTTATAATTCATTGTGTTTCTCCTAATCGTTTAGCTAGGATGGACTCGTCTGTTCTGAGTATAACTTGCAAGTAAATTTGTTTTATTGCCTTACATATCGTTCGGCTTTTATGAGCATAGTGCATCGGTTTAGGTATACCAGAATTTCTTTTAACGATTTTGGCGAACCGAAGTGAATATATTCACACTTTTTCAGGTCTTGTTATCAAGTCTGGCCAATAAATCAATAAATATATATATATATATATATATATATATATATATATATATATATATATATATATATATATATATATATATATATATATATATATATATATAGGCTTTCATTTTCTTAGCTGCATAAAGCATAGGAATGCGAAATACTATTAAGACATTGATAAATCTGTCCGTATGATTTTCTATCTTATTCAGATACCAGGTCTCGTTTGGAGTGTTGAAGATTTGGTTGCCTTGAGTAAATTTTTATACTCGCCATGGGTATACATAATATGTCAGAGTAAATACATAATATGTCCGCCAGTACGTGCCCCTCTGTCCATAATTATACACAAAACACAAAAACGAAATAAGATATCGAAATAAAACTTTAATGGCATATTCTGGGCTTAAAAAGTGAGCTTAAGTGAATGAGAAAACCCATGATCTAACCTTTGAACCAGAGATAGATGAAAAATAAAAAAACAAAAAATGATTATTTTTCTTGAACAAACAACTTTTCTTTGAAACATTTTTTTGTAAACTGTTTAAATTCGCCTCGCTTAAAATTAGCTATTAAACTCATATATACATATGTAGTACTATTATACACAATTATATCTGTATACACAGTAAATTATGTCTGCATATTTAGGATATTTTTCGACTGCTAATCATCAAAAATTTATTAATAGTTATTATCACTTGTTTGTTAATTTATTTAATATGAAAATAAGTCCTTTTAGTTTTAAAATTGTTCCAGAGTCTAGTGTTGTAGATCATTCACATTTCTACGCATTCTCCACGTATCTATTGAATTGAGTCATGAATACTCAAGTGTTTATCAAAATGCAACGTTCAACCTTAAAGTCTTCGAACTCATAATCACTTGAGTATTCATAGAAATATAAATATATTTTTATATCACAAAAACATATTTATAAACCGACCTGTTTATTATAAAATATCTCATATTGTTTTTTTGTTTGTATTTTCTTTATATATTTTCCGTTTCATATAATTGAGTCAAAAATCAAACAGAACCCATATCAATTGTAAACATTTATTGTAGACATAATATCTTAAAAGTAAATGTTAGTTGAAGAAAATTGAATTTATTGTGAAATAACACTCGTTTAATAAAACATATATTTGTTATTTTATTGACTATATAAACAGTTTTTAGAGCATAGATTTAGTAGCTTCCTTCATTTTACTTTAAGCACAAGTATCTTTGTTGATTCGATAAACGTGTGTAATGGATTTTAATTTTTTAATTAATTTAAATCTAATTAGACTAGAGTAGAAGCCTTAAAAAATGATAAAAAGAAGAAGAAAATTATAGCTGGATAAAACCCATTGGAAACGCAAGATAATGTGATAAAAATAAAAGGAAAAATAAATTACGGGCGATCTGTGTACGGGAAGTGTGGAAAGGGTGAGTTTTTAAGGGTGAAACTCGGTTTATTTCGATTTCCGGCAAAACTACAAGTCCTATGGAAAAAAGTTAAATAGCAAAGTTGTAGGTAATAAAAAGATCTACAACTTTTATATTTACACTTTTGTCACATAATTTCAAAATTTTTCGTTTGAAAATTAGGGTGCTTTTTCGATATTTATTCAAAATAAGATGAACAAATAAATATTTTAAATCAAAAAAATTTTAGTGTATTTGGAACATAAAAAGGTAAGTTTTCACCAAATTTCGGAGAAAAAAATAAAAAACCAAAAACTTGGTTATTTCAATTTTTCACATAAATTTTGAGGTTATGGGAAAAAAGTTTAAATACAAAAGCTGTAGATCTTTTTATTACTTACAACTTTACCATTTAACTTTTTTCCATAAGACTTGTAGTTTTGCCGGAAATTCAGATAAACCGAATTTTACCCTTCAAAACTCACCCCCTCATACTTCCCGATCGCCCAGATCGCCCGTAATTTATTTTTCCTTTCATTTTTATCATATTATCTTCCGTTTCCAATTGTTTTCATTCTACTGTAATTTTTTTTGTTTTCAAAAATTATCTACCCTGGTATAAATAACTTATTTATACATTTATTCTGACATTGAATTTTCAGATTAAAGTTCTATAAAGAGTTTTCGTCTTAAAAAATAAGCATTTTCCTCAAGTCTATATCTTTATGGTTGTTGGATATACACACCTTGAATATGTGTAACTGTCAAAAATAATGTATGTTGTGTTAAGTTATTTATACAGTTTAAAATTATTTCCTTCAATAAAAAATTCCTTTTACAGAGTGTACAGAAACAAAATATATATTAGGTAGTTGTTGCTATATACTCTTCAAATACAATAAATAATATGATGCTGAATTTTTTTCCAAGCTCCACTGTTTTGGAGAAAATCCGAATTTTTCATTTGTTTGGGTTTCCCACGTTTTAAAACTAAAATACCTGTAACTTCTATTTGATTAGAATTATGACAAATTTAATTATATTTTTCAAATTTTTAATAAAAGTTGATTAAATTCTCTAATAAAACTATTAAAATATTTTTTTATTTAAATATTTTTTATTTTCTTTGAATCTGAATTTTGTGAATATATAATGAATAATACACCATTGAAATTGTTTTTTGCATTCATCGCATTTTTGAGCTATTGCATAGCTACTATCGCGGGCATTGAGCGCGGGGACCGTATCCAGAAATTCCGTTACGAAAAAAACCTGATATGTTACAAATCATCATTTCCATAGAAACCAAAATCTAATTTTGAAATTCAAAATAAAACTTCTTTATCTATTAAAAATAAAACTTCTTTATCTCTTCTCACTAGCAGTATGACGAACTGTCAACTATATAAAGTGTGCATATCGCATTGTTCAAGTATAAATCATGTAAACTTTAATGATAAATAAAGAAACTTTTAAATGTTAAATGTTAAATGTTCAAGTATTACCGAAATCATTGCATAGATTCTATCGCAGGCCTTGAGCGCGGGGCGGGGACCGAATCCAGAAATTCCGTAACGAAAAAACCTCACGCTCTCCACTCCGACGGGCAAGGAGGTGTGGCTTGACGAATCGAGACGAGGTGCTCCGAAATCGGACGAATACATAAGCAGCTGTTTATGAGAAAGTATATAGGTGTATAGGTGTAAGAAAAAGCAATACTGCATGAATAAAATAAATAAATAAATAAATAATTATAATTGCATAAGTTGATACAAAATGCTATGCAATGGCTTTACCGCGGCAGTTCCCGAGTGCCACACGATTTTTTTATTTCTGGTTTTATGTAAGGGGTGCATCAAAAATAAAATATTAAATCAAACTGAAGAAAATGAAACTTGAACTTTAAGATATACCGAACTACGAGTTTCATCGAAGTGATCGAAGAAGAATTGAAGTTAAATTAGTTCTTATTTCAATCGAAATGTGTTAGAAATCGCAATAAAGTGTGATATCGATTTGATTTGAACTACAAAAAGCTTTCTGTTATAAACTCCGACTACATAAACACTATATTTCCGATTTATATAATCAACCGACTCACTGTCATAATCAAAACGCAAAAAAAAGGTTGTTACTTTTAAATCTAATTTAATTTTTCAGGTCAGAAAATGGAATTTTGAAGGTATATGAAATACAAACCAATTAAAATAAAAATTTATTAAAACTTCGTCTCGATCTCAGTTATAAGTAAAAGGAGTCAACAAATTTTGACTTGAAATTTTCCATAAAGCTTCACTTTTAGCACAGAGTTTCAAGCTACCGTAAGCTTGAGTCTATTAAGCCTGCTGATAAATCTGCTACTGCATTCATTTATATAGCTTCTACCCATATAAGTAACTTCGAAAATAAATTTAAAAAAAGCATTAATATTTTGTGCGAAATCAATAGTACATTCTACGCAAGAATTACCACCTTAAGATAAATTGGAAAGTATTTTCTTGTATGTATTGTGTGAATAGATGCTCCTAAAATTTTGATTATTCAATTTCATTATGTTGATTCTGGTATATAGTCCGATTCTTCAAATGAAACACTGTATTTAACAAATAAAACTTAAGCAATGTGCATACGCGAACATTCTTACGTAACGTAACACCGTATAGTAAATCTGAATTGTTGCGTGTTAAATGTTACATGTGACGAGACCAAATGTATTTAGACGTTGCAATTACTGTGTTCCATAGAGTTCCACCTGTTTACTCGAAATACCTTCACTTTTAGTATTTGTATTTTTGCACAATTTCAATAAATTATATTGTACTTTGTTCGTTGCAGAACGAAAATTTTTCGAAAATATCTAAATACAAAATCGAAATATTTAAATACAATTAAAATAAAAATGAATAATGTTCACAAGAGAAGACAAGACAAGACTTTGCAAATGTTGTGTTATTGAGTCCACACTCCACCTAGCAACATCTGTCGATGTGATTCAAAATTACTGACTATTTGTGGGACACGATGCAACATCTTCACGGTACAATTTTTGTTGAAACGCGTTACGGTATTACGTTAATCCCGAATGTTGGATGTGTGAACGCGGCTTTATGTTGATAGCACTGAAAGGACTATAATAGTACCATATTGAAGTTTACATCTGTGATGTGCCTACATGAAGTTGAAATGATTACATATTTATGAGTATATTGCCACACTTATATGAATGTTTTATGAACAGTCATGAATTCTTAATTTTATAATTGGTAGCTTAATGTTATATCATATGTGTAATATTAAACAGTCCGACATAGTATGTGGAAGGAGTGAGATACATAAATGTACATAGGTAGATATATCACCAAAAGTTTAAAAGCAAATTTCGAATCGTATTTATAACAAACACAAATCAACAACTTACAATATTTTTTATAAATCCAGGTTGTACCCAGTGCTTTGTTGCTGCAGAAGAAGTGCTTTATTTTCGATGCTTCCGATGTTCGTAACTACTATGTGTTATTTGTACCGTTTCTTCGCTTCCGAAGAATGCAATTTCTGACATATGGTTGAATATGAATGTTTAAAATATTTTTTAACTTTAGCATTCATAAAATACTTCAAATATACATTCCATAAATTTTGAGAGTCTGTTAGCTAGTGATATGTATTATATTTATATATGCGTTTACCAGGGACATTTGAACGTAAATTTTGACACTCATTGATTTAAAGTGTGTTTTTAGATAGATTAATCTCAATTTACCAAAATAACTACATCTCGAATTTTTAGGCCTTAAATGCAAACTTTTTGCGTTTTTGAGTCATTTGAATGACGGACATACGGAAGCTTTAGTTGAAATTATATGATAAATTCTGATTCCTGGAATATGTAAAAAAAATCGTTGTTTCGATCTTGATCCTGTTCTGCCTTCTAAGCGAATACCATGCGGAAGTATATGAGCTAATTAAAGATACACTGCTAATAATAGACAAAGAACTTCTGAATAAGTAATGTACGTTTTAACTTAATGAATTGGGATATGAGATAAAACATTTCATTTTACCATTTCAAACATTAAATTAACTGTAACATTTTTTAACGAAACTTACATTATTTTTTTGCTATTTGATGTTAACATTTTTTTCTGTAATATCCAGAAGAATAGATTTAAAAAATCAGATTAACGGTTTTTATTATATCGGCATTCATGTAAAAACACACATTATCGAATATTTTTACTTAAATAGGTATATTTCCGGGGCTTAACTGATCGTTTCAATTTGAATATGATCACAAAGCTTTTTTTGTTTTTTTTTTTTGCTTCGATTTTACTACAATTTAAATGTAAGTCTGTCTTTATCATGTATGTACAGATGAAATTTACTTAAAAAACAAAAACGGTTCACAGATATCGGCGGTTCACAGATATTAAATAAAAATGAGGTAAATTTCGAGAGCAATCACTGGAACGGTAATTGATAGGTAACATGTTTCTAAAATTTGATCATCCTAAGTATCTACATCCCCTATTTTTACCAAAAATATATAAATATTCATTCAGTTTATTAGGAGTTATGCGCGTTCGTCTGAATGAGTGTCACGGACTACCAAATTTACTCAGGGAGTTTCAAAACATCGACACTCAAAAAAATTTAAAATTAGAGCAAAATTTTGTTCATTTAAATCAGGAACACAATACTTTTTATTTACATGCATTTGGATAAAGCTATCAACGTGGTAAATGGATAAAAATGGACAGTAATAAAGGATTATAAAAAAGGAATTTTTGTTAAAAATTTCATTATTGATTTTATAATTACTTATTAAACTCTCCATTTTGATATCCCTTTAGAAACATAAATTTTGAATCCGCTATTATGTCTTTTTATTATCTTAATATACACAGGAGAATATTAACTCATATTTTCATATCTGCAATAAACAATAGTAATAGTAATAGTAGAATTGTTAGGACGTGAGATTCAAACAATTAAACCTAATGAAAACAAGAAGCAACTCCTACATAATAAGCAATTAATTGGGTATTATTGGATATTATATATTATTAATTTAATTAGAATAAATGATTGAATGTAATATCGAATTTGATTCGAATCCGTATCGGATTAATTAGATTATGATCGAAGCTTCTGTAATTATAACGCTTACTACATAGAACATCTGAAACAGAGAAATAACAAATTTTGGTAAGGTAAGTATGTTAAGTTTGGTAAGGATAGGCAATTTCTTTGCAATCAAGTGGTTGTTTTTGATAAGGAATTATCATTTGTTTCTTATTAAAAGCTATTTTAACGTTTAAGATTTATACAAGCCCAACTTTAACTTTAAATAGTTCATACAAAAAAACAAATTGAAAATAAATTTGTATATGCCTCACAAAAAATTCTACCTTATATGGCATAACTAAACTTTGACTGAAATTTTACGGGACTGATATGTGTGAATATATTTTAAATTATACAGTAATATTTTTAACCGCAAGCTAGGTGCACACTGGAGAAATTATTTTCATGATTTCTTGGTTCGTGAAACGTGAAACTTAAATAAAATTAGATCATCGTCAGAATCCATCGCGAAACTCATGACAAACCGGTGTTTCAGCGTACACGTTCCAATGAAACGCTTTTCGTGAAACCTATTATATGAAAAACAAGACTCATAAAACCAAATTCTCCAGTATGCCTAGGTGATTTTTGAAAAATAAAATATAATAGTAGTTTGTTATTAAAAAAATACAGTTTTTTTCCAATAATTGTGTACCTATAAATATGCTATATAGCTATACAATTAAAAGGCGAATACAATTATAAATTTTATTTACCAAAATCGCAAGAATTGTATTTTCTATGTCAGCAAATTTACATGATGGGTGAGTTTGAGAATAATATGCCCAGCGTTAGTGTGTTGAATTTATTTTTAGGTAAAACTTGCTGATTTATTGATAAAATGATTTGGCAACCCTTTTTGTAGTTATGATTTATGTACATGGTTTACCTCTATGAATACACATGTAATAAAAAAAGGTTAAAATTATACTTGAATTGCTACTCTCACATGTTATATGTGTTTAAAATTAGCTTTACAAAATATAAATTACATTTTACATACTAAATAATAAATATAATTTGATAACTTTGTTATATACAAACTCATTTTCCTTTAATATTGAAGGTTGAAACAAGCAACATATATATTACATAACATGATATAATATTATTGCTTTATGATCTTTATTATAATAAAATTATATTTTTTGAATACATTTTTTACTACCATGATTGTACTTCGATGCCATAATTTTGATGAATAGTAAACAACTTCAATTCACTTACAATACTCATACATGTCAGAGTATATTAATTTAAGTCTCCAGTTTAAGTTACGCTCGAAAATATTGACCACATAAAGGAAAATTTGGTGAAAATGTTCATAGAACCACCTAAATAATCTCATGTCCGTTCGTCGGTCCTTCTGTCCGTCAACAAGATCACTTCAAAACGAAAAGAGATAATCAGTTGAAACTGCGTATTAATTCACGAATCAGTAAAATGAGTCCAATTGGGTGTACGACCCAATTTTTTATCCAAAAAAAGAATTAAAAAAGGAAAATTTTATTGCGACAAATGTGTTTTTTTTTTTATTAAAAAAGATTTGTTTCATTTTTTCATTTTTTCGTTCAATATTTAGGTTCAATTTCAGCTCAAATTTAGCTAGTAACCACAAGTATAAACACAACATATTATAATTAAATATATATAATATTCTAATATTAAAAATACTTTAAACATTGATTACCATATGTCGAGTTTCTAAACAGTTAATTCTACTTGTTATATTCACTTGTATACCTGTAATAATTAGCTTAGAACTTGTTACTCCCGAAGTGTTTAATTTTAACTTAATTTTGTATCTCAATTGTACCTTGATAGAAATTAAAATTTTTTTTATTATTATGCCTATTACATTATATATATTTGTTATATACCTATAACAACACTTAAAAATTTATAACTAATAATTAATTATTAATATTTTATAGCAAAATAATAATTATTTATTAATGTAAACTATGAATAGAATTCAAGAATTATTCGAATGAGGAAAATAACTTATAGAGCGATTCTAGAATATACCAGAAATAATTAACAAATTATAATTAACGAATAACTTGGTCCAGAATATCGTTGTAATAAATTTGAATTTGAGAATAATTTTGAAAGTTTAAGTGTTGTGAATATAATTATTGCCATTATTTTTTATTTTAAATATAACCATTGAATGAAAGAAACAACGTGTTTTTTGCCTAAATTCTGTTTTAATTCTTGACGTAGTGAATGAACTACAATTATTTAGCGTTTCCAAGGGGAGGAATATTATCTCTTATGTTTGTCTGGGTATTATTTAATACAAAATGATTTTTCTTACTAAATTATTGTTTCTGCTAATATTTATGTTTTAGCCAAGGATATATTAAGTCTTAAGTTCTAAAGAAAACAGACATTGTATTTTAGTAAACCCATAATATACGAAAATGAATATACAGCTCGTTTTTCGTATCTCTTCTATATAGAAGTCTACAAGTTGAGTATATTCATATAAATATATATTATACTAATTTATAAAAATTTACGTTATTATGTATAATATTTGTTCTGGGTGGTCCCATTTTTGAAAAATCTCATCTCTTTATTACTGTATCGGGTTTATAGCTTACGAAACTTACTTCCTTTTTCTCACTTCAATATTTTGTGATTCGATTAAATTGATCAAATTTAAACATACATTTGTGGTAAAGTTTACCTTTATTATTAAAGTATAAGTGCAAATAGCAGCGAATAAACAAATAAAACATAAATTCAGTTTACTAAAACAGAGAATTTATCATTATCATACAAATGTGGAAAAACTTGAAATATTCAAATTTCAATTCAATAGGTCAAGCTGTTATGAATATATAGGTATTTAAGTTAATTTATTCGATAATGGGTATTTTTATACAAATGCCGATATACCGTGAACAATTCATACGATTTTGATGAAATTTCGCAAGTAGATGCACTTTACATCAACGATTTCAATTTTGTTCAAATTGATTATTCTGCATATTAAAGGGAAAATCGCAATTTTACATGTATGTTATTAAAAACTTGAGGAATTCAAATTATTGTTACCATGGATATAAAATATTATTAATTGTATACTATAAAATTGTAATGTGCCGGTTGTATTGCATATTTTTGTAGTTCCCGATTAAACTTTTTTTTTAATATTAATCTAATCTATTTTAGTGTTAAGCTTAAAGCATAAAATATTTT
The DNA here is from genome assembly GCA_020423425.1 of Chrysopa pallens. Classification (NCBI taxonomy): domain Eukaryota; kingdom Metazoa; phylum Arthropoda; class Insecta; order Neuroptera; family Chrysopidae; genus Chrysopa; species Chrysopa pallens. The sequence goes on along the minus strand of CM035592.1, from coordinate 81,491,502 downwards.
TCATATTATTAGATTGTTCTGCATTATTTGTTAAATATAAAAATTGTAATTTAAATCTTTTTTTTAAGAAAGAGTTTATTTGAAAAAAATTCATTGCAAAAATAAAAACAAATCAAATAATCAATATCTGTAATTGAAATATATAAATATATTTTTCCATCTAATATCCAAATTAAAATTTATTCGTTGATGACATACCAGACTTATACCTTTTGAATTGAATATATTCGTACATAGCGAGGAAGTCTTGTATCCGTTTTAGGCAATGTCTTTTTAGCTTTTTTGCAGTTAGATTAGTCTTGATTAAGGACTCGATCTAAATATTTCTTTTGAAATAAAAATTTTCAAAATGATAGTATATACAACAATTACGTTGACATCTTCTCAATTTTTGGAAATGTTTGTTTCAGACGTATTGAAAAAGTAAAACAGGTAATTTAATGCTAGTCAATAAAAGTATTACCGATAACGTAATATTAATTCCGTTCTAAACCGAAACTTATTGCTATCAACATTTGTTAAAATCACATCGAATTAATTAATTCTTAAGGAAAGTAAAAATGTTTAAATTGTTTATAAAACCCACCGTAATATATTGCCGTTTCATGCGATACTAATATATATATATATATATATATATATATATATATATATATATATATATATATATATATATATATATATATATATATATATATATATATATATATATATATTTGATTCTTTTAAAACTCGCTGTATAATATGACGCATATGTTGTTGAAGTTATTAATTTTTAACAATTCCTCTTCAGTTTTCATGTACCAATTTCATATTTAAAATTCCAAATTCCTACAAGTAGTTTGCATTATAAATTTTACAGTTTTTAATATCAAATAATATTTACTCTTTACATTTTACATATTTTTAGTTTATTCGTTTCGAAATCAATGTGAAATAATACTAGGTGTAACAATTATTGTTAACTTTTATTTTGTTATTTTGTTTTTACTCGGGAATGTGGGTTTGACTAGCTGGTGTAGTGTAATAGTCAGTCTCTGATGATTCATTCATACTGTCGAATTAATGAGACTCTGGGGAATGATAGTATTCACTCCACTATAACTATTCCACGCTTCAAAATGTTGATAACTTAAACTTAAATACAATACATGTTTTTAATTCAATATTTTGGGAGATATAATCTGTTGAATATGTGCAGCTATATGGACGAGTTTTGAAAAATGACATTGCAGAAATTATCTTCCCACAAAAAAATGAGAGGTTATGTGAAAGCTTCATTCAGAAAATTTTTCATAACTTGAGTCGTCAAAAATTTGTATATAATAATACACTTATTGTGAGCTTAGATCTGATAAAATATTTGATCCAGCAAGTTTTGTTTTATTAATATAAACCTATCCTCCAATTTGCACTATTCTACTAACAATCAATTGCTCTTGGTTTCAGTAAAAAATATTTTTCCAGAAAATAAAGTTTTCATTTAACATATATACGAAACGAAAATGTATGCAAAATTTGTATGAACACTAAAGCTCTTGAAATTAAATCAAGTATTATTTCGTGAACGAGTTAAAAATTCGATAGTAATTTTCAACGCGTACATATTTTTCAATATTGCATTTATCATGTTCACTAAACTTAAAGCATTCTGTATGAATTCTACGTATTAATCAATTTTAAAAATCATAAAGCCGTTCATAAATAAATAAAAAAGTAAACATGTATTATTTTCCACCAAAACTCGAAACAAAAATATTTTCAAATGTTGAGTACGCTTTTAGTAGCTTCTTTATATTTTCTATTTTTTAACAAATAAAAAATAGTTGAAACTATTGTACTCAAATAAATATACGCTTTTCAAAATTTACGACTGTTCATCCTATGCGATAGACGATGTTTTGTGTTAAAAACAAAACTATTAAATAGTTTCACACTTCATTTTTATACAATCCTGTATAAAAATCACCTGCTTATAATGGAAAAAATTTGCATTATTTAAAAAGAGTATCACATTTTTTGATGTCTATCATGAATCAAAAACATCATTCTTATCTTATGTTTCTCATATGTGAAACGTTTCAAAAACAAGTGTTACCTTTGGGTACAAGATCCAAATCTTAAATTTGGGTTGATGTTACAAATTCCAAAGTAATTTAATAATATTTTTAATTTATCTTTTTTTCTAAATTCTTTGAGTTTTGGTCAATCGGTCCAAATTTTATTAAAGCGGATTCAGTTGTTAATAATGGGGCACAAAAGTACGATTGTAGAAACGAATTTTGGTGTACATGCTCTAAAATGAATTTTTATTTTGTCATTAGATATTTAGTAAATAAAAAAAATCTATTAACACGAGTGGCTATTTTATAAAAGAGGACTGAAAAATTTTGTATCATAATTGGGTGAAGTTTTTGTTGTTTTTGTTGTTTGTAAGCAATAAACATCATAATTCAAAAAAATTTTTAATGATAGGATGGTTTAAATTTACTTGCACATATTTTATATACTTTCAGTCACACTTTACAAATTATCCTCGTTTACTGTCCTTCTTGCATTTGTTTATGTTGATAAGTTAGTATTATGTAATGTGAAGCTGAAAAAAGGTTACCGTAAAATGCATAAAATAATGTAAATAATGTAATTGGCGGTAAACAACAAAAAATAAAAATTGGTTGTTAAAACATCATAATAAAATAAATAATAAAATAACCGAAAGGTAAAAATATCCAAAAATGTCAAATAGGATGTTTCGACGAATTAAAATAAAAAAACACAAAGTATATTGAAGCACTATACCTGAAGTTAATGGATTATAGTTCTATTTTTTAAAGATTTCAGATCAATCGTGACTTATTCCTTGGACATGTTTACGTTTTCATACTTTTATTTCTCTCCAAAATCTACATTAAACTGTTGAGCTTGAAATAGATTAACGTTTTTAATTCATAACACAAGAAAATAAAAACTAATAGTTTTAATTGCTTAGATACTCTGTATGCTTTAATATCAATGTTTGAATCCAAATATACCGTCCATAAAATTATAAATACATAATATATAATAGAAATCAGACGTATTATGAATAAATGCGTTTTTGTTTATAAAGTAAATAAGGTAAATTTGATCTAAAATTGCAGCCAATTAAAACAGTTACCATAAAACTGATTCATACAAAACTTGTTTGATTAAGAAAATAAAAATTAACAAAAAAATAATACAAACACCAGTGGATAAAAATCTTTTGTAATAGATATACTTCAATAAGACCTCATGATTGGCTAATATGAAAAAGAAAAAGTGAATGGGGAAGAATACGTTATCTGTGTGATGAAAGCATTGGAACTGTTAAGCATATCTTTTAGTAGAATGTCGAGTCATAAAAGGGGCAGAACGTAAAATTTTTTTTAAGTTGGGGATAGAAATCCAAATATTAAGCTGTGGAAGTGCCGATGGTATAAAAACGATTTACGTTTATTTGAATTATATCCTCCAAAAATGAAAAGATAAAAAGATAAAATTTGAAAATAACATAAATTCAAAAAAACTAAAGCCCTCCTACGTTAATGTAAAAATTACGATAAAAAAGGGAAAACTGAAAGAGTTGTTTGTACTAAACAATTCATATCGTGACAGGTAACATGCGAAAATCTTCTGGACATCTTATTATCAAATTTCGGATAAGAACGGATTTAAATTTTTTAAACTTATTTTTTCATTAAGATTTGAAAAAAAAACGGTTGTTTGTGAAGACGATTCAATGTAAGTGATAAAAAAATTCACTTATCATGCCTAATTTTTCTGAATAAAATTTTAGTATTCTCATAGTGTCGCATACGTATAGATAACCTCATAAACAAGTGTAAGAAATAACATGTCATAAAGTACCTACAAATTATTATATAAAACATATAGGTATAAAAAATTAACAACGGTTTTCCAGATAATAAAAAAAAAGGGCAAAAGAAAGGAAGAAAATCAATAATATCTTTATTATAATAATATTTGATGATAAAATATTAACGATTCATATAGTAGGTACCTATAATATAAATAATGTTTTTTATAATGTTATAAAATTTATTTATTATAATTCGTGTCTAAAATATTAATATTTAAAATTGAAATAAAATATGAAACCATTTAAATGCGTGATTGCATGCAATATTATTATATTGTGATATTATTTTAAACAGTTTACTTAAAATACTATTAATAATATTATTTTAGTTAGGTACTTGTAACTATCTAACAAAATTATTCGAAAACCAACTTAGGATCATGCAGGATCTACGTCAACTGAATGAAAAGTCTTTTATCATGAATACACATTTTTCGAAACAATAACCAAGTTCAAAACGCGAAACTAAAAAGTAATATTAACTTTAATATTAGAAAATTATAGACAATAATTGGTTAGGTACTATTCATTTTTTATGTAACTATGTTACCATCAATTCGAAACACTCTCAACGACGTTCGTTTTCACCCAAACGAGTATTCAGTTTAACAAATTTTTATGTCAAGAGTTTATCAATTAATATTTGTAAAATAAAAATTGTCAAAAAACTTTTCAGTTTAAATGATTATTTCTATGAGTAAGAAAATTGATTTTTAAAATGCATATACCCTTAAGGGCACACAATAAAATTATTCGTAAAAAAATAAATAAAACTTGTTGATTGAATTAAACAGCTATAAAATTCACTTCAAAATACATAAAATTCCAAGATTGATAAATATAACCAATGACTTGTTTTCTTTGAAGAAGAAATTCGGAAGGAATATAATAAACTTTAAAACTTTATTTGTTTTTTTTTTTTTTTGAATTTCATCCAATGTTCTTGTTTTTTCTTTTCTAAGGAATATTTCAAACTATATTTGTCATGATAATAAATTGTTTTAGTTACTTTAATAATTTAGATTCATAAGCATAAATTTTCTGAAATAATTTGTTTTGAAAAATGAGAATCTTTCATCGATTAGACAAAGTTTAATTAGAGAGTGTACGAAACAGCTAATTCCTGGATAATGGCTATGTGGTCCACTTCTAAGTTAAGAAATTTCGTTATTGGAACAAAAGCAAAGAATATTGTTAAAACAAAGCGGAATTTTATTATATATTTTTGAAAGTTTGAAAGAAGGTACTGTTAAAGTCATATTAAAATCTTATTATTCATTTTAATTAAGCCGTCATATGTCATTATTTTAAATTGTATCTAATTTTTAAGAAAATAAGTAAATAAATATCTTTTGAATCTGGCTTTTTTTCGATTTAAATAAAGGCAACATCAAAACTAATATCAGTATTTCAAAATTTTACAATGAGTAATTCAAATAATTTTTATGCCATGTTACCATACTTTATTTTATAATTACAGTATAATATTTTTGTGGAATTTTCAAATTAATATATCGTTTAGAGTATATTACATTTTAGTCTAAAGTTTTTAATGCTAGGAAATATAGATCCCACAAACAAATTTACCACCTAATTAGTCCATACCCGGCTGTGCGTCCATCCGTCCATGGGTTATCACGATAACTCAAAACCAAAAAAATAGATAATGGGGTGAAAGTTTGATGACGTATTCTGAACATAAAAAGTGAATTAAGTTCGTGAATGAGTAAAATCGGTCCATTGGGTCCGATGGATCCTAAAACTTTTAAATTCATATACAGAAAATGTCTTTGAGCAATTAGGATTCGCCGTAAAAAATTAGGATTCGCCACATTTAAGGCTCAAATTTAGCTAATTATTAGATATTGGTATAAACTGGATATTTATAGTATTTTATGAATACTAATTAAAAATAGTCCAAACAAGGATATTCAATCATATGTCGCGTTTCGAAACAATTAATTCTGTTAATTGTTATCTTCTCTTGTTGATTTTTATGTTTATCCTTTTTTACGACAATTGGTTCATATGAACACAAATTTATTTGTTTTTATCTTAAAACTTCAAATTAACAATTGAATTTAATATTAACGCTTCGTCAAATCTTTCTCAAAATGAGTTTTATAAACGATAAACGTTAGTTTTAAATTTAATTCGATAGAAAATATTGATTAAAGCAAATTTCTTACAAAATTATAATTATTTAAATATTATTAATAAAATTCTTAATGAAGTATTTTGAATAAATTGATCTAGAAAACACAATAAGTAAAAATGCATAGTTATGGATAATTATTTTACTTATGAAAATAAAATATTAATTATTATTACTTATATTATTAAAATGAAATATTATTATTTGATCAGCCTTAAAATTAAATATAGTTTTGAACGATTTTCTATGCATAACATATTCATATACTTTGTATATTGCAAGAAGTGGGGTCATATTTAAATTTTCAGTTATTCCCTGTGACACAAGATCTAACTTGCTGATCTAGCATTTAATGTACTATAATGTACTATATTAAAGTATTAAGCTTTGAGGAAGGTAACCGTCAGATTCAGAGAATCTCAAATACACTATGAATAGATTTTGGATCAGAACGACAGGCTATGAAGCTAAACATCTTAAATGAGCTCGCTCGAGAATTGTAAAATGCCGGTAATTTTTTTATTTTTAAAGAATATCGCGAGTTTGTAACTCAATTTTATATTTTTATAAGACTTTTGTAGACTACTCACCGATGTTCCACATTTAATCTCTAAAGATCAATCTTAGCCATTATAGAGACGTACTAAAAAAATTTAGTAACATATAATATAGAGTCTGACTATTTAACATAAATGCTAATCAGTTTAAATATCTATATATTTATTATGATTAAATTTATGTATGTTTGTTATCTATTATAGAAAATTATATTTATTTGTATATTTAAAAGAGGGAATTAAATTATAAATCATACATACGTCTAAATTTATGTATAGCCGATGCAAGCTAGGTAAGAAAATTTAATTTTATTGAAGCATAACGGATTTTGATAAAGCAAAGCTAATTTTGTTTGCAATTAAATTTAGAAAAAATCCAATACATAAAATTTTGCGAAATTTTTTTTCAAGGGATGAAAATTACCCCAATTTTAAATAAAATCAAAAATCCCAGAAATCAATTCGAAGAAAATCGTGGTTTGATGAAGTTTATCGACAAATCAATACTTTTCAAGCTATTCGTGTTTAAAAACATAATTTTTTTCCGAAATTATTGATTTTATTAACAAAAACTTTAATTACCAAAATTGAAATTCATAAGAAAAATCAAGAAATACGTTTTTTGTCCTTTTAATGTAGATCCAATACAAATCTAATTTTTCTAACAAAAACTTAAAAGGTTTCAGCATTAAATTATTTACTAATCACATTGATTTAGAATTGACGGAGTTATGCGACGCTATCGGACCATTATCCTCTATTATGATCGTTTGAAAAATATTGAGGCTTTAATCAATAGTTAAAAGTTACTGTTATAACTATAAATTTCGAAAAGATACAATAGAAAAGCTACAATCCAATCATTGCAAGCAAAATATTATTAAAAAAAAAAAAAAGTTGTTTTAAATAACGATATTAATGCCTAACGATTATTGTAATAGAAAATTCCAAGATTAATAAGTTTTCTATTTTTTGGAAACAACTTATCCAAGTACATCTTTTACCACTTTCAGTGATACAGTTTTCTATTTTTAATTAGAATTTTTACATAACTTTTAAAACATGAAAATCCCCTGCCGTTTTTCAGCTTATTCAGTGCGACTGAAATAAAACCATTAAAACACATCAAACTGAGAATATAATCCTTAGTACAAATTATAATTATGTGAATTTTCATTTTTTTGTAATTAGGCTTATATCATTAATCATCCTCATATTTTCGGGGAATAGTGAGCGTATTTATACACACATATACAAATCACAAACAAAAAACAGTAACAAATTCTGTTAAAACATAATAATAAATATTTATGAATAAAAATGTCGTTTTTCTATGAATAAATTTCATATTGCTACAAATATGAAGGACTGTTGAATTTTTATGACTTCCGATTTGTTGTATATACAGTGAGGTCAAAAAGTCAATAACAGATCAAATATGTTGTTCAAAAGTTGTCCACGTTCGTTTTGTTTAATGATTCATTGTACACTTTTTAGAAAATAATATTTTATTGCATTTTTACATATGTTTTGCAACATTTAATTTATACAAATACTGTACAAAATCATTGGATTTTTATCATACAACAGCTGAGTAGTAGACTTATATGTTGTCATTACCTCTTTTAAATCAGAATCAGAATTTATTAATTCTTTATCAGTATTAGACACATTTATGTTATATATAAATTTCGCTCAAAACATATCCAGCATGTTGTCTGCTTTAGAAATTAAAATAAGAATGTAAAAAGATAATAACGAGTGTAAACTTTGTATAGTTACCATATAAATCTTTTTTTCTTCCTAGACTTCTATAATAGGAAATATTACAAATCCTCATTAAACACATACCTCATAATCAACTGCGACGAAAATTTTAAAAGTTGAACTTATGATTTATATCATCGTCAAGTATATACTCTTTTGAAGTGAGCAGCCGTTCAAAATCAGCATGGAAACCCACTTTAAATGAATTAATCAAATAATCTTATAATGGTATATATTCATCAGCTGTTGGCATGGTAGGGAAATTATTTACAAAAAATAATTATAAAAATAATGCTACAAAGTAAAAATATAAAAACGGGTAATCGATATAATAATATTAAATGAGATTCTTTACAGAGCCTCAGTAACTCACCTCGTAAGGATTGTACTTTCCAAAAAACCTTTCTTTACTCTTCCATCTTTATTATTTCAAAAATAGTTTTCCGTTTCCTCACTTTTTGATAACTGTGTAAACGTGTATTATAAGGTGGTATGTTGTTTAGTTAATTTCACAACACATAATAATAATAACAAATTCTACAATTTTCCTTATAGAATATTCAATGTGTATAATATGTATATTTATTTGTGTTGGGAAGTGATGCATAAATTAAAAAAAAAAAAGAACTTTTTACACCACATCAGAAGTCAACAATCTGAATCCATTGTTCTTATGGTATACGTTGCTGGAGTTTTTGACATGTTTAAAACGTATTTCCTACACAATACAATTTTGAAGTATCGTTTTTTAGAAAAAATTCAAAAGCATGGAATATTTTTTTATTTTTCATTTGAATAGATCGTTGGTAATATTAAATCGTAGACCACCAGCTTTCTGTAGCTTAGGTTTTTAAACACTAAAAAAAAGACCAACGGACCTTATTATTTAAAAAGCCTGAAGACTGACCTTCAGTCATATAGTTACTACATTTTTTATCACAACGGCTCTTGTATTATTGTTTGATAAGTAGTGATCAGAAGATATATCTTATTTTATTCAATGAACAAAATTCAAAAACTGATTTCTAGACCCTAAAATATGCCTCTATTTTGACTAAAGAGAATCGTTTGAGCAATATTTATTAACATTTTGAGCGAAAATTACAAGCTGCAAGTGTAAAAAATAACATTCTCTTAGTACGCATATAAACTTATCATAATATTATATATTTAACATTATCTTTCAAAAAAACCAATTTTGACCTACAGAACGTTACTCATCGTTTTAAAAATTAAAAGTTGTAAGAGTAGCTTTCATAAACGTAGAAAGTTCATTCTATCATTCTTTGGAACGTAATTTACTTAGTTATTCTTAAATTATCTTGTAATATATATTCTTAAGGTATATTTTGTCATTTATGCACCACACACATTGACATTATTTTGTATTATAATACCGTTGTGTCTTATAATAGTCTTTGTACATGCGCAAAAAGACTGTCATTTTTAATTTAAATGTCCATGGTTGTGTCTATATCCACAGAGGGATAAAATTTGCTATGTAAGAATCACGAATAAATTGTCGTCTTTGATAATGATATAGGATTAGTATAAAACAAAAATTGGGATGCCAAAAGATAATGTACTAAAGAATGTTTTAACTTATTCCTTAGCTTGCGTAAATTTTGCAATAAAATAACACAACGTAGTCATAAAGACGACTTCATATCACTAACATCAAAATGTGATAAAACAATTCTAATGAACCATTGAAATCATTAACTAGTACCAAAGTTTTATGAAGAGAAACAAAAGTGTAGTATAGCTAATTTCTTGATAAGAAAAAGTGATAAAAACATTATGGTATGGTTATATACAACATAATCAATAATTAGAAAATATGTCTTTATGCTTCACTCTATATCGGAATATGTTAAAGAAAATATACAATATATTGTTACAGTAATGATTCTCCTATGATGACAGTATTTTTGATAAAATACTTTTGATTTGGTTAATAATACAAGATGTTCCAAGAGCAATGAATAGCAGCGAAACTAAAAGGAAAAGTTTTGTATCGTTCATCAATTTGATGCACTCTTCAAGGCATGGGTCGCCCTCAGTCGTTCTTTTTTCAGAGTTTCTGAATTTGTATTTTCAAAATTGAAAGATTTGATTTGAATGATTTCTATCAAATAAGAAAGTTATATAATATAATTACTTCTATAAGTTTATCCAACCATTTTTCAGTCTTTTTATGCCAAATTTAGGAATAAATTGTAGATATTATATAGAGTTTTTTGCCTTAAATTTCATAAAAATAAACTTTGCTGTTATCGTATTGTTTCAATTGCAAACAATAAATTTTCGATAAGCCCCCATTACCACTTTTATATCAAAAATACTACAACAATCAAAAATTATCTTTACCTTTCCTAATAAATGAAATATTTTGTTATAACCGAATTCAGAATTAGATAAAACTTTAGTTACTTCCTATTCTTTGGTTACTATCAAGTATATGGGTAAATAATAAAACTATTGAATATATATTTTAATATATAAAATAATTTATTTGTTCTATCAATAGGTACATCAAATTCAATACATGTTTGACATCATTTCCTTTGTTAATAATGAAGCATTCTTCGGATATTTGAAATGATTTGTTATAAATTTTATGTAAAATATTCAATTTTAGTTATCATACAATGTGTCTAGATTAAATTCGTCCAAATAACTCTTAGGCCAGGGTACAAGCCTTTAAAACTGGTAAAAAAATTATTGTAGGATTAAAATCATTGGAAACGAAACAGATTATAAAAAAAAAATGAAAAGAAAAATAATTTACGGCCGATCTGAGGACGGGAAATGGAAGCGGTAAGTTTTTAAGGGTAAAACACGGGTTATCTCAATTTCCGGCAAAACTACAATTCAAATGGAAAAAAAACTTGAATAGTAAAGTTTAACGTAATAAAAAGATCTTCAATTTTTGTATTAACACTTTTTTCACATAACCGAAAAATTTTAGGGTGGTTTTTCGATATTTAATGAAAATAAGGAGAAAAAATAAATATTTTAAATTAAAAAATTACAGTATAAGTATTTGGAACATAAAACGTTAAGTTTTCACAAAAATTTCGTGAAAAAATTTATTTTGTAAAAACTTCTAATTTAAATCGATAAATACGCCGTTTTGTTTGTATGCTATAGATTCTTTTAAACAGCTCCCTTAGCTTTTAAATCCTCTTAACAAATTTAAAATTGATGTTTAATTCAAAAGAAACTTGTTTATACCGCAGTAAAAAATAAAAAAATAAACATTTAAGGCAAAAACGATTCAAAAATAAAAACTTATTATCGCTCTAGTATTCTAGTGAATTAGTTACCGTTTTGTTTCATTCGTATATTAATATATATATATCCGCTGGTGCCTCTACCTTGTCGTGGTGGATGGGGCTTGCGTGCACCAATGACCCTTAGAGTTATGCCGGCGGTAGCGTAGCTACTGGTAGGGCCTCCAAAGCAGGACAGGTCGAAGGGGAGGTGTCCGACTAAGAGAGACACCCTTCTCCAGGTTGGGGGTTTGTCCTCCGGGTTGGTTATATATATTACTGGGAATTTCGGTGATCAGACAAGTATTGATCTCCCTGTCAATGGGTCAATGAGAAAGATAATTTTATAAAAACAGTGAGATTCTTAGGTATTGAACAAAGTTTGGTGATCTCATATATCATATATAATAAAAACATAAATCTAAATAATAAATGAATCTATCACTTAAGAGCCCTGAATAGAGTAGTTCTAACATCGATTATACTGAAAATATACCATTCTTTCATAGAGTCGAATATCAGATATGGTATTATTACTTGGACATCATCATGTCATGTCAGGTCCATGTTATTAACTCAAAGCGAGGTATAAGAGTTGTTATAAACGTGTGCTCCAGAACTTTATGTAAACCTTTATTTAAAGACCTACACATAATAACAGATACATCAAAACTTGTATCAATGATATTATTTAATTTTTATAATAAACGGTTTCATTTTGATTGTCAGCCTTACATATACCAATGGTATGTAAATTATATTAAATGTTATGTTCAAGAATTATCCAGCCGGTGGTTATTTCAATTATTAACAAAAAAATGAATTACTGTACACATTTAAAACTCAAACGATGAGAGAGAGATGTACATATTTATTAATGTTAATATAAAAAAGTAATCTACGTCATAAACCTAGGTATAGTGTATGTTATAAATAAAGTATATACTTCCGTGAAGAAATAGGCGCAGGTCGATAATTTTTAAAACCAAAACAATTATAATAGGATGAAACCCATAGGAAACGGGAGAGAATGTTAAAAAAATTAAAGGAAAATAATTTGTGGACAATCTGTGGTCGTGAAATGTGAAGGGAGTGAGTTTTAAAGGGCAAAACGCGTTTTATCGTGATTCACAGCAAAACTAAAAAATCCTATGGATTAAATGGAAATGTTGTAAGTGATAAAAAGATCTAGAACTATTGTCCTTTTTTCACTTAACCTCAAAAATTATAAGAAAAGTTGAAATAACCAAGTTTTTGGTTTTTATTTCTATTTAAAATAAAAAAAAAAAATAAAAACAATACAGATGTAGATTTTTTTATTACGTACAACATTGCTATTTTACTTTTTTCCATAGAACTTGTAGTTTTGCCGGTAATCGAGATAAACCGAGTTGTACCCTTGAAAGCTCACCTTCCACTTTGTAACCTCTGATCGCCCATAAAATATTTTTCGTTTTCTTTTTGATAAATTCTCTTCCGATTCTAATGCGTTTCATCCGACTATTATTTTTACCATTTTTAAAGTCTTCTGTTCTCGTCTAAAAGCTCAAGTATTGATTATAATACAAAATATATTTTCAAATGGTTGTTTTTAATTATTAATCCTCAAATTTTGAATCTATGATTTGTCAATGACATAAATTGGCAAGTAAGCTTATGTAGGGATTTTTCTCTGAAATTCGCGAATTCATTTATTTTGAAAGACTGAGTGCACTTACGTCCCTTACCACACCAGCCCAGAGCATCCTTAAATTTTTATGATAAAGAATTAATCATAACTACATTGTCAAAGACGGCAAATATATCTTAAACTGTAATATGAAATGAAAATATGTAAAGGAAAAGAAACAGTTATGTTTATTTATGTTCCATCTTGGATATAATAAAGAAACTTAAATAAATGGCCAATTTGGGAATATCTTGTTCTGGTATAATACAACCATATCTTATGGGCGGTATTATTATATTGTACGATTTAAGTTTTTTCTTGTATATTTTCGTTGTTTTAAATTATTCAACAACAAACAACATTTCTGTGTATAAACTGATTAAAATATCTTTTAAGTAACATACTAATGAAATATATATATATATATATATATATATATATATATATATATATATATATATATATATATATATATATATATATATATATATATATATATATATATATATACATACGATTTTATGGTTCTTTATTCATTTTTTTAAAATATTTATAATTTATATTGTTTATTTAAGAATTAAGTACTCTATTTAACGATGATTGTTTTTTTCAAATGTTCATTGATTCGTCTACTAAGGTACAGTATGTTGAAAAACAATTTTTCAATGGCAAAAAAACGGTAATTGAGTCTATGTCCTTCTTGAATGCATTCTTCTTAAATTCAAATCATGTGCATTCCGCCATCTTCGAAACATGATTAACCAACCGAATTGTTTTATATCTCGAACTAATGATCATCTGTATGTTACAGGCCATTTCTCTAACCCTGCAGTACTTTTTGAATACAGTCCTTTTTACATATAATCAAGAAGAATTTGTCTTAATGAATGACTAACTCAATTCTGGCTCAGTTTTTCGAAGTATTCATAATTGATTGGCTTTTTTATATCTCATTTCCATTTTACTATTGATGCGTACGTTGTAAAAAAAATAATTTAATTAAAAGCAGAAATTAATAGTTAGCATTATTGTTCATTAATGAAATAATTTATTAATTTCATTTTTTTATAAATGTTTAACAAAACTGATCCTAAAATCTAAAATATTTCCAACAAAAGGTAAACTACATTAAAGAAATTATCAGAATGAAATTGACGGCTAGCCATTAATTTTAACGGTGAATAGTTTTATATGTAAACAAGACTGTATATGTAGTATACAAACTTTCATTTTTTTCTGCAATATAAATAATTAAATAACTGCTAATAATTTATTTAAATTGTCCCAGTTTCAATAATCAGTTTTGTTATTCCTACTATTTAGTGTCATTAATCGATCTAAAAGTATTAAGCAGTTATAATTAAATTAGATTGTTTTGAAACATTTTATATTTGAGCCAATGTTGAAGTGACAGCCTCTCAATATATATGGTAGTGGTATGTGTGTGTGTGGTGTGTATATGTGTGAACGTTTAAATGTGATAGTGAAAGAGAGAACCTTATCACACAAGAAACGAAGTATGGCTATCGATGCATAACCAACGAAACGTTAAAATTCACTATGTGTTATCAGTAGTCTCCTGTAAATAATATCTCAAAAAAATTTTCATCACCATTCATTTTGATTTGTCTCAGAAAATGATATGGAAAAAAATCTAGGTTATATCCAAACTCATTACAAATAAATAATGTTTTATGTGTTTAAAGGGAAATGCACAATGGACAATACAATATTTTACAACCATAAATTATATAAATTTATAAGTAATTTTTTTTTTTATTGAGATATAAAAATATAAATCAACAGACTCTTCCCTTTATATACCATTTACCTTCATATTATCTATATCCTATTATATATGTGTCTACCTATTGGTATTATAAAAATGTTATATAGAAGTAAAAAAAAAAGTTTGAGTCAATCCACAATTATTTGCATTACATAAATAGTCTATCAAGTATGAAAATTTATGCTTAGTGAAAATAGTGTTCTATTCAACAAATTAAAAAAAAATGTGTTTTCAAACCAAACAAAAAATGTTTGTTTCACCCTAATTTTAGCTAAGCTTTAAATAATAAACACACGTAATTAATTATAATACATAAATATTATTAATAACAAATTAACATGCATTCATGCTGTATGGACTACAAATTTTGAGTATTTTACAAATGATAGTGACTAAAAATAGTTTCACTGATTTAACGTACCTTTTCGTATTGAAGTGTCGTGATTCCGTAAAAACTGTTTGTCTGTATTAATTTGAGACTTTTAATTGTATGGAAGTGTGTGTGAATTATTTTCAATTACGTACTATCAATCTTATTAAACTGGATCAATTTAATTCCGCAAATAAATTAAGGAGGCATTGGACATACCCATAATAAAATTTTAATTTGTAAACTCTTTATGATAATTTTTATACAATTTTCCAAACGTGAGAAAATTTGTTATTTAAAATCTATGAAAGCTTTTAATAACATTTAATTTTTGCTCGAAAAAATTAAATTGGAAAGAAAAAAGTTTTTAAATAATCATCTTGTGAGTGCAAATCAGCGGCTCAATAATTATTTCGAAGGTGAGTGGTGATCATTATTTACGCTGGACTTACAATGGGGGCACTAAAAGCTTTTGCCCAGTGTGTCAACTTTTTATAGATGGCAAAATTTACAGAAATCTACCAACAGAAAACATAATTATCCCTGATTGCTTTAAAAAGTTTGATTTGTTGAAAATATCTACAAATTAAAAATAATAATTTCATGTTCACATTAAAGTATTTTGCATATTTACAACTTAGTTGTTTCATTTAATCATTATTTTAGTCAAGTAATCAGCTGACTCATACAAATTTATAACATGTTCGACAAAATATTACAATGAACTAATGTGTTGAGAGGAGTGTGTTTTCACAAACTAATTATGAAACTAATGAAAGATCTAAAAATTGGAGAAACTTAAATTTCCCAGACGGGTCTCGACCTGTATTTATTGAGTAACGAATTTCATCTACACATTGAGTTTTAAATAATTTGATCCTAAAGATAATTTTTACGTAAATTGACAAAGTCGTTTTTCGATCAATTACAATTTGTTTTTGTTGGAACAATGCAATGAAAATATGGATCTACTGAATATTGTTTTTGCCCCAAAGGCAGCATTCCAGGTTCATTTTAAAGTCACTGAAATATTATCCTAAACACGACTTTAATAAAAGTCCACTTTTGGAAATTTAATAAAAGACGCAGTCCCCTTTTTTATGTCATAATCTGTATAAATGACTTTATATTAGATAATAACTGTACTTCAATACGGCATCCTAAAATATATTTACCCTATTTTAAAAAATGATAGTGCAATTATATAATTAGGTATCGAATAAAACAATAAACAACACAAATTATCGAATTTGAAGGCGAGTTTAGTGTAGCAATATAAATTTTTATATGACCTATACATGATTTGACAGTAATATTCTGTCCAACTTTTACATTAAAATATACTATCAAAAAAAAAAGAAACTGTATATTATACCGGTAAAGAACATTAATTAAACAATTTGATTACCATAGATTCAAAATTATTCTATATCCAATAAGTTACATTTATTTGTAATTTATAATAATTGTTAACTGTTTGTTATTGTATAATAAATAATAGTTTAAAAAATATATAAACATACGCTTTTATAGAAAATCCCACTAAAAAATAGAAAATAAATCTTAATAAATTGGAAATAAAAATAGTGTAAGAAAAAATGATTTTATTGTAAAAAAAGTGGGGTGTATGGTATCAATAGTTACGAATATTATATAAACAGATGTGAGTAGAAGGATTATTTTGAAAATATCCTGAAAGGCACCCCACGCTTTTTTTAAAACAAAATCATTTTTTCTTATACTATTTTAAATTCAAATTTATTAAGATTTATTTTCTATTTTTTAGTGGGATTTTCTATAAAAGCGTATTTTTTTTGTTTTTTTAAACTATTATTTGTTATTCATTTTTCAGTTGAACTTTCTTTAAAAGCGTTAATTTTTTGTTTTTATTAACTTTTATTTATTTCCCTTCTTAATCTTGATGCAGACACTCTGGGTTTCAGGAAAACAAAAAAATACTAATCCTGATTATCCAAGAAAGGATAACGGATCAAATTATTTAAAATATTGAAAACTCATCGGTCCTTAATAAGAATGCCAAATTTCGAGTTAATCCGACGTTTTGAAGGGGGTCAAAATCATGTTCAAAGATTTTGTTACATACATACGTCTGAAGCTAATAAATAAATCGTATTAAAAATTCGTATCGAACATTGTACATGGAAGATACTTCCGATTTGATAAATGCACTGTAATATTTAAATTGTAATAAAAATTTGTATTATAGACAACTAATTATCTGTTGAATTAGGTTTTTGAAAAAAAAAAAAATTATTGATTTTTTTTATGTATTTTAAAACTTTATTATTAATAATATTGATATTTAATGCAAAAAACTTCAAAAAAAATTTTTTTCAATTAATTATAAACAATTAAAAATTGATGAAATTTAAATAAAAATCACGTGACTATAAACGCGCCATGATTGGTCACCATAGTTGTGACGTCAAAATGTTATACCTATTTAATAACAGTACAGCGTTACTATATAAATTTAAATATTTAATAATGACAACAAAATTAAATAGATAAAAAAAAAAAAAAAAATAGTTTTGTTATAAAACTAATATATAATCTTTCCATTTATCACAAAAAAAATTTTTTTTCAAAAACCCAATTGTTTACATGTGCATAATTATACAGCAAACGTAAAAAAAAAAAAAAAAACTATTGAATAATTATAAAAATGACATTTTTTTGTACTTATTGGATTGAAAATTATAAGATTGATCGAAGAAATAGATTAGCAATTATTTTTAATTACAAAAATAAAGAATTATTCATTTAAATTTGATAATTCATTAAGAAATTTCATAAGTTTCTGCTTTTACAAAGAAATAATATCCCTCATTGCTGCTGTGAATCAGTGGACAGTTACGATTGAGTTCGTATCCATTAAAAATCAATAACATTATTCCCAAGGGAGCAAATAATTTTTGGAGGAAAAATACTAAAAATTTTATGAAACGCAATTTATTTGTTTGTTATTATTTAGTTTGTTATGTTTATAATAATCAAAACAATCACTTTCCAGAGAAAAGAGTAACTTTTAATGCATAATACAATCATATTTAAGAGCCACCCAATAAACCAAATAAATATTACTATAATTATAATTCTGTAACTGTGTAAAAATGATTTAAAGAAAATTGTTTATAAAGAAAATAGTAACAAATAAATATCCGATTTAAAACAAATTTTGGTAAAATTTACAGTCTCTTTCTGCTTTATATCTAATTTTTACCCATTCTCAATCGCTTAAGATATATGTTTCACGATGTCATAACTTAAAAACAAAATCTGTTCCAACAAGCCAATGTTTTTGAATCAAAAGAGTGTACTTAGGTACTGAAAATATGAAAAATTAACAAGGTTTTAAAAAATCAAAAACTTTTCCTGATTAAGTGTTTTTTTTAATCAGTCTTATGGATCTTTTAAAAAAGGCTTGAATTTCAATAGTTAGTTCAGAATTTTTGCCTCATGAAATTCGCTTTAATTGTTTCTCCTTTGCCGTTTTACTATCCCAAACGACATTAACTCACATTATAACAAGAAATCTAAAAGACAAAGAAAAGAAATGTAAATGTAAAGTTATACTATGGTTAGCCTAGTAGCTTCAATAAATCTATAAGGATTATAAAGAGAATATAATATTTGGTTGTTGTATTTTGGTGAATTGGTGATAAAAATTGATAATTTTTATTTTATGAGTCATCAACCATTTTATTGACAGTTTTATGGATAAAAGTGTAGCATGGTGTGGCTGTCTTGGTAGTGTTTGGTACGTGTTTGTGTATATTTACACAAACACCAAGAATATATATGAACAATGAATCCATTCATTCAGACACATATATAAATGAATCGTAGATTTTCTCCTTAGACGCTAGATCAATGACTTCAAAATTTATAAATTTTATTCATCTATATGTATAAATACTGAAAATTGTTAATATTCTCTTATTATAAGATAGAATAACGCTCATTTAACATAGAGAGTATCAAACTTATTATATATAATAGCTGCTAAACAAAGAAAATTAGAAATGAAATACCACCTGGTTACTGGATATCCAAACTTGCTGACGCCACCGGCTATAAATATGATCCTCCACAAGACCCAAATATTGCAACGATTTACAATGAAATTTGTAAACAATGAAATAAAATATTTGTCGTATTCATCACTGCCCATTTTTCTTATCAGTGCAACTCAAAAAATTTTAATAAGCGGTTTGTGAAGTGCTATCAAATTGTTTGTTCTTATTTTACTTTAATCAAAGACCCATTAGTTTGTCGTCAAATATATATACACTTGTTACAAAACTGTTATTGTACAAAATTGAAAATCAATTAGACTTTATTCAGTAAAAATTATTCAGATCGGGACAAGATAGATCTATATGGTCTCAAATGGATCAGGCCTATTTATTGGAACAAAATAAACGTATATGTTAGTATACACGTGTGTTTCACTGTAGCGGTTAAGCTACAGAACCGATTTTGACGATTTAATCGAACCGTTATTATAGTTTACATGGAAGTCTAATGTACAATTTTTAAAACTTGGCCTATTTCGATTATCGAAGGGAAAACTATTACTTTCTATTTTTCGTACGACAATCAAACCATCTACACACCCCATCTTCGTTGAAGAAGACGACAACAACACAAGTACGAAGAGCGTCATTATAACATACAATGTTTTCTCATCCCCTATAATATAAAAACCACTCAAACCTATATCGTCATACAATATCACCTTTTTACTGTAAGGAAAACGTTAGCACTATACATTTTTGTTATTGCAGAAGGAAGTCCCGTTGTTTGTTACATCTTCTGCATGTATTTCATACCCGCCAATGTTGACCCTAATTTATATATATATATATATATATATATATATATATATATATATATATATATATATATATATATATATATATATATATATATATATATATATATATATATATATATATATTTATTTATCGTCGTCTATATACATAATGCATTTCAAACTCATTATGAAGCATGCTTTAGATATTATAGAACCAATCACTTATATGGATAATTAGTTTTTTCTTTTTTTAAAAACATAATTTATATAAATTAACCCATATTAAAACGAATATCTACGAAATCTTATATTCGAATAATAAGACGTTGGCAGAATTTTGGCATGAAGCTTATTTGTGTTGTGCGAAAGTTCGAATGTCCTCATTGATATGGCAATTGCTATAAATATTACTTGGGGTTGAAGTTCACATACAACGGTTACGAATAGATATTCGAAAGATCATTACCGCTTACTTTTATTGCAAAAATAGTTACTATCAAATTTGTAGTTTCCACATCTTTTTACGTCAGTTTTTAAGTTTCTTAGAACAGTGAAGCGCAAACGACCACACATTGATCTTCTCGTATCAAATACATATTTTTAATCGTTGATTTCAATTTCCGATACGGTATCAAGTAGATGATACCGTAATATTGAATTGTTATAGGATTTTAACATTTCTACTTAATTATACTGATAATTAGAAAAAAATTAGCTTAAACCATTCGATTATACATTGGCAGATAGAGATGTCAACTACAATAATCTGTTTACGCTTGTTTCACATCTACATAGTGAATGATTTCGAATTTAAAATAATTTTATGAAAATCATTTAAGGGAGTACGAGCGCCAGGCAGTGTGGGGATACGTATCGACTCTAGCGCGGTAAGGGGAACGCAGTAACCATATGATTTATTTCAATATATAGATATACATTTAACATTGGCTAGTGGTGGCATTTATTTTTCTTTTAATTAATACACTTTAATTAGTCGGGCAAGTGTAAATGTTTTTGAATTAAATTTATTACTAATATATTTACTTTTATCCATAAGTTTTTTAAAAATATTCACCGACAGTTTTACGAGAAAAATACAGAAATGTATCAATGTTTGAAGGTTACCCCATAAGACCAATGTTAAATTGCTCAACTTTAAAGTTAATTATTTATTTAAATGATCGGGCAATCTCCTTCAAATTTTTGGAATTTGTTTAGACATATTTAAACTTTGTATTAAAAAAAAATCAAGCCTTTTATCAAAAGTTGCCTTGGTGCTCGTACTTCCTTAAACAATTAATAAATTTATTAAAATAGATAACTTACAAAATAAAACAACTTTAACACTGTTTTTTTCATGCATTAATAATAATAATTATAATTTACTCAAGGGATTAAGTTTCATCCTTTCACGGCCGTTAAATTTAAATACAATTTAAATATGAATATTTAATTGCATTTTAAGTGTGGGAGTATTTTACTATCAATTATGTGGTAAGGATATTACAACCATATTTGGTATCAAATCGATTATATACATCCCTTTTATGTATGTTTATATAATTCTAGTAAATAATATACAAAAGAGGGTTTTATGTCCTTAATTCTGCAAGAAAAAATAAGCTTTTTTTCTTTTGCGATTTAACTGCAAGCAATATTAAAAAAAGAAAAGTAAAACCACAATAAAAATATTTGATGTACAATCTTTCGATTATGATTGAATCGAAACTCGGATCATTTTATCAGCATCACTGAAATTATGATATTTAATGAACGAACGGTCTTGCAGACAGCTTCCTTCTTTCTATCTGTGAATTGTGTGTGCCGGTGATGCACGCGCAAAATTCACTCTCACCATTATAATAAAAACGCGTCTAGTATCTTGAAAAATACAGCAGGAAGGCCAAGAGTAAAAAAGTTTATTGAATATCCTCATTGAGTGGGAAAAATAAGTACTATTTGTACCAGGAGAATATGTATTTCAAAATGTATTAATAAAATTTTATTTCAAAATGTTAATTTGAGTTGCTATTACTATTTGTATTAGGAGAATATGATTTTTCAATACGTATTTAAATATTATACGTATAAATATTTAGTTCTTCATAAACTTAACTGTTACCAACTTCATCATATCGTTTTAATGAAATCGTGCGCGTGTAGCTCACAAATTAACTCTCATCCAAACGTACCAAAAAAGTATTAAAAAAAATTAAACTTTAATAAACCTGATAATTCCTTAAGTTTAAGCAGCATTTTCTTATCGATATTCCTTTTATTTGTTTTATTACGACTATCTTTTTTATGTGTCCAATAATAATGTACATTTGTGGCCTATCTTTGTGAATGTGTTTATCAATGTGTTTACATCCTAGTGATATTATAATATTTTTTATAATATGATGTGAATTTTCTTTTATAAAAAGGAAGAAGTAGACAAGTAAATTTACATAAATTACTTAAATGACTCAGAAAGACGAGAAATACTTTCTTGTTTTTAAAAAGGTATATCACACAAACGTATATTATAAAAATGTCAGGTTTTTTACAGCATTTTTCGTTTTTAAAAAATATTTATATGATAATATTATTTACACTTAAAATATATTTTTATTCTTGGTGTGTGTTCATCGTTTGACATTACTTCCATGATTATATTTTAAATTGTTATCCACGTCAAAATTTAAAGCTCATTCAAATTAAAACATCTGGAATTCAATTTCCTAAAACCAATTAACAAACATTTCGTAGATACAGAAAAAAGCTTAAGAGGTTACTTAGCAATTTTTAGTAGGTGGTTTTAAATTCACTTTAAGTTTTGAAACAGATTAATAAAATTTAATACACATACTCATAAATTTTATGTTTTATTTTTCTCATTTATCCGCTAACCAAGCGGCGTCGGATGTGTTATGTAATATATTTATTTGACTAAATTAAAGTCTGGACGTTAATGTAGATTGAATTAAATTCTGGACGTTTCAGTTTTAACTGAACGTTAATGTAGTTTGTTTGTCTGTATCAATTATTTTGTTTATTTGCCCTGCTGTATTCTTGTTATTTTTTCTAGTTTTTGGAATAATTTCTAGAATACAAATTTTTTTCTAGACAAGCTACTATCTAGACATACATTTGCAATTTCTTTCAATTAATGTGAAATAAATTATACCTCCCTTATTGGAAAATCTTCAAACTGCTTTTTTCTATGCAACCCATGAGGATTTTGATGTATGCTAACCGCATTAAATGAAATTTCATTAGGAAATAGGAAAAATTAATGTTTCTGTTTACTTCCACTCTCCATTTCTATGCTACCAAGATATATTTTTTGTTAACTATTGTGAGGTCTACATTTTGTAGTTCACCGAACTACAAGGAGATATGCGTTTATGTAGTTTGAAGGTGTGATGTTTGGAAGTTCTTTGATAGTAAGGAATGTAAGAAAAAATATTTCGAAAAAGTTGTTAATTTTCAAAAAAATAAAAATTTTTTGTTATTAAAAAATATTGAAAAAATTGACAAAAAATTGCGAGAAATCAATAAAAGCGTCTACTCTAACTTATTCACTTGGTTGAAATGGGCGATAATCGATCTTGACTTTTTTTTTTATATATATACTGTCCCTTTTATACATCCTTGATGGAAGTTAAAAATCTGAACATAACAAACACAATTGTCATATTTATGAGTTTGACTGTTGTTCATATGGCAAGTTTTGTTAAACAAACAAAGTAATAATTTTTCGGTGAAAAAAATTTTAACTTATACCAGCTCATAAAGTAAACCTTTACATTTTTTTTATTATTAATCGATAAATGTTTTTTATATTATATATTCTTTGTGAAAATGTATAAATTATTATCAGTTACAAAAAATATAAGGAAAAAGACTTAATATTATTACTTTGAATATGTTATTTTGACATTACAATGACAAACTTAAATTATGATTTTTATCGATATCTTAATATATAAAAAGTTTGCTGCCGCGTGTTTGTGGCCGCAAAACTCGACAGGAAATCTAAGCTAAGCTAAGCTTTTGGTTTGAAATTTAATGTCGTTACATTTATACCAGAGACTCTAAAAATTTTTTTATGCCCCCATTTTAAAATACAACTTTACGGTGATATAAAAATAAATACTAACAACATTTATATAAAATATGTTTTGGTATAATAAATAGTTTGGATACAATTTATCATTTGACTTTATTTTTATACAAATTTGGTGTAAATAGATAAATACTTTAAGTAATACCTAGGTTTGAATAAGCTCCTTGAATTTTGTCAATCCTGGCATTCAATGTCTACCATCCTTGCAAGTTTTTATTGTACACACTACTTTTGTGATAGCACCGCGCCGCGTACCACATATCACCTTAATTATAAGAATAGATTAAATTTTTCCTTGGTAACATAAATCTTTGGTTACTACACTTTTTTTATTTTCTGTCCTAATAATTAAATCGGACAAAGATATAGCGTGGCCAGATTTAGCTAGTAACATATATTATTGTAAAGCATGTAGTATGTATTCAGAAATTCAATAAAATGTCCTATATTGTGTTATTATGCATTTATTTGTTCTGCATTACCAAGCATTATGTGTGGTTAAATTTTCACTGCTGGACCAAAGCCTATTTCAGAGTTACTGCAAGCCTATTAGACTTTTCTTATGGAATCTGTTCACATATATATTCGATTTAAATGAGTATAATAAAATATGAACACCTTTCAACATTTCGTGGTCTAATTTAGATCGAATAACCTTGCACGTGTATACTTCTCAATGCAAGAGTAGCTATTATTAAAGTAATTTTATTAATCAGAAAAGCATTTATTTGATTAGTAAATTCAGTAAAGTACTGATTATGAGTACGTTTGTGGAAATGCGTATTTGCCGTAAAACAATTGACCTATAGATCTTATTAGGTGACGATCCCGACGTAATAAATGTTGCATGGTTTTTTTATTTTCTTCCTAATAATTTATATTTTCTCTTTTAAACATGAAAATCTAAAATAAAAGCGTATGTTTCATTGAGTTGGATCCATTATAAAACTAAATAAAAATTATCCACTTTAAGTCTAGAACACTCCTTAAATATGTGGGATTCAATTAAGACGAATCGGGATTTTCGACAAGAAATACGCAACTTTCTTTCATTTGTAATATAGATAATAGCTACTGTGTAAGATGAATTCAAATGATATGTTTGATGATATAGTTTAACGTTTGATCGTTTGTTTGTCAAATGTGTTTGATAGAATGTTTACTAATGATAAAATTTAGACCACTTTTAAAAATCCAGACTTCTCACTACGGCTGTAAATAAATAATAATTTCAATACATAAAACATAATTCAATTTTGGAATATCATCATCGCATTAGAGCTACCCACTAATAGCTATTTTGTAATTTTGTTTTACTAATGTCATGCAATTACTTTTTCAATTTATTGTATAAGCGTCTTAAACGATTAATAATTATATGTTTGTGTGAAAATGATTTGTGTTAAATAATTTGTCATTACAATGCGGTGAAAGTTTTCAATAAATTTACAAT
The DNA here is from genome assembly GCA_020423425.1 of Chrysopa pallens. Taxonomy (NCBI): domain Eukaryota; kingdom Metazoa; phylum Arthropoda; class Insecta; order Neuroptera; family Chrysopidae; genus Chrysopa; species Chrysopa pallens. The sequence goes on along the minus strand of CM035592.1, from coordinate 81,465,615 downwards.
ATATAGTAAAAAGAGTAATTAATGAATATCTTTTACCACAACTTATACTTAACAAATCTGTTATTATATTTTTGAAGGTTAAGTTTTTATTCAATGACTCGTCAAAAGTCACTGTATTAATTACTTTCAAACTAAATTGTTTTGTTACCATTAATGCATGTGAAATTAAATCAATACCTATCATAAATTTGTCATCAGCTAATACGCCATTGTCATTAATACAACCATATTAGAAAATAAAATATTATTATTAAATCTTTAATTTTTTTTTTTTATATTTCAATTTATAATTATCATTTAAATTTTAAAGTAGATTGAATATACTTGAATAGCAAGATTATGAAATACTGTATGATTGTATTGCCGTTAGTGTGACAATTTTGTTTTCTACGAGCATTCTCAAGTTGGGCATTTTCTTTTTTGGAACCCGGAAAATTTTCGATTGTGTCAATATGCTTGAATTTGACGGAATTCTGTTTTTTGTTGTTGTTGTTGTTGTTATTGGCAGTTCATTTAAAAACAGATTTTGTCCATCATGTGAACAACCGTTTTTAACATTTGATATTTAACATTTGATATAGAATGATCTTCATATCATAATAATAAAAAAAAATGGATATCTAACAATTTGATGTTTGTGGAGACAATCGAAAATTTTACGTTCATAATGGTACATAAAAGATCTACAAGAAATGTAATGACTGATGTGAATTATACGAACGTCTATGTTTACCGTTTGAAATAACTACCTACACTACTTATAACTACCATTTTTCACGATGAATTTTTAAAATTCAAAGAATTTATACAGCATTTTAAATTCTTAAGATGCGATTATAAATTATTCCGTACTTTTTAGTTCGTTTAAAACACGTGGCATATTAAAATTTTTAATTTGATTTAATTATTTATTTTATAAATAATGTGCTTTTAAGATGTTACTCAAATATAAACTTTTCGGATGAGAAATCTTTGAAAACTTGAAGAACAAAAAGAAAAGGTAACTTAATAAAGTTACCCATCACTAAAATACACACAATATTGCCGTTAACAATTCAGTGAAGTGTATTAATATATAAATATAAATATATATATATATATATATATATATATATATATATATATATATATATATATATATATATATATATATATATATATATATATATATATATATATATAACATAAGTTGATTAGTAAAAATTCATTCAAGTAGAAAATTCGAAGATAAAATAATATGGACGTCTATTTTGTTTCAATGTTATTCTGATCATATAAATGTATACTAATCTTGACATAAAAGGCAAAAGGTACATTCTTAAATGAAATAAATAATAAGAAATAGACATGCTAATTCAAGCAGTTTGTTGATTTGATGATGAAATTCTGAAAATTTTTTTTTCGTTTCTTCCAATACTTAAATGATCATTAAAAAATATATACAATTAGAAATTTACATAATTCATCATAATTAAAAAAATCTGGTTTTACACTCTTTGATTTTGAATTTGGAATTGTACTTCATCTAAATATATGCAACAAATTAAAGATTTATATGAATTAAAACGGACTTTTTTATTATTTCATATATGAAATAATAAAAAAAAAAAACAGGCTTCAATTTCGTAAATTATACAGTGGCGGCCAGTAGCAGTTACGACAAAAAACTTTTTTCAAGATTTTTCAAATTATTGCTAAATTAATCTTTTAAAATAAAAAAGTTTGATATAATACTTATAGAAACATTTCAATACCCTACAAAATGACAAGCATAATATTAAAATCGGTTCATGAGTTTTGTCCTAACCAGAAAAAATTTTAAAATATAGCTATTTTTTAAATTACTTAAAAAATATACACAAATTTATTGATCGTCTTAAAAGATTTCAAAGAAGATTGTCTTATATAAACGGAACATGTGTCCAGTTCATTAGTTTCGTTTGTTTTAAAATAGCATTAAAAATTGCGTTATTTAATGTTGTTTATTTAAATGAACATGTAGTATGTATCATAAAAGTACATATTATGCCAGTTTTGAGCAATAAAATGCATAAACTTAAATTTGCTTTGAAATTTTCATAAAAATATAACTCTTTAAACGTAGAAAGTATTTTTCAAAATAAAAATTGAATCACCTTGAATTGGAAAATTAATATTTTTCTTGAGTGCCTTTTTCAAATACGAATTTCTCTGAAACAATTTCAGTTTTTCATGTTTAGGACAACACTCGTGAGCCGATTTTAATTTTTTTGCATTTCATTATGTGAGTTTTTTTTAATTTTTTTTTTTATTTCAAAGTTTTATATGGAAGTTATTTTTTTTATTATGACTAAGTATACCAGATAATTTATAAAAAAGAAACTCTTATCTTTTATTTGCTTGGTGTAAAATTATTATGAAGAATATTGTGACTCAAAGTTTGGGATTTTTAAATTTTGATGCATGAAAAGTTTGTATGAGAGAATCGCCTTTTAAATAAAAATGTTAAATACTCATGATTTTATTAAATTAAATATAAATCATCTTTTTTTATATAAAGCTGTTTTCGTATGAAGTTAAAAAAACTATGGGTATGATTCAGTAGGTATATAATAAATATGAAGCGACTATTTACACATATTTACGCCATAATTTTACTCCGTTAATAGTAAAGTTTCTTATTTAAAATGAGCACTTGATACAAATTTAAAAAATTAAAACCTAAATTCAGACCAAAGAATAGAGGTAAAAAGAGGGTAATGTTTTCTAGGTTTCGGTGCCTAAAAAATAACAAAATAAAAAACAAAGGGCATATCCAATGATTACAGACAAAATGAGGGGGATTACCTTTCAAACGGTCAGAGAGTTCTTACTTTTTGAAATGTTCTCTAGGATCATTACTAACTCTTTAAAAATTATAAAACACAGTTTTATCCCATTCCGGCTAACATCGATTTTATATAAATTAAAATAATTTCGGCACTTCTTCTGTTTTTCTTTTATATCTTCCTTTCGATGCCGTTTATCTACACAAATGTTCATCTACATACACAAATTGAAAATGTTGTTGAAAATTTAATTAACTGCTGGAAATATACAGCAAGCATTACATATAATATTTACAAAAAAAAAAAAATGCACAATCAAATTTTAATACCTACCAATAAATTAATTTTAAATTGATGTATACCTACAATGCTTTTTGTACGTAATTCTTGTAAATATAATATAAACAATATTGTTATATAAGATAATCATTCTAAGGCATTATTAATATACTAATAAGAATACAGTTTTTCATTACATCATGAGTTTTTTTATTAAATTCTTTTAAACAATATAAGTATTATTATATTATATTACAAGAACAGGACGATATTTCATAAAAACAGTTAATATATTGAATTGTTTAACTTGATTAACTTCAATGAATGTTGCGCATAAATTTAATACGCTTTTATGTTATTAAAAACACATAGAATACAATTTTCATATCTTAAATTTTCATGTATTACTAGCCAGTATGTTAAACCGTAGCTACTACCTTTAATCAATTCAGAACTTTCTTGTGTTTTAAAATAATGTAACTTAAAAAAATAGCTATGTATTCTGAATGATTTAAAAAACTGATTTTTTCCTACAATTGAAAAACATAAAATTTCGTTATTGCTGTAAGATCGCTTTTTTATTTTCGTGATTTTTGTTATTTTACGTCTTTGTTATTCTACGATATCTCTTGTCTATAACGTGTGAATATCGGTAATGTTTATCACAAAATCAGTTTTGTGTCAAGCAGTCAAAGTTAGGAAGTTTCTAAAGAGGTTCAGAAACGATGATATTTCTTAAAAATTTTGGATTCGGTGCAAAAATTAGTTTTATTCGGTTGTGCTACAACATATACAAACTAGTAAGGAAATTTAGAGTACTTAGTCATACAACATTATTAGTAAATGAGTCCGTTCAATAATTTTCAAAAATTTTAAAATGATAAATATTTAAATTCAACGAAGTTTTTTCAATAGTGATACTGGAACGTGTGCTGACAAACAATAACTAAAGAAAGTTTCAGCCGATGGTGAATTTCACAATTTCCTAGTTTGGAAACAATATACAAAATTAATTGTTGGTGAACAACTGAGTTTTAATATTTATATTAAACAAAATGTAAAAAGATACAACAAACAAGGAAAAAGATAAAAATAAAAAACTTTGATGTGAGCATCTTTTCTCGGATATAAACAATTTTGTATATGTTGTATTATTATTTTTCATTAATTTTTTTTTTTTTAAAGATAATCTCAAAGTTAATCTTGTTCAACATAATTACGTATGATGAAAGTAAGTTATAATGTCTAACAACAATAGAAGAAAGTTTAATACATTTTAATTTCTTAAATGTATCTTAAAAATAAACGTAGATATATTTTGCTTACTCATAAAACCGATCTTGCAGGGTTATAAATTGAACATGCAAATAGCAGCCATATAGATTATCTCAGCAAAGATTCTCTTCCTATCTGTGAAAGTTGTGAGTGCCATATTGTGATGATTAAACATATTCTCGAAGATGTACGTGCTATTACTTCCAATAATACGAAGCTCTAAGCCTCAATTATTTTATTAGTGACATTTTTCAAGAACATTAAAACATTGTAAAAAATCATTTCTTACACTATCAATTACCGAGTAGTTAATTTCAGGTGTATTACCTGTCATTTTACTAGGAAGTTTGTTTGTACAGTTTCCAGTTATAGAAAATTATTTTGTTTGGTTTCAAAAATTTATAAATATATCAACGTTGCGGAACGTTTCGTTTCGTGTGTATGGTGTGTCAGTCTGTCAACCTGTGACATTCATTCAGACGAAGACGCATTCTTCCACAACTAATGAACCAATATTATTAAACTTAAGGTAAATAATACAGGAGATATTTAGGATACTTTTAATTTAGAAACTTCCCATCTATCAATTATGATCCAAAGGTACAGCGCTCGATGTTGACTTGTTTTTTCCAATTAAATGCCGATATGTTGTTCTTCCGATATGACAACATTTTATACGTGGTATTTTTTTTTATACACATATTCATACAAGTTTGCATAATTAATTTAAATTTAAATTTTAAAATGAAAATAAAAAATCGGAGACTGCTTACTGTCACAGAGAATTTTATGTTAAAAAACATGTGGAAAATGGATTAATTTTCATAATATCCAAATTGTATCACCAAGGATTAAGCATTTCCAGATATTGTATAGAATATATTTTATAAGTAAATATATTCGGTAATGGGTATTTTCAAATAAATGTCATTAACATTATATTAAATGAATTCAACATTATGCTTCGTTAACTAGATTGTACAAAAAATGATTGATATGAAGAAAATGAATTTTTTCATATAATATCCAAATTGCAAGTATATCCTTGAATTTGTATCACACATATAGGAGTCTATTTAAGAGTGCATCTCTGTACATCACGAAGAAGATTTGTGTCCAGTAACAACCATGTATTTTCTCTTAAAGCGTCATATTTTTTATACTTTATATAGATAAAAGGAAGAAAAAAGCACATTTAATATCTTCAATCTCGTAAACAATATTCATCTATGTATACACTTTAACTTATCATACATATATTAAGATAAAACTTATCTAGGTTCATTTGATGGATACTTATTTGAAAATCAATTAAAGACTTCAATTTAAAATCAGGATAATTACGCTAATTAATTAGTTTCTTCATAGTAGACTAATTATTTACTACCGTGGATTAAATTCTAATAGTAAATAAAATGGGTATTTTGATAATATAATCGACCGAACGTAGCGAGATCTATGATATTACTAGTAAATTTCTCATTTACTGTAAATGTATGTATGTATGTTGTTTTTATACGCGTACCTTTCGAAAGCGTTTTTTAATCTTTTTGAAATATGCTATACCTGGTTATCATATCCCGGAATAGTGTTTGAGTCCCATTGGGACATCGGATGCTTCGTAATACCAAATTTTTCTAACTTCCAAAAATAATACTGAGGATTTCTATAACATGCAAAGACACATAAACCATTCACGATAAACATGTGTGGCCTATATTTAAATATATGATTAGGGTGTTACCATGAGAGAGGTCTACTACATCAATGAAACCACTAGCGTAATTGACCAAATGCAGTCCAGGTGTATTACTTAGGGTGTGAGATCCGGAAAAAAAATTACTTAGCCTGTGAAATTTTTCCGGATTCCAAATTCTCCAAAAAACACAGTAGACAAATATTCTATATATACTAAAGGGAAAGGTTTTTTGCAATTGAAGTAACATAAGAAAAATAAGAAAATTTTTATTGATCTATTGCATCTCTTTCCATTTTAGAAAAAATTTCTTTAATTTTCTAAATTTTGGATTGTAAAAAAATTGTTTTTTACTCAGTTAAAAGAACACAGTAATTTTTCACTTCTCTTCAATTTCGGAAAATCCTTAAAAATTTCCCACTATTTTCTATGCAAGCTATGAAGATGCGATTTTTTACAAATGAAGTGATATGAAATAATCTAGTAAATAGGAGAAATTTAAGTGAACCATTGTCACATTGTTCCCCCAGCCCATTTTTGTATAATTAAAGATGATGCTTTATTTGATTTATTTTAGAGTGAGGGCTACAGCTCACAGTGCTATTGTTAAATACCGTTTTGTGTTTTATAATGTTAAAAAGTTTATCTTATTAACAAGCCTTTTTTTTCTTACACGCAAAGTAAAAATTAGTATTAAATATTGTTTTAATTAGGTAAGTGGTATATAGGGTAATAATAAAAACAAATTGTTTTTTTGCAAAATTTTTCGAAAACAACAAGGGATTAATAAATATGATTTTATCCATTTCATGTATTCTATATTCAGACAAACGTTTTGCGTTGAAAATAATGAAGTGTTTTTCGACTAAGTACTCGTAAAATATTTCATACTCAAATCATCATTTTAGCAAATGTTCTTTGAAAGTCCTGTTAAAAATCAAACAATATAATAAAATAACATTTAAAAATGAAATTATATATTTCCGAGTAAGTACAGACGATGTTCTTATTGTATGACTCGTTCATAATGTTCATAGAAATTTAAAATGATAGGGAATTATTGGAAATACGACGAAAATGTAAATTATTTTATAACGAAAAAACAACGATAGTTATAATGACATAATTCGTTCTTAACAAAATATATTCGTAATTTAAAGCTTTATTATAACATCAAATGTTTTTGGTCGTTCTAGGGGACATCAAATTATTGATAAATCGATTAAATCATAACATTGAAGTTCGGTATATTAAAATTTTACTGTCTAAGAATATGAAATCCAGATATTCGTTGTATTGGCAGTTGTGAGGAGGCATATGTTTGCCTTTCTAAGCATTTTTTAACGATCACTTTTAAACTGCTGCTTACCAGTCAATTTTATTATTATTTTTTTTTTTTTATAAATCAATCTGTGTTATGGTTCGTAAGGAAATCCTGTACAGTAAAGTAATTGTGTTTGTGTACAATTTTTGTAGAAAGCCTGAATAAAATAAAATTAATTTTGAAACGTCGCTATATGGTTTATTGTGAAATTCAATTTATAAATATCTTCAAAATGTCTGAAAATGAAATTTTTAAGGGATTCGTATAATATCGATAATAGATTCGTTCATCTCCCCTGTTTTCGTTAATTAGATTATGAATTTTTCTTTTCGTTTAAAAACTGTTTTTTTTTTCTTAAACTGTTCACGTATTACAATTTTTTAAACTAGTTTATAACACGATTTTTATATAGATGGCATCCAACAATAAGATTTAGTTAACAATAAAATATTATTTGAAAAAACAAGTTGTAGTAATAATCCTAATAAAAAACATACAAGCCCTTTCAATAAATTATTCTTAATTATTTGAATAAATAAATTGTTCTAAATTATTTGAATTTACTATCGTCGTATCGTTAGGAAACAAATACTACACAATATACAATAACAACTTATCACAATTTCTCATTTCGAAAACTTAGTTAAGTTGGAACATAAAGAATATTATGGAAATTCAATTATAATATCAGATCAAATCATAAAATAGAATCTTAGAAAATTAGGTACATAACATTGAAATTAAATTGCCAGTTCATTTTATAACAAACTGCCATTCCTTTACATTCCATAAGGATCCACCTACAAAAATGATTATAAAAAATATTTCTCATAAAAAAATTATCTTAATAAAAAAGTTTGTTGTAAAACATTCAATATAACCTCTATATAGGTAATGGTTATTGAAAAACCTCAACTGTAAGAACAATGACAATTTCTATTTTTTCTTAAATCATTATTATTACTTTTCATGAACAAAATTTTTAACTGCTTTTAATTATTATTAATTAATTTGATTATTATTATTGTTAATTTGATTTTTTTATTCTTTTTCAATGAGCCTATGAGCCTATTCAGAAAAAAAACTGACGAAAAATTATAAGCAAAGTGAGCCATCAATATAATTTTTTTGGACTTAGCGTTTATTCTTATTATCTATTATTGACACTCAATCAGTTTTCAGATATGGAATTCTACTTCGAATGAATTTGGTTCCACAACGAAATAATTTATGCTTTCAAGATAATCGAGAAAACTTCACAAACGCACATACGTACTCACAGTTACAAGACAATCATTCACTTAAAAAATCTATCGATGTTGAAATTAAACTCCAGGAGAATATTCACAAGTCGGGACCCATAACAAAAATATTCCACTTGGAAATTACTAAATTAGCACCAATCTAGTTGTACTCGATGTATGCATGGCGGTACAAAAAATAACTTTGATGTTTATATGCATAATGCGCCTTACTATGATCATGTATGATACTATAAAGGTACATTGTTTATATGATGAAGATAATAAATATAAAATTTAATGAACAAACAATTTACTTACCATTTTGTTGTTTCTCTTTTTTTTTTTTGTATATACGAAGAAGGGAAATTATTCTAAACATCCCCTGTTTTTTTTTTTCTTATAGCTGTTGCTATTTCATGATATTAACAACTGCTAGGAATTACATACAAAGCACAGCATTGAAATATATTAACTTAGGGTTTTCAAACATTTAATATGGATGATTAGATCAGGTAAATTTTTTTTACTATGCTGTGATGGTTGTTGTTGTTCGTTATATAGGTAGGTACGTTCTTTATTAATATAAGTGGTTTGTACTTTTATCTTAAGGTTATATTTCTACCTTTAGTATGTCTATTAAATAAATGATTTTCCTTTTTAGTCTTGTGAACGTTGGTTTTCCATTTTAATTTCGAAAATAAAATGTTTGAAGAATGATTATGTTCTATATTCAAATTATTTACGTCTAGAAATTGTTCATAACGGAATCAAGATACGTATTTGTTTCTGATAAAATTTATACTTTTTCTAACCAGATAGAAACAAGGTAATAAAACATGGATGCACCACAAAAAAAGCCTACTAAGAACTTTCTTATTAGAAAAAAGCATAGAAAATAAAGTAAAGTTTAGCTATTTTAACATTAATAAACAATAAGTACCATTAATGCATATTATAATATGATAAATGTCGCATATGATTGAAAGTCGACCATCTCACAAACATATTTAGTTTTTAACTATTATGATAGTTATGGATATTCCAATAGAAGCGTCTTTACTTAGAGAAATTTTTTTTTTTTTTTTATACTAAGGAAAATATGTTTTAATCTCACTGATCTGACATTACATCTAAAATTTCGTTTCCCTAAAAAAAAATTCGTGTGGCACTCATAGCATTTTGTACCAACTTATGCAATTATAATTTTTTATTTATTTATTTATTTTATTCATGCAGTATTGCTTTTTCTTACACCTATACACCTATATACTTTCTCATAAACAGCTGCTTATGTATTCGTCCGATTTCGGAGCAGCTCGTCTCGATTCGTCAAGCCACACCTCCTTGCCCGTCGGAGTGGGGAGCGTGAGGTTTTTTCGTTCAAAATTTCTGGATTCGGTCCCCGCGCTCAAGGCCCGCGATAGAAGCTATGCAATGATTCCGGTAATACTTGAATAATGCGATATGCACACTTTATATAGTTGACAGTTCGTCATACTGCTAGTGAGAAGAGATAAAGAAGTTTTATTTTGAATAGATAAAGAAGTTTTATTTTGAATTTCAAAATTAGATTTTGGTTTCTATGGAAATGATGATTTGTAACATATCAGGTTTTTTCGTTACGGAATTTCTGGATTCGGTCCCCACGCTCAAGGCCCGCGATAGAAATAAATAATTAAAAATTAAAAATTAATAACTTTTTGGGATAAATTTTACACGTGAAATTTATACGTGTTAAATAGCAAATTCAGTATCACCCAACCACCCAATTTTATTTAGAAGTTTCGCTATTTTAGGAAATAATAAGTTTTCCGAAACGAACATTTATACATAAAAATCACAATATAAAATTCTTGTCATATACAATAATGACAGTTGTAAGATCGTTAAAACAACAAAACAGATGTCTATTTACTTAAGTATAACTTTGTCTATTTCATTCGCAATCAATGCTAATTTAATTAATGGTCAAAGATGGTTTATTTTTTAAGTATGGATTTGATGACAACTGACATCATTTACAAATTTATTCAGACATTTTATAATAATTATATTTATTTTTATGAGTTTGCTTTACTTTCTCTATAAAAAAACAATATATAATAAGTGTTCAAAATTTCTATTACTGTGTTTGAATAAAATAAAATGAAAAGCGTAAAATAAATATTGTCTCAATTTTAGCACACATACTGAACAAAATAGAATAAATACAAAATGAACACATTATCAATTAAAATTTTAATTACACTTGAAATTATGACACAGTATGGTGTACCTATAAACGCAAGTATATTGAAACGTTCATGAAAAGACTGCTTCAGCAGAACACACGTCTTAAATCTATGCTGTGGAATATATATCATACCCATATTATAAAATATGTTTTGGAATATTAGGAATTATAAGACGTAGTTTCTCTGAACTTTCTATATTATCACATTACAAAAATCCTTAGTATAATGGGCACTATAAATTATTGATTACTGGCAGGATATTGTATTACAGAGCCTTTGTAAATATTGTCTGCATTTTAAAATATAATTATCGTAAGATAATAATTTTAGCTATTTTAAAAGCTTTTTAAGTTTATTGAATTTAAAGAATTTCATTAAGTGTTGGTTTTGTAAATAATCTACTTCCAATGTAATTAAATAGTAGATAAGTTGCTGCTGATAGCCTGATTGGATACTTAGAAACAGGAAATTTGAAAAAAATGATTTTCATGAAAGTATACAAAACGGTTATTCAAACCTAAATAGATTCGATTTGTCTCAGAGCTTTTTCAAAATAAATGTATTAAATTTATATTTTGCTTTATCGATACTAATATTATAAAGAGGAAACACTTGTATTTTTATATGTAAACTTAAAAACTACTAGATCGGTTTAAAAATGAGTCTTGCAAATGATTTGATAATTCTTTCACCCTTTTTTAAATATTCTTTGAAAGGGACTGGTATTTGGTTCAAAAACAGTGCAAGTACTTTTTTAACATTAAAATATTTTTTTGGTTTATGAATATAACATAATTACACTGCATTTAATTTCTAATGATGCTTTTATAAATTGCATTACATACTTACGGAGACCTGGATTTTTTTTCGTTCAATAAAAACTATTATGTTCATTGGTACACGCATCACTTCACATTGGACATACCGCTGATTACCATTTTAGTTTCCATTTAAATAATTTCAGTAAAACTAGAAAAGTTTCCTATTTGAGAATGCTTTTTATGTGATTTAGAACACAGAATTGTAATTTTCAATTCGAATATCAAATGCACATCCTTCATTCTTCTTATGTTTTGCTAATTATGCACATGGAAATATTTTTTGGAAAATGCATATAAAAAAGTTGAAGATTCGGGTTAACTGAAAAAAAAAATTTTTTTAATCCAATCTCGATCGTAATTGACATAAAGAAGGCCGATGGATAACCTTTGCCGTCTTTGGAAAATATTATTAAATAATTAATTGTTACAAGAGATTACTTTGTGGATTTTTGTAATAAAAAAAGATATATTAAAATTTGCTTAAGAAAGTCCATTAATTTAATTAATAGTTATAAGATAAAAAGTATGTCTCCGACATATATTTTCGTAATTTCTACCATAGTAATACCTACTGTAAAAGATGTAATGCAAATATCAGTTCATATCGGCCAAAATTACATTTGATTATGTAAAAAATAATAAAATTAAGTGGATAAACACAACAAATATTTTAAAGATGTTCAATGAAAACATAAAGTTAGGTAAAAAAAAGTGGGCTAAAATTGTAAAATCACGAGAGTATTTGAAATTTAAAAATGATTGTTTATTTGTAATATGTGTGTTTATAGGATCAAAGTTTAACGAATCTATTGTTATTTGAACACAATCGTAGTCATTGTTTTGAAAACTCTCTGTAAAATTTACACTTAAACACGTAACGCCTCTATTACATTCTAGTTTGCAATCATCTCATATATATGTTGCTTTCGCTTATAGAAGTAGGTATGTTGAGAGTACTATAACCTACCAACTTAAGGCACTTAAGTATATTATTTTCTTTAAGTATACTTTCTTGTTTATAAATGGTGAATGTTGCGTTCATTATTTTAATAATAAAGAAATAAATGGAATTGCAATTAATGCTTTCTTAGTTATTTTGACATAAATATTTAAATCAATTTCAATTCAATTGGAAAATCAAAGTATTCATGTTTGTAGTCAACGAGCTGGTTTCTAGTTTGCGTATTCATTAAAAAATCAACAAATTAAAAAAACGTATTTGTAGTGAAACTGTTTTTTTCGTAAAACAGGTTCGATACAATTTCAACAAAATTTTTAAAAATTTCGATTTTATCAAAATCACATGTATGGTTCACGATATATCAGCATTTAAGTGAAAAAATAAGTTAATTTCCAACGTTGAATCCTCAGAATACTAATTGATATATGAGATGTTTTTAAAATGGAATTATTATTATTAACCACAAATTTAAAAATATTCGTTTAGTAGTTTTCATACACGTTCGTCTGAATGAAAGTCTCAGGACGACGGAATTTCAGACAGGTAGAATGATATATCTAAATGTCGACGAAAATGAAGATTTATCTATTAATAGGTGCAAAGTCAATTTTTGTTTTTTAATCATGTATATGATACTATCGATATCGAGAGACAGAACTTGGAAGTAAGACGTGGACAACTAACACATGAGATTCAACGAAATTATATTGAAGAAATTTTGATTTATTTTAATTTATTATGAAATTAGTGTTTTTGCAGACGAATGAAAGTCTCTTATAGCTATTTTGCATTATGTTTTTTCGCTATTGATCATAGTTTTAAACATGTTTATTTATATATAGTTACAAATGTAATACCTTTTGTTTTAATTATCATTCGTGATGATTTTATATTGAGCAGAATGTAAATAAAGTTCTTTGAATACCCAGTAGGTATGCACAAAAATAAATAAATAAGTGATTTATTAAACAACCGCAGAAATTATATTAAATTTTCTGTTGGAAATAACATTCCAAATAAACAGTTGTCATCAAAATAATCTTTCAAATATTTTAATACTTTATTATGATATTTTAGTTATAAACATTGTTAAAATAAACAGAATTCGTTCGTAGTGTATCACAATTATGTGAATAAAAAAATGCATTCAGAAGAAATATTATTTAAATATCGTATAATTAAATACAAAACATTGTGTAGTTTAGAGGGGCATAAGTAGAGAGAGCTACAAACGAAAAAGTCCAGAATGTATCTTCTATTCATCGGTCACTATCATAGAAAACGCAAATGATGCTTCATGAAAATATCATAAAAATCGATATATACGAAATTAACTTACGAAATTTTATACGTCCCAACGTGTTTTGACTTTCAATAAAAAAGTTTTAAATAATTTTAAAATATTAATTTAGTCCCCGCACATAAACAATATTTAGAGTCATATTGATGATAAAATTAAATCTCTTAAATGTTTACTTTTTAAATTATAGGTTACAAGTTTCAATTGTCACACGAAATATAATTTTCTTTAATATTGTATTAAGAAAAATAAAAAAACGAAGAAAAAGTGACTTGAAATAAAGCCGAGAATTATATTGCAATACACAATATATATGACATAATATGATAGAAATGGTACTGTGTCTAGAAAATACGTACTTCTATGTTTACGTGTCATTGACACCTCAAAAAATTAATAAAATTTTAAATTTAGAGTTTTAAATTTAAAACTCGGTAAAGATTTCCTAGCCTATTAAAAAAATTCATGAATATCCTGATCAGAAATATTTAGCCATGCAAATATTAATAAATTCTTGCGGTAAAAATATAAATAAACTTTTCACTTCTCCACACTTGTCAGTCTTCAAAATGTTTTTACTTTCTCTTACTATAAGCAAAAGGAAATAGCGTACTGCTGTCAAAGTTACGAGTTTACATCGGAAAAACATATCTTGTGAACCACTGAATCTAAGCAGTGGTTTTCAGTAGTTTGTCTCTTAGTACGAGATCCCGCTGCAGGATTGGTGTGCTCATCAACTTTTTGTTTAAAACCAAATTTTTATGTTTATTTATAGTTAAAAGAATATATATTTACTAGGGTGCCTATCAAAATTTGGCCGCCATTATTTTTAATTAAATTATTTTTAATTGATTTTTGGTAAAAAATTTCGTTTATTCATTTTTTAAATAAAATAACGTCTACATCACGGTAATTAATATGAAGATTCTAAAAAATCACGGTTGCCGTTGCGCACCTGGCCGTACCTCTTTGCAGCCAGGTGTAAACAGGTATGATTTCGATAAATTTATACGTTTATAACCTATTTTTATTAATTATATGTCTAATTGAAGCTAATTTTTTTCTATTAATTATCATATAAAGTTGCTTAATTAAATATGGCCGCAAATAAGGGTTGCTGGCTGTTAAAGATAATAAATATTTAAGGTAGAGTGAAAGAGAGTTAGCGCGTAACATCATTTGTCAGACGAGGACAGCGATTGTCGGCTGTGCGACGCTTTTAAGCCATTGCGCATGCGTCGAACGTTAGTGTTCTCAACCACCGGGGAGTAATAGAGACGACTTATAATAAATACTCCAAAAAATATGTAATTTTGTTCAAAATGACAAATTTAAAAATTGCAACAAAAAATTAATATTGATTTGATATATCGACGGTCTAGTTAGCAATTTGTCTAACTCCTTATTTTTTAGAGGGTGATTTTTTTAACATTTTGATGAAGCAATAATCCAATTACAAATTATTTGAATGATTCAAACTCAAATATTATATCTCTATTATATATAAATGATATTAAATAGTTTTTTAAAATGATAATAAATTTTGAAGTAATTGTTTTTTTCGTACAAATAAAAGATTCTCTAAAATGGAGTTAGATAATTTGCTAATTAGAACGTCGATATTTAATATTAATTTAAAAAATAAAAAAATAAAACCAAGGTGACTTAAGTAAAAGAAAATTTTATTGCGATAGTATTATTTAAAAATTTTATTAGATTTTATTCAAGTATTTAATTGTCTGTTACATATTAATTAAAGATTTAAGGAAGTACGAGCACCAAGGCAACTTTTGATAAAAGGCTTGATTTTTTTTTAATACAAAGTTTAAATATGTCTAAACAAATTCCAAAAATTTGAAGGAGATTGCCCGATCATTTAAATAAATAATTAACTTTAAAGTTGAGCAATTTAACATTGGTCTTATGGGGTAACCTTCAAACATTGATACATTTCTGTATTTTTCTCGTAAAACTGTCGGTGAATATTTTTAAAAAACTTATGGATGAAAGTAAATATATTAGTGATAAATTTAATTCAAAAACATTTACACTTGCCCGACTAATTAAAGTGTATTAATTAAAAGAAAAATAAATTCCGCCACTAGCCAATGTTAAATGTATATCTATATATTGAAAAAAATCATATGGTTACTGCGTTCCCCTTACCGCGCTAGAGTCGATACCTATCCCCAACACGCCTGGCGCTCGTACTTCCTTAAG